>CM067357.1:27159749-27734742 GCA_034190875.2 Urechis unicinctus | reverse complement strand
GCTGCGCTTAACAAACTAAGCTAAATTACAAGCAACGATAATAGCTTACTGCATTTAGGAAGAAACCGCGTATCAGTATCTTACATAAACTATAAGGGTTTCATCTGCTGTTGCCTTCAGCACCAGTCTCCAGCTTAGACCCGTCCAATACAGGCTTAGACCCCCGCCCGATCAAATGTATTCAGGTATACCACAGAGCACCTGATATGGCAGTATCAGATGAAAGCGTCAGAGAGGCCAAAGCCAAGCTATTGGCACTTGTAAATCCATACGTGGTTGGGTCGTGTTGTACAACAGCGGCGTGGTGGGATACTACTCTGTGAACAGAGAGCATGTATACAGCGCCATGCCCCGCCCTGTGTCGTGCAGCAGGCTTGTAACCCACGGTATAACGGAGCATGAAAGTTAGGCGGCAGATTATAGTTAACTGTTGCCGCCTGTGATAATCACACTCTTGTCACACTGAACATACCATGCATAAAATAAACTGTTCAATTGTTTTCATCTTATGTCATATATAAGTGACTAGACTCTGCTATTGAATTCATTTTATGGATGCATTGAGAATTTACATCGTTGTTTTTCTCAGTCATATTGTAAGCAATTGTATGCCATAGCACTGATTACATTTTCTGAATCGTTTATATTGGTCTCTCTTTGTCAAAGTTAGAACTGTACATAATTTATAGAATTATCTTGTCTTATGTCCACAAAGCATTACGCCTTTGTTGCTATGGGTTTCAGCTGATAATACTGTTCCCGCTTTTAACCTGGATGATAATCATGTGATCAACATTGATTAAGTCATTTTATTCATGCAATGTTGTTGTGTGGTGACATTTGTTATTGCCACAAGAAGGGTTGTCAAGACATAAGAATTGTGGGAAGATTTCTTAATTATCAATAAGATTATTTTTTGTTGTATTAATGGCATGCCTATGCAGAGTACAGCTGTGTCCATGATATATCCTCACTTACTTTCCCAGGTTTATCAATAGTGTCGTTTGATTAATTCACTGATATCATTCGACTTACTTCTCAATGATCATTGCTGCGCTTAACAAACTAAGCTAAATTACAAGCAACGATAATAGCTTAGTGCATTTAGGAAGAAACGGCGTATCAGTATCTTACATAAACTATAAGGGTTTCATCTGCTGTTGCCTTCAGCACCAGTCTCCAGCTTAGACCCGTCCAATACAGGCTTAGACCCGCCCGATCAAATGTATTCAGGTATACGGTTTAACGGCACACCAACACTAGTGTGTTATATGGTGCCTACTTAAGGAGGTGTAAATACGAGTACGAAAGGATAAA
Organism: Urechis unicinctus; assembly: GCA_034190875.2. Lineage (NCBI taxonomy): Eukaryota > Metazoa > Annelida > Polychaeta > Xenopneusta > Urechidae > Urechis > Urechis unicinctus. The sequence continues at coordinate 27,733,425 of CM067357.1, read as the reverse complement.
AAGGAGTCAAGGGTTAAAACTAACTAAAATTTAGTATTAATTGAAATATATGAATTGAATTATAGATAATAATTTGAGAATTGTATGGTCTAAAATCTATAGAAAAGTCCAATTTCTCTTATGAATCCAAGTATCTTGGATGGATTCACTTTTTCAAACAATTCTGAAAGGGTTTGAACCCGGAAGAAGCGATTTCGGATCAAAATCAAATCAGCACATTCGATGAGAATGTGCTTGACAGTATAGGCACATTGACAAGGAATACATTCAGGGATGGGCTCATCCCTTAGTAGAAAGGCATGAGTTGTATAGGTGTGTCCTATACGAGCGCGAGCAAGAACGACCTCTTCTCTTCGGCTCTCTCTGCAGCTGTGTGGCCACTCCCCAAGTTGAGGCTGGATTTCGTAAAGTTTGTTTGGAATGGATTCATCCCACTGGTCCTGCATTTTTTTGTTTAAAAAGTTTAACGACCTGCGGTTTTAAGTCTGTAAAGGGAATCTTGGTTTCAGACACTGGTTCATGTAGGGCTTCCTTTGCAGTCCTATCGGCTCTTTCGTTGCCTGGGATACCTATGTGACTGGGTACCCAGACAAACTCAACATTTTTTACCCAGCATGGATAAACGAGTAAGATTTTCTAAAATATTCTACAACAATATGGCACGATAACAACTTATTCCCAATTGCCTCCAGGGCAGATAAAGAATCACTAAAAATTGTAAAATCCGCATTGGGATGGTGAGCAATAAGGCCCAATGCCATCCTTATTGCGGTAACTTCAGCTGTAAAAACAGATGCTGCACCAGGCAGTCTTTCCTTGTGGGTCTGAGGTCCGAACACGACTCCAGCACCCACACGGTTTGCATCTTTGGATCCATCAGTATAAATAAGTATCTTGTCTTTGTGATGTTCTTTTATTTCATGAAATTTCATCAAGAGGTCATTTGCATTTAATTTATCATATTTGGTAAGGGATGTGTCTATTGTTGTGTGTTCAATTGCCAGGGTGGTGTTTGGGGATTTTGTTTGGAGCAATAATGTCTAAATTATTGGATATGTTGTTTAGCGATTCTTGAATACGGATGCCAAGAGGTGGTATGGCATTAGGGTTTATTTTTTCATATATTACTTGGTATTTGGGATGGAAGATAATGTCATAGGCAGGGTGATCTGGATTGCTTTTTATTTTAATTGCATATTGAAGGGCCAGTTTGTTTCTTCTTAGATGGATAGGCATTTCATTGGCTTCAGTGTGGAGGCTTTCACTGGGTGATGTTCGAAATGCCCCAAGGCAAATCCTCAGAGCCTGATTCTGGACTATGTCCAGTCGTTTTAGATAAGATTTTCGAGCTGCACCGTAAACGATGCAGCCATAGTCAAGCTTTGATCTTATCAAGGACCGGTAGAGCCTGAGCAGGACCTGCCTGTCAGCTCCCCAGTCCAGCTTGGACACTACTTTAAGAAGATTCATTGCCCTGAGACATTTATTCCTGATATAATTAATATGGGATTTAAAATTAAGTTTTGAATCAAATATGATACCTAAGAATTTGACATTTGTTCTTCCACAACAGGGACGGGATTTTCATTGATGGTTAATTCTGGGTCAGGGTGAAGGCCCCTTCTTTGACAAAAATGTACACAAACTGTTTTTGTAGTGGAAAATTTGAAACCATTTTCATCTGCCCATTTCTGAATTTTGTTAAGGTTGATTTGTAGCTGGCGTTCTATGGTGGTCATACTGCTGGATCGGTAAGATATAAGGAAATCGTCTACATAAAGTGATTTTTCTATTTCAGGTTTAAGAACTTTTGTGATGCTATTGATCTTTAGGTTGAAAAGTGTGACAGAAAGAATGCTGCCCTGTGGGACCCCCATTTCCTGACCATGTTGGTCCGAAAGTGATGTCCCAATTCTTACCTTAAAAAATCTATCATTTAAAAAATTTTGTATAAATAGTGGCATATTACCTCGAAGACCAGCTTCTTGTAGATCTTTTAAAATCCCATATTTCCATGTCGTGTCATATGCTTTCTCAAGATCGAAAAACACAGACACGACATGGTCCCCCTTTAAAAATGCATCCCTAATATAAGACTCTAACTTAACAACGGGTTGTCTGTGGTACATCGGCCTTTTCTAAAGCCAGATTGATGTTCATTTATTATATTATTAATTTCCAAGTACCACATAAGACGCTTGTTAACGATTCGCTCCATGGTTTTACAGAGACAGCTCGTGAGAGCGATGGGCCTGTAGCTCGACGGGTTGGTTGGGTCTTTTCCGGACTTTGGGAGAGGGATGATGGTAGCCTCTCTCCATGAGTCCGGATGCCATAGCAATGATTACATTTTCCACTGCTCCATATGTGATTGTATATGTCTAATAAGACATACAAGGACTCTTCTGGAAGATGTTTAAGAAGTTGGTAATGAACATCGTCTGGTCCTACTGCAGTGTCCTTGCAGAGTTTCAAAGATTCTTTCAATTCTTCTAAAGTAAAAGGAACATTATAATTTTCGTCGTTGTTGGACCTAAAATTAATTTTTGTTCTTTCAGTTATCTGTTTATGTCTTTGAAACTTTTCAGTATAATTAGCAGTGGAAGAATTCATGGTTATTGTGTCCGCTATGATGTTAGATATTTCCTGTTTGTTTTTTACTTCATTACCATCTGGTGTTAGAAGGTAAGAAGAAGTGGAAGAGGTGTTTTTTCCACTTATTTTGCGGACCATTTCCCATGTCTTTTTGATTGATGTTTTCGAGTTTAATTTTGATATATAAGTTTTCCATGAATTCTTTTTACTTTCTTTAACGACCCGCCGAGCTCTCGCTCTCGCTGCCCTGAATGATGCCAGGTTTGCATGGGTTGGGTGAGTTTGAAAAAAACTTAAGGGCCTTTTTTCTATGGTTGATGGCGTCCTGGCAGTCTTGGTTAAACCATGGTTTTGGGATGCGCCTGGGCTTTGCCGAGGAAGGTAAGGTAAGGTAAGTATAGGGTTTAACGGCACACCAACACTAGTGTGTTATATGGTGCCTACTTAAGGAGGGGTAAATACGAGTACGAAAGGATAAGAAGGAGTCAAGGGTTAAAACTAACTAAAAATTAAACCCATTAGTATTAATTGAATTATATTAATTGAATAATATATAATAATTTGAGAATTGTATGGTCTAAATCTATAAAAAGTCCAATTTCTCTTATGAATCCAAGTATCTTGGATGGATTCACCCTTTCAAACAATTCTGAAAGGGTTTGAACCCGGAAGAAGCGATTTCGGATCAAAATCAAATCAGCACATTCGATGAGAATGTGCTTGACGGTGTAGGTACATTGACAAGGAATGCATTCAGGGATGGGCTCATCCCTTAATAGAAAGGCATGAGTTGTATAGGTGTGTCCTATACGAGCGCGAGCAAGAATAACCTCCTCTCTTCTGCTCTCTCTGCAGCTCTGTGGCCACTCCCCAAGTAAGGGCTGAATTTCGTGAAGTTTGTTTGGGATGGATTCATCCCACTGGTCCTGCCATTTCTGTTTAAAAAATTGGACGACTTGAGGTTTAAAGTCTGTAAAGGGGACTTTAACCTCAGTCACATTCATGTTGAGGGCTTCCTTGGCAGCTCTGTCTGCCCTTTCATTACCAGGGATACCAACATGGCTTGGTACCCATACAAACAAAAATATCCTTGCCACGATCTGTCAATTGAGAATATAAAAGCACAACATTTAAAATAAAACCATTACGTAAATTACTCCCTGTGATTGCCTCCAGGGCAGACAGTGAGTCGGAAAATACAACAAAACGCTTTTTACTGGATTGGGCAATAAGTCCAAGTGCAATGGAAAGAGCTTTAAGCTCAGCGTGGAAAATTGACAGTGGAGGTGGTAGGCTCATGTTAAAAACACATTTCCCCATAATGGCTGCAGCTCCAATTTTATTGTCTTCTTTCGAACCGTCTGTGTAAAGGGCAGAACGGTCCGAATATTTATCCTTTATCTCTCTAAATTGGTGAAGTAAAAAATCAGGCTCGTTAGATCCCTTCGTGTAAGTTGTCAGCGATTTATCCACTATTGGGGTTTTCAATTGCCATGGGGGAGACCCTGGCACAGTCTCAACCGCCACGGCATTCAAGTTAGAGCATGACCCATCCAGCGATTCTCTGATACGCAGACCGAACGAAGGGATAGCATTCGGCCTACTCTCATAAAAATGGATATTTCCAGGATTAAAAACAGCATCAAATGCTGGATTCTTGGGGTTGGACCTTATGCGTAAGGCATACTGAATGGCAAGCTGCTCCCTCCGAACCCCAAGTGGTGCCTCGTTGGCTTCCACATGTAGACTGGGAATGGGAGAGGTTCTGAAAGCCCCGAGGCAAAGCCTCAGAGCTTGGTTTTGGACAGTATCCAATTTTCTTAGATATGAGCGACGGACAGCACCATATATAAAAGAGCCATAGTCCAACTTGGAGCGCACTAGTGACCGGTAAAGTCGTAAAAGGACTTTCCGGTCCGCTCCCCAATCAGTATTGGACAACATCTTTAAAAGATTGATTGCTTTAAAAACATTTCTTACGGAGGTAAGAAATGTGAGCTTTAAAATTGAGCTTCCTGTCAAAAATTATTCCAAGAAACTTGGTTTCTTCCACCACAGGAATAACGTTGCCATCAAGGGTGAGAACTGGGTCTGGATGGATGTTTCTTTTGTTGCAAAAATGCATACACACAGTTTTTGATTTTGAGAATTTAAATCCGTTTTCATCCGCCCATTTTTGGATGTTATTGAGGCTAAGTTGAAGCTGCCTCTCAATTGTGCTCATATTTTTTGATTTAAAATAAATCAAAAAATCATCCACGTAGAGTGAACAATCCACACCTGGCTTGATGACATTAACTATACTATTAATTTTTATATTAAAAAGTGTAACGGATAAAATACTTCCCTGTGGGACCCCCATCTCCTGATCACAAGTATCAGAAAGGGTGGTGCCAGCACGGACTTTAAAAATTCGGTTCTCAAGAAAATTTTTGATAAAAACAGGCATGCGGCCTTTAAGGCCCATATTGCTCAAATCCGACAGGATTCCATGTTTCCATGTGGTGTCATAGGCCTTCTCCATATCGAAAAAGACCGACACCACATGTTCCCCCCTCACAAAACCGTCACGTATAAAACTTTCAAGACGGACCAGGTGATCCGTCGTGCTACGTGTGTGACGGAAACCGCTCTGGTACCTGGAAATTAGTTGGTTTCTTTCAAGAAACCATACCAGACGGCTGTTTATCATTTTCTCCATCGTTTTACAGATGCAGCTCGTTAAGGCAATGGGACGATAGTTCGTAGGAATGGTGTTATCCTTCCCTGGCTTGGGTATCGGGATAACTATAGCCTCTCTCCAACCATCTGGGAATGTTCCAGATTCCCAGATTCCATTAAAAATGTCTAAAAGTACTTGAAGTGATTCCTCTGGAAGGTGTTTTAAAAATTGATAGTGTACATCATCGGGTCCACTAGCTGTGTCATTCGATTTATGTATCGAATCCTCCAACTCCTTTAGTGTAAAAAAGAGAGTTGTAATTTTCATGGTTATTTGAATTAAAATTAGGAATGTTTCGTTCCCGATGGTGTTTAAATTTTTGAAATTTGGTACTATAATTATTGGCAGAGGAATTCTTTTGGAAGGCATCGCCTAGAGTATTGGCGATGTCCTTCAAATTGGAAGCTTTGGAACCATCTGGTTTAACCAGATGTGAGAGAGTGTTGTCATTTTGCTTTCCCCTAATCCTACGAACCATGTCCCATGCCTTTTTCGTGGAAGTCTTGCTGTTTAATTTGGAAACAAAATTGTGCCAAGACTCACGCTTGCTGTTTTTGATGACGCGTCGAGCTTTGGCTCGGGCTACTTTGTACAGGTTTTTGTTGGCCTCGGTGGGCCGCATTTTGAACCTGTACAGAGCCCGTTTGCGCTCTTTGACAGCGTCACGGCATGCATCAGAAAACCATGGTTTATATATCCGTTTAGAATCTGTCGAGGATTTCGGTACATTTTGTGTGGCTATATTAATTATTGATTGTGTAAAAAAGGATACCGGATCTTCATCAATATTTTCTAAAGTTTCTTTGTTAATAATGTCTCTGCACATAGAAGTAAAATTCGGCCAGTTGGCCTTATGGAGTTTCCATTGGGGAACCCGCTCAGCGGGCATAGGCCTATCGATGTTTAAAAATATTGGGAAGTGGTCACTTCCACACTGGTCCTGACCAACTTCCCAATCAAATTCCATCAAAAGGGATGGAGAGCAGAGGCTTAGGTCTATGGCAGAGAAAGATCCGGTTCCTGGATGGAGATAAGTATTAGATTTATTATTTAATATAGCAAGGTCATTTTGTATGATGAAATTCTCTATTATTTGACCACTGTCGTTGGTGTCCTCACATCCCCATAAATCGCTGTGGGCATTGAAATCGCCAAGCAGCAAAAGTGGGGATGGAAGTTGACTGATCAAATGATCAATGTCTCTCTGTAGAATCTTGTAGCTGGGTGGTAGGTACAGAGAGCACAAAGTGATGGTTTTGTGGAGGGTAATACTTATGGCTATAGCCTGAAGAGGAGTGTCAAGAGGAATGGGTTCATGGGGGACACCGTGTTTAACAAGCACAGATGCCCCTCCCACAGCTCTTCCGTCTCTTAGTGATAAGTATGTTTTATCATACCTGGTATACCCTCTCATTGACATTTGATCAGTCTCCTTCAGGAAAGTTTCCTGAAGGCAAACAGCAATAGGTTGATGGTCACATAGAAGAGATTTTAATTCATCATAGTTGGACCGAAATCCTCGACAATTCCATTGGATGATTTTATGTGCCATCAGGGGGTTTATGTGGTGGTCTGCCAGTCCGCCTTGGACTTGATGGCACAGATCTTGGTTTGGAGGACGGCCTCATGGAGTCTACGTCCATGTCCTCCAAACTACCAAACTTATTAAAAACCCTGACAGGGTCGTCAGCTCCCTTCGGAGGCCTAGTTGATTTGACTTTTTTTTCATTGCTTTTACTTCTATTATTGGGAGTTGACTTTGTTTTATTTAAATTTTGAAGCTCAGGAGGGCTACATTGAATAGAGATGTCTTTAGCAGTGGCATTGGTGACAGGTTTTGGCGCATCAGTGGCCACCCTCCTTGGCAGGGCGCGGCGCTGCCATTGGGCCACGTGTAGTCGGTCTGGGTGTCGACTGACACTGTGGCCCTTTTGACAGCGCTAGCATAAGAGGGTTTGGTGCCCTGCTGCGCCTCCACTAATCTGCGTGCCTCAGGGAACGAGATATCTCTGGTGTGTCGGATCTTTTGTATTTCTTTTTCCTTGATCCATGTAGGACACAGCCTAGAGAATGCTGGGTGGTCCCCTGAGCAGTTAATGCATTTGAAAGACTGTTCACATTCATCTTCTTTGTGGCCCTCCTGGCTGCACTTGGCGCATGTTGCCGCTCGTTTGCAATTACTGTTGCTATGGCCGAAACGTTGGCATTTAAAACATCGCAATGGGTTTGGAATGTAGGGCTCCACAGCAACATTCAGGTATCCGACTTTGACAGCTTTGGGCAACTCAGTGCTGTCAAAGGTCAAGATAACCGTTGCTGTGGGCTGTTTCTCCCCATTGCGAGTAACAAAAATTTTCCGAGCTTCAGTTACTTTTTGTGATTTAAGTCCTTCTATTATTTCTGCACCGGAACATTGTTTTAATTCATGACAGCGGATGACGCCCTTCTTGGTGTTGAGGGTTCTGTGAGGGGTGACACCTATTGGGACCCCCGCTAGTAGGGTCGACTTCAATAGGCATCTTGCATGGCTGGCCCGGTCCACTTCAACAAGTAAGTGGCCAGACTGGAGTCTCCTGATGTTTTTGGGGACTCCAGCCAACCCCTCAATTCCTTTACCAATTGCGAATGGACTTAGTGAGGTAAGTGGTTTATCTTCCTCAACGTTTGCAATCACCAAAAACCTTGGCCATGATGTCAAATTTTCACTATCAGAGTCCGTGTCCGAGTCATTAGGTCGATACCGTTTGGAAGATAATCTTTCTTGAGTTTGTTTTTGAGCCATGATTTTATGATAAAATTTCATCACTGGTGCTCCCCACCCACCATGGAGCCCAACATGGGGGCGTCAGCGGCGTGCGGCTCAACCAGCACACATGACGCCAGGGATACACCAGTGTAATACTCAAATTAATAGCAAACAGCTCAAAGAGCTGTTCACACATCAACTTGATTGACCTGTTAAGCAGCCGCCAAGGATAAAAGACAAAGAGAAGGGAAAAACTATGTAAATGAAAACGGATGACAACATGGAAGTGGAATGAAAAGTAATAAATAATGAAAACAAATATCCCATGGCATGTCACCACAAGCCGATTGACTGGACCAGGCCATTCCAGCCTCTCGTCTAGGTGAAATCCGGGCCAAAGTGGTGTGTTGCAGATATAGCCCTCGCAAGGACCGCTCCACTCAACCACCAGGATCCCATCTTCCACCGACACGAGTCGCAACCCACGGCCAACAGGTTGCCCCCTATTAGTCGCCTCTTACGACATGCAGGAGGATACAGTGGGCTTATTCTACCCCCCAGACCCACAGGGGGGGCTTTGCCGAGGACTTCGGAATAGTTTTGGAGGCAATTTCAAGCAGTTTAGCACAAAATGTATCGATGTGTGTATCTCGCCCTTGCATCTTATCCCTGTGGATAGCCTCCCCACACAGAGATCCAAAGGAGGGCCAGTCTGCTTTATGCAGCTGCCACTTTGGAGGTGACTCTGGTGGTAACGGAGGGTTTAGGTGGATAAGAATGGGGAAGTGGTCACTTCCACAGGTATCATCGACACCAACTTCCCATGCAAGGTCGAGAAACAAAGAAGGAGAAGAGAAAGAAAGATCTATTGCGGTGGGTGTGCCATAGCCTGGATGGATGTATGTATTTGAGCCGTCATTTAAAAGGCAGAGATTGTGAGAAATGAAGAAATCTTCTACAATTTGACCTTTTCCATCATCATGTGTATTGCCCCATAAAGAGTTGTGGGCATAAAAAATCACCCATGAGGAGAACTGGCTCTGGCAACTGGGCCACGATGTTGTCCAGTTCTCCCCGTGTAAAATTTCGGCTTGGCGGTAAGTAAAGGGAGCAAAGTGTGATGGACTTATTTAAGGTAATATTTACTGCTACTGCTTGAAGGTTTGTATTGAGTTCTATTTCCTTCTGGGGAATACAATCCTTGATTAAAATGGACGAGCCGCCAGAAGCTCGTTCCCCAGTGCCTCCAAATTTATGGTAAGATTTATAGCCTTTCAAGCTATATTTATTTTCTGCCTTCAGAAATGTTTCCTGAAGGCAGGCTGCAATACCATTATTTTTGTTGAGTAAAGTAAGAAGTTCTTCATGATTATTCCGAAGTCCTCGGCAATTCCATTGTATAATGCCCGCCATTACCTATCAGGGGGTTTGGCGGGACGTTTGCTGCCATGGTGGACCTCAGTCCCCATGGCATTCCTGGGGCCGCAGGTTCCCTGGGCCACTACAGACCCAGGGTCCCGATTGGCCCCTGATGATGTGTGTCTGCCATGGGGGACCTCATCAGTCTCCATGGTAGACAATGGGCCATAGATGTTGGGCCCAACAAAAGAATCTGGGTTCTGTTTGATTTTACAGACCGTGGGAGTTTAGATTTCTCATTGTATTTGTTTGCTGTTATGTGTTCATTGACTTTTGGGGTAGTGGGGGTGTTTGGTTTTGTTTGTTCCGTTGGGGGATTGCTGGCTTTGAAAGGGGGTTGTTTCGGAGGGTGGTTTTCTGTTTGTGTACTAATAGATTTGGTTATTTTAGTAGGTGCTGCTGCAGTACTAGCATATGAAGGTCTGGAAGAAGTTGAATTTTGGCACTCTACTATTTTTCTCGCTTCAGGGAAAGAAAGTTTTTGGGTGTGATATGTAGTGTTTGAATTTGTTTTTCGATTTGCCAAATGGAACAGCGTTTAGAGTATGCGGGATGAGCACCGGAGCAGTTTGCGCACTTGAATGGTGCTTTGCAATCCTGCTCCCCGTGCTCATCACCGCATTTGGGGCATATTGGTGTTCTATTACATTTGGTTTTAAAATGGCCATATCTTTGACAGTTGTGGCATCTTAAAGGATTTGGAATGAATGGTTCAGTTTTGATGTTCAGGCCAGCTATTTTAATGTTGTTTGGAAGGTAAGGGGTGTTGAAAGTAAGGATGTGGGTGCCTGTGGGAACCCTTTCTCCATTTTTATTAATGAGCACTTTGGCTACTTCACTGACATTTTGATTTTTTTTCAATTCCTCCAAAATCTCTTCTTCGCTGCAGTATTTGAGTTCGAAAGATTTTATAACACCCTTGATGGTATTAAGGGTTCGATGAGGGCTGAATTTTACATTGATATTCGCTAATTTGGTGGTCTGAAGAAGAAGTTTGGAATGAATTGGTTTTGAAGTTTCGACAAGATAAAGCCCAGATCGCAAAAGTTTTAGGGTTTTGGGAGTGCCGGCAACACCACAAATTCCTTTAAATAGAACAATGAATGAAACTTTCTCTAAACTCCCGTCGGTTCTTTCAAGCACAAGAAATCTTGGCCAGTTTTCAGTTTCAGTTTCATTTTCATCTAAATGCCTTCGTTTTTGGCCAGTATGAGAGGAAGACATAGTAATACAACAATTCATCACCTGTGCTCCCCACCCGCCCCGGAGCCCAATAAAGGGACATCTTAAAGATGCCAGGGCTACACAGGTGATATACTCGTCCCCCATAAAAAGTGATACAATACGTAACCCATAGAGCCCAGACACTGGCAAGGTGCTGAGCTCGTAGAGGCGCACCATAACACCCCTAATGGAATCCGATTGACCTGATTAAGCAGCCGCCTTCTGGGACTAGTGAAGCCAATGAAATGAGAAATGGTCCATGAAGTAAATGAATGTCATGAAGGAAGATGCCAAATGCATGTGATGGGTAGTCCCAGGGCACGACGCCACCAGCCGATAGGAATGGGCCAGGCCAACCCACCCTCTCGTCTAGGCGAAATCCAGGCCAAAGTGGTGTGTTGCAGATATAGCCCTCGCAAGGACCGCTCCGCTCAACCACCAGGATCCCATCTTCCTCCGACACGAGTCGCAACCCACGGCCAACAGGTTGCCCCCTATTAGTCGCCTCTTACGACATGCAGGAGGATACAGTGGGCCTATTCTACCCCCGGACCCACAGGGGGGCACATAAGAATAAACACAATCACTTCTTTCTCAATAGGAATGGATGCAAGCATTGTAGTTTATAGTAGTTGCCTCGAGTGACAGATTCTGTCCACTTCCAAGAGGATGTGGCCCTGGGAAAGCTGTTGAATGTTTTTTGCAACCCAAGCCAGTCCTTTAATATCTTGCTTAAGTCAAAAGTTAAGTAACCAACATGTTGGAGAAAACACAAACAATCTAAGCCATGAGGAGATACATGGATCAAATGTTTCTTGACAATGGTCAAGGAAGGCTTCTACCGACCCCATACAACACCACTTGGCCAAAGCTGTGTTATGTAGCAGGTTAAAAGCTTGCGAGGTTAATCTTTGGAAGTAAGCAAGTGGCAAAAACACATATTCTTGACAAATCACCAAGTTGTAAAGATATATGGTCAGTGGCTTGCTTTGCATTACTTTGGAGCAGTACAGTCCTCCAAGTAAATACACAGGGCCTCCCTGCAACGGTAGAAAACCATCCAACTCTGGTAGATTTAGTGGTGGACAAAGCCTATACCATAACAGAAGTCCTTGATTTATATTGCATACAAGCTGACATTTCAAGAGACTTTGACTCACAATTATATGTCATACCACCAAAGAATACGGCATAAAACCTTTTTGTGACTAAAATGTGCTTGGCGACCGAGTGTTTACCACTCTGCCTCAGCTAAAGGTGGTTGGCATGAACCATTGCATGAGTCACTCTATTTCAAGAAACTGATGAAGATATGTGCCACAGTTGGTTTACAGCAGCAATATTCATAGTATTGCACAGCGAGCTTTATCAGTGTTACAAAATGATAATGTACATATCAATGACATATTAATATTGTATTTTACTGAAACTGTTGGTTTATTTGTGAAGACTCTCAGAGGTGAGATAAATTTTGTTACTCATAGAGCTTGTTAATAGTATGCTATTCAAAGTTTAATAGGGTTGACTTAGCATAATGGATTAAGTTGGTGGACTATTCTTGGTAAACATGGTTTGACATAAGATTATGCAGGTACACTGCATGTATTTGGTGGGTTGAAGATTTATGAGGCTGGTCGGGAACATGTAGAGGTCGCATGGTTGATCACTCAAGGTATGTAACTAGTGGCAGAAATGGGTTGACTGCTGTAGTTGAAAGAACTTGGTTGGTTAAGCAGTGGGTTGACAACTGATATTCAAAGGGCTGACTAATTCAATGTTCAGAGGTTGACAACTATAGGTTTTATAATGGTGTAATATTCCGTTCCTGGTATCAACACCAGCATCATCGAACCGGATGGTTATGAGGTCAAGGTTGGCAGAGAAGTATCGGTATTGGCTATGCAATAATCGTCTCAGCTATAATAAAATATATCAATCAGTGGGTTGACAGCTGTGAGTATTCAAATGGTTAACAAAGTACATTTAAATCCAATGGGTGGAGTGTTCTAGACATAAGACAGTTTGACACATGGAAATATTCCAGCAGTATGTTGTTTATTGGCCAGTTGGCTAACCGTACTAGTATGTATGTGTGTGACGCTGAGACAATAAAGGAGTTCTACATGTCATGGCCGCCTCTGTTACAACATGGTGTCATGATGGGGAGGATTATACACTAAAAGCCTCAAACCAGTGGCGGAAATGTCAGGGAAGAGGAATCAAATGGCTGACAAGAAAACGGATCGAAACTGAAGGTCTTGTAAGCACCAAAACACACATACTTGCAGGCGAAAATACGTGAAAATAAACAACACGTGGGCAGTGACAGAGGGCAACTCCACGAACCCAAGTCACAGATCTAGTACTTAACACCAACTACTCAAGTCAATGAAACAGTGAATGAATATTAATGTGTTGAACATTGTTGAACTGTGTGCTAGTGCCTAGAAGCATTGTCAAGCTGTCAGTTAGGAAGACAAGCAATGAACCAAGTCAACAGTCAAGTGTGTGTGTGTGTGAAATCAGTTAGAGTAGAGCCTAGACTAGAACCATGGCAGAAAACATCGGTGTTCAGAAACCCTGTATGAACTGGAAAGCAGAAAACCTCCACAGGGAGTGGCAGAGATTTAGCAAACACTTTGAATACTACTGTATGGGACCACTTTCCTCAAAAGAGGACGAGGTTAAAGTAGGTTACCTCCTACTCTTCGTAAGTGAACGAGGGCGCGAGATCCATGAGAGTGTGAACCTCGATGAAGAGAACCGAAAAAAGCTTGCGAAGAACGTTGAGGTATTTGCAAAATACACCTCACCGAGAAAGAACACCCTGAGATCAGGATTCAAGTTCGACAGACGCCGACAAGGGGAGCGGAGACCTTCGACGACTTCGTCACCGATCTGCGTATACTTCTCAGAGACTGCGGATTTGAGGATGGTGATAGACGCCTACGAGACACAATTGTGTTTAACTGCCACCACAAAAAAGTCTGTGAGAAATGTCCCGATGAAGGTGACGAACTGACGCTAGATAAGGCGTTTGAGATAGGGCAAACTTATGAAATCTCACAAATGGGTCTGAAAGAAATCAAACGAGGCAAAGACCCAACCGTGAACTCCTTCCACTAGTGAAGCAAACGTGGCGAGCCAAAATGGACAAAGGGGAGTAAGCACAAAGACAGTGCTAGTGTGAGCGCTAGTGCGAGCCACACGAAGAGTAGACTCGGGTGCAAAATGTCAAAGCAATCGAAAAAATGCTATAAATGTGGTCTATCAGGCGAACGAGCCGAGTGTCCAGTCGCGAAAGAAAAAGTGCAGTTTATGTGACAGGCAAGGGCACTTCCGAAAGGTCTGCAGATTAAAAGCGAAATTTGCACATGCTATAAATACTGACTCAGAGAGCGAAAGCGACTTGGGCGAGTCCAGCATTGGGTTCCATGCAGTGGAGGGCAGTGGGAGTGACCAGTTCTACGAAACTGTGTGGGTTAACGACAAATAGTCTGCACACTCAGTTAGACACCGGGTCACCGATAAATATATTGCCACTAAACCAACTAGATAAGCTCGGATACACCGTAGAGTACATGAAAAGTCCTAGCAAGTTACATCAAGGACAGGATGAAGCCTTTAGGCACAATCACACTGTTTGTAAGGTACATAACTAGGAAGGCCAATCTTCTATTCTACGTTGTTGACCTTGATCAAATAACTCTACTCTCCGACAAGGCATGCTTGGAGCTGGGTCTCATTAAACGAATCCACAAAACAGAGGAGACGCACACAGGTTTTAACTAGTGATGATTTTGCAACGTATTTTTTTTCACTAGTGGTAATGTTTACGGACCTCCCCATCTAATGTGATTTGTAAACTTATAATATTATTGAGTTTTCAATAACTGTTACATTTTGGGTTCCTTTTGGTGTGGTCACGTCACACACTTACTGTACATAAGCTAGGCATCGGCTCATCAGGTCAGTTCGAGTATGTCGGACACAGTCTCACTGGTCATCAGATCTGAGAAAGTCCGACGATTTACGGGCTACGTTAGATCTGTTTAGTCAGAAGAACGCTGCATTTGGTAGGTACTATTTGTGGCAATTAATTTTTTGCTGCCACACCGTAACTATTGAATTTCGTCCCGATTGTAGATATATGTAGAGGAGGGTGTTAGGTTTTGGCGCATAATTTATAGGTCGTTGTTAACTATTACTCATGTCATATAAGTCGTTATTCTATATAGCATTATTGGTTAACAAAACCATTTTCAATACATGTCACAGTTGTTTTACTCTCAAGCCGTCTGCTAGTTATAAGTTAAGTTTAGATTCAAACTTTGAAGATCATAAGAAAATACTAGGTGCTGTGATCCCCAAGCAATCTGCCAGGTTTCACGTTACATGATATTGCACAACGTTTTGTGGCTCCAAGGAAAAACAGTATTTACCTGGTTTCATTGAAAACATTTGGAGTTGGCATATAGGCTATATTAAAGCTGAATGCATGTATTCACCATTGCTAAGGTTTCTTAGCATGCAATTCATTTTAGGAAGCCGAAAAAACACTGATAATCTCAAGAAGAAATTAACAGCCTCAAATACGAAGCAATAAAGACAATCCTAGCATTATTCGAAATTGGTGATCTTTTACAATATACTATAGTATATACACTCTGTGTTCCAGGTGTTCTATGTAACAAGTATGTTCCAATTGAAAATGCGAGTATTGCCATATTTTTGAAATTCGACATGCACGCCTTAGTTTGATGTATCATTCATATATGTATCTTGAATGTAAGTGCTAGTTTAAACGAGTAGAAACAAATGGAAATAACATTCCGTCACAATCGCGACCGCTCGCAGCGAGGTTCAGCCCCTACCAAAATAAGGATATCATTTTTCATTATATTATCGCTCAAACGAAAGTATTTCGATCACATGCAGAATTCATTACCCAACACGATAGTTGAATTACATAGAGCTCATCTTGGTAAGCGTTTTAATTACACCAAATGGGTCAATCCACGGTTTTCATGGATAAATATGCTTCACCGAAATAGGTTGTGGTTTACTTCCGTCTCCAAAATAGAGCCATTAGTGCGTAGCAGATTCCGCGTATAAACCACGATTTACAACCATAGGGCAGAGTATTGCTATGACGCTATAGGAGGCATGACGCTGGGATGAAACGCCGCGTTTGTGAATAATCGTAGGCTGACTATCCCGAGAACGAGATCGTTTGTGCTAGTCCCGGCTCTCAGATGCTCATTTATCGCTCTTTATTGACTACATCACGAATAATGAAGAAAGTGAAAATACTCCGACACAGCAACACTTGGCAAATATATATATTGAGGAGTATTTTTATTTGATGTTACTACATTCAGAGGTCACTTAATCAACTTCAGCACTTCATCATGGAAGACTCCCGATGAGGTAAGTCGCAATTCTACTCTAGACTCTAGTCAAGTTAAGCATTAAGCTGTAAAGAAATAAAATCCTATTTTCCACGGCAATGTGTCAAGCTGTTATCATATGCTTTCTCGGGAAACAGCAAACGTTTTAAACGTTAGCTCATACGGAACTACAGCGAGGCACAGGTAATCATAATCATAAAATAGTTTTTAATGATATCACATAAAAAGATTACTTGACAATCTTAAATATATATTGATGGGAGTGGCATCAAAATATTTAGATCTTACTTCCCTACTCGTGTGTATCATTTGAAGACATTCTAACTATGTTAATAAAAATGTAAACAGATGCCTACATTCTTCCCAGTTGCCTGATGTTTCCCCTACCACATTCTTTGGCGGCCTTCATCCGCCACTCGAGCCCACTCCAATTAGTAACTTGACTTATTTCAATATATTACGTACCATTGTGTGCCTGGTCCTGTGCACCTAGAAGTAATTTTCCAACTCATTATTTATCATTTGGCTAGCAAATCAGCTAACCAGCGTTAATGCCTGCAAATATTCAGCATATTGTTCATGTGTATGCCATGGAGATGGGAAGAGAATAATGGGGCGTGTGTATAGGGTGACGTATTTGCTCACTTCAAGTAACTGTATGTGTCCACATATATATGATATACGTAGCTTTCTGGTCCTACAAATTTATCAGCAACACGTCATAATGTTGTTGGGGACCGGTTATTTTACACGTGGCCAGGTGACTGCGAATACTGAAGATTCAATCAGCCAGTATCTGATAGCTATTGAGCCGCCTATGCTGATTTTGTATAAGGAGCGTAGACCACGCAGCTCTTAAAGTGCCCGTCGAATTCGGCCAAGCACACTACGGCGACAACTGCATATCGCACTCGAGATTGATGGAGTTGAGAGGGATCACCCTACAGTTAATTAAAATCAGCTGATTCTACTGAGAACATCTAAACATAATGGAGTAGTGTCTTGTTTTGCTCCTACCCTATGACCTTATTCCTTCCCCCACGTAACAAACTGAATAAACGGAGTAATGGTGTATAATTCGACTGCAGCTTACGAGTCATAGCTTTCAAAAACTGTGTACTTACTATGTCTTTGGAAAAGTATTCCGTATCCCTAGGAAAAATGTCATGTCTTATTTTCCAGAAAATGAATAAATCCTTCGAATCACTGTATGTATCCTCAAGTATGCACGTCGAATCACTATTAGTATTCTCGAATAATCACATTGGCTTGCCTTCTTGACGCATTGAAGAACCGAGAACCGGAGCGACTACGCAACGGCGAACGTGTCACGAGGCGCTTGTCGTGGCGGGAACCAGTATTCCTGAGCAAGGGCTTCACGCAGCTGATTCTCACAATGTGTGGGAATTGCATGTTTTACTTTTTAGCTCCCTCCCTCATCTTGACTCAAATGCACGATTGAGAATCTTATCAGAGTACGGAGATGAAGTTTTGATATAGCCCTTGATTGCTCGGTAGGATGAATAAACAACAAGAGCCGCGGTAGCGTGATAACAGCCAGGATTCCAAACTGCCCGTTAGTCCCAACCGGTCCCGTCTAACCCGCCCTTAACCACCCCCCCCCCCCCCCCCCCCCCCCCCCCCAACACTCTACTCCAACGCAGGAAATGTGTATTGTTTTCGGTGTCAACTGGACTTGTTATCAACTATATTCGTATAATTTAAGCCTTTTCTGAAACGCAAATCATCTGTTAGTTTAAAGAAATGGTATGAATTGTGATAAGGGTGTCTATTAAGCTATATCAATCAGCAGTATATCCGCTTTCCACAACCACTACATCGGGCGAATTTTGTACCTTAGAATGTTTCTCGACATGACGATGTTACTGCGATATCGCAGTGACTTGTATTTGGAGGTCGTGTGGGGGGTGGGGGGGGGGGGGGGTAGAAGACACAGTCGTGGAGCTGTCAAGATTGTCAACAACTTAAATAGTTTTGACTTCCTTATGCGAACCAACGTTGAGGGGCGCGGCCTTTCCGTTCTAATTCGGCTATGTTTAATTGGCAGACATAGTAAAAACCTATTCGTACGAACTGAGTATATTGTATCATTAAACTAAATATGATAAAACACCATGTTATGGGTAATTGTTTGTGACCCACGAAGAAGCAGTGACGTTCATTCACCATCATTGATGATTTTATGAAAGTGAGATAAAAAAAAACATGGGTTACCAATAGCTATCAATAGTTATCAGACACAATGGTACTTCCCTTGGACGTTAAAGGAACAGACAGCGCGCTGCGTTGCTGCTCGTCTTTAAAATGAGTTGTTCATACAGTCTAAGATAAGTAAATTTGTTTGTATGCGGTTTGGAAAGCTCGAGCGGGCTGGCGGGAGAACGGTAAGAAGGTCGTGTTCGGAAATTACAGCCCACCCTATTTCAAAATCACGGAAGGCGCTGTGTTTTTCAACAGTCCAGGGAAGTTCCTGACTCTCGCTGTATACTCATCGGGTCATGCATGGTGTGTTGCACTTGTATAGTCATATCTGTAACATTCTGCATTCCCCGATCAGACCGCTATCACACCTGTTTGCTTGGAAATACGACCTACTTAAGAAGTGGATACCCATCTTTGTCGTGCTTGTTGGTCTAGCATGTCCCATTTTTCATATGTATATACACCTAATAAAGAAAGGTGTTATTTGTGCAATATCAATATACATTGTCACGCATGGGATGGTAGAGAAATAATCGGCTTGTGTGAGCAACACCCTTCGAGAGCCGATGTATATAGTGACATTTTGTGGCAGCAGACGTGTTTGAACCTCTGACATTGACCGTCAGTCACACTCTCATGTACAGAGTAGACAGTGTTTGTCTTCTCCTCAGGGCTGTGTCTGAACTGAAAGAACAAAGGTATGCTTATCTGGCTGAATGAACTGATCTTTAAATAAACTTAGGTGTAATAAAAATGACCCTTTACTCACCATCTATCCTCCTCGACCCCTACTACGCCCGCTTCCCGCGTAGCCTTTCATCCGCGCATGAAACCCTTCCTGGAACGAGACGTGACGTTTATTGGCAATCACGCGCCCTTTAGGATCATATACAATCGAAATACAAGAAGTGTGCAATAATTCTACCACAAAACGAAAGACATTTCAATGCAAACAGTACACATTAAGATGAACCATAGTAACAGGGTTCAATTTCTATGTGAGACCACTAACCCAAACACCAAAAGCTGAGGGTTGTAGGCTGTTTAGAGCAAATTTTCTAATCCCGATCGATTTACTTTTAAATTTTCCGATCTTTATACATAAGAGGTTGTCCTCGTTTCTCATCATCCATATGTATTTGTCATTGGGTGACAGGTGAGAAACATGGGGTTTTTTTTGGCTTTGTCGTTGAAGAATGAGGCGCTTTAACTATGATATTTGGTGAATGTAATCATGAAATGCGTTTCGTTTTCAGTAGCTTGCATTGCGCAACACTGACATATCCAATCATTTGGAATGGAGATGGTTATCCTCATTGATTTCATTCGTTGCGCCAGAATTGGTATTAGAGGGTTTTTATATCACCTGCAGTTCTTTTAGATGCCACGTGCTGTCTATACGTCATGATCTGAACATTATGATCAATGCGCGCACTATAATCCCACACTGATACTATGGGGATCTCACGGTCTGTGATGTCAGCTTATGAGATCGGGACATCTTGGTGAGCTCTATATGTGATGACATATGGATGAGGTACTTGTGATATCATAGCGATATCCGAGTTAGATCTTGCGTTGACTGGGAAGGAAAGCCTTAATACTATGGAGTCACTGTTTATTCAATGAATTTGTCCTACGTTTTTGTGCAGCATACTTCTCTTCCGTCCTCAAATGGTCTCCATGTCTGTATGATTTGCAGATTAACATTCCGCCACCCTCACCGCAACACCTGGCAAACGTAGGCTTGTTTGTCGATTGACAACATTTCAACCATTGACGCTGGCAATTCATAAATCTCTCATCACACTTGAACCAAGTGTCTTGTATCTGTTCACAGCTTGACCAGTCCTTGGGCCCTGCAAGTGTGTATTTTAAACTATGTAGTTCAGAGTGTATTCAATGAGAAGACAAGTGGTAGGTTTGGCCCGTTTGCCTGCTGAACAATCCCAAACCCAAGTATGGTCTGCCTTCTTTGCCATTCAGGTCCAGCCTCACCACCACTTATTTACATGATAGTCACTACTTTTGTGTTTATGGTTACAATTGTGTGCAGTCATTCGTTGCAATTGGGTACATGTCTCTCTCTTTGTGTGTCTTTAGCTGGGTGACAGTAGTTCCAGTGACAGCGATGTGAGTATGGACCTTCTTCCATCATGGACAATGACATCCTTGATGTGGTTTATTGGTTCATGTTTTGTATGCTAATTTTCTTCAAATCACCTCTCCTGGGTCTACTTTAGCTATGTCTTAAATGCTTCTAGCTAGAAGACCCCTTTGGACATCAACATGAGGCAGTAGAGGTTAGACAAGCTACTAAATCATGAAAATTTGTAACTGCTGGGTGTGGTTTCATGCAGTCTCGTCATGGATGTGTATGTTCTGTCTTTTCTGTGTTTAGGTCAATGATATATCCAGTGATGACGGTGAGGCCGAAAATGCCAATGACAGATCCGTCAGCTGGGTACCCTGGTCTGACGAATCGGCTCGGAAAGGTTAACATTTGGTATTGTTCTTGAATAGTGGTGTGAGTTTCATTTCTGTACATATTGTTCTTCTGGTGTATGACATGGAACATTTCTCATTATGTGTGAAGCATTGTCCTCAGTATCTTCCGGGCACAGTCCCCAGTTCCTAATGGCTTCTGTCAGAGGATGCCGAATTTGGGCTGACACCCTAAAAGGGTTAATGTGTGGCGAGCTCGATGATGCAGTTAGTCTTATAACCATGATCAATATTTAACACACTATTTATTCACTTATTGACAATCCACATGTACAGGGAGATTCTTGTTTTGATACATGTGATCAAAATGTTTCACTGTAATAGTATATTCATGTTCACTTTGGTCTTGCTTTTTACTTTGGTAATGTGGAATTACCATTCAATACTGTCCTTCATTTTGCTCGCACTACTTGATGTCTCCGGTATCAACAAAGCCCACCAAAGATGTCATTTGTCCGCGATTAAGGTCTCCATGCCCTTACTTTCAGGTGATTAATTCATACCTTGAACTAATGGCTGGTGAATGTCAAAAGGTATGCCATCGGATCTACATACTTCTCCCAATTCAACCTTACTCAGTAAAGAATTATTGTTCACTTGCAGATGTTATGGCAAACCTTCTTTATACCTTGTTGTGGTACATATCATATTAGAATTGATAATGACCAACACTTGTTGACTACCAATGGCAGTATGCAACTGTTAAACCTCTGCCTTTGATTTTTGTTTGGTGCAGAAAGTGTATGTTCTAGATACTCTTATTCTTTCACTTCTATTTGATCGAAAGAAAAGGGACCTGACTAAAAGGAAAAGGTTACCCTTTCATATAAAAACTTGTTTGTCGAACCATATTGGCCATAAGTATCAGCACTTATATTGACACTAGACACAACACAATTTCATTACTTTCCATTCCAGGGAGCCATGCTGAAAAGTGATTTTGTCATATGAGCGGTGAATGAGCGTGGCATTCACTGGTGCCTATTTGTGAGTATCTGGTTTATTATTTACGATTTATGTGAATGCCATTACATAACTGTTTCTGAAGGTATATGTTATGCTTGATATGTAAACTAGGTTGCAGATATCCCTGCCCGCCAAATTTCATATCTGAACCCTCTGGGGGAAGTGCCAATGCGCAATCTGAGATTTTAAACATTTGGAGGTGAGATGTGGATGTATCCTCTCTTTTGCATATCACCTTTTGTGTCCCGTATGTCTTCACTCACTGCTGTGATTTGGTCCCTACAATTGCTTGTGTGGCATGTCACTTCGCCTGTTTCTTCTTTTTGGCTTTTGCCATTGTCATATTACTCTTTTAGCAGCTTGCACAAGTCATATTACATTGTTGCCTCACTATAATTGAGTACAGTGGATGTTGAAACCCTTTCATCTGTGTTCATTCTTCTGTATCCCACTTGATAATACATCTCTGCTACTAACTCTGCTTAGAAATGAATTATTAATTTATGTTGTTATAAGGGAATGTGTGAAATCCAAAAAGAAATGGACATTCAGTCCCGAACGTGCACACCCCAAGCAACTGGACAGTTGTTCATGTGGGGTTTTTGTATTGAAGGTATGTCATTTCATCTCAGCTTGCCTTGACCATTACCTCGACCTATATTGTTGTTGGTCATCAGGTGTAAATGTCCTCAACAGTCTAGTGCCCAAACAATATGCCATGACTAAATTCAACTGGAATGCTGGGTGCTTGTTTATGTATGCAGAATGAGAAGTAACTTTTCTGAATATGCGAAATTACTAGTATTCAAATTACAGTTTGCAGAGGCCATCATGAGCGAGAGGGAGATTAAGTTCTCCAATAAGCCTGCTGCGATCAAGCGTCGCAGGCTTGCCATTGGCCTTAGCCTATTGACATCCAGTGGTAAGATATGTGCTGCAGGTCTGACTCCAATTTGGTCTTGGCCGATAAACCAAGAACTATGCAACCTTAATTTTTGTTCCAAGATTAATGCACACATGTCATGCTCTTCTTTCAGACAACATACAGGACTATTGCCGTGGTTGTGGCAGCGCATCTGCAAACTGTGGTGACCAATGGGTAAGTTTTAGGTAGAACAAATTATTATGTATATCATCTTTCTAGTTACAGGCATGCAATTAACATTTCATGTCTTTCTCAATCACTGTAGTACAAAGTTATTGGTTGTTCATAATCATATCTATGCACACACAATGTGTGTTACAGGTTTTGTGCAGCACATGGTGGCACCAGCCTTGTGCTGGAATTGCTGGAACGGAGAAGGAACTGCATGCAATGGTATTTACTTGTAATTGGTGCACAAAGCCAAACAAGGCTGAGATGAGCTAGCTATGCATGGAATTGTTGTACGCTAATAAAGTTGTGGACAAGTTTTGAGTATATGTGAGCACATATTGTCTGGATTTATATTATTCTTTCCAACCAAAATTAAATAGCTCACCGAAAGAAGCGCTTTTATCATATCTCAACTGAAATGGCAGCAATGGTAAGATGAAAGGAACTAGAATATGTAATACTGTCAGCAGCCATTTATTATTCTGAAATGTTCAATAAAGACAATAATTAACACCAGGCAACCATGGCAGGACAGCTTTCAATGCAAGGACCTTGACAAAGTTACTACATCATTCGGCCAACCTAGCTCTGTTATGGACCATTTTTACCCATTGTGAGAGTAGATAATGGTTCATGTCACATTTACACACAGTTAAGATCATGCATTACATTACATGTTTATGCATACAACTAGCGTATCATTCGAAAACCATTAAATTACAAGGGCAATTATAGAACTGCTTACATAGTAAAACAAGGGCAGCTAAAAATGATGCTTACCAAGTGCACTTGGTGTTCATACCCTTACACATTATCACATTAGATCTGGCAATCGTTAAAACCTAACCAGAACCATGCAGAATTTCCGCTAGATACTGATCTGCCACGAAACTTCCATATTGTGACAATGCTGCAACATTACGAATGCTCAGACTACAATATACAACAAAAGAAGGACGAGACACATTCAACTGTGCTGTGCGGTATATAGTGAAGCAAGTTTCGCAAATAGTGCTTTGTTGTTGAAAACAGAGTCAGGCATTTCAGACTTGGCCAACTGATTCCTGAACCAAATAAATACGTCCACATGCTTCAAGAAATTGTCCATGGTCATGTAGGACACCATAGATTTCAGCTTCACCAACGACGAGTTTCTCTGTTCTGCCACCTGGCTGTTTAGGCACTTCATCGAAGGGTACATAGATATGTTGTATCCCTCTGAACATCCTGAGACCATAAATACAAAGACCATTTCAATGACATCACATTGGTGCAATTTTACCTGTGAAATAACGTTTGGATATGCTTGGTTTCATGTCACCTTGTTAGATTCAATAAATCCAATGCAGAAAATAGTTGGTTACACATTTGAGAAATACCAGGGTCAACAAGGCCTTAGAGATAGCACCCAATAAAGAATGTACCTGAATGATTGCCCCAATGCAACCGGTCAACCAAAAACTTGGTATCCTGGAAGAATACTGGGTCGCGGTTGAGGCAATACATGTGGAGTCTGCATGCATTGTCATACACCACAGTGCTGGGAGCTACGTAAGGAACAGAAGAAGTAGAAATCATTAATCCTTACGTAAATATTTGCCTCATACCACTAAAGAAATAGCCACTTGCGTAAAGCCAAAAATTAAGTCTCACCTTTTTCAAAACGAGTGCGCAAGATGGTGAAGGGAACATCTGGTGATTCGTAATTTTCCATTACGTCCACTCCATAGCAAATTCCTTAAATCATAATTGGCTTAATAAGTGGGTAGTAAATATATGATATGGCATATAATAAGAATAATGTGACACAGTATAATCTCATTGTACTGAAACACACCATGTGGGCACGACAAGGTGAAGAGCCCTTTCGTCAGGGCCATCTGCTTTTTCTTCTTTGCTTTCCCTTTTGTGCAGTCCCCTGGAGTCGATTTCTCTTGGTCCATGGCATACGTCCCACGCTGGACCAGCTTGGGGATACTTGGGTACGAAGATGCAGCAGTCCTTTCAACAGGAGCAGTAGGCAATGTGTGGCTGACTCCTCTTTCGAATGGCTTCTGACCAATTGCAATTGCACATTCCAACACTGGCAAGAATGACGAGTTAAGCCCTTGAATGTACACATGGGCACGTACACATGGTGCAGCAAGGGGCAGTGCAAATGCAGGACTTTCATGTAAGAGGCACTATGTGAAATGTTATCGCCTCTTACTATCCTCTCTATCACCCTGTGGAGTTCAGGATTGTTTGGAATAAGGGCACACACAGGAGCATTGCTCACAAGAGCTAACAATAGCCGCTTGATGGTGTGAGGACAAGTTTTCTGGCCCTGTTCTACCACTTCCTCCATGAATGGCAGTAGTGCTGGTTGGTGTTTGGAAAGAAGCACCCTCAGCTTGTCCATTGATTCCTTGTCCAGTTTGTCTGAGCAAAACTGGCGCAGAAGTTCTCTGCAACCAGCATCCTTGACAAACACCCTGTCGCTGTGAACAGTGTAACACACAAACCAAGCCAATATTTAATCGTAGCATGAATAAAAGTGGCTACAAACAAAATGAAAGATCAACTGAGTGAGGTATGACTGTTAAGAAATTATGCTTTGTGTATGAAGATATATAAGGAAACTGAAATAATGTTGTATGCCACCACCTCAGAACCATGCATGTTTGGAAGCTGGTTCATTGCAGTAGCTAAGAACCATGGGTTTTGGGGTATTTGTAGCGGAATCCGCTACCATATCATGTTTTCCCATGGTTCTTAACTACTGGAACCCTCATGCATGGAGCCATGCATGGTTCTGAGGTAGTCGGGGTGCCACCACCTCAGAACCATGCATGTTTGGAAGCTGGTTCATTGCAGTAACTAAGAACCATGGGTTTGGGGGGTATTTGTAGCGGAATCCGCTACCATATCATGTTTTTGGTTCTTAACTACTGGAACCCTCATGCATGGTGCATGGTTTGAGGTAGCGGGGTGCCACCACCTCAGAACCATGCATGTTTGGAAGCTGGTTCATTGCAGTAGCTAAGAACCAAGGGTTTTGGGGTATTTGTAGCGGAATTACCATATCATGTTTTCCCATGGTTCTTAACTACTGGAACCCTCATGCATGGAACCATGCATGGTTCTGAGGTAGTCGGGGTGCCACCACCTCAGAACCATGCATGTTTGGAAGCTGGTTCATTGCAGTAGCTAAGAACCAAGGGTTTTGGGGTATTTGTAGCGGAATCCGCTACCATATCATGTTTTCCCATGGTTCTTAACTACTGGA
Organism: Urechis unicinctus; assembly: GCA_034190875.2. Classification (NCBI taxonomy): domain Eukaryota; kingdom Metazoa; phylum Annelida; class Polychaeta; order Xenopneusta; family Urechidae; genus Urechis; species Urechis unicinctus. The sequence goes on along the minus strand of CM067357.1, from coordinate 27,707,250 downwards.
ACCCTCATGCATGGAACCATGCATGGTTCTGTGGTAGTCGGGGTGCCACCACCTCAGAACCATGCATGTTTGGAAGCTGGTTCATTGCAGTAGCTAAGAACCATGGGTTTTGGTGTATTTGTAGCGGAATCCGCTACCATATCATGTTTTCCCATGGTTCTTAACTACTGGAACCCTCATGCATGGAACCATGCATGGTTCTGAGGTAGTGGGGGTGCCACCACCTCAGAACCATGCATGTTTGGAAGCTGGTTCATTGCAGTAGCTAAGAACCATGGGTTTTGGGGTATTTGTAGAGGAATCCGCTACCATATCATGTTAAGAACCATGTCTTGGTAATATTGACCGATTTGATCAAAATCGCCGACAATTCACATTACAGACTTTCCGATTCGCTTTGCAATGTGCTTATCCTTTTAATAGGCTTCTTGGTGAATATATAACAGCCCAACTTTGAAATTAACACCGATAAGTGGACTTGAACGGGCTCCACAATGCTGTGGTTGTAGTTCGTGGTTCATACACGGAATCCGCTACGCACTAATACCTCCCAAAATAAAATAATTTGCACCCAGGAACCCTCGGCCACACAACGTTTCACATCCGAGCCGTATTGGTCATTGTGCGTTTCTGCCCGCTAAATTATCAATATTTTGGTTGAAATGTGCATTTTAAAGGTTTTTCACCAATATGCGTTCTAATATGTTGTGTCCGACTACTTCTACGAGCAAACGACTTTCCACAAATGTCACATTTGTACGGGTTTTCACCAGTATGCGATCTTATATGTTGTGTCATATGGCTTCCATGACCGAACGACTTTCCACAAATGTCACATTTGTAAGGTTTTTCACCAGAATGCGTCATTTTATGTGTTGTTAGGCTTCCTTGAGCGAATGACTTTCCACAAATGTCACATTTATAAGGTTTTTCACCAGTATGCGTTCTTTTATGGGCTTTCAGAGCGCTTCGATAGCTGAAGAACTTTCCACAAACGTCATAATTGTGAGGTTTTTCACGAGTAAGCGTTGTTCTGTGTATGTGTGGAATGCTTTCTCGATTGTAAAGCTGATATGTTCCTGCTGCAGTATGCGTGTTCATATGCCTTATAAGGTGTGAATTCCGACCAAAGGCCTTTACACTTGTGTTACACTTCTCTCCTGACTGCATCATCTTACAGCTTGTTAGATTGTCAACACCCTTTAAAATATTTGTTTCGACATCACACTGACTTTATTCATCTGGCATAAATCCATGATGTTCTGTGGTATAATTCACCACGTGGTTATCAAGGGCACCAGGCGTAGTGAAAGGGATGCCAGGAGCTCCCAATTCATAGCGACATTTGGAAGAACTGTCAATGTCGGAGGTGCCACAATTCTCTCCATTTTATAATACTTGAGAAATGCAGATCTGTCGGAGTCAAATTCATCTCTCATACATAAAGATCCATCGCTGACATCATCAGGGGCCTCAAGTTTTATCACTGCTTTAACGTCTTCCATTCTGACGTATTCGGTTCCATCAGCTACAATTTCCCTGTAACACATGTACATGAATTAATAGCTGTTTTCGTGTGATCGTTTAAAACATTGAAAACATTAATGCGTCCAATTGAAACAAAGGGTGGTCTTGGTAACGCACTTCATTGTAGAAATAAGCCATATTTCCCAGTAAATTTGAGGCAAAATCCCATTCCCTAAAGAAACAATGTGTTGGAATGATCGTTATTTAGAAGCGCACAGTTGCGCATGGATATATATTTTTCACAACATGTGTATAGGTGGGCGAGAACCAAACCATATATTGGCAATTTTGATTCACACCCAGTTTATATGGACGACTTTAATATACTGTTACTGAGGGATGAATAATTAGACCGTTGATTACTGGAAATGGAATAGCATAAACTCTACGATTCCACCAATGAACGCTAGCACAAAGTTCATCAGCAAACAAAGGTATACCAGACTGACCTGACAGACTGATCACATTGATGTCAAGGCAATATGCGACATATCTGACTGAAACAGGCCATCCCAGCCTCTCGTCTGGGGAAATCTGAGTCAGAGTAATGTGTTGCAGATACAGCCCTTCCACGGACCCCAACACTCAACAACCTACATTCCATTTCTCACCTACACGAGTCGCAGCCCACGGTCCTACTAGTCGCCTCTTACGACATGCAGAAGGATGCAGCGGGCCCATTCTTCCCCCGGACCCACAGAGGTGGGTGTGGGAGAATATGAGAGTGGTCCATGTGTATTTTCAAGCCAACATTATTGGGTTAACATCATCACCTTGAGGTACACTCTGCGCGAGTATGCGTCTAACGCTAGAGGATACGACGGCCTGGCCAACAACGAGACAAGAGAACTTGGCGAAATATATGAGGAAGTTGTTTAAATTTAAAAATCGGCCCAAAATTTACCAAGTTACAATGGATTTATCGATGATCTAATATTTTATTCGATTACCTTGACCTTAGTTTACAATCAAGGTAAAAATGAAACCTCTGGGTTCTGAACGTGGTACACCGGCAGAGTTTTTGTTTTCTGTGCGAGAGTCCGGTGTTCCAATCCCGGATCTGTCCAATTTCCTTTTGTTTCCAATTTTCGTTCCACTACAATTTTGTTCAACTGTGTTTATGAGAAGGCTACCAGGAATTTGCAGCTGCATGTAATGACTTATTTTAGTCCCGTTCTAACTGCTGTTCACAAACCAGCGAAGAGCAAGCAGAAGTGACAGCCGCTTTACTTAAAGCTGACTTTGTGAGAAAACTGCCAATTATTCACAACACACAATATTTAGTCACATGGTCAGAATTTAATTGGCTTTCGTTAAGTCTCTTATTTACGATACGACCATTCACGACGGACAAAGCGACGCTGTTGACACCGGCGGTATGAACGAATATGGGCAAATGACGTATGATGTCTGTGGACGGAAGATGGAGGGGGTAGGGGTGCATGTGTCTTGTTTCATCGGGGAGCCATACACCAATATGTAGATATATGATTTCAAGACAGTGTCGGACATAAGGGCATTCAGTGTTGCACACTTGAATAGTCACAGTGCCGCCAAAGTTAATCTGATTGACCATTCAATTTTTTTATTGAAAGTTTGACGCTCATGAGGTCAGTACAGCATTAACGGCACATCATAACTAGTGTGTTATTGGGGGTTCTCAATATTTATGCATGCCGCACATTCCGCGGCCAGAACGAGGCCATGGGTGGGCAGCCCCGTTGACCTCCGACCTCGTTAGCCGGACCGCAGCGAGTTGTAAACATGTCATCGTCTGCCGCTGTGTCTCGACCAAATAGCCATCGTTATTTTTGCGTTCCGTTTTGTAAGAGTGATGGAACAGTTAACCCAGATATTTCATTTCACCGACTTCCAAAAGATTCTACAAAAAGAAAAGCCTGGCTTCACAAAATATGGCGAAAACAAGGTCCAGAACACGGGTTCATGGTGAGTTGTTTACAACTACGATCTAGAACATGTGACTGCGAGCGATTATAAGAAGGCTTGAGCTATTTGAATAGTTTCATGTGTTTTAAGGAAGTAAAGCACATAAGAAGGAATACGATGATACTTTTCATATTTATTATCTTGTTTTCATAATGTATATGCACTCCAGGTATCAGACAGCACGTCTGTGTGTTCTCTCCATTTCACCAAGGACGATTTCAGATGGACGACCAGCCCCTGCCTGTCAGTACTGATCTTGACATCCAGATGATTGTGGAAGAGAGTGACAGCAAAGAAGTCAGCTAGAGAAGTTGCTACAGGATATGCAAATCAAGTATGAAGAATCACAAAAACAGAATCAGGCCAGGAAAGATCAACTACAGATCGAAAAGTTCGGTATTTGTCGGTTTTCCTATGATCCTGACATGGTACGGTTTTATACTGGGTTCAAATAGTTCAGGAACTATCTTGACTTTGTAGCTTTTTTTGAATACCTACAGCCGGTGGCTAAGAACATGACCAGTATATACTATGTTCCTAGTACAGATGTTACAATGTGCAGGTAAGCCTAGAGGCATGCAACTCATTGATGAGTTGTTAATGTTTCTGTGTCGTCTAAGGGTTGGGCTTAAAACTACAGACTTAGGAGTCAGATTTAGCCGGTGCTAGGTCTGGGGTAGTGAAGTCTTGGCCAAATCTTCTGGAATGACTTTGAATCCCCTGGACTTGAACTTCGCCATCTGGTAGAGCACATCACCAATATGCCCACACTGACCACTAAGGCATATAGTACAGCTACAGGAGGCTGTTAGGACTGCTGTCGGCTCCTCTGTAGATAATGTGATCTGTTAAAAAACCATCATTGGGAATATCAATTGCATTCAATGATTATTTCTAAGATTTCATATTGATTGACTTGTTTTTGAGTTAATTCATAGAGATAGCATGAATTTGCAGATATTTTGAAACATTTCACCCCCTAATTTTATCCATGCACTACCAACCACATGGTGTGGATTTTATTATCACTATCGGGGCGATGCAGTGGATATGTTCTTAACTCTGCAAGAAATGGAAAAGCATGCCAGATTAGTATCTTAATGGTTGTATAATCAGGAAATATTAGTGAGGATTATATAAGTGTGAATCATCATGCCTTCATGCATACCATTTGTTGTCAAAAACAATTCTACAGCAGCATCTTTTCTCCTTATCTTCAGTTTTGATCAATAAAAAATGTTTTACTAATTTTGACCACTACCATGTAGTCGAGTTTTTTCCTCATGCTTAGAGACAGTAACCACATGCATTTATGGGCCACAATAACCATGCAAGTAAGACATGTATTCAGGTCGAGATGTCATACCTCAATTGAGTGGGCATCTACATTTTTCTTCTGGGATCTGTGGCATCTTCCCTTTATGACACAGCCGTTACTGACAAGCCTTTCCACTGGAGAAATAAACATGATCAAATAAGCATCTATCCTGTGTTATCCGTCCTGAATGAACAGCGATCAACTACTTAAACACACCTCCAAACAACTCTATCAACGCCACCGGCAAGCGCCCAGATGCCAAGCGGTCGCCGACCATGTAGGTATATGTAATGATAAAATTACCTGTTATGCTGTGGACATATTCCTCATCAAAATATTTCATGGCTTTTGCGATGTTTCTTTTCCCGGAAGCATCCGAAGTATTTGATAAATAGGTTTCGACAAACCCGAACGATAAGAAAGGAACGAGAGACAAATCACGCTTACTCGCCATCTTCGCCGTGTTGTTTACATGTGCGGCGACTTAGGGGCTGCTGATTGCCCTTACTGGCCTCGTTCTCGATATCGCTGCATTATTCATGAGGCAATATTAAGAACCCCCAATATGGTGCCTATTGACGCCCATGAGAGGGGTCCATGAGTAATTTGAAGCTGATAGCTTGCTGTTTAAGAAAACATGACACCAAAAGTTGGGCAATGAACGGACGCGAAGTCGATGTTTATAATAAGCTCTGCAGAACAGCAGAGCTAAAAACAGACCACCAGAAGTCGCAAAATAGTGATTTTTTGTCAATAATAAATCAGGGGTCAACGGTCATGGAGGGTTGTTTTTTAGTTCTCAATGTTAAATTATCACGAGAGCAGTCCGTGTCATTTGAAGCTGATAGCTTGCTTAATAAGAACACGGCTATCAAACGTTTTAAAACAGTGAGATTGAGTTATTCAATAATAAACTAGGGGTAAAATAGACATAGTATAAGTGTTTCGTCCATGAATGTACTCATGCTTAATGTGGTTTAAAAAAATGTAAATGTATGTGTGTTTACAGTATATCTATTAATATTGCGATAGCATATTTTACGCCAGATGTTAAGATTCTGTTCCAATCTATATCTAGTGTTGGAGGTATTGAACAGACATATCTTTATGACTATTCAGGGTGTTTTACAGATGTGTTTTTATGCTAATGCATTCTAATTTTAAAAAAACGAGACAAAAAGACAGCGACGCTCTTTTGTTTATGACAATTAAATGACCAGACTTGATAGTAACGTTTAAAGGCTTACGTTATATCCAACGGTACACTTTATATGGTCACAGCCTGTGACCCACAGGGGCCTCAAATTAAGCCACATTGGCCACCAAATTGAATAATACAAAAGATGTAATTACTTAGGTTGGTAAGCACATTTATAACATTCTACAAACTTATTTGACAAAATAGACCACGAAAATGTACCAAATATTCCTTACTTAACAGGGTCCATGTAAATGATGTCAAGGTCATGGATGACCTATCCAATTCGAAATCTTAACAGGCTTTATTTTGATTTTAAAGAAATTACAAGAGGTCTGCTGATTGCTTTTAACCAGCATCTCAAATTCCCCGTTTGGACAAGTTGTACATACAATTTTCCAATAATATCAGAGTGGTTAAAGGTCATGTAGGGCTGATTAGTTTATACTTGGAGAGAGCCATCCATATAAGAGTGGTCCACGTGTATTTGTGGGCGGATTGCTAGCTATATTAGAAACGTGCTATCAAAACTTATTACCCATTGGGTTAACATTGAACAAGATATTTAACAATAACTCAGGGGTCAAAAGTTATGCAGGGCATATTTTCAGTTTGCGATGACACATCAACATAAGGGGGTCCATGCCTAATTTGGTGCTGCTAGCTAGCTATATAAGAAAACGTCCCATCTAAACTCATTCCCCAGTGGGTTTACATCAAACGAGATATTTAACAATAACTAAGGGGTCAAAGGTCAGGTAGCTAGGGTTGTTTTTTAGTTAGCAAGGAGACATTGACATAAGGGACTCCATGTCTAAATTGGGGTTGCTGGATATCTATATATGAAAATGTGCCATCAAAAATACAGCTTCACACACTCCATATTAGTGGCTGTGACCTTAAAGTAAAGTAAAGTAAAAAAAAACCTGATCACCTCTCTAATTTAATAGTCAATGTCCCCTAGCCTGATGGCTGCGGGCGCTGTTTACATGTTACTGATATTCAATAGTCTCCCCATCAGTCTAGGACACGATAACGTCTTGAACTGGAGTAGCATCCCAAATTTGGGATGCTGCAATCACCAGCCTTGTCTCTCGGTCACTCTCGGGTACTTTTGAGTCATTGTCTGTCATTGGTCAGCGTCACATTTTGCTACACGTTGTTAGCTACTACTTTAGATGCAATGCTTGGAATGGGTCAGGGTTCGACACCAATGGTTGTCCGCATGCCGGGACAAGTGACTTGCCAAGTCAACTTATCCAACCGGACGAGTGATTTTTATGAGCCGGGCACACATTCTTCAGCACACCGATTTGTTGTTTCACGCTGAGTGGCACCGTTAATCACACAGTCGGAGAGAGAAGTAGACACACAACTGGTTCTTTTTAACTGACTGTATTACGTAAACATACTATCATGCAGCTAAGCGATTAAAGCGCTTATTGTGGTGCCAATTTGAACTTGTGAGACGCCCCATTATTTAAGAAGACATTCAATGTGTTCTCATTGGATGCAGACCACAACAATGTACATGATGTCACATAAAACCGAGGGTGCGTATCACAAGCCAGCTTCATGAGCCAGACGCGCGCAACTAAGGTCCATCGGGTCACAACCTTTGCGTTGATTGGTCACGAAGATTAACGAACGTGTCTAATGAATATTCGGACGGGCCAATTTTAGACCTTGTCTTGTCGTAGACTCTAGGGCGAGAAGCCTAGCGGAACCCCTGGAGTCTGGGACGCAGACTACTAATTTAAGTGTCACCAAACTTTTCATCCTTAAAAATGTTAGTATGTGTATAAATAACATTCCACAAGCCATATTGACAAAATGTGCCACTCAAATGTACCAGATTCTGCTTTTTAAATCTGTGACCTGAAAATCAAGGTAAAGGTCATTGATAACCTCTCTAATTAAAGGTCCAATCAGACTTTATATTTTGACCCAATTGCTCAGCAGATTCTATTCCCAATTGAGGAAACACTGAACAGGTGATTCCTAGACAGTTTTTTTTATCGATTAGGTCAAAGTGGACGTTGGAGCGAAGTTATATGGCAATCATTGCTGAGCAGCCATATGTTTTATTCCCAATTGGGTTTACATTGCACAAGAGATCTGTTCATAAGTCATACTCCAATACCTCAGAGGTGAAATGTCATGTAGGGTAGGTGTTAAGATTGCAAGGAAACATAAACATCTGAGGTGGTTGATGTATGATTTCAGACCCAAGATAAAATCATGCAGAGGTGATTCTCTGTCTAGCCAATCTCTTCAGATGAGGAAGACTTGCAGTTGTCTAAAGCAACAAAAAAGACACACCAAGCAGAGACATCAGGAAACACACAGCAGCTGTATGAGGCAGCATGACCAACAGATCAACAAGTACTGTGAATTTTGTAAAAACAAACATCCTCATCACAAGCAGAAAACACCAACCAAATAACCTGCTGTCATTAACAACACATCACCAAGAATGAAGACAAACACTTAGCCCTACATACTGACCATACCACCAGGTAGGGAACACGACATTCAACAGCTGCCACCGAGCTGTATCACTCAAGCCACTATGGATAGGTGACCATGTATGGATACAAGCTTTAGATTGTTCTGCCAGTCATCAAGTCTGACAACAACAGGTTGTACATAATAAAAACACAAATTTGAATTGTACAACACAACAAATCACTGTGTGTCACCTATACAGCCTGTGTTACGTGCTGATGAGCCACTGCCAATAGTAATATGGGGTTTAACCTCACTTTCAACAGCAAGGTGATATCATGACAGTGATGGATGTGGATGTGATCTAGTAGGTCAGATGCATCCACGTGACCATCCGACTCACAGGGAAACAGTCAGGTTTTTACACCTAGGTATCAAACCCACAACCTTTGGGTCAAATAGTGATGAAGTTTACCACTACATCACAGGAACTGGCTGCCACTGCAACAGGCACCTCCACAACCACAAATGACATAATGCACTCATTAGGGTGCCAAATGAGGGTCTGGTCAGATGGCAATAATATGCTCAATAATTATACAGTTAAAATAAAGATTTCGTTCTACGGTAACATAAGATGGCATATAGCAGCAATAAAGAGCAACAAATATCGGTATGGACGGGACAAACCTGGTATGGACTGGTACAAACAATTGTATTTTCTATTGAATGTTGAGGATTGATGGTGTAGGAGCTGCAATTATCCATCTGTAAGCATGTATGGTGTGATTTTAAAAATCAAACACCATTATGCAATGTGGTGTACTAATGGGCAATTGATGTATAGGTTAAGGATGGAAGGTGGTTTCTATGTGGCAGTTATACACACGCTGCATAAAGTTACTACTCACAAACCCAATGCACTTCAATTATGACAATATACACTTGTGTTGAATAATAACTTTAAATCATTTGAATATTGTACTTAACTGCTATATTATAAAAATTTGTTTGCATCTAACAATGTTAATTTGGCTCAAAGCATTTGTAATCTGAGTTATGATAGTGAATCTTATTACATGCAACTACATCTCTGCCATACAACTGATAACATAAGATGTGTGATATATTGTCCTGTACATAACAGGATTAAGATGTCCTGTCCATAACACAAGAAATGATCAGATGATTAAAATAATAGAACTGAGTGAGTGATTATTTTGGGGTTCAAATTTTCCTAGCCATAAAAATTTATATTTGTTGAGGAATGACTTGTTACCTAATAGCTATACTCGTGGCCTGACAAAACATGTTAACAAGCCATCTGATGATCTGTGAGGAGCGCCTTGCTTTGTCATTGCCTCAGGTAGAATTTTCTGGACGATTTGGGGGCGCTGTCACCTCGACAGATCAGAAGATCAATATGGCAACCACACGAGATATTAGATCGACCGCTTATGTGGGTTTGTTGATTTTATGGTAGAAAATTATTCATCTGGACATGTTTTTGTGGGTTTTTTTGGTGATGTGGTGGGGGGGCGGGGTTGTTGTCGGCGCAGTCTAGATATTGACAATCATACAGCACATCGCGCTATGATATCTATAATGGCGAAATTCATAAGATGATTGGATTATCGCTCAAGTCTAAACAAAGAAGGTTTATGATTGTTTATTTGAAGGGAAATGAGCTATATATTCAATAACAAACAATGCCTAAATAGCTTACCAAAACAACTGAATTTGCGTCCGTCATCGATTCCGGTAAAACTTGTTAACAAACTTGAAGCTTTCACAATTTTGAACCCCGCAAACTCGTCCCACATCAATTCCGTTAAGCTAAGACCAGAATAACAAATAGGATTGGAAACAATAAATACCACGTTCAATATTAATACATCACAGGCAGGCAACCGCATCGTAACAACTCAAGTTGGGCGTAAATATCTGATTCAAATGGTGATGTTTGGAATTAATGAAACCCGAACCATGCAATTGTCTTTGAATACTCTTCGTTCGATTGTAATTAGATTGTCGTCGTTATATGTCACGTGCTTACTTTTGAGACAAAAATACGCGCAAGTGTGCTCAAGAACCGTATTTGTCTCATTCTCGATTGTTATACATGTTGAATTACCAAACAATAATTCGAGATTGCTGGTAATCTGACTTTATAATATTGCAGAACGTCTGCAGGGTGCGGCTGTTCTTGTGCAAGAAAATGATATCACATCAGTACCAAAGATTTCGAGTGAAAACTCATCCACTCGATAGTCCGAATCCCTAACACAAGACAGTTAACAGTGTTAGAATGAGTTAATAGGGATAAACTATTCACTGTCACAGGATAAGCTCCATGCGACAATCTGATTTTGCATTCTGCGATTTATTCATGTAGCCATGAGACTCTCACCTCTAAACACTATGGGTTGACAATATTTTTGTATATGGCTGCATCAACCACTGTATTTTTGCTTTTTGTGACGGTGATACTTTCGAAAGGTTTTGGCTTTGCACACTCGTACAAACCAAACGGTTTCAGCGTTTCTGGTTGTCTGATGGCGATGGCGATGGCGATGTGGTATTCACTCGTTTCAATGAAGATCACATTAGTTGGTAAACCGACACCTAATTCATTTAACATGAAGTTGAATTTCGCCATGTACTGTTTAGAATTGTATACACATATTCATCGACAGAAAAGTTAAAAACTATAATGTATCATTTCATTAGAGCAGTTGAGATTGAGCTGCTGCACAAAAATGATGCGAATTCTCAGTCTCAGTCTTATTTGTACAGCAGAATTAAGATATATTATTTCATGAAGTGTATACATATTTACTAGAGCATCCTGACAGGAATTGAACATCTAGTATACCTGCCATATTGAGGCCTTTACCGATCCCTCTTTATTTACATGGTGTTGCATTTTAACAGTCGCATCTCAAGGACAATGTCACCTATAGCCGCGGAAGTGCGGTCGTGCACCTGCTAGGGGCGATCAATGAGCTTTAACAATGAAATGCGCAGCTTCAAGAGAAGCCAGACCAATTCAATCTTATTGATCTCGCACAGCGTCACGCTTCAAGTGACCGCAGGTCATTGCAGGTGACAGTCAAGCACAGCCCAGTTCGGAATCCACATTTCGTGACATTTACTGCTTTAAAATCAACAAATCCCAGTGTGCGGGAGCACCAACAGCACGACCTCCGTAATAACATAAGCGGTTTCAAGGGCGGAGGTTCTAACGTTGCTAGCCTTTTACACAGTCAACAATGAAACAGGCCTCGTATCTTGTCTTACTGTCTGTTGTCGTCGTCAGCGCCATATTGATTTCATTTGGAATAAATTATTCAACAGAAAATTTCAAACAGACTGCTTGGGAAATTCTGTCTAAGCAAATAGGAGATAGTAGTTTACGGGATAAAGCTCGCTTATCTGGAACGCGCGATCAAAAACATTACAAAAATAGTAAACGTAGAGTTGAGGATTACATGCACGTCGACGTTGATGTTCAACAGCTCATGCAGGGCTTTATTGAGGCGAAGGTCCACGCGGATCACTCGGAATTAGTGACGCTTATTCGGGAATATTTCACGGACGGGCCTAAGACACATATGACAAAATTCAGCCACCACATTTACCAGACATTGCAGTCCAAGAGTGTGGACAAACTCTTAAATCAGGTTAGTAATCTATCTTTAACTTTATCTATATACATGATTAAGAATGGCATGTTTTGGTTAGGTTTTTTATGTCAGGATCTGAGCCTTGTCACTTTTCGCTTTTGTTCATTTATCACCTCCCAGTTTCCCAATAAAGTGTTGTTGCTCCTATGTTTATCTATCTAGTACACTTCCTTTTTAGATAGAGCGTTTATGGGTTCTTTCAACAAGCCAGCAAGTTAATTACTACATATTCGAACATAATATTTCACAAGTACCATCAAGTGGAGCTTCATATTGGTTTTTGTATGGCGCCTGTTCAGTAGAGTCGGACAATGAGTCAGTAAAGTTTTGGCATGAGCCGACCACAATAGATCAGATTGCCCCGACTGGAGAAGCACCCTAGTACCTCCATCCATGTTCTAGATTACCAGAGAATACGGTTTCATGCAGCCAGTTTATTTGTGTGGTATTATCTTGGTTAAGATCTACATGGTAAATTCATTGTAACAGTTTTCCATTATTTAAACTCTCGTTGCTATCGCGAAGGTTGGCTATGCTACTATAATCTATCGCTACCTATAATCACTCAGCAGTTTGTCCCTAAGTGACGCAAACTGCTCAGTCGATTAAAGTGTTCAATATTCGATGTTTGCATTGTTTAAGACAATGTATAATTCATTGTTTCATTTCCAAGCGTCCCTTGTGGGTTCATTACGTGATTTATGATTGAAAAATTCTAAAATCGGCCATTGCCGATTTAATCGCGTTAGGGTCGTTAGGATTGTGAAGTGCAACAAAACACATACATATCAGTACTGTCTTTGGCTCTCACGTATTCCATATTATGCATTGTGCACCACTTTGTGGTATTTTGCTAACACAGCTCCTTATTGCAAAATCAAGATGCATCTGTCTGCATGTGCAGAAGAAGGGAGGCTTCTTTGTGGACTGTGGCGCTTTGGACGGCGAGAGATCATCGAACTCTGTCTGGCTGGAAGAAAAGCGCAAATGGACTGGCCTCTTAGTAGAAATGGACCCTTTTTTCTATATCCAGATGCAGGCCAAGAACCGGAAATGCTACAGTATCAACGGATGCCTCAGTCCTGAACCGTACCCTACACGTAAAACTTTTGTATATGTTATACCAGAGCCCCCCCCATGGAGTTGCCCACCCCCCAGGATCCCCCCACGCGTTGACCACGTGATCATGTGACGTGTTTGGACTTGCGCCAGGTAGTGATGCTATGTGTCCACATGATATGATGTAATGCATTGTTAAGATGAGTTGTTGAGTGTTTAAAGGTATTGAGTGGGGTTCTCTAGGAATAACAATGGGTTTAGTAAATATTGTAGTTGAAGGTATCTATTCAAATGATATACCCACGCCACTTGAGAATGGTGTAATCGTTTGGGATCACAATGAACTTGGGAAGACGTGTTTGAACATGTTAGTAAAGATGAAAGGGGTGGTGGTGTTGAAAGTGAACCATGTGATATGATGTAAGGCGTTGCTGAATGCTTTATAAAGAGCTGGAAATCAGACCGTTTTTCAATCACTATGGAGTCACCAATACCACTGAGCTCTCGCGTGACCATTCGCGTGTTGAAATGTAAGAATGGAGCTCCATATGTGAGGTTGGAGGTGGAGCGAGTGAGTAGAAAGCGTTTAATCCCGATTTTCGCCCTGTTATTTGGCCGCCTTGTAAGTGAGGCACCTCGTCTGAAAGATGCAAACAAAGTATATTTAGCGGGCGATCAGTACTTGGTCAAGCGTTATTTTGCTGGTCGTCATTTGATTGGCGTTCAGCATTTCAGAGGGGAGGAACGAATACCTGGTGGTTGGCTAATCACAGAGGCAGAGTTTAATAAGCTATTGAGTGAAGACGTATTGCCCCAGATCTGTGAGGCTTTACAGCTACAGGATATATAACTGTGAGGTGACAAGTTTTGTGCATCTGCCCACTGGTTGACCACAAGGTGAAAGAAAAGAAAAATGGCGAAGACAACTGAAACGATGGTGATTCCAGTCTACACTCGCGACTTCTGTCAATTTTCGCTGACCTTGTGGAATAAGGACAGAGTTATACTTCTAGACACGGATCGGAAATTACAGATAGATTTGGATTTGAGAGACTTTTTGTACGGTGGCTATGAGTTATCAGCCATAACAGAGACCCTAAACGCGGTAGAAGCGGGGACTCATCAAGAACGGGAGGTTTCCATGGGAGTAGAAGTTTCTATTAGTGTTCAACACCCGTCCCCGCTGGTGATAATAAAACATGACCAGGTAAAACTGCGTTTAGATAGATTTGCTTGGCGTATGCTGGTTGCCAGTTGGGAGGAGTTGAATGATCGATTTGGAGCTACAAAACAACGCCAAGAGTTACTGGAGGAGTGTCTTAAAACTGTCTACGTGGATCATTTGGTAAACTTGGTGAACCTCGTGATTAAAGAAAATTGTTACGGTTGTCAAGTGGTCCATCCAAGTCAAGTACAGCATGATGTGTGTTTGATGATGGAACGGGAGGAGCAGGTGAAGGTGTATTTACCTGAGGCAATGCTGCGTGTGAACGATCTGGAATTGATGGATATGTGGACGACGTGTTTGGGTTTGTTTGTGCCTGCCCCTTCATGGACAGAAACCAGTCAATTCTTTTGCCCTGATTATAGACAATCTTGGTTGATATCTGTAAAGAATGAAATTGAAAGTCGTGTGATTCACCAATTATAATCGCTTCAATAAAATATTATATATATATATATATATATATATATATATCAAACCTTCTGTTTTCTCTTAAAGCTTCTGTAAGATATGTTGTGTAATATAACGAATACAACGGTTGATTACCAGTATTGGTGGTGACATCAGCGCTACATGGTTTATTAAAGCTAATGGAGACCTCTGATTGGTGCTTTTGATAAAAGAATGAACACGTGGGCGTGGACATCACCTCACTAAACCTTAAAATTGGGTGGGGTAGTAGGTTGGGAGATGAACGAATCGTGAAGAAGTAAAGCAAAAAAAAAATGAAGAGAAAAACGTCCGACCCATGGCGAGAAATGGTGTTTACAGTGATGGATTCTTATCCTGATGGTAACGTCACTGAACTACAAACCGTATTGGAGAGAAAATACATTGATATGTTAAAAGTGATGGATGACTTTGAACAAGACCCAACGCATCAACAGATCATAACAACACGACAACGTTTGTTTGAAGTTTATGGGGATTGGGCTAAAGCTACACGACATGCCCTATATCAGAAGAGATTTTTATTGGAACGTCAAGTGCAGAAATTCAAACGTTTGGAGGCTGAAGAAGTCGAATAATGGCCAGATCGTGTTAGGACCTGTTCGTCACGTGACTGATGACGTCACTCTGTAACTTGTTTACTGAGTGAGGTATCGAATAATGACCGGAGCATGTTAGGACCTGTTCATCACGTGACTGATGACGTCATTCTTTAACTTGTTTGATAAATGCGGTATCCTTACCAAATTCGATCAGTCACTTGGCTGAACATTGACCATGACACAGGCACAAGTAAACTTACAATGTCGCAACTGTGGTCGATTGGAAGTTGCTTTACAGTGGTGTAAAGAAGATTACGATGAAGTGAGACGTTTATGTCGTCAGGGCATGGATGAGGTTGCCGAATTGCGAGAACAATTGAATCGGACCAACAAAATTGATATGGATTCATTAGCCCTCAGAAAAATAGAAGCCTTGCGCGAGTATCGGGAAAGTTATTTACGTCAGCCTCGACCGGTAACTCTACTACCTGACCCTGATAATGATCTGTCAGATGAGGATGTGATAGACATACCCATATCACGTGCGCCCGGCGGTATTGAACCATGAAGAGTAGTAAATATAGTGGTTTCTTTCAAATAAATATTATTATATAAATACATTGATTGTCGATTTTTAACCATATTCGTAAATAAGCGACCTGGTGTCAACACGTAACAAACAAACAAAATAATAAATAAAATAATGGATCCGAGATTTAAGCATCCCTTTACATGTGTTGTGGCTGGTCCGACCGGTTGTGGAAAAACCTATTTTGTCAGCCAGTTCATCAAAGATGTAAATCTACATATGGATCCCATCCCTGAACGCATCGTGTGGTGTTATGGTGAATGGCAAACGTTTTTATACCAAGTTCAAGCAAGTCGAATTTGTTGAGGGTTTATCGTTTGATATCGATGGAAGTCGACCCACGCTATTGATTATCGATGATTTGATGCATGAAACGGACCAGCGCATCACCAAACTTTTTACCAAAGGCAGTCACCATCGCAACATAAGCGTCATGTACCTGGTGCAGAATTTATTTGACAAAGGCAAAGATCATCGCACTATCAGTTTGAATGCCCAGTACCTCCTCGTATTCAAAAATCCTCGAGATGGAACGCAAATTACCAACTTGGCTAAACAAATGTACCCCGGTCGTGTCAAGTATGTTCAAGAGGCTTTTGTGGATGCTACACGTGAACCACATGGTTATATATTGGTGGATCTGAAGCAAGACACACCAGAACATTTGCGCCTTCGCACCAATGTGCTACAATCACACCAGACGGTTTATCTCGAACAGAAATAAATTATATATATATATATATATATATATATATATATATATATATATATATATATATATATATATATATATATATATATATATATATATATATATATATATATATATATATATATATATATATATATATATATATATATATATATATATATATATATATAAATTGACAAATCGACTCATACTTGTCATTTGATTTCTCAAGGGTTAAGATGACAGGTCGCTTACAAAGACACGCTGATACATTGCGAGTAATGGCCAAGGCAAAACCAGCCATAAACAAAGCTTTATTGAAAGCAGCGGACAAAGATCTGGTCAACTGTCTCTGTGAATGTGCCTTGAATGTCTTAAAAGGGAACGTTCCCTTAACACCAACTCAGAAACGTAAATTAACCCGACACAAGCAAGGTCTGCGCACCCTTACTACTCGAAAAACAACCATTACGAAAAAGAAAAGTGTGTTACAAAAAGGTGGTTTCTTACCAGCGCTATTAGCACCTATTATCGGTCCACTATTGGGAACGTTGTTAGGTGGTATCGTGAAATAATGGCAAAGAAAATGATACTTGTGGATCCTCGTGTATTGAGTGCTTCACAATACGACCAAGCGCCCACGACTTCGACCTTGTTGAATTTGGATGATGAGATGCGTCAAGTATTGAATCAGCGTGATAAGTCGGATGAGGATAAAGTTATAATGTACAACCAGATATTGCAAAAGCATCGCAACTATTACCAACAGCATAAATCTCCACAACCACTACCACCACCACCACCACCCACCACCACCACCACCACCACGTCCATCCAGATCTGATGACACAACAACAGTCGAGGCTGCAGACCCACCCGGGGTGGTTAAGCAGATGTCTGAGATGATGAACGATCCTGTGATGGTGGAGGTTATCAAAAGCATTCCAGGGAAGTTCCAGGCTAAAGGACGCTTGTTAATGGACCGAATCCAACGAAACCCTGAAATGGGATGGAATGACAGCGGAGAATTAGTCATTAAAGGGCAGGTGGTAAATGGTAGCAACATGACTGATTTAGTCAATGATGTGTTACGGCGTCGTAAAAATTTCACTCCCCATGGTTGGCGAGAATTTGGTAGAGCCTTGCGTGACACCAACGTACCACAAGATTGGGTGGGTCATCCAGATCGATGGTCGTGGATCCAACATGGGGAAGATCGAGTGCAGCGATTGATTGATCATAAAAGAACTCGACCTGGACGTTTGGTGGCCAGAGGAAAAATACCAGCCAGAGGTGTAGCAGCTAACTCATGGACGAGGTTGGAAAACTAGACAAGTTGTATTACGACCCACAATTACCCAGTGCATTCGGGGGTGTACGTACCTTGTCAAAAGCTGCCAAGTTGAAACCATCCTCAGTGACATCGTGGTTATCTCAACAAGATGCGTACACACTACATAAACCTATACGACAAAAATTTCTTAGACGTCGAGTGGTGGTAGGTGGTATGGACCATCAATGGCAAGCTGATCTAGTCGATGTGTCACGCTTGGCCAAACACAACCGAGGTCATACCTTTCTGTTGACTTGCATCGATGTGTTTTCCAAATATGCCTGGGTAGTACCCTTGAAGACTAAGACAGGTGTTAGCCTAGTGACAGCCTTTGACCTGATATTGAAACAAGGCCGAAAACCACAACGCTTGCAGACGGACAAAGGCACAGAATTTGTCAATCGCAAATTTCAGACGTGGTTGAAAGCCAACCACATTCATTTTTTCACAACACACAATGCGGAAACCAAAGCAAGTATAGCAGAACGCTTTAATCGTACGTTGAAAAGCAAAATGTGGCGTTATTTAACCAAACACAACACATTGGATTATCTATCGGTGCTACAGCAATTAGTCCGAGGATACAATCGGAGCTACCATCGAAGTATTAAACGCACCCCTGAGTCGGTCAAACTTACCAATGAAGAAGAGACTTGGTTAACGCTTTACGGCGAGTCTAAAGATACTAAATCACCTAAATTCAGCATGGGGGAAAGAGTCCGCATCAGTAAGGAACGGGGCAAGTTTAAAAAGGGGTATTTGCCCAATTGGAGTGAAGAATTGTTTACCATACATAAGGTTCACTCTGGTATACCCAATGTCTATACTCTCATGGACGATACACAAACTGTATTGGCGGGTACGTTTTACGAAGCGGAAATTCAACGAGTAGGTGATAAAACCGTGTATCGTGTGGAGAAGGTGTTGAAAGAAAGAAGGCGTAAAGACGGCAAGCAATACTTTGTCAAGTGGTGGGGGTATCCAAGCAGTTTCAACAGTTGGGTCGTCGATCGACTGGAAGTCTATAAAAACTGATGTTGCCGTCGATTCACCATCATACCATGGAAAGCCAGCGTGACAATCAGAGCGATCGGGTGTGGACAGTCTTTGGTCAATCCATACCCAAAGCAGAAATCGTGTTCTTTGCACAAATCATCATCCTGTATACGGTCATAGTCGTCAGCATTTACAATTTATCGGCGGAAAAAGGGGACAGTAATTTATGGACGGCCTTACTCAGCAGTAGTTTAGGATACATGCTACCTAACCCAACCCTCAAGCATAAAGTGACGTCGGTAGTATGACATTCAACTTGACATTGCCGAGCAATAGCTCCTTGAGCTATCACCCAGAGAACACACTGACAAAATATATCACTCAGTTACCCAAGACCATCGATTTGGTTGGCGAATGGGAAGTGGGTTTGGCTGAGATACAGTACCCCCGTAGCTGGTATAACATTGGTGCCGATGTGGGGTTGACTATTGTGAATAAAAAATTTCTGGAATACATTAATGACTTGGGGGTTATTACTTGTTTGTCTGATTATGAAGAAATGTGTCAATTTGCTGACAGGGGTGAAATGGCACATCCTACTTACACTGATATCAAGAAGGGGTATTATAATAGTCCACAAGCCTTGGTGGATACCCTGAATCGCCGAATGACGGTTTTAGGGGAATCTAGAGTCCAATTTGGTTACAATCACCAAATACAGAAAGCTGTTATTCAATTGACTGATGATGTGATAGTGGTATTGACTGAGAAATTGAGTCAGATCTTGGGTTTTGACCATACTACCCAAACAGCCTTGGAACAAGTAGGCGAGCATATTGTCGATCTGAACAGTGGTCTGTATGGTTTATATGTCTACTGCAGTGCAGTACAACCTCAAGTGGTAGGCGACACGATGGCCCCTCTGTTACGTATCATACCCCTTAAAGATGACTTCAAAGGTCTTATGGTGACCCAGACCTATGAACATATATTTTATTCTCCTGTAATGACCAAATCATTTTCCACTGTGGAAATCGATATAAGAGATGATACTGGCCATCCCATACCATTTGAACGTGGTAAAGTGACACTGACGTTACATTTTAGGAAAGAGAGAAAAACTTTGTTTTGATATGGCCGATCCATATATAGCTTATTATACACACCAAGCAGGAAATGGTTTCCCCGTATTCATGGGCAGTAGGCGACAACGTGGTCATGGTTTGGGTAGCCTCTTTATAGGTTTGGCACGTATGGTGATGCCTTTAGTGAAACAAACACTACCCTCATTGGCCAGGAAAGCTGTACCCATCGTCAAGAAAAGTATCATGAAAACAGGAGCCAGAGTGGTCGGAGATGTATTGAAGGGTCGACCTTTGAAAACGGACGCTAAACGACGAATGATACAAACCGGAAGTGAATTTGTTGATGATTTGGCTCCAGCTATAAAACGACATGCGCGAGGCAGTCACACCAGACCCAAACGTGGTAGACCATCGAATAAGAAACGCGGCAGACCGTCCAAGCGTGGAAGGCTACGACAGCAGAAAGGTGATATATTCGGATAACGATGGCTCTCGTCCACCCACAATCGTGCCCCTGTACCAAAAGTGAATTGGATCTCTTTAGTATTCCACCGACTCAGAGTAGTATTGCACATGGTCATTGGGTGGAACATCACCCGGTTTCGGCACTAGGTGCGGGTCCTGTTGAGTTTAGCGTCAGTGGTTCGGGTGATGATTATCTCGACCTGGCCAATTCCTATTTACACCTCCAGACCAAGGTGGTACAAGCCAATGGTGATAATTTAGAGGCGGATGCCCCGGTGGCTCCTGTTAATCTATATATTTACATTCATTATTTGGTCAAGTGGATGTAACTCTCAACGAAAAGCTAGTGTCTACCTCCTCCAACACTTATCCGTATCGGGCCTACATGGAAACTTTGTTGAGTTACGGTCCGGCAGCTAAAGAGTCACAGTTGACGGCAGCTTTATGGCACAAAGACACAGCCGGTCACATGGACACCCGTACGGCTGATAATCAAGGGTGGGGGACCCGACAAAGGCGAGCGGCCGGAAGTGGGGTGGTGGATATGATGGGGCGACTTCATCTGGACATGTTTTGCCAAGAGCGGTATTTGCTGAATGGGGTGGATATGAAAGTGCGCCTGGTGAAAAGCAGCGATCCCTTTAGTCTTATGGCAACGACTGCGAACGACTTTCGTCCAAAGACGGTGTTGACCTCTGCGGTTCTATTGATACGCAAAATCAAATTGAATCCAACAGTGCAGTTGGCTCATATCAAAGCCTTGGAACGTAACCCAGTCAAATACCCTATTCGACGTGTGGAAACCAAAGTGTTTTCTATACCTCAGGGTAATATGACAGCCAACCAAGAAAATCTATTTCTGGGTCAACTTCCTAAGCGTCTGGTTTTGGGGTGTGTAGATAACGAGGCTTTCAATGGTCACTATCAAAAGAACCCATTCCATTTCAAGCATTACAACATGAACTTTTTGTCATTATATATGGATGGACAACAGATCCCTGCCAAACCCTTACAACCCCATTTTGCAAACCATATATACACACGAAGTTACGCTAATCTATTCATTAGCACAGGGCAAGCCAATCAAGACGAGGGTAATCACATTGCGTTGCATGAATATCCAAAGGGTTATAGTTTATTTGCATTTGATCTAACACCTGATTTAGCTGAAGGAGGTAGTCACTTTAACTTGATCAAACAAGGAAACATCCGCTTGGAAATGCGTTTTGCTGAAGCTCTACCTAATACCGTCAATGTAATTGTATATGCCGAATTTGAAAACGTGATTCAAGTGGATCGAACTCGTAATGTTTTATTTGATTACGCGGCCTAAGCATGGATTCGGATCAACTGCGGACCCTGATTGCACAAGATCCCCATACTCGTCAAATGGTTCGAGGTGTCTTTGCCTTGGATACATTGCCTCGAAACCTAGTCCAGCCTAGTGGTCTGATTTGTAACACCCAACCCCGTAGTCAACCTGGGGAACACTGGGTGGCTATTTATATCGATCATGAAGGTCGTGGAGAATATTTTGATTCGTTCGGTTTACCACCTCTCCAGCCTACGTTTCATAGATTTCTCACGCGTCATTGTGTATCATGGACCTTTAATCAACAGACTGTGCAAGCTTTAAACTCTAGTGCCTGTGGTTTGTATTGTATGTATTACTTGCTTTTGAGGAGTCGAGGTGTTTCCATGAAACAACTCTTGGGTATATTTAAGCAGGAATTGGTTGCTAATGATACCATAGTATTCGATTTGATTAATAAAATATACTAAACGAATTGTTCTTGTTGTAGTGGCCTTGTTTACACAATCATTTTATTGGCACGATTGTAAAATACATTTTCAACATGAATCAGGAAACAAAGAATTTTGTTTTTACATTTTCTAAAAGTACATCACTCAAACTGAGACAACAATAAACTTATCACTACAACAAACATCGTAAATAATTAAATCAGCAAGGGGCGCGTTGATACCCCATCAGTCAAGACTTTCCGTTTGGGATAAAAGTATGAGAGAGAAGCTCGCGACTGGGCGTAGGTGAACATCTGGTTGTCCATGCATCGGAACCCCCGATTAACACCTGACCCTGATTGTTGCTCTCTCAACACTTTTAAGTACTTGTCTTTGTTGAGGGTATTCTGGTTTTTGTTCAACCCCTTGCAAGATGTTTTATCAGTGTGACCAAAACAATAGTATGTTTTGCTACACAAACTGACAATCCCATCACCACACCATTCTTCTTTGAATAAACCGGGTGTTCGTTTGTCAAATTTTTGACGCTCGAGACAGCACGGTTGATCTACCCAAACTTGACCACTACACTTGGTATTCACCCATTCCTCATGGTGAGCCTGACAAGTGACCGCTGGCATCCATTGATCCCATTCACGGTAAAAGGCCTCTCGCAAGTAAGGTTTGACCACCTCTTCCAAACATCGACCGGAAACGGCAAAATAGGCAGAGTCGGTATCCATTTCACAATACTCGAAATCACACCTATCCACATATTTAGCAACAAATTCAAAGTAAAACTCCAACATCCTCAACTTTGCATATTGGTACACGAAGAAACCAATTTGATGCGGTAAGTTTAACGATATTGAAGCTTTGGCCATTTCGACCTCGTATGTGGATTCATCTAGTTCGTTTAAGGTGCGAAACGTTTTATCGTTAATAAGTTTGGCTGCACCACGCTCATCCACATACTTTACTTTTCGATGTTTGGTTTGGTTTGTAACCGTGCGTCCATAACCCGAATTACCAAGAAGTTTCATGGTATCTGCTACTATAGCTTGGTTGGGATCGGCATCCCCGGTACGCCTACAAAGACACACAATGAAGAAAAATAATAAAAAGTTTGATAGGTACTACATAAATAAAAATAATAATAATTCGCTATAAGCTAATGATAATATAAAAAAAAATTATGAATATATAAATAAAAAATAATCAGATATATGTTCATGAAATTATTAATAAATTAAGATTACAAAAAAAAAATTAAAATAAAATAACATCCAATACTCGTGCATATAAGTCAAAGGGAGGGTATTCTGTTTCCTCCAATTTTACTAAGCCCACTGTTAATATTTGTTCGAGCACAAGAGCCTCTTCAGGTGTCAATCCACCGTTTTCAATATACTGTGAACGCAGCTGCATGTATATTTCACCCACTTTGTCACAGGGCATTTTAAACCAGTCAAATTTGCTCTCTGCGACACAAATAAATAAATAGATAAATAATCATATTCATATCACGATATATGTATAAATATATATATATATATATATATATATTATATATATATATATATATATATATATATATATATATATATGTATATATGTATATATATATATATATATATATATATATATATATATATATATATATATATATATATATATATATATATATATATATATATATGATCAATTAATTTTCTTACGGTATTTTCGGTTTCTGATGAGTCCATTTTCTTTGCGACTATGATGTGATGATGTGGTACAGGAGTGATTCCTATTTCGTGAGATGAGCTTTGGTGACTACTAACGATTGGAACCATATTTATAGGCGACAATTATTCAGGATTAAGAAGGCGTCGCCTGTAGGATTTCAAATTCCATGTTGAAAGCTTTCCTCATGTTAGGTATGGGGGAGTTTGACCACAGCTTTCACAGCCGGCACTGTTGATTGTGTTAACATTTTTAACCCATTGATAAGTACTCCATCACACAAACGACCTCTTTCCCACGTTAAGCTTCTTCATTCATCTGTTACAGCTGACACATGGCGAATTTCAAAAACATTCTCAACGCATTGTTATTCCCAAGTATTACATTTGAAAAGGCTCATTGTCGTTGCACTTAGCAGACATTCTTAATCCCAATTGTCGTTTACACTACTTGACATATCAATAGCAAACTTCACAGATATTCTTCAATCCAACCTTATTCGCATCTGTTACAGTTTACAACTTTAGTGTTACAATTTGTAATCCTAACCCAAGCTATACTCAATATTCTTCAATCCAACCTTATTCGCATCTGTTACAGTTTACAACTTTAGTGTTACAATTTGTAATCCTAACCCAAGCTATACTCAACACCCATTATTATTCTCAACCATCAATAGCCACTTAGCCTATTTACTAACATATCAAACACGTCTTCCCAAGTTCATTGTGATCCCAAACGATTACACCATTCGCAAGTGGCGTGTGTATATCATTTGAATAGATACCTTCAACTACAATATTTACTAAACCCATTGTTATTCCTAGAGAACCCCACTCAATACCTTTAAACACTCAACAACTCACCTTAACAATGCATTACATCATATCATGTGGACACACAGCATCACCACCTGGCGCAAGTCCAAACACGTCACATGATCACGTGGTCAACGCGTGGGGGGGATCCTGGGGGGTGGGCAACTCCATGGGGGGGCTCTGGTATAACATATACAAAAGTTTTACGTAGTATCCTGTGCGAGGACTACTACTGAAGTAATTATTGTATACAAAAACTGAATACAATTATATATATTTACTGGCATAGATAATGTATGTGTGTTTATTCGGTTGCCCTTTCGTGAATCAACTGGTGGACACGGTCGACTGGAGACAAGAAGCACGAAGAAAGCCTCTAGCCTTCGTGACGCCTACTGCTTTCCATTCTATTCTCTCATGCTTGCCCTGAACCGCACCCACATTGATTACTTCTCACTGGATGTGGAAGGAGCAGAGATGTCAATACTGCGCACAATTCCTTTTGATAAGTTGGATATAACTATATTCACAATTGAATACAGCCATCAAGATAGCAAACAGGAAATGGTGAAGTTTATGGAGAGCAAGGGATATGTTATGCATGAACGGTTGAGTTTGAACAAAGCGGAGTTGACGTACTACTGCGATGACTACGTGTTTGTGAAGAAAGGTGTTCTAGCGGGAATTCCATGAAGTGCTGTGCAGTATGACATGATTGGTATATCATATTAATGTGTGTAATCCTCTAGTGTGTGTATTAGGTTTCATATAAATCCATAGCTTCATTGTGTCCTTTAGCTCATTGTCCTTTTGTTACTTTTGTGCCATAGTCCCTAACATTGTTGTTCATTTGTGCAATTGCATTTGACTTGTTCTATAATTCCATTCAGCCACTGTTTGTTCACTCTCATCATTATAGATTCTCCATTGCATCGCATCGGAGCCATTTTCCCATTGACTCATTGATAGGCTAGATCCGTTTCCATCTGTCATAGCCATATTCTTTCTTGTTCCATGCAAAGCTACCGTCGTAGCAACAACAAAACCACTCTCGTGCGCTTGGCATGTTTTAGTCAGTCTAGTGTTGATGCTTAACATCGATCCCCGCCCTTCCGTACCCTTGAACTCCTGGTGTGTACACAACGGGGTGTTCAAGATATACCAGAACCTGCAGGCGTGTCCTGAATATTAACATAAACATTGATTTAATTAAACTTTCTGTGTATTTATAACATTGATGGTACCCACACATGACTGCCTCGACTCATTAAGCATGCAAAGCTAATGAAAAGATGCTTTATCAACAGCGTCACCAGCAGGAGAATGGCCCGGTGCAAAAGCCATTTCTGTAAGCTACAATCATTATTCGAGTGGCACACGATGTTGCAATCAAATATTTAGTGTGGTACACTTGAAACATGAGTATAGTGGTATGCTGTTTTTGGTGCATCTGTTAATAATTTTCTTGAGTGCTGTGTAAGTAAAACACAGACAAAGATATTTTGCTGCCATGCACAGTCTCAAATTTATACAGGTGAGAGTTGACACGATGAATGAGACCGCGTTGATTCACCTGGATAGGCTAAATGAATTAACAATTACGGTTCTCTTCATTTGTTATTCTATACCTGTGCATAATGGGATTTGACTATAGTCCAGAATATGGAATAAACACATAAGAGTTCATATGGTACACACTGGACATATAAGTCATCGACAATAACATGTTTTGATGGACAGCCATCTAACTTAAAATTACTGCATCAGGCTCGGTGGTCCCTATTCTACATCAACATTTACCACAATCTCCTTCCAGATGTTGCAGTCGATCAGTTTATTGGCAATGAACTTATTAGATCTATCAGTGAGCTGTACCATGACCATGACATGTACAATCATTCAGTCTTGAATGTAACATTTGGTCGATTGTAAATTATTCTCCAATGAAAATACGATTACCGCAACCGTAGCCTATGGAAACCGGGCTCAAGTACCAAAATACTTACATTTCCTATCATGTTACGGCCGTAATTGGGCATCATAATGAACGGCCACCGTTAGAATACGGGAAGATTGCACAGCGAGTGTCTCATGATCGGCCTTACTGCGTGGTGATCTGCCACTCTCCGTGAAAGGGGAATTTTTCGCTATGCTTTCTTTTTCCCTGCAATATTACACGGGACGCTTGCGCTTCGACCCGATGTTTACCTCGGTTCATTTGGCAGGATGGCAAGAAGTTTGCTGGCACAGCCCGCCCACAATTCTTGCCAGCTATTTTTCATGTGTTTGTTTATTTGAGAATCAAGATCTGTAAAGGGGATCTTGGTCTCAGGCACTGGCGCATGTAGGGCCCCTTTCGCAGTCCTGTCGGCTTTCTCGTTGTCTGGGATACCTGTGACTAGGTTCGCTGACAAACACAAAATCTTTTCCCAGCATGGATAAACGAGTAAGATATTCTAACATATCAACAACAATATAACACGATAACGATTTGTTTTTAATTGCCTCCAGGGCAGACAAAAAATCACGAACAATTGTAAAATTTGGATGGGTGTGATGAGCAATATAGCTCAAAAATCTTTTTATTGCAGTGACTTAGGGGTGTGACGCGGGAAACCCCGTTCCCGTCGTACAAGGTGAAAATGTCTAAAAGCATACCCCGTCGTACAAGATATTATGCGAATGTACAACCCATCGTAAAGGTACAAATGGCAAAAAGCGTACCCCTTTGTACAAGGTATTATGCAAATGTATAACCCGTCGTACGTCGTATCCAGGGTAAAAGTGTCGGAATAATCTGATCAGCTGATTTCTTGTTTCATGCAGTAACAACTTAGCGTACTTGCACGGTTGAGCGTGAGACTCTCGGCGCATCACAAAGGGACGGAGGGGAGGTTGGGATGACGTCAAAGCCCAAATTACTTTCGCCCATTGCTCGGTGCTATTTGATTCCGTTTGGATACTGATATAAACTAATTAGTTAGGGGCGTTGAAAAGGAGGAAAAACGAAGTTGGAATGAATTAAAAAGAGATGGGAGGCTAGTAAATGCCAAAAAAGTTCGGTGAGAGAGAGGATTGTTAGGGAGGGACGGCGGGGAGGTAGGGATGACATCGAAGCATTTGATAAATACATTGGTCGGTGCCATTTGATACCATTTGGATACTGATATGAACTTATTAGATGAGGCTATAGCTATTTTCTGAAGGAGCCATAGCTGTCAATGTACTCATCATGGGGAAATTATTGCAGACTCACACATAATAATGAACATTATATTTGTTTATTTCAGAACAAAACTTCACCATTATAACGTAATGTTATTGTAACATGTATTAACAGTTATGCATATAGAAGTATAACAACCATGGTGAATCGCCCTATGCTAAGTAAGAGGACCATTCTTGACATATTTCTTCCAGCAAATACATAATCAATGGTCACCCCTACAGACTTATTAATTCTATGCGTGTATTTATAATTGAATTATATATAATAATTTGAGAATTGTATGGTCTAAAATCTATAGAAAAGTCCAATTTCTCTTATGAATCCAAGTATCTTGGATGGATTCACCCTTTCAAACAATTCTGAAAGGGTATGAACCCGGAAGAAGCGATTTCGGATCAAAATCAAATCAGCACATTCGATGAGAATGTGCTTGACAGTATAGGCACATTGACAAGGAATACATTCAGGGGTGGGCTCATCCCTTAGTAGAAAGGCATGAGTTGTATAGGTGTGTCCTATACGAGCGCGAGCAAGAACGACCTCTTCTCTTCGGCTCTCTCTGCAGCTGTGTGGCCACTCCCCAAGTTGAGGCTGGATTTCGTAAAGTTTGTTTGGAATGGATTCATCCCACTGGTCCTGCCATTTTTGTTTAAAAAGTTTAACGACCTGCGGTTTTAAGTCTGTAAAGGGAATCTTGGTTTCAGACACTGGCTCATGTAGGGCTTCCTTTGCAGTCCTATCGGCTCTTTCGTTGCCTGGGATACCTATGTGACTGGGTACCCAGACAAACTCAACATTTTTACCCAGCATGGATAAACGAGTAAGATTTTCTAAAATATCTACAACAATATGGCACGATAACAACTTATTCCCAATTGCCTCCAGGGCAGATAAAGAATCACTAAAAATTGTAAAATCCGCATTGGGATGGTGAGCAATAAGGCCCAATGCCATCCTTATTGCGGTAACTTCAGCTGTAAAAACAGATGCTGCACCAGGCAGTCTTTCCTTGTGGGTCTGAGGTCCGAACACGACTCCAGCGCCCACACGGTTTGCATCTTTGGATCCATCAGTATAAATAAGTATCTTGTCTTTGTGATGTTCTTTTATTTCATGAAATTTCATCAAGAGGTCATTTGCATTTAATTTATCATATTTGGTAAGGGATGTGTCTATTGTTGGTGTGTTCAATTGCCAGGGTGGTGTTTCGGGAATTTTGTTTGGAGCAATAATGTCTAAATTATTGGATATGTTGTTTAGCGATTCTTGAATACGGATGCCAAGAGGTGGTATAGCATTAGGTTTATTTTCATATATTACTTGGTATTTGGGATGGAAGATAATGTCATAGGCAGGGTGATCTGGATTGCTTTTTATTTTAATTGCATATTGAAGGGCCAGTTTGTTTCTTCTTAGATGGATAGGCATTTCATTGGCTTCAGTGTGGAGGCTTTCAATGGGTGATGTTCGAAATGCCCCAAGGCAAATCCTCAGAGCCTGATTCTGGAGTGAGTGAGTGAGTGAGAATAGGGTTTAACGGCACACCAACACGTATGTGTTATATGGTGCCAAGAAAGGTTAATAGATAAGATTGACCTGATTAAGCAGCCGCCTTCTAGGATAAATGAAAATGGAGATGGAAAAGATAAAAATGGAAACGATTATCTTAGGGCCAGTCACCACAAGCCGATTGACTGGACCAGGCCATTCCAGCCTCCCGTCTAGGCGAAATCCGGGCCAGAGTGGTATGTTGCAGATATGGCCCTCAAAAGAACCACTCCACTCAACCACCTGGATCCCATTGTCCACCGACACGAGTCGCAACCCACGGCCAACAGGTTGCCCCCTATTAGTCGCCTCTTACGACATGCAGGGGGATACAGTGGGCCTATTCTACCCCCGGACCCACAGGGGGGCTGATTCTGGACTATGTCCAGTCGTTTTAGATAAGATTTTCGAGCTGCACCGTAAACGATGCAGCCATAGTCAAGCTTTGATCTTATCAAGGACTGGTAGAGCCTGAGCAGGACCTGCCTGTCAGCTCCCCAGTCCAGCTTGGACACTACTTTAAGAAGATTCATTGCCTTGAGACATTTATTCCTGATGTTATTAATATGGGATTTAAAATTCAGTTTTGAATCAAATATGATACCTAAGAATTTTTGTTTTTCTTCCACAACAGGGACGGGATTTTCATTGATGGTTAATTCTGGGTCAGGGTGAAGGCCCCTTCTTTGACAAAAATGTACACAAACTGTTTTTTGTAGTGGAAAATTTGAAACCATTTTCATCTGCCCATTTCTGAATTTTGTTAAGGTTGATTTGTAGCTGGCGTTCTATGGTGGTCATACTGTTGGATCGGTAAGATATAAGGAAATCGTCTACATAAAGTGATTTTTCTATTTCAGGTTTAAGAACTTTTGTGATGCTATTGATCTTTAGATTGAAAAGTGTGACAGAAAGAATGCTGCCCTGTGGGACCCCCATTTCCTGACCATGTTGGTCCGAAAGTGATGTCCCAATTCTTACCTTAAAAGATCTATCATTTAAAAAATTTTGTATAAATAGTGGCATATTACCTCGAAGACCAGCTTCTTGTAGATCTTTTAAAATCCCATATTTCCATGTCGTGTCATATGCTTTCTCAAGATAAAAAAACACAGACACGTCATGGTCCCCCTTTAAAAATGCATCCCTAATATAAGACTCTAACTTAACAAGGTTGTCTGTGGTACATCGGCCTTTTCTAAAGCCAGATTGATGTTCATTTATTATATTATTAATTTCCAAGTACCACATAAGACGCTTGTTAACGATTCGCTCCATGGTTTTACAGAGACAGCTCGTGAGAGCGATGGGCCTGTAGCTCGACGGGTTGGTTGGGTCTTTTCCGGACTTTGGGAGAGGGATGATGGTGGCCTCTCTCCATGAGTCCGGATATTCTCCACTGCTCCATATGTGATTGTATATGTCTAATAAGACATACAAGGACTCTTCTGGAAGATGTTTAAGAAGTTGGTAATGAACATCGTCTGGTCCTACTGCAGTGTCCTTGCAGAGTTTCAAAGATTCTTTCAATTTTTCTAAAGTAAAAGGAACATTATAATTTTCTTCGTTGTTTGATCTAAAATTAAGTTTTGTTCTTTCTGTAATCTGTTTATGTCTTTGAAACTTTTCAGTATAATTAGCAGTGAAAGAATTAATGGTTATTGTGTCCGCTATGATGTTAGATATTTCTTGTTTGTTTTTGACTTCATTACCATCTGGTGTTAGAAGGTAGGAAGAAGTGGAAGAGGTGTTTTTTCCACGTATTTTGCGGACCATTTCCCATGTCATTTCTATTGATGTTCTTGAGTTCAATTTTGATATATAAGTTTTCCATGAATTCTTTTTACTTTCTTTAACAACCCGCCGAGCTCTCGCTCTCGCTGCCCTGAATGATGCCAGGTTTGCATGGGTTGGGTGAGTTTGAAATAACTTAAGGGCCCTTTTTCTGTGGTTGATGGCGTCCTGGCAGTCTTGGTTAAACCATGGTTTTGGGATGCGCCTGGGCTTTGCCGAGGACTTCGGAATAGTTTTGGAGGCAATTTCAAGCAGTTTAGCACAAACTGTATCGATGTGTGTATCTCGCCCTTGCATCTTATCCCTGTGGATAGCCTCCCCACACAGAGATCCAAAGGAGGGCCAGTCTGCTTTATGCAGCTGCTACTTTGGAGGTGACTCTGGTGGTAACGGAGGGTTTAGGTGGATAAGAATGGGGAAGTGGTCACTTCCACTGGTATCATCGACACCAACTTCCCATGCAAGGTCGAGAAACAAAGGAGAAGAGAAAGAAAGATCTATTGCGGTGGGTGTGCCATAGCCTGGATGGATGTATGTATTTGAGCCGTCATTTAAAAGGCAGAGATTGTGAGAAATGAAGAAATCTTCTACAATTTGGCCTTTTCCATCATCATATGTATTGCCCCATAAAGAGTTGTGGGCATTAAAATCACCCACGAGGAGAACTGGCTCTGACAACTGGGCCACGATGTTGTCCAGTTCTCCTTGTGTAAAATTTTGGCTTGGCGGTAAGTAAAGGGAGCAAAGTGTGATGGACTTATTTAAGGTTATATTTACTGCTACTGTTTGAAGGTTTGTATTGAGTTCTATTTCTTTCTGGGGAATAAAATCCTTGATTAAAATGGACGAGCCGCCAGAAGCTCGTTCCCCAGTGCCTCCAAATTTATGGTAAGATTTATAGCCTTTCAAGCTATATTTATTTTCTGCCTTCAGAAATGTTTCCTGAAGGCAGGCTGCAATACCATTATTTTTGTTGAGTAAAGTAATAAGTTCTTCATGATTATCCGAAGTCCTCGGCAATTCCATTGTATAATGCCCGCCATTACCTATCAGGGGGTTTGGCGGGACGTTTGCTGCCATGGTGGACCTCAGTCCCCATGGCATTCCTAGGGCCGCAGGTTCCCTGGGCCACTACAGACCCAGGGTCCCGATTGGCCCCTGATGATGTGTGTCTGCCATGGGGGACCTCATCAGTCTCCATGGCAGACAATGGGCCATAGATGTTGGGCCCAACAAAAGAATCTGGGTTCTGAACCCTGGTGAGTTTACATTTGATTGACCGTGGGAGTTTAGATTTCTCATTGTATTTGTTTGTTGTTATGTGTTCATTGACTTTTGGGGTAGTGGGGGTGTTTGGTTTTGTTTGTTCTGTTGGGGGATTGCTGGCTTTGAAAGGGGGTTGTTTCGGAGGGTGGTATTCTGTTTGTGTACTAATAGATTTGGTTATTTTAGTAGGTGCTGCTGCAGTACTAGCATATGAAGGTCTGGAAGAAGTTGAATTTTGGCACTCTACTATTTTTCTCGCTTCAGGGAAAGAAAGTTTTTGGGTGATATGTAGTGTTTGAATTTGTTTTTCGATTTGCCAAATGGAACAGCGTTTAGAGTATGCGGGATGAGCACCGGAGCAGTTTGCGCACTTGAATGGTGCTTTGCAATCCTGCTCCCCGTGCTCATCACCGCATTTGGGGCAGATTGGTGTTCTATTACATTTGGTTTTAAAATGGCCATATCTTTGACAGTTGTGGCATCTTAAAGGATTTGGAACAAATGGTTCAGTTTTGATGTTCAGGCCAGCTATTTTAATGTTGTTTGGAAGGTAAGGGATGTTGAAAGTAAGGATGTGGGTGCCTGTGGGAATCTTTTCACCATTTCTATTAATGAGCACTTTGGTTACTTCACAGACATTTTGATTTTTCAATTCCTCCAAAATCTCTTCTTCGCTGCAGTATTTGAGTTCGAAAGATTTTATAACACCCTTGATGGTATTAAGGGTTCGATGAGGGCTGAATTTTACATTGATATTCGCTAATTCGGTGGTCTGAAGAAGAAGTTTGGAATGAATTGGTTTGGAAGTTTTTACAAGATAAAGCCCAGATCGCAAAAGTTTTAGAGTTTTGGGAGTGCCTGCAACACCACAAATTCCTTTAAATAATACTATAAATGAAACCTTTTCCAAACTACTATCCGTCCTTTCAAGTACAAGAAATCTTTGCCAATTTTCTACTTGATTCAAATCATTTTCTTCAGTGTGCTTCCTTTTCTGGCCAGGAGGAGAAACAGACATAGTAATAAAACAATTCATCACCTGTGCTCCCCACCCGCCCCGGAGCCCAATAAAGGGACATCTTAAAGATGCCAGGGCTACACAGGTGATATACTCGTCCCCCATAAAAAGTGATACAATACGTAACCCATAGAGCCCAGACACTGGCAAGGTGCTGAGCTCGTAGAGGCGCACCATAACACCCCTAATGGAATCCGATTGACCTGATTAAGCAGCCGCCTTCTGGGACTAGTGAAGCCAATGAAATGAGAAATGGTCCATGAAGTAAATGAATGTCATGAAGGAAGATGCCAAATGCATGTGATGGGTAGTCCCAGGGCACCACGCCACCAGCCGATAGGAATGGGCCAGGCCTACCCACCCTCTCGTCTAGGCGAATTCCGGGCCAAAGTGGTGTGTTGTAGATATAGCCCTCGCAAGGACCGCTCCACTCAACCACCAGGATCCCATCTTCCACCGACACGAGTCGCAACCCACGGCCAACAGGTTGCCCCCTATTAGTCGCCTCTTACGACATGCAGGAGGATACAGTGGGTCTATTCTACCCCCGCACCCACAGGGGGGGGGGACTTGCGATAGGTGCAGCGAGTAATTGATACAGCCAACTGTATATATAATCCTTTATTTACGAAGTTGTAGATCGGCACGCTCTGAGGATCTATGCACGGTCTTTACTACAACTATGTTGTTGAGATGTTCTAGGTGCGTACGATATGTATTTCCATGTGCGTTATAGGCGGTTTGTCGTTGTATTTTTAGGGGGAAAGGGGGACTGGACACAGGTGGCGCATTCTGATTGGATTTCCACTGGCATCTGCATGCACTGGACATTGCCACAATTACAAACTAAACATGAAAGAGATTAAGTTTGAATATTGATAAGGTTTCAAGTTGAGATCAAAGAGCCTGATGTTTATTACCTGTAATTCTGATATGTTTCGGGAGTTAAAGGGGTTTGAAGTTGATATCTTGGAATGTTAATTGGATGAGGATTATGGCTAGATCGAAACACGTTCTGTTTGTTTCAAAGGGATTAGTGTATACAACGTAAATTTTGAGTTCCTGATAGTCTTGTGAAATGTATCAGGGTCTGACCGTGATTGAGGGCTGTGAATGTGATACTGGTATGCGTTATCACATGTCCTGTCAGCCTTTCAACAAGTATGCGTTCTCATATGTCTTGCCAGAGTACTTCTATGAGCAAATGACTTTCCACAAGTGTCACATTTGAAAAGTTTTTCACTAGTATGCGTTCTCATATGTCCTGTCAGATGACTTCCTTTAGTGAATGACTTTCCATAACTGTCACATTTGTAGGGTTTTCACCAGTGTGCGTTCTCATATGTCCTTTCAGAGTACTTCTATGAGCAAACGACTTCCGACAAATGTCACATTTGTAAGGTTTTACACCAGTATGCGTTCTCATATGTCCTGTCAGATGACTTTTATGATCAAACGACTTGCCACAAGGGTCACATTTGTAGGGTTGTTCATCAGTATGCGCTCTCATATGTCCTGTCAGAGTACTTCCATGAGCAAACGACTTTCCACAAGTGTCACATTTGAAAGATTTTTCACCAGTATGCTTTCTCATATGTCTTGTCAAATGACTTCCTTGAGTAAACGACTTTCCACAAATGTCACATTTGTAAGGTTTTTTCACCAGTATGCGTTCTCATGTTCTGTCATGTGACTTCCATGAGCAAACAACTTTCCACAAGTGTCACATTTGTAAAGTTTTTCTCCAGTATGCATTATTTTGTGCCTTTTGATATTGCTTCCATCAGCGAAGGACTTTCCACAAATGTCACATTTATAACCTTTTACGCCAGTATGCGTTCTCTTTATGGGCATTAATATTGTTTCCATTGATGAAGCAGCACAAAGATCCATCGTCGACATCATCAGGGGCCTTTCATTCTGATGTATTCGGTTTCATCAGCTAGAATTCTCCTGTAACACATGTTCATGAATCAATAGCTATTTCCATGTGACCTTTTAAAACATCATTGTTATGAAAGTGTTCCTATTGATCACACTCCTGTATAGTTTCATATCATACCTTCAGGCTCTGTTGTTTTTGACCTGATTCTCAACTAAACGTTATGACAAGACTAATCAATAACGTTCATGGTTTAAGTGTTCAGTGGCACAATCCAATGTATCACGGGGCCTCACAACTATGTGGAATTGGCCTAGTAAATGAATAATACGAGAAAGGCATGCTAAAATATGTGTAAGTATACGGTTGGTTTAACGGCACACCAACGCAAATATGTTACATGGTGCCATTGCTCACCAACACGAGTCGCAACCCACGGCCAACAGGTTGCCCCCTATTGGTCGCCACTTACGACATGCATGAGGATGCAGTGGGACTAATCTCCCCCGTGACCAACAGAGGGGGTGGGGGAGGGGGCGGGGAGGATATGAGAGTGGTCTTTCTATCTTTTCAAGCCAACATGATTGGGTTTACATCAACACCTTGAGGAACACCCCGCGCGAGTATGCCTCTCACGCTAGTGGTTACGACAGCTTAGATAACCGACGGGATCATGTCATGTCATGGCCGGCCTAGAGCAAAGTTATGCTGTTGACGCCCTTGCAGAAGTTCACCAAGTGATCAGCATACCGGCGGGATGAAAGAGTGGCGCAGATGATGTATGCGGAGTCCCAAGAAAGTCCCAAGAAAATCCATCACCCCTTAAACAAAAAATAGTCCTCAAATAGAATAAAACAAAAAAATTGTGTTTTTCAAATATGCAATAAAACAAATATCATGTATTTGGTTAGTAGGACACAATGTGGCCTTAAACCATACCCTGGAGATATGTTACAATAAATGCTCAAATGGAAAGCATAATTGTATTAAATTCCAACACGTCCAGAGCATAACAGGGAGCATCTTCAATCATATCAAATGGTAGCAATAATCTGCCCAATAATTATTCAGTAGAAATAATGATTTTGTTCTGCGATGACTAAAGATGGCATATAACAGCAATACCCTATAAACAATTTGAAAGATATCTACAAAAGAGAGCAACAAATGTTGGTGTTGATGGGACAAACTTGTTATGGATGGTACAAACAATTGTATGTTCGATTACATGGCGAGGGGACAGCAATTATCCAGTTTTATGCATGGTTTTTTTTTGTGATTTTTAAAATAAACAAAGTTAGGTAATGTGGTATACTAATGGCAATGCCCGAGTAATGTATAGCTGAAGGGGGAGGGTGGTTTCTTTGTGACAGCAATACACATCCTGAATAAAGTTACCAATCTGCTAACCCAGAGCACTTCCAATATGACAATATACATGGTGAGGTGTGACACAAGGGATGAAAGCATCTCTTCATTAGTATTGATCATTAGATGTCATTAAAATAGGGAAGTATGTAGCTTAATACCATATACTGTCAATATATTATTCATGGCCGACTGCATACAAGGAAATGAGTGGCTTTTCCATCCCAACTGACAGACCGCTAAACATTCCTATCTCATGCAAACAGGGTTTTACATTAGCCCAAAAGACCAACGTCAGGTTCTATTTATCACCTTGTAGGAGTGCGAGAGGGAGTGCATGCATCACTCCCGTACTTAGTTCGAAAGAGCTATTTTACATTGCTGTCAATCTCTAACTCAAATTCTTATACAGTTTTAGAAGTGAAAGTTGTGAAGGTTGTCTTATGGTCATGTGCGTCCGAGTATAACCTTGTGATTGAAATTAGAAGTCTTTGTTATTCCACTGATGCTTTTATTTCCATTCTCTCACATCCGACATGATAAATCGTAGCATCTGAGCACCGTGAATCTAGAATACAACCAAAATTATACAATGAGTGCGCTTACAAATTCAAACCTAGAATTTACATCGAAGACATTTATACCATGGAAACTTACTGATTACAAATCCAAACATCAAAACTTACAGCACTGACTCCTGTCCTTCCAATTGTATGCACACGACTCCATATTGGTAAATATCCATGTCACATATATTCAAAATAAAAATGTCCTTGTTTACTCTCTTGGTTTGGAACTTTCCTCTCTTTTCGCGGGCTTCCCACTTCCGCTTCCTACCAAATAGCCTACGGAGGGGCAACTGCACAGAATATCAATTAATAACCGGAGGGGTCACTAACCCAAAAATGTGCCATTTTACAAAAGTTACTTTATTTAGTGAAGAATCATGTCATGCAAATAGTCAGGCAGTTTTAATGACATGTTAACCATATAATACGGTATAAGTAATGTGATTAGGCCAAGACTACACACAAAATTAATATTGAGGGAAATCTAGCCTCGAGAAATAGATGTGGCGTTAAATGCTTACTGTTTCAGGTTATATAAACCACCCCTGAGCACAAGTAACCAGCGATGTTGTGTTCTGTATAAACAGAGTACCAGAGGACGAAATACTATTTGGTAAGAAATAACCTCACAGCTGCTGCACTGCTAGGAGCAAAACAGAGCTGAAATTTGCAAGCTCTTAGAAAAAGTGAAGTGCAGTACAGCTCATCGTCAATAGCTACAGGTTTTGTATCTAGTCTCCAAGTGATCATGTTGTTCGTATGCGACAGAGGTGAAGCAAGTTCATAATCCACTTTCATTATTTCATCCTCAAGTGAGAAAAGAGAAACAAAGTGAGCATTCTCTTCCTGCAAACAGGAAATACCAACTTAATGAACTTTACAAAGGTGTGTGTGTATGCGAGAAGGAAAAGAGAGAGGGAAAAGAAAGTAAAAGTGTGGTGGTAGGGGTGTTTGCTTGATTGAGGCCTTCTTTTCAATGATCCTAACCCTCAATTTCAATAAAGTATGACTAATGAGCACCAGCGAGGTGGCTTCTTTATCAGTGTGCCAGATCAAATTACAGTTAGTCGAATAGTTTCCATGGCTTATCTTTTATGAGTTCATGTGTTAAATGAACTGATACAGCTGCAATTGGGAAGTCGCCATGCATGTTGACTGACTGATCTTGGAACGCCTTACTCAAAGTAGTTGAACAGGTGTTTTTAGAGCTAAAGAGCTGGTAGAGCAGTTAAACTGGTTGCAAATGTAAAACTTCATAAACATAAGACACACAATCGCTGAATGTGTGCAAACAATACTATAGATGACCCAAGCAGTAAACTTGTTGATTTTTCTCCAGAACAGCGTTCGTTTTAAGACGACACTCTGCGCACTCTGATTAGTCTCGCCAGGATCACTATGTTCTTATCTGTCTGTGTAATAAACAAACTGTGTTCACTCTGAAATGTTACCCATTAGCTATGCGTGTGATTGTGCTAGGTCTACCCATCCGGCCATAAAATCACCCATCAATGACAGGCAGACGGGTGTTAGTTTCCAGCCCTGGGTGTTGATTGAGCACATTTTCTTGCCACAACAAATCAATTGCTGCGGAATAACTTTAAAGAACGGACTCTGGCTGACAAGACAACTGAACACGCCACCC
Organism: Urechis unicinctus; assembly: GCA_034190875.2. Classification (NCBI taxonomy): domain Eukaryota; kingdom Metazoa; phylum Annelida; class Polychaeta; order Xenopneusta; family Urechidae; genus Urechis; species Urechis unicinctus. The sequence goes on along the minus strand of CM067357.1, from coordinate 27,668,086 downwards.
GTGAGCAGTGCAGTGCTTTGTCATAGCCTCATGTGGAATTTTCTGATCGAATCAGGGGCCAATCAGAAGCCAAATGAACACTGTATCTTCAACTCATGCCTAAAGAGGCCCCCATAGATGTTGAATCAATAGCCCATGTGAGTTTCTTGGTTTAATGGTAGCAAATTACTCATATGTTTCGAGTGTGTGTGGGGTGGGGGGGTTGTGTAGAGGCCAAATATTGACTACTAAGCATAGAGCACATCGCGCTATGATATCCACCATGCCTGAAGTCATGAGACGTTTGGATTATCGCTCAAGTCCGTACAAATAAGGTTTAGGATTATTTATCTGAAGGGACATAAGCTATATATTAAATAACAAACGATGTCTTTATAGCTTATAAATATTTAGAAAACATGAATACATAATGCTGATCAATCGATATTACCTAAGCAACAGAGTTTGTGGTAGCCGTCGGTTCTGATCGAAATAATAAACAAATTGCCGCGTTCGGAAGTTTTGCTCTCCGTCGACTCGTCCTACTTCATTTTCGTTGAGCTCTGACCGGATTTACATCTGGGAAAATAGCAAGTTTGTCATATGAAGGGAGGTGCCTTCGTTGGACAATTTGACCCAATAAATGAGACGTTCGATAATAATTCATCGCAGACAGACATCGTACACAATTCTGATAATTCAGACATTATGATCAAAATTGCTAACGAGCCATCATAACGTGCACTTCGACAGCGGGACGACCTGTCTTACGTCTTGTGAGCTTATTATGCCAATCACCATCACCAGATCACCTAGGGTCGCTTGATGTCATAGCTCAACATTTCACGCTGATAATCCAATTGAGTTTTTCAAACCCAGATATCATCATCATCTTTTATTTACAAAAAGAATGGAACTTTGGCATATTATGAATAACAAGTTTTACTAACGTTGTTCCTCAGCTGTTTATAACAAAATTATTCTAAGTAAAACAATTACTCCATTTTAAGATTATGAATGACATTTTTTATGAACATTGTTCCTCGGCTATTGAAAAACAAAATTCCTCTAAGGAAAATAATTACACAATCTTCAGAGAAATAATATAACATCATAACATCATTATATGCGATTTTCATTCGTAGGCTGCATGTGTGATGACACAGGCAAGTTCAGCAAATTGGTCAAGTTCTCATCAAAGAAATCTCTGAGCACTCTACAGACAAAATGAGGTTCATTGCGAGACAGGTTGCAATAACATCACGATAACAGACAGCTGGCTGTGATAACATTACAATAACACACAATAACCTGTGATTACATTACAATAGTATTCAACAGTCTGCGATAACATTACAATAGCAGACAACAGCCTGTGATTTCATTACAATAGCAGTCAATAGACTGTGACTACATTACAATAGCAGTCAACAGCCTGTGATTACATCACAATATTAGCCTGTGATATTATAACAACAGACAACAGCATTTGATAACATTATGATAACAGACAATAGCCTGTGATAACATTATGATAGCAGACAACAGCAACTTGATTGAAGACACCAGACACAGACAAGGAATATAATTGGCTGCTTCAATCTCGTCACATTTGGTCGAATAAAATATGCCTCCCCACATTCAACATACACAAGTCCTGTGTAGCTAATAATAACCTCACGTACCAGTCAACTATATCCACATCACCATAACCAACGAGTACAGAACGTGGGTCATTCAATGTCAAGGTTAAAAATATGTACAGCAACATGTGATCACAGCGCCATTGGTCATTCCTACCACAGATTGACAAAAAGCACATCGGATTGACAGGAGAGTAAACTCTTTTCTCTTCAGGCAGCCAGACCCCCCTGTGGGTCCGGGGGTAGAATATGCCCACTGTATCCTCCTGCATGTCGTAAGAGGCGACTAAAAGGGGGCAACCTGTTGGCTGTGGGTTGCGTCTCGTCTCGGTGAACAATGGGATCCAAGTGGTTGAGTGGAACGGTCCTTTTGAGGGCCGTATCTGCAACACACTACTCTGGCCAGGATTTCGCCAAGATGAGAGGCTGGAATGGCCTGGTCCAGTCAATCGGCTGTTGGTGACTTGCCCTAGGATATTATTTGCATTTTTATCTTTTTCAACATCATCCACTTGTATGTCCCTCTTTTTTTCCATTTATCTAAGAAGGCGGCTGCTTAATCAGGTCAAACTTATCTATTAACCTTTCTAGGCGCCATATAACACATACGTTTGGTGTGCCGTTAAACCCTCTTCTCACTCACTCACTTAAATGGCCCGCATCTTGAAGGTGCCTACCGAGGGGAGTGCTGTGTCCAGCACGGCGTGACGTGAAAGGTTGGCGCCTTCTGTTTCAGTTCACTCAGGACAGTGCCCCAACTAAAGTCCTGTAGTCGAGGGAGTGGGACACCCCCGGCCCACGTGTTCACAATCTCTGATCTGATGAGAGCGCAAACCACTTGCACAATGGCTTGTCTGGCTGTCTTGAGGGCGGGGAGATATTTTGACCAGAGGACGAGCTTGGCAGCTTGCCTCTTGAAGGAGTATGTGGCCTGGTAGGGGTCAGCTTCTCATGCCTGCGCTGTATGACGGACGTGGCGCCTGTAGAGCGATGAGACCAAAGGCGGGCGCTGTTTAGATGGAGTGCGTCGTATGTTTACTTTCTTAAGGGACAGCACAGGACTGAAGCCCGGGGCGGGTTCTCTCCTTGAAAAAGGGTAGGGGTGTGCCGCCATGGGAAACAAAAACCGGACCATATCTATACCAAGCCAAAGTGAGAAAAGGGAACCATTCATATACCAAATCCTCTGAAAAAAGACCCATTCATATACAATTTTTTTAAAAGGGTCACCAATACATATACCAAAATTTAATGATCCCAAATCATATCTAGACGACCTCGAGGAGCTACAAGGGACCCATCCATATACCGAACAAACGATTCAGAATGAAAAAGTACGTTTATTAAGCTTCGCAACTGCAGGTATAAAACATTGTCCGGTTATGAAGCGTACTGAATCAACTTACCTTCAAAGACAGTCGTTAGTTCAGACAAATTGCTAGAAATGAGCCACTTCACAAAATGTTCATCCATAATCGATTCTTCCTGTTTTTTCAGCAAGTTTAAAATAGTTATTTTAGTGACGCAACGGCAAAAAAAACTTCGCTTATTCCGTGGTCAGTCCCAACGATGCTCTGGCTCATAACGGCAAGGCAGTTGATTAAATAGCAGCCAATAAATAAAAAATATGTGACTCGGGCCCACAGGCTATCAAGCGCCCCAGGACGTCGGTCCCATGAGGTGACAATATATGGTATTTCATTATTATGAAATTGGATTAAATGGGAAGATAACATGCCTCCCCTCTGCACCTGTATGAAATTGGATTAAATGGGAAGATAACATGCCTCCCCTCTGCACCCCACATGAGGTTCCTCGTTCATGGTCCGGCAAACCGTACCTCTGTCAATTGTGCATACACGATCGCACTGGGATTCTCACGCCGTTCCCACGCTCGACGACGTTATCAACTGGGCAACTTTGATTATGTCAAGGTGCTGACAGCAATTAGACAATTTTCTTGGGGATGGATGGTTACCGGCTTGGACTAGAGGGGTAGGCAAACTGAAATCCCTCCTTGTCGCATCTGGGGGAAATCACTGGTCCCGGAAAGGGAAAGAGAATGTACGGACCTGACCTTTCTGTTTGCTTATCATGCCATAAAACTTGTCTCTGAAAAAACACGACCCCGATGGCAGCTGGGGTTGGCCACCATTGACCTAGGGGACCCGAGCAAACACGCAATATTGAGGCTCATACGTTAATTAAAGACATCTTGCTATTCCTGTCTGTCATAATACTGATCCATTTGAATACCCATTGCAAAACAATGACCCATTGCTATACCTCGCAAAAATACGGACCCATTGGTATACAAGGTCATTGCAAAAAACCCGACCCATTGCTAGCCCTGGCTTTTAAGAAATAACGACCCATTTTTATACCAAAATGGCAGAAAACCGACCCAAATTGGCGGCACATCCCTAGTAACCTTCACATAGTGAGAACCCCCCCCCCCCCCCCCCCCGGGGACTGAAGTTAATCATCAGACGCTTGACCAGCCTCTGTGGGGTGGTTTGGGGACTACATGCTGCGGAGAGGGTGCTAAGCACTGCAGGGGATGAAATACAATCTGCGGAGGGCCAGATGCGTCTCCTCGCACCCCGTTTCCTCAAATGGATTACCTGCTTATGACAACCAAAAAACAGGTTTCGCAATGCATAATTAAATCCAGTGTAGATTCCTGGTACATGATAAAATGTCTACAAATTGTAGGAGCTGCTCTGCTTTTCGTATATACTCTTATCTGTTCTGAATGAAGTTCAATAAATTCTTTCAATTTTGTCAAACATATTGTGTTATATTTTGAAAATAGTAGCAAAGAACCGAGTATGTGTGATTGTGTTTTTAAATATACATCCAGCATATTTTAATAGATACAGGAAAAATAATATACCCACTTATTTTGTCCCAATCCGTCTCCGAAACTACTGCGAAAGTGTCATCCATGTGTACAAATTCGTGTCTGGAATTTTCGAGGTCCTTGCCCAGCTAACACATCTACGTTGTCACAACGTGGCTGGGACGTGGCCATGTCGTTGTGGCCACGTTACATTTCTACGTTGTCATAACGTGATTGTGTATGGTCCCAGATACGTTGTGGCCACGTGGCATTTGTACGTTGCAGTGTCACTTTACAGCCACGTTAGTACCCCCAAAAATTTACTCAATAAATAGCTTTTATTATTGATAATATCGTAATAAAACAACACATGGAGTGCATTATGAAGTTTATTTAACTAAAAAAGGAAATGAATTCACAAATAAGAAAATTATTCGCTCTCCGAATCTGTGAGTGGTAAACAATGTGTATGTCTATTTGTTTTCTTCACTGTTGATTCCTGAAACACATAATTATTAGAAATATTACTTCTTCTTTTCTTATGAATGTATAAAACTAAACTAATAAATTGATAATGAATAAAGGAAAAATACTAGAACAGACCTTACTATGCTTCGTTCCACCTCTTCTCTTAGGTGCATTCTTTAGTGTTTCTGCTGTGTCCACTTCCACCTCCGCAACTTTCTTTGTTCTGCTGATCTTCTGACAGGCTCCTGGTGCAGCAAACAATTTTTTAACACATAATTGCCTCTTCAAAGTTTATAAAAAAAAGAAATATGATTAAAAAAAGATTGTCAGAATAAGCCGAGGGCCACCGAGTCAAACCATGAAATAGGCCTGTTATACAGATAATTATACAGTAATTTTATAAACAATAGCTTACGTTAACGCATTAAAATATTATTTCTAGGACCGCCTATTTCCAACAACTGAAATGTTGTATTGAAATTGTAAATAAAGCTGTAACAATAACAATAAAATACAAACAATTGGCATACAATAGCCATATTTGTTCATACATATAATAAAATAAACCTATATACCATTTGTTTTTTTATTTTGATGTCTTCTGACACTTTAGAGCATAACACTTCTAAATCTTCCACACTTCCGCAAGTGGTTCAGGAACTACTTCTTCCACATCGTCCCCAGCTACACTGCTGCTTGTCAAGGGCCTCAGTAAATGAAGCACCTCATCCAGCTTCTCCTCCAACACCTTCATCTGCATCATCAATGCATTCTGTGTCGCTGCAAGGAGGGTTGTGGAAAATAACCACCGAAATACTTAATTTTTAAATCATAAACTACAAATTGAATTAAATTACTACAGCACCGTCTTAAAATGTGAATGTGGCAAAAGTACAATTATTACCAATTATTTTCGGCCCAAATGTGTCAATGCTACCCGAACTTGAAGGGCTGCTGAAACTTGTTGATAACCTGCCAGGAATGACAATTGTTAAAAACATTTCATACACTTATGTTTTGATGAGAATTTAAGAGGTTATGTTATGTAATCTTTACCTCGTGTCTAGTTGTGTAGATTTCATAGATCTGGAGGCTGCAATGGCAAACATTATTTTCATGGATTATATTTGGACTTTTAGTTTGTATTTGCTTATGCTAGATATATGTAAATGATTTCATAAAACAAATGTATCACAAAATAGCTCCCCAGAAATTTACCTTGTAGAAAAGGTCTGCTAGGTGTTTTCTGGGCAGTAATCTCCATTTCAGAACAAGCAATGGAATCTACATTACGCACATAATAACAATAACTCACTCTCTCTCATATATATATATATATATATATATATATATATATATATATATATATATATATATATATATATATATATATATATATATATATATATATATATATATATATATATATATTATATATATTTATTTAGTGTTGTACACAGGTTTGTCTTCATATTATCTGACTGTTAACAAACATACCATCATCAGTGAAATGGCGATGCATGGTTTCAATTTCTCATCATATATATAGTGTGCCCATCAATAAAACAAGGCGTCATTTGCGGAGATCAATCAGTTTGAGATATTAAAGGTTATTATGGAAACCATGTTCAATTAAAATGAAATTTTGCTAGAACTGAGTACAGAAAAATTCACATTAAAATAACAATTATGATACGTTACCCTTGGGAGTTGGAGGGTGAGGCAGTAGTAAAGCTGACTTACTAAAATGCATAGCATCATCTGAATAGAAATGTTTTAAGATTAGTGGAAAAAGATAAGAGAACAGGAAGGCAATGATATATATATAAATATAAATATATATATTATATATATATATATATATATATATATATATATATATATATATAGATATATATATATATATTATACACATATAATCTATAATATATATATATATATATAATATATATATATATATATATCGCAACCTTACATATATATATATTATTAAATATGCATCCCCCTATATATTATATGTATAAACTGGGGGTAGGGGAGGGGCGAGCTAGTGTGCTAGCTTTGACACGTCTAATGCCACGCAACGTTATCCATTGCCTTGATTACCTAGGTCGTGACTCTATTTTGTGCGCCGTTTTGTCCAATCACTGTTACTTTTCGAAACAGCCTAGCTCCAACTGGGTAATAATTATACACTACAAGTAGAAGTCCCCTGTACAGAAATCGACGTAACACCAAGCAAGTCGTAAATAAATAAAAGAGGAGTTAATCTGGTTGAATGAAGATGATGCTATTGCACCAGACCCATAACGTTAAGGGAATGATACCGGAACGACATTCTTACTAAAATCAAAATTGTCTTTCATGTTGTAGATGATCGGAAAAGAAAAGGAACGATGACATTCAAACATTTCAACAAGTGTAACATGATTAAAGCCATAAAGTGACTAACATGGCCGACTAAAACGGGCGCGAGTCAACCTTACAGGATAACATTCTTGGTACCTAGGGAGATAGCGTGAGCGATGTCAACTGATAGACATACCACCAATATAGAGATATGTCAACATTCAACAATAACATGATTAAAGCCATAAAGTGACTAACTGGCCGACTAAAAACGCGAGACCATCAGGATAACATTCTAGGTGTCTAGGGAGATAGCGTGAGCGATGTCACCTGTAAACCAATATAGAGATGTCAACATCAGTGATAATGAACGCCATCTTTGTAAACTGGACCATCAGTGATATAACGTCAAGCACATTCTCATTGAATGTGCTGATCGGATTCTTATCCGAAATCGCTTCTTCCAGGTCCAAACCTTTTCATAATTGTTTGAGGGGTGAATCCATCCAAGATACTAGGTTTCATTTGCGAAATTGGACTATATTATAGATTTTAGATCATACAATTCACATTAATTTCATATAATTCAATTAATACTACTGGGTTTAATTTTAGTTTGTTTTAATCCTTGATTTCTTCTTATCCTTTAACATTCATATTTCCCCACCTTACTAGGCACGATATAACACACCTGTGCTGATGTTTCGTTAAACCCTATACTTACTTAACCTTATGCTTCAAAGTCTAGAATAGGCCCACTGTATCCTCCTCGTAAGAGGCGACTAAAAGGGAGGGTTTACCATCTTTGAATAAACGTTCACTTCACAGTTGGATGGAAGAGCCGTGGGAGAGGCGTCTGTGCTAGCTAAGCAAGATGTCTCCCATGTATTCCTTCCTCAAAACACGCATCTTTCAGCAATAGCCATTAGTGTTACCCTTCACCACACCATAGCTGTGTGTTCTCTGTACCCACCACCAGGCTACTACATTGTACAGAGATACATTGAACATTTCATATTCCATCCCCTTATTTGCCGCTGGGTGATTCCAATGCATGGGACATTCCAAACAGATATACAAACCATGGTTTTATGATGCATACGGTCAGAGAGCTCAAATGGACTATGTACATGGTTCATAGTACCAGAGTTAAGTAAAATAGCAGCACTCCTTCACTTCTGGTTAAAATATGATGGTTCAAGAGCCTCCAATTTCAATGACATCACACACTTATAACTCTTCTTTTTACACTTATCTCCAGCACAAATGACCAATATTGCCAACACTTGGTTAAATGCTAATCTTTGTACCCATATTATGTTCCGAACAAATATGTCTGAGTGCAATTGTCTACTTCTACATTGCAAGCATTCAGCACACATTAAATGCGATATCCAGAACGTTGTTTAATTATTAGAGGAAATTTCGCCATTTAGGAAAAGGTATGTGACCCAAATTACTGGAAAATATCAGTTATCCACTGAGATTGTATATATGTTTGGGCGCCCTAATGTAAAAATGAATGTATGGCTTTTTATGTTTTCTAACCCAGACATTCATTAATGAACCTGTATTACAGGAGATGTCCAACACATCGTCATTACTGGCAGACGGAAGTGAATACACGAAAATGGAAGACGTCAAAGCCATGATAAAACTGGAGGCCCCTTATGAAGTCCCAATTGATAATTTGTTTTTTTGTATTCCGAAGGACAGTGATTAATGTTCATGTTTTGATTGGTTTGCTGGAAAATAATTTGTTTATGGAAAACAGGATGTCCGTCGCTGAAGGAAAATCTCCGGCACAAATTAGTGCTAATCTTTGTACCCATATTATGTTCCGAACAAATATACAGATGTCCACTTCTATATGGTCACCGTTCAGCTCACAGTAAACATGATATTCAGAATGTTGTTTAATGGTTATTGGAAATTTTGCAATTCACTGAAATTTTATATATGTTTTGGCGCCGAATTTTAAAGATGTATATATGCCTTTTTTATCTGTTCTAATCCAGACATTGACTCATGAACCTGTGTTACTTGCAGATGGGTGTGAATACACGAGTATGGAAGACGTCAAAGCCGTGATAAAACTGGAGGCCCATGATGATGTCAGTGGTAACTTATACTTGGACAAATCTACATTGCTCCAGGATTATAAAAGAGGGAGGATTGATCGTAGCACCTCAGATGGGTCATCGCCTGTTCACATTTCTGGCAATATTCCTTGTCAATTAGGAGCCAATAGTGCCATAGTCTGGAGCGCTCGAGAAGCATGTAGAGAAATATGTCAACGAAATAGGATGTGAAATGAATACGGATACCTCAAATCGGATCGGTGATAGGGAACTGAATGTGCACGATAATATATATTGTGGTGCAGGGAATCATACGATGGTCTCCAAGACGACGCACATATGGGAGATCCAATGTGTCATATTTGGGGCGGCCGTCACTTATGGGAACAATCCAACAAATCATAAGATAGCGAATTCCAGAGGCCAGGCTTGCAAATGTGATATTTGTGGGAAGTGTTTCAATCGTAGAAACAATCTTAAGCGACATATGAAAACGCACACTGGTGACAAACCATATAGGTGTGATATCTGTGGAAAGTCGTTCGCTGACGTGGGGAACCTAAGAAGACATACGAGAACTTGTGATAAACCGTACCCATGTGACATTTGTGGACAGTCTTTCATTCATGAAAGCCATCTTGACCGACATCTGAGAATACATGCCGGTGGAAAGCCTTACAAATGTGACATTTGTGGAAAGTGTTTCAATCATGGTACCTCTCTAAAGACGCATTGGAGAACGCACACTGGTGAAAAACCATATAAATGTGTTATCTGTGGAAAAGCGTGCACTCAAATTAGCACCCTAAAAATACATACCAGAACACACACTGGTGAAACACCATATAAATGTGATATCTGTGGAGGTCGTTCACTCGAGTGAGCGTCCTTAAAACACATACTAAAACGCACACTGGTGAAAAACCATATAAATGTGATATCTGTGGAAGATCGTTCATTCAAGTGAGCAGCCGAAAAAATCATACGAGAACGCATACTGGTGAAAAAGCGTACACATGTGACATCTTTTATTGAGGGAGGCCATTTAAGATGACACACGAGGGCGCACACTGGTGACAAGCCATATAAATGTGATATCTGCGGAAAAACGTACACGCAAATGAGCAGCCTAAAAACACATACAAGAACGCATACGGGTGAAAAGCCGTACACATGTGACGTCTGCGGAAGCCACCTTAGACAACATACGAAACTGCATACCGGCGAAAAACCTCGCAAATGTGGTATTTGTGGGAAGTCTTTCAGTAGTGGAAGAAATGTTAAAGAACGCATACTGGTGAAAAACCTCGTTAATGTGACATTTGTGGAAACCCTATATCTACAGGGAGCCGTCTTATATAACATATAAGGACACATTGTTGACAAACCATACAAATTTGACAGAAAGACGCACAAAGAGGACTTATTGATTCGATAGTGATGAAGGCATCTTTGTTTGTCTGAAATGTTACTATATAAAAGTGTCCTAGAGCGTTCGGCAACTAGAGGCCAATAGCCTGGATTGCTGTTGTAGCTGCCGACCCCAGAACGTGACACTGGCTTCCTTAATGTGAACCCAATCCTCACAATGCCACACCCAAGAATGCACACTGGTAAAACACCGCATAAAAGTGACATAAAAGACCATACAAATATGATAGATATGGAAAGCTATTCTCACAGGGCCAAACGCTAAAAATTCACATGAGAACACCCACTGGTAAAAGGCCATATAAATATGTGAGGACATATGTGGAACGACATCGTTCAGATTAAACCGCTGCAGGGTTCATATAAAATAATGGAACGGAAATCTATGAATATTGACATGTGATGCATACTTGCAGACGTAACTTCTTCGTCGAAATGAAGTAGTCTGTCACTGAATTTACTTGGATCATATATAATGCAGATTAATGAACAATTGTTTTGGGAGATATATGTCGTTGAGACAAGCTGATGATATCCTTTACTTTTATTGTGAAATCATTGATTACCTTGATCTATGTAGGCTAACTGAAATTGACTGATGCTTTATTAAAGATAAAGTGTCTTGCTACACTGTTGATTCTTACAATTCGATTCAATGAAAACGCTATGGTAGTCTTGTGCTTTTATTAAATTGTGAATCCGAGATGTATAGTAATTATAAATAATATACGTTTGAACAATTGTATGGTTCGGAGATCAATCTCACACATGATTGAATCACATATTGCATTTCTGAAGTATTTACTTTAAGGCAAATGGCGATTAAAAATGCCTTAAAAAATTCTAACCGCTAAATCCATCATCCCCTAAATTTCCAGTTGGCATATCACCCTTGGATATTGGCTATGCATAAAGTGAAGGTCTCAGATAATTTTCATGTGGTGTATTTTATTGTCCATGGGGTCCGAGCTCAGCATTTTTGGTAATAATGCTTATCATATTTTATCCTGCACAACCCGGCTTCAAAACGAAAAATGTAGTCAAGTGCGATTCTCTGATATGATGATACTGATAACATAAAACACTGAATAATAATTGTCATTTATATGATTTTATTGCGCACAACATTTTCATCATACACAGCGGATCCACATACAAGCAGAAGTGAAAACCATAATACGCCATAAAACGCCACAGATCCTCTGTAGATAACACACACACACATTCCAAAGCACGTCCATCTTGGTCGCACACATAGCCTAAGTTGCTAAAAATGACAATATTTTTAACAAACAAACAACAAGCATCGGAGAGCCATCATAAAGCGAAAATCTACCACACAACCCCCATCCACTTTACATCATCGATCTACAGTACCATCACAATGCAGTTCAAATTCCACATAAAACGTATATCCATCATATATTACAAATCTACCATACACTGCACACTCCGCATGCCTGTACCTTTTTTTGCAGGTATCCGTCTTGCCATATAAGTGATATAACTATTAGTTTTGTTGATCCCTTATCCGGTTAGCAACATAAGTTTTTGAAAATAATATTGCGGGTTCTTATTTGATTGTCATTAATGCAATCGTCTTTTGTTGGCGCTGCACCAATAGCACTAACAGCACGATTACAGCAGAGTGACCGTTCGTCATGGGTGGTGGTAGATTATGTAATCACTCTGCGCAGGTGACGATGACAGTGTCCGATAACAAAGACGGGTGTCATTAGGAATAAGTCAGGTTCTCACCCGTGATGCAAGTTGGTTGCAGTTGCTCCCATACCTTAGTTCTACTTCATATTTACAGTTACATTAGCAGTGTATACTGTACTATAGGGGTTGCTTTGGTATCAAATATGAAAAGTGAAATTAAATAATATAGGGTGCGTTCTGAAATATACGCAATGTTATCGATGGACGAATACATAAAAACAAAGCTAATGCTTGAAGGATGTGCACCCGTGGGTGTTATGGTACAACGTGCTCACTGGAGGCGACTAGTGAGAGAAACCTGTTGGTTGCGGTGGACAATGGGATCATTACGGTCGAGTAGACGGTCTTTGCGAACGCTATAGCTGCAACACACACCTTTGGTCTAGACAAGAGACTTATAAAGGCCTGGTTCAGTTAATCAGCGAGGTGACATGCCCTTGCATAATCTTCTTCAACGTGTATTTTCTCATTTTTATCATTTTAACCATATGTTTTCATATTCATCCCACATTTAAACCTTGTATTTACCATACCTTACCTAAGCAATTAATGCGAATATTAATTTCATTTTGGTTTTATAGTTAATAATTGTGATATTATGACTTATATATAGCTTGATAGATACGGGGTGATTACCTAGTGTGCATGGCTGCATCGTTCTTTGTGGGGATTTTGTTGCCCTTTGTTGACATCATTTATCTGCTATATATGCGATTTCTGTAATGGTCGTTGATTTAACAACGAGTATGCAATAACATAAGGTTGCTCTTGATCAACATTGCGCCTATATATATATATCTTAAATGCGAGTGTGTTCTGCGATGATATATTTGACTTCCAATAAGCAACACAGACCCCACAATGACTATCCATGAGAGCAGGGTTCATATCCGATATGCAATAAACCAATTGTTCCCCGTTTACAATGCTCAATGCATTTGTAATCATCTGATGTACTGCTCTTCTGAGTAGAATAATTCATGATGCTGTCCAATATCAAGAGTTTAGCGTTCTGAAAACCATTTTCTGGATTGCATGAGGTTTAGCGTGTACACTGGTGAGATCATGCTGCGGAAGCCTCCCTATTGACACACTGTTCGCTTCAACATATGAAACGAATGCAAAACTAGACAGCTGATGCAGAACTAGATACAGTTGACCGCCACGCATCACATAATATATCGAGAAAAACAGAAGCAGCTAAAGCAACACACAAACATAAATCCAAAAGTGCCAGAGCTCCCATATATATATATGAGCCGTATGCCTAGGAACACGTAGAAGAAAGGTGAGAAAATGTCAATAAGCAGCACACGGTGCCAATAACAAGCAGGCATGGCCTTACATGGTTTTAAATTGTAGCAATCTAATCTCATTCGGTGTCATCCTTGCATATCGTGCATTCTTAACACTGTTCTCTGTTGTATAGGTGTTCGTTGTCAAATCGTCTAGGAAGCCAACGACCGTTTTGTCAGTTCTTATTCGGCTCAGGTATTTAGCACTGATTATTTTTTTATTTCTGGGAGATGATCAATCATTATTAATTGTGGTAATTATTACACCTCACCTGTTTAACATAGAAACAATGTTACATAATGTGTCTGAAACAAACTTACTGCACCTCTGTTGTATGCATATCTTCCCAGCATTGCACCGTTAGAATGATCACAAATAACATCAAGTACATATCTGACTTGAAGCCGGGCATGGTTGCCTCCACTTGTTCATACTGTCAGTTTGTGAATATGTCGTCTAGCGTCTAGCATTGTATTTATACTATAAAGGCAATGTTATAACATAACAGGCTATCAAAAATATGCATACCTATGACATACATGTGTGTTCCAGAGGTATACATAAAGTTGCCGTTGATTGTTAGGTACTAAGCTGACAATATCGTGATCCAGAGATTAAGTGTCGGGTCAAAAGCATAACCGTCTATTGCAACGTCAGGGCAATGAGTCTTGTTGCTTTCCGAATGTTATACGAACCCCTATAAATGGTAACCCGATTATATTTAATTAATTTGTAAAACATTCAATGTAATTTGATGTGGTAGCGGGAAGGGCTCATGTTTGACTATGGCATAGATTGGTGTTCTAGAGATACTCATTATTGGATGGTCATTTAATTTGCAGTTGTTATTCGTGGTACTACCACGCCCTGGGGGTGATATGGTCATCTTACGAAGGGCTAACTAACCGCCCAGAAGACATGTTGACGGCTTTTCGACCTGCTGCCGTCGCTAATTAGGTACTTCATTAGCCAAGTTATGTTCAAGCAACATAGCGCAATGTCGGCACTGTCTATTGCAGTAGAAAGATGAATCGGGCAAAATGATTTTCGAATGTGATACGAACATGCCAACACCGCTGCTAGATTAGACAAAGTTCATTTGTCAAGCATTAGATATAATCTGCGGTTACATCCTGTTTCTCACCCCTGCAATCTATGAAGTTAATGCAGTTGAAACCTGGGTTGTGGCCGAATTTTCACTGCACATATCATTAGATTGCAGGCGTGTTTCGTAGCCATTTGATATTGTCAAAAGACAGATCTTTTGTGTCAAATGACGTAAGTGCATGGATGAGAGCCCCCCATAATGATGCGTGCGCGATTTTTAGTGTTCGTGCATACAGCAAGCCTCCTGAAAGATTCGTGATCCGGGTTGTTTGCGTTTTCACTTATATCATAATAATAATACATTTATTTTTTGTTGATGGTATTAATCCCTGCACGTTGTATTCTTTTTTTTTCTATTGGTCTCCATAATCTAAGCTTCTGATATATCATGTAATGTGGTACTTTTAATAAGGACATCGTTACATTCAGAAGGGGATGTGAAGAGCTACCTAAAACCCCAACGACCAAATTGATTATACCATTTAATTTTAGGTACGTTTAATGATTTGGATCAATGTAGGTGAGAATAACAGATCTCAAACGGTCATCATTAACGCCTATTGATCGATTCTAGCATTACGACTTGACATCATAAACAACGTCCATAAATCACAGTACCTGTTTTGGCTCATATTCCCTACTGATCTTATTAACAAGTGCAGATCGCTTCTATAGTTGTAGAGAACGAACCTTACCTAGCATCATATAAAGTTAACGTTAGAGGCTGTTAGAGGACCAACCAGAACAAAAGACTCGACTAAATCAAAGTATTTACCAACCACTCTATTGGAAGCTTTCCTAACAGTTACAACACAGATATCGATGAATTCCGATTGATAATCCGAGCTAGCAAATCCAGCGTTACAATGGGCTAGCAATGTAATACTTGCTTAAACCTTGCTTGTTTACTTCTGCATGGACTAATGCGTGAAATGAAGTGCTGCTTATGTATAAGGTGAGTCTAGAATATGACATTCATGGTAGAAGCAGAGATATGTCAACTGACGGAATATAACATACTGTCAACACGCTGTATGTAACGTACTGAATACAAGATGTCCATCTAGTGAATATAGCAAGATATTAGCCCAGTGCATACAACAATTTGCATTTCCACGAAATACAACCAGATCCATTATCTACACCAAGATGTCAACCCATTGAACAACGTACGCGTTATGACCAGTTAGCCTTTGATCTGTCTGAAGCATGTTGTGCGCTGTTGCAAAATAAGAATCGATTCCACGAAACTAAATCGTTCATACAAACAAATGAAACCACATACGATACGTTCATACAATAAAATTTCCAGATACTAAAAAAGATCTGCGTCCGAGATGTCATTGAATATCTATAGCTGGATTAACACAGAATGGAGGTGACATGTAGCAACATGACAATACATAATGATCTTTCGACGTGTGTAGATTGGGACAAGTTTTCGTTCTCTCTGTACACAATAACGCCCATATGTAGCATATACTTCCCAACCATTTTACGGTCCTTACTTTCTATATGCGTTATTCTATGCTCATAGTTGTTCGACCTCAGCTCTGTGAAAATCATCCTATGTGCTCTTTGAATCCCAGCCTTGTTCAAACTCTATTCAACAAATGCAACTTTGATGTGGCTTCTGTGGTAAATGTGAAGCGGTGGGGTGGGTGGCGATCATTGTCGGCTCGTGGTCGAAGGAAGTTGGTGGTCAATGGGGGCAGTGGCCGATGTTGGGGCATGTGAATGCTGGATGGTTTTTTGTGTAGGATTCATTCAGCTGGGAAGTATCCAAACTGATGTCAGATATCGGCTGTGTCAGAAATTAATCATAATTGCGATCAACCACATATAGACCTCAACCAACACGCCGGTACCATGACAAGGCTCATTCAAAGCTTGCACAAACAGCTAGACCCAGACGTGTAATGGGGGAATATTTATAGTATAAAGGTACAAATCCAACTTAACTTTATCGTCTGTCGTCAATGTCATGAGAATATGTCAAACATTGTACGATAATAATCGTGCAATTTTCCGTTGTTTGTTCCTTTATCTAAACAGGGGCAGACGGGGAATATATCCAAAACGTTGTAAGCTGTAATGATGCACTGTTCATCTGTAAATGTTATTTACAGCAGCACATCCAAGCCAAAGAAAACATAACTGAAAAGATGGCATTTTGTAGATAGGTGAATAGTAGCCCGCATTGTATACTCATGGATGCTGCGTTGTTTGAATCAGACACCGTCAAATCGTATGGCTGAAAAGGATGAACAATGAATGAAATGTAATTGTATGTTCAAATCCAAATCCAATATCATATATTCAAAGAGGCAATATTGCTGAGGCTACATGCTAATGTTTTTATGAGGAGATCATACCATATGGGAGAGGTACTGATAATGCCGAATTTGCAATGCATGAGTGTTTTGTTGATTTCACATCCGTAAACCATAATTGGGGTATGCAGTCATGTAACCAAATATGTTGCCATTATCATAAAACATCAAGCAACGAAGTCACCGCTGGCCAAAATGCACACAACTCTTAGAGCCAACAGAAAGGCTATTACATTTTACTTACTCCAGTCACTATGAATAGACACGAGTCAATGCAACGGCGTATGTGGAACATAATCAATCAAGGTATGGCCAAATAGTTTGATATTATGAAACATTGCGTACCGTGTAATCAACTGATATACAAATAATACAGTAGGTGATTTTATAATGTAGTTAACCAAATAACATGGGCGTCATGAGACATTAAATACAACATTACGCTGCAACGACAGATTAACAAAACATTGGAAAGTTGGATCTTGCATTGAAATAGCAAATACTGTTATGTGACAGCGTCTGATCTGGCGGTAACAGCAGTTATATTGATCACCCATAGCAATACATGGAAAACATAGAAGAAGCTGTTCAAACCAATTCTAGTCTATGTTGTAGTTGAGATTGTACATCTAGATTGCAAAAACCATTTCATGTCCTGCAATATTCCCGAATGTATCATTTAATGCTTCCAAATAATGACAAAGTAATTGCTAAATAGTTCTCAATTTGCTTTAAAGAATTACAATAACACATGATTAAGCAGTGTTATTTAATGTAATTCTTGGTTCCATTTATTTATCCTTTTATTAGAAATTACCTATGAATATGTGGGTAATATGTACGCCCTCAGTGGTAGGTGCCCAGGGCTCGACAAGTTCCAAAAATATCACCAGCCCTGTCGTGCTAGTAAGCAGTCTTAATCAGTGGCCCGAATCTAAATTCAACTGGCCCGAATAAACACTGATAAGTGCACCAAATGTTGCTCAGTCTCTTACACCCAGTTAGCAGTGTTGTCCGACTAAGTGTAAAATATTTGTTTTACCAATGTATAATCTATTGTTGCAATTACTAGTGACTAAAAGCAAATGGCGCTAACAATGTGCGAATGTGTGTGATCAAGCATTCACTGTCGCGCACTGACCAACGATTGGCTTTTTTTCTGTTATATATTGTTCGCAAGTTTGGCTTTCCTTAAGTTTCCAAGTTACCACTGCAAAATTCGTACCTGGGTTACTGCCAACATGGGTTTAACAATACTTTATCAACGTGCACGTGCTCATTGGTTTGTTTGGGAACACAATTCTATTTAGTTTGACGTTAATTTTTTATCGCAGGCAGGCGCGTATAGCTATTGGGCAACACATATCTGTAAATGTCACTCGTTCGCTACATAGCCGCAGGTTCACACGAATGAGTTTAGCCATTATGGCTCTCCAGGTGATATTTTGGACTCCGTATCTCATCATCAAAATAATGTTTAATCCAGCGGACCCGACCATGCCCTCCTGGGTGACAAATCAAGCATTGCCATGGGCGAACCATGTAATGTTCACAGATGCTTGGCTAAATCCACTTGTCTACTGCTGGATGAATTCTGATTATCGCAGAGCATATGTATGTGTATTGAAACGATGTTTCCGTTTCTGTCACGTGGCAAATAGAGTCAAACCAGAAGCTGAAATCTCTGCCATACAAATGGCCATCGTAGGGCACTCCTAATCACCTAATTACTTCACTTTTGCCATAGTTTCCCGTTTATGATGTTGTTATTAAGACTATTCTGTCGTACCAATGGATCGTGATATCTGGGTAATGCTGCTGCGGAATAATCGAGCATGGGAGCGGAGCATTTTAAAACAAATATCAGTTTTGTATGTGCTATCACTGTCAAATGATATAAATGTTGAGTTATATTTGCACTGTCAAGGAGTGTGTCATTTTGTCATTTATGAATCTCACAGAAATAGTAGGTGCCGTGCGCCTGTGGATATTGTATTCCATGGTCTGATACATATTTTTCGTAGTGGAATACGTAGACCAGGATGATAGCTGGCAGGTGTTACCAGCAACACAACTGCCACGCTTTCTGGCAGTATGATGTGAACATGAGCATGATTTGATATTAGAGCCAACTATTTAATAACGAGTAACTGATGCACTTTTATGTGATGTTAATGGGTATATTTGGTGTGGCTCACCAGTGAAATATCATAAAACCGTTCACATTCATATAATATCCCTTAATTTTTCAATGAAGCGCAACAATCAAGATAAGGATTAAAATAATGCTGCACTGTTCACAATAAACAGTCCCTGATTGTGTGATATAGCTCATACGACTTAAGAGTTGTCATGCGGATCTCAGTCATCATCTTAAACACAACATAATTATAGCATATCATAGGCGATAATCATCTATCTATTTAACGATGTGCCCTCACATCATATAACGCGATATTAAACCCTTATATATCACTCCCTGTTACATTATTTATGGAACCGAAGGTGTATGGGTTTGTACATTGCAAGGTTAGCAAATATGACTAAATAAATTTTGCTGTAAGAAAAATCATCACACATGGACTGACATGGAAACATATAGATCAATGCAGTACCCTGTAAATGTGTGGCTTGATCCAGTAGCTTGTCAGTTGGACAGTGCTTAGTAAATCTTGTTGGGCCATATTTTAGGTATTATCTTAATGATGAAATTGACGCATGGTGATGGTGTGATACTGCCGAAGGCGTTGGTGATGATATGATAAAGGTATTTGTAAAAGTAAGGACAACTAGAAAGCGCGCACAGAAAATACTTGAGCTCGAATTTGATCGACTGCCACTTTTAAATGTGTATATTTGCAAGAGTTTTATGCCAATTTCATTGATTGTATGGTGCTGAAGCAGTTGAATCGAGAGTCTTATGTCCGTTTCAGAAAACATCTGCTCTTTGGAGAGCAATCTTTGCCTTGAATACAATAAACACCATGTGTTCAAAATACTCATATCTTTTGTTAATCAATATAATCGCTCAGTGGACTTAACTTATTCACCGAATCTGTCCATTCGTATTAAAGGTATATATTGACAGCTACATCGTACCGCATATATAATTTTCCAACTCATATCATAAGTTGCCTTGAGTAAGATTATCAAGTGATAAATAGATTAACATTATGAGTCATATTATTAGTGGCCAAAATTACCGGTCAGAAGAACAACTCTGTCAGTACAGAGTGCTACCATAATATGCCATTGCCCATCAACAACATCTATATCACTATTTGGTTGCCATTTGAAACACAAGACGACTATCTGCATTTCAATACTCAATAGTGTAAGTTGTAAGGCGCTCGCTGATCTGGTCACTGACGGACTCACAACACAATTTTAAGTATCAAATGAAATCATAATAAAAACCTAATTCAATACATTGATGTTGGCTTGGTAAGAAATTCACACTGACACTTAATGTATCTAGCAGGACGCTTCAATTTTGCATTGCTGAATGCCATCCATTCCTCGCAAACATGCCACAGAGATAGGCCGTGTGTTCTGTCTTCACAAT
This sequence comes from Urechis unicinctus, assembly GCA_034190875.2. NCBI lineage: Eukaryota > Metazoa > Annelida > Polychaeta > Xenopneusta > Urechidae > Urechis > Urechis unicinctus. Next base: position 27,647,270 of record CM067357.1, on the reverse strand, counting down.
CATTTGTTCATTGGCAACAGTAAGGGTGCAGATATTTATATTCTTGAGTTTTGACTTTGAGGTCAGATATACTACTGCTGTTATTTAAATGTTTACGTACTAACTGTGAGAGGCTCAGTCCGAATATGTCTGACAGCTTGCATTCGTAGAACGTCATTTTTGCATGCAGCTGGAGATTTGTCAAGAACGAATGTTAAAGCTTCTGAGAGTAAATACTGCCTGTCAATATATTATCAAAGATCACTCGCTATGTGTGGTCTAATGTGGGTGCTCAGACAAGTCAGCATCCTTACTATTTATATGATGATTCAAACTTTGAGAAGACCTTTTTATCATTTGATTGACAATATTCTTTGAACCATGAAATCGCTTTTGCTTGGGTGTTTTCATGGATGAAATTCGGAACACGTCCCATACACAAAGCGATTCCATTTAAGCCGCCCTATTTCTTCTATCTCTAATAGCACGGTGCGCTATGGGCTGGATTATCTCAAACCCACGTCAAATAAACATTAAATGGAGACACGAGAAGACCGGGAACATAGCCGCAGTTTGGTCAAAGCATCCACAAAGCCGATGTTTAGACGTTAGTCTATTGTGTTTCTAAGTTATTTGCTATGGGCGTCGTCATCATCATTTGCCGTATACTGTAGATTTTTGTTATTAGCCACTGCATTTTGAGCAGTCACTTAAATGACATCTCCTGCACCTGTGTAATCGCTTCAGAACATAAACGTTCTTATGCGGCTGCACTGAATAAAACGAGCATTGACAAAGCTCAAACATTTAAAACACCAGACTAGATTCATTATTGTCAACTGAAAACATTGGCGCTTGACTATGATTAACAGCAGCGGTGGGCACATGGCTGTGCTACACACGCAGGATAAAACAGCCGACAGATATCGCGAGCGGAGGAAATTGCACACGAATAAGATCATGTATGAATGGGGATTCCTTGTGTCCGGTGTGGCCCTGCTTGGCTGGATCCAATTGAAACCGAATGCACCCACATATTCCGACAGTAGACCTATATGCTAATATCTGCCCAGCAGATATGGATGTTTTTTAACAGTGTAACAGAACAGGACTGACTGATACATGTCGATACGTGCTGATTAATTGACACGTTCAGCAAGCATATCTATAATGCTGTGGCCACAAACGTTCCAAAATCTACATCCAATTTGCACCTGTATTCTAACCTGACATCATGGCGAATATCCTATTTCCAAGTTCTCAGTGACCAACCGACCAGGTGGTGAACACTTGTGATTTAGTAGTTGATTAATCAAAGTGAATAATCCAAAACCTACAAAGCGGTGAATCTACTTGTAGAGTGTGTAACACTCCTGGTGGGTGGATTTGCACATTGTGGATTTGTTTGACCACAATTCACCTCCATAGGAGCACCAAAACTATAAATGTTTTACATCGATCCCATCCCATAAACGTTCGTTTAGGATTATGTGTCAATAATGAAAACTAATATAGTGACTGATAACCTTCCAAGGCATCATCCTCCTATTATTCGCTGACGAAGGTCCGTGGGTTCGGGCGCAATTGACTTCTATACTGTTGGCCCACAAGCAGCAATTGGCGTGGGCCTATCAAATGACAAGGAGTAATTAATTGATTATTTCATTTATAATTCCTGGAGGTAATACCTTATTTAGTTATTGTATGTTAAATACATCCGCAATAGAGAGAGCATATGTACACATGCGAATGTTCTATATTCAGGCAAAGAGATGTGCCACTGCTTCGTCGCTCCATAAATAGATACAATGGCTAGTTGTTATAAGCCGTTCTCAACCAATTTTACCATTCCAAAACAAACATGCATGACTCGATAGGTGACCAAAAATCCTGGGGAAGCCATTATAATAGTGTTTACTGAGATAAAAGTGATACAAATAATAAGAGTGATCAGATTTTAACTTACGCATTATTCATCTTGTATTCTTAATGCCAAATTGGGATGAAACGAAAATCTCAAGTTGATAAGGCTAAGCACCCAGATCTCTCATAGGCGAATGTTTGCTTTGCAATTGCGGCCCCGTTTCTTATGTTTTAGTCCTGGAATGAATGTCGTCTTTTTTTATTAGGCTACCTTCCTTGTTCAAAAATGATTTCTAACCTGGAATAATGCCGAATATTTGGCTCACAAAATATTCAACACTCTCGCTGGTGCCAGCCGCTGGTCACGTCTGTGGTAGAGCACTGTATGGATCACGGGGCTTCAGCAGACATTGATCATGTTAAATGAGGATAAGTGTGCATGAGTCTCCTTCCTTTGGAACATCCTAGTTTTGATCATAGAGATTTTGGCGTTTGATCAAAGAGCTCACAAGCGCTACCACCCGACGAAATATGTGAACAAGCCATCTGTGAGCAAATAGCTGCTTTGTCAGAGCGTCCCGTGAACTCACACGGAATTTTCTGATCAATGCCTGTGGTGGCCTTGACCACGCTCCAGAGGAATCAACACACGCTGCAATGCGGAGGCGTTGGATCCACTGTCTGATGTGTTTTTGTTGATTTTATGTTAGCGCCACGTGCACTCATTTGCAAAATCACTGCTTAGCTAGTCGGAGTGAGCTCTCTTAGCATAGCTATAAGCCCTTTGGTTCAATGATCGACTTTGGAACGTTCAGTATATATGCATTTTGACACGAGCAAGTCCATCACAGCGCCGGAGGCTGCATGCATACTGCTTGTTATACCTAGCTCTAGCGGCTCGGCGCTCGGAAGCTTGGCACCGGAAACAGAGCGCCTGTGATAAGGACATGCAGTTATACTTGCTCCACCATTTGGTTAAAGTGTAGAGCGCCATCAAAGTTCAAATGTCGACTGAACGGCATGACTGTACACAACCCCTGTCTCTCCCTGACATATAGCACCAGCACAGTCAATATACTGCGCCGCACAAAGCAATTGTCTTTGGCGAGTTGAATTTAATGAGATCCCAGAGCATTCACTTCGGCCATCTTCAGATTTGGATGGCGCATTCTTCACCCCACTGGTATACAGCGACTATCTACTGACCTCCCTCTTCAGTCACTTCAAGGAGGTCCTCACTCGCGGGAATGTCTCACCCTGCCAATACTCCTCAGGGTCCCGCATTTGTATATCATGTTATGTAGAGTCACACGCTGTATGTCACATCACACTTGAACTCGGTGGAATGTTTTTTTAACTCTGTGTTATTGAAAAAGTGCATATGACAACTAAAATAAATGTAAAATGAACGAATCAATGTGTATCGAATGGTGCTAAAATATTTGGCCTCCGACAAATAATAAAAGAGATATTGAACGTTCGTTGGAGCGAAGCAGTATTTCGTGCGCGAACCTAGGTCAACCGGAAATGATGCATATGGTCCAGCAGCCCAAATCAGCTTCCATAGAAACCACGTTGTCAACGGTGAATTTCTAACTTGTTGAGTCTGGATCAGTCACACGGAAGCGCTGTGTGGCCGTGATTTGTTCAAACATTTCTTCAGGAAGCGTTAGATGATTCAGTTTATCTCAGGAGGAGAACTTGCGTAAGCTATGGATATATTTTAAATGTGGCGTACAAGGGCAGATTGGCCAGGCCCGCCGACACACTCGTTTTTGTGTAGCGTCTAGCGAGCATTTTGACCAGGCACTCACAGTGAGAGATGCACTCGGATATGGGTACAAATGTTCCCGGAATATTCTCCTAACTGCTGTTCCTACCATATTCACGAGAGGTTACACGGACTCGCCACCAGCCAGGAGGTCTAAGCAGTGGAGAAAAGCGTGCACCAAAAAGTGAGCTGAAGTAGTATTGTAATGTATCAAAATGACGTCCAGACTCCCACTAACCCTAGCAGTGAAAATAAGTGGTGTATATATAAATGTTTAGAATCTATTTCCTTTTGAAAGGAAAATTTTTTCACCAACAAGACATTGCATAGGGACATCATGATGCTATTAAACAATGCCCAGACCTTCTACATAGAGGCTTTCCACATTTCTCTGATCTATGCTTTCAGTTATCCAGGTCTGCTTTGTTATTAATCATTTTTTTATTAATGGATGAACTGCCTGTATCCAGTGTAATGTTTCCAGCTGTAAATGTATATATATAATGTTATACTCACATAAACAATTTTCTGTGTTTCCAAGCACAGCCCACCTTCGAATCCTCATTTCGCGAAATTTACTACTTTTGTATCAACAACTTTCTGTGTGTGGGAGGACGAACAGTTCGACCAACAACTGTGAAAACATAAGCGGTTTCAGGGGCAGAGTGTCTAACCGTTGCTAGCCATTTACTCCGTCAACAAAGAAACAGGCCTCGTATCTTGTCTGACTGGCCGTTACCGCTGTCAGCGGCGTCATATTGATTATTTTTGGAATTAATCATTCCGCGGAAATATTCAAACAAACTGTTGTGACAATTCTTTCTAAGCAAATAGGAGATATCAATTCACGGGACAAAGTTCTCTAATCTGGAACGCGCGATCAAAAACAGCAAACGTAGAGTTGAGGATTACATGCACATCGACCTGATGTTCGGCAGCTCATGCAGGGCTTTGTGGAGACGAAGGTCTACGCGGATCACTCGGATTAAGTGACGCTTATTCGGGATTATTTCATCGACGAGCCGAAGACACATATGACCAAATTCAGCCACCACATCTACCAAACACACTTCAGCTCATTTATGACAACCTTATGTCATGAAATTTCAAAAGAAAGTTATCATCAAACAAATTATCCTTACACCATAGCCACTCTCTTTGCTTTTTAACAGCAGGAAATCACAATTTGTACAAGGTTGCGATTTTCACAACATATTCACAGCATTTCAATGCAGGACAAAAATCTACTAAAAAGAACAATAGTGAACAATAAATACCAATACAAAAGACATAGTAAAGAAAAACAGTATGACATGTGCACTTTATACTGTTAAATACAGTGACACTTTGAGAAATATTTATCTACAGGTTGCATGCCTAATTTGTCTCATTTTCAAACTGTCCAGACTAATTGTTCCTACGTGGTTAGTCTAGTAATATTTAGGTTTCCATTTGGGACTTTCGTGAGTTCTTTCCTTTTTCCTCTTATTCAGGGCACTTCAGCATAAAATGTAACTCGTTTGCATGAGCAGACCGGATCAGATCAATTGCCCAGACAACACAAGTACCCTGGTGCCTCCATCCATGTGCTAGATTACCAGAGAATACGGTCGCATGCAGCCAAATTATTTTTGGTTGTATTTATTCATTTTTGTTTACTGTGAATTCATTGTAACAGTTTTTCCATCATTTAAACACTCGTTGCAACCGGGAAGGTTGGCTATGCCTATATATCCCTACCTGTTATCGCTCAGCAGTTTGTCCGTTAGGTCACGCCAATTGTTCAGTCGATTTATGTATTCAAATATTCGACACAATGTCTGCAGTAGAGTTTGAGACAACTTATAATGTATTGTTTCATTTCCAGGCGTCACTTACTGTGCTTTTGTGGGTTAATAGCATGATATAATATTGCAGAATTTTAAAATCGGTCATTGTCAAACGAGCGTGCATATGTTACCCATTATGCTGTCTACAGAAGCATTTCTCTCATTTGGGTTAAGGTGCATAACGCTTAAGCGAGTAAACATCATCCCAACGCCTTTTGCCCTTGAAAGCAAAGATGAGTTACATTGTGTACGCATTCCATTTTCGTCAATGCTTATGAACGGAATCAATTCAATCGACACGGGTCACGCTGATCATTCTCCCAGGCTTTCAATATGTGCGCTCAAATCACAGTTCGTCCAGTTGAGTAATCACTACGTTTGTAATAAATGAGTTTGGCATGTTAATTCCTATAACTTGATCATACACTTGTTGTTGTGAACCGAATGATGTTGTTTGTAAGATAAATCGCGCTAGGGTTGTCGTTAGCATTGTGATGTGAAACAAAACACATACATCTCGATGTTGCCGTGGGCTCTCAAGTTTTCATAAGTGTTAAGTTGACTGTGATTTTTATTTATTGTGCGTGGTCCATCATTTTGTGGCATTTTGCTTAAAAAGCACCTTGTTGCAAAATCAAGTTGCACCTGTCTGCATGTGCAGAAGAAAGAAGGCTTCTTTGTGAACTGTGGCGCTTTTCACGACGAGAGATCATCGCACTCGGTCTGGCTAGAAGAGAAGCGAAAATGGACTTTAGTAGAAATAGACCCATTTTTGTATATCCAGATACAGGCCAAGAACCGGAAATGTTACAGTGTCAACGGCTGCCTCAGTCCTGAATCGTACCCTATTATTGTAAGCTGACCTCATATCCTTTGTTGCATTCGAATTAAGTGCTGCGCAGTATGGCATTATTTGTATATTATATTAGTGTTTGCAATCCTCTAGTATGTGTATTAGGTTTCATATAAATCCGTAGCTCTATTGTGCCCTTTTGCTCATTGTCCTTTTGTTATTTGTGTGCCATAGTCCTTATGGGTCATTGTTGTTCTGTTTTGCAATTGCATTTGACTTGTTTTATAATTCCATTCAGCCACTTTTTTTTTCACTGCCAGTGGATTCATTGTCTGATTGAAGCGTTGATAGGATAGATCGGTTTCCATCTGTCATTTCCATATCCTTTCTTGTTCCATACAAAGCTACCATCGTAGCTACAAAAAAAACCCCACTCTCGTGCGCTTGGCCTGTTTGTGGATATCAGTCGCGCCAACCACAATTAGAGACCCTCCGAATTGATGTAGATAAGCTACCTCTATGTTTCTGATAAGATGATGCTTTCATAAATGCTCATTTTCAGTATGCATCTTCAAAAGAGGGGATGTGTTACTTTAGTCTTGGGAAAACATCTCAGAATAGCATATATCATTTATAACAGCCCAATGTCTATTTATCGTATTACATAGTTAATGTCTTATTACTTTGTTAATGATGTTGCCCAATTAACGAATACTTAGTTAAGTGTATGCACACTACGGGACTTGGCGAGGTTACAGCTATTCAATAATAATCATTTTTGCATTTCAGGATCATTATGGGGGACGACTACGACCAAATTTGCGAAAACCAAATTTGCGATGTTGTTGTTGTGTTTTTGCATTTGCATCAAATACTCAGTTGAATCTAAATTCACAATTACGCATTTTGCCCTTCCAAGTGATTGTACATCTTGTAGCAGACGAATGTTTCACATATCCACGACTGAAAAATGCATAGCTGTTCTGAACAACTACTCCACCCGCAAGTGATTGTTTTATATTGTACTTGTCCATTCAGTGAGGGTTAAGTTAAACTTTGTCATCCAATGTGCCGGCGGCTATCTCTATCCAATGGCTCTCGTTGTACTGAGAGGAAATGTCGATATACAGCTATTATTCAAACAAGATCGTTTGCGCGAGCAGCGAAAGCTGTGTCAATAAACCGTAGCAAACAAAAATATTATATATTGTAATACCGGCCCAGACGAGACAGCAGCACGCACTAGCGTCACCACATGCAGTGCTATTGTGCTTTTACCATTATTTATGCAGTGCGCCATATAAAATGGCCTGTGACAATTCTACCTTATGTTCACCCATCACTACCACATGTTAAAACCGTTGCGCTACGCACACATAACGCTCATATAATATTTCGGGGATACTGCTTGTTGCCGTGAAGTGGTTTCATTCAAAGCCAACACAGACAATAATCAGAATAAGTAATTGATCATTGCTATGGTACACAATATATGACGTGGATCACTTCCGACGAGTGCGTTTGTTCTTTTTACAGCACAATCATTAATGCAGTTATCCTTAAATAATGGTTCATGTTATCCAATGTCAGCGTTTTGTACTTGATGTAAGCTTGACAACAACCCTCAGATAAACATTGCACCTGACAGACGCGGCTATAAATTTTACTTGAAAAAACCCCGATGTGAAGCCAGTAATAGCACCGTCATACTCACGCAAGGGTTTAACCATTAACACATGCACCGCATTTGTGAAGGTTGCATACGTCGCAAGCAGCTCACAATGTCTAATTATTGTCATTTGATTGTTTTCTTTCATCTTTCTATGGCAGCAAATTAAGCAAACACAGCTGTGTACTTCCCAGTGGATTCAACTACGCACGTGACGTCAACAACAGTTCTATTGTAAAGGAAAAATTGGGGGAACTGATTTAGACCATCACATATACATGTATGCCGGTGAGTAGCTAAGAGCATTGCATTCACCTAATTGTATACATATGCAGGTTGTTAAAGTTGATGGACTCACTATTGAAGTGGCATGATACTCACATTCGTGTTACTGGGTTGTTGTTGCAGGTGTTTGGGGTAGAGAGGTCACAACGACCATACCCAACCCAATGAGGGGAGCCTGGATGAGTGCTGGGAGCTGTGTGCGAACATGAAGCAGTTTTTGTGTCAGGCCGCAAAATGGACACCTGGTGGGGCTGCTACCTGAGTAAGCAAACCTTTGCTAAGTATCAGATGACAGGAGCGATTCAAAAGGCGAAAAAAGTGGCGAATCAAGTGACGAATCAAGTGGAGAATCAAACGGAGAAACAAGTGAGGAATTGAGTGACGAATCAAGTGGCGTAACGAGTGGCGAATCAGGCGGCGAATTTAGTGGCAATGTAGGTGCCCGACATTTGGTCTACCATCCTCTTTTCTTTGCTCTCTTTGAATGAATGCAACATATCGGCTGGAATGGAAAGATCTTATTTGTCTTTGTGGTAAAATATTAGTTCTCGAAATATGATGACAGCCTGCGATATGTTACAGTGTTTGAGGTACCAAAAGATTTCAAATATTGAGGGACCCCCTAGTTTAGGTCGAATTTTATTTTAAAACTGTTCAACGTAATTTACTACTGCAATATATAAACGTTATGTGATGTTTTATCAACTTGTACATTCTTGTTTCAAGTTCGGTTATATCAATAAACACTGTGGAGCGGGTGGGGGGTGAGGGTAACTGGAGATGTCAACCATCTGTCAAAAACGCCTCACGTGAAGTTTGAATGGCCCGTTTAATGGAACCCAAGGAGCTTGGGAAGGCGATATGAAAGGACAAGTAAATTCTTTTCATGTTAGCTGCCATTCAAATGACATGAGGGTATCGCATGCACTAAAGAAAAATAGTTTTGTGCCACAGTCAATAACAGCAGTTCATAGATTATGCATATGACGCGGTGCAAATATCATTACTAATTGGGACACGTATAGATTAACAGTGCTCCGGAAGGCAGGGGCAAATACTGATGGGGGTTTGGAGGGGGGGGGGGTGACACTTTGTAGGTTATTTAGTCACATGGGAATAGAGGGAGGCTGGGACTAGGGGGATGCAGAGACAACGCTCTTTCAACAGTGTTATCATAGTCCGTATGAAAAGTGGTAGTAGCATCTTGCGGGCTTGTTAACGTTTGATGATATATATTGTGATGGCGATACATGCATATATAAATACATACATAAATACATACACACATACACATACATGCACACATACATACATACATAATACATACATACATACATGCATACATACACACATACATATTTTTACATACATAAATGCACACATACATACATGCATACATACATACATACATACATACATACATACATACATACATACATACACATGCATGCATGCATACATGCATACATACATGCATACATACATACATACATACATACATACATACATACATACATACATACATACATACATACATACATACATACATACACACACACACACATACACACACACACACACACACACACATACATACATACATACATACATACATACATACATATGGCCATACATACATGAATACATACATACATACATACATACATACATATATATACATACATACATATATAATACATACATCATACATACATATATATGTATGCTGCATACATATATATATACATACATGCATATATATATATTCATGTATATATGATATATAAATATATATATATACATATATATATATATATATATATATATATATATATATATATATATATATATATATATATATATATATATATATATATATATATATATATATGTATATATATATATATTCATGTTATATATACGTGGTTATCTGTGCATACAATATATATAAATGGATACGCGATTATAGAAGTACACCACCTGCCAGCGATTGATTTAGAAAATAAAGCAATTGGGCATAGGGTGCATGCCCTTTGAACGGTGTTATCATCGGTCGTATGAAAACTGGTTGTAGCACTTGGGGGGCTTATTAATATTTGATTATATATGTTGTAGCCACAACATCTTTCATCCGCATAGCGCGTACATCCAGTGCAGAAGCAGGACACTCCAAAAATGCAACGTAACATACAACGGTTTATTAGCCTTGCGGTATTAATATTAGTGATGCTGTTTTGGGAAAGAAATCATTTGCAGTTACCTGGCTTTAATTCAGGTAATCATGGATATACTTTGGAAGCACAGATGCAACATACAAGTGAATCACCTATGCGATTTATAGAAATGATGTTAAGCAAGCTAACATAGTGCACCTGCCCGTGTGGTTAATACAAGTGCGGGGAGCCTGAAACAAGACAATGTGGAGAAACAGCTCCTAAACCATAATATATCAGCCGCGCAACGTGGCAAATTAGCCAAGAAATTATTCATCGGACCCCTAGTTGAGTACTGGAATATCTCTGCATCCATCCCACTATGCGCACATGGTAGCCTTGGAGAGGCAAGAATATACGAGAACCGGCAAACGTTTATTCCAATATGCGGTAACGCATATGTTTATTCAGCATATTATGATGCTCGCGTAAAAGGCAAAGAATTAGTTAGGGGCATCGGATTCCGCAATCACTGTAACATTACGTGTATACTGTGGTATGGCTCGAATCACTGTCAAGTTGTAAGAGCAGCCCAAATCTCTTCCCACCGCCACAGACCGTGAGTATGTGTTACATCCCTATAGTCATAATGGTACAGCGTGATCATCAAAATGAATTTATAGATGTGTTTCATTTGAGAGGCTAACGTTCTTTGCCACTTTGCTCGATCATGGGATACGGGCTGGCAATTTAATTTGCGTTCTCTTTTTCAATATTGACATGTAATTGTCCAGTCATTCATTCAACATTTTTGACATTTTTTCTTTTGCTTCAATATTCCAGAGGCAGCGTTGATAGCTATTTTATATGCGAATCATCTAAATGGAGGAGGTCAATTCCTGATTATGTTACATTTATCAAACAAGAAGATTTAAGCAACTGCAGCACCATAAGCTACGCTCTAAGATTAGAAAACACAAAGGTAACGTATCCACTTCAGCACAACGTCAGTGTCTGTGTTCACTCGCCGATCCATTCAAATTATTCTAATTCCTATCAGTTAATCGAATTTGTTGAAGTTTATATGATGCTGGGTGCTACAAAAATAGCCCTGTATAATTACACTGGAAGTTCTGCTCTTCGACCTGTTGTGGAATATTATGTAAAACAAGGAGTTGTGGATATAGATTTTTTCTGAAAACCTGCTGATGTGCGCAAGATTCACTATCATGGTCAGTTTACGCTCATTCAAGATTGCGTCCAAAGGTACATGTATCGAACCAAATACTTAATCCTTGTAGACTTGGATGAATTATTATTTCCAAGCAAACATAATACAATACTAGGTATGATTGAGGCAAGCTCTTGCCGGCATTATGCAGCGATAAGACTTCACTCATTTATTTTCAACTTAGACCTCCCACCAAATTCTGTAATCGCAGTAATACCACAGTCCCTAGGCTGCGACCACTATCTTTGTTATATACCGAACACGCAAGTAGATCATGCTGCTATAAATATATCATTCAACCAAGAGCAATACAAGATGCCGGACGCCTCGTACAACAAGAAGACTTGAAAACCCGAATTAATGTTGATAAATGCCAACTAGAAAGAGAGATATGATATCTTCACCACTACAGGAAGTGTGGCAATGATACCAACACTGTGGATGGGTTCGAAGCTCATCGATTCTTTGACAAGTTCATTGATCGTTTACAGCGCATACAACGCGCTCTTCAGCGTTCGCCGTAATCGTAAAATGGCGCACACCGTAAGTATGCGCAGATGTTTAGTTGACGATTATTATTGGATCCATATCTATAAGTTAATTCTATAATAGATGGATTATTAATAGTACAAACGTTTGCGGGCACTTTGTAGTTCATCATTATGCCATTTCACACTTGTAATCGGGTGTGTTAAGCCTAAGGTGGCATGTTGTGCTTCGGGTAACCGTGTAGACTAATTTGGGCTGATGAAGGTTTTTAGCGTTGAACAATTTTAACAATTCATGATTTGGATGTTTTAACTTTATTTCGTTTTTGTCTTATTACTTTAGCCACTCCATTTTAACCATTTCTTGTTATTTGGTACACATATTTACCAATAAATTATCGATATACTACTTAAAAAATTTCCTTTGAATTTTGTCGGCAAAAGTATGCAAACAAACAATTAATGGATTGAGTCATTAAGCAGGCGCAATGTTATTGTCCTAGGTAAACCAGTTTTCAACAAGAATGTCTTGTAGTTGATTTATCATTTGACTATGAAAGCAAAGGAGCGTTACTATCCACGCAGAAATAACCCTTGCAATTGCAATCAACATTACGGGCATCATCATGGTGGTGCTCTAGCCAACAGCAGCGCCATACACTGCTTCTGTAACACAACGTACAGTTGAAATGCCTGATAACACTGCCATAATCAACATTGCTAGAATGCCAACCATGGCAGACCAAGAGGATGACACCCCACACCAAGAGTTTAATGTCCTAGCTTACATTGCTAATAATGTTGTTCACACAATACGCTACAAGCTGTGCAAAATGTATAGGGGAAAAATCAGTAATGTAACTGATGTGAAAGACCCTACCTTTAGGTATAAAAATTATGCATATTCACAGGAAGGACTTATTTTCCCCAGAAAATCGTTGGTATGAGTAATCTGCGAGCTTGAAAAAGAATACAGATCGTTTATAGATCGCTTTTAGTCATTCTAATTACGTATAATTACGTGATTCTTAAAACCCTATCTTATTAATTGCATTTCACTCTTCCATACACAGCTTATCCTCATTTAAGTTGCTAATTATTATCTAAAGAATATTTTAATCAAGTTTCTCTTCTGGTGTTAAAATAAGGACAAATATAAACATTCATCAACATTGTCAGGCAGGAGGGCTGTCAGCAAGACACAATGGAAGGGTAAGCCTCCATGGGGAAATATGGACCATATCAACACCAAGCCAAAGTGAAGAAAAGGGGATCCATCAATATACCACTTCTTAGAAGAGAAACAAATAACCCTGTACGATCATTTGAACTCCAATCACTCCATGTTCTGAGTTAGAAACAACTGTCCCATGCGTGAAGGTAATCAAAAGCGATAATAAATCGGAGCAATTAAGTCTGTTACGTGGTAGTGAATGCGCTGCGGAAGGCAGATAACCGACCGCCGGAAGAAGTCACACTAGTTGTCTGTCGTTGTTCTTCAGAGGAATGCGTTATAGCGTCCGTGTATTTCTATGCAGTGTAAAACAAGTTGATATTAGTAGTGTATTAGGTACCTCTTCACACCCCGCGTTTTGACGTAAAGACGACGTCACTGACTTGGCTGACGTTAGAAGCTATTGTGCAATATATTTTTCGCTGACAGATCGTTTCCGGATTCGGAGCGCGGTATTTCATCATCATTTTGCTGAGCTTAGCATCTTCATGGATGTGCGGTATTCGGGTGAGGTCATTTTGCGACCTAATGTGATGGATGTGCGCTATTTGGGTGAGGTCATTTGCGAGGGATATTTCCCGAGTTTTATTGAGAAGGAGTTTGTAAATGGCTATTATAAGTCAATTAGCGGTGATGGTGTTGAAAGATTGAGATATCAAGGGTAGTGTTATGGTTAGCTTGGCGTGAGTATTCACCTGTTTCTCTTAATATGAAGACGGTCTTTACGAGGTTATTAGTAGCTATTAACTTCCTCTATCCCATGACATGAGGTGATATATTGAATCGTATATCGACTCTCCTCGGATATTTCGTCAAGGCGCTGAGCTTAACTCAGTGAAGTAATACCTTATGTAAGCTGGTGCTCTGGAGTTTGTAGATGGCCATTAATTTCCTCTAGCCTGGTAATGGGGTGATAATCGGTGGTGTTGTTGATAGATTGGAGTTAACTGACAAGTGAAACTACTATACACATGCTACTTTGCGTAGTATGTGAATGAAAATTACTAGCATATGAGTATTCAATTACATACGAGGGAAAATGACAGGAGAATTGTCATCATATACTGAATATATTTAACTTTCCAACCTGAATAAGGAAGAACAATGGGGTATACAAAAAAAAAGAAGTTTACTACAAACAGTTTGAGAGTGTATTAGATGCCACTGGCGAATGTCCAGGATTCATCTCGACCCCTACCAACCAGATCAAGGTGATGTTGAAGGAGTATTCGTTTTAAACAGGATACATCGTAGTATAGATTCGTTGACTTTTGTATATGTTGTATGTATATATTTCTTTGTATGCAGACAACCAATTAAGCCACACCAGACCTAGCGTGAGTGCAAGAAAGCTTAAGATTTCTTGAACAGGTTTCTTTCTTTCTTATTCTTAGAGATTAAAACAAAAAGATAATAATTTGTTTTGTTTGTAGGAAGAGGATGGAAGACTCGTTAATTAGTTAAAAATAGATATAAATAAATGTTAATAAAAGACCATCTCGTGTTTATATCCACAACACCCCTAATATGTTAACCGATCGTTGACATGAGGTATTACTTAACTGTTAAGTCATTGACAGAAGACGAAAGTGGAACATGTTTAATTAGGGTGGCCTCACAGAAACCGTATCTCCAATTACAGAAAAATTAAATGACCCTTAGATTATGACAATTTAATAAAACAACAACATCATGGACAGACAAATCCAATCGTCGCCATTCGAAAGTTATGTATTTATCATTTTAATGGAGTAAATATGTACAAACAAGAATCAAGTCAAAGGGTATAAAACTAATAAGATAGTTTCTTAATATACAAGTTGATATGGGATGGTATAATACTAACAATGTCATTGTCAAGTACAACTTACATGGAAACATGAGGTAAGTGTATAGTTTAAGAATATATGGTATTGATAAAAGGTTAAAATATGTGATTACTAATGACATTGATGAGACATGTGATTAATTGTTATTCAAAATTCAATACGCAGAAGAATACAAAGTGGAGGTAATTAGTACTGGATATGAGATATAAAATTATATTATGACAGGCAGGTATAATAAAAATATGATTGTGACTAAGTGTGCTAAGAAAGAATATGCAGGAGTAAATCATGACTTAAACACATATCGTAAGTTACAACAAAATAATTGCAAAAGAAAATGCTACCTGAATAATTATTTCAATCGTCGATATTTCAAAGTTATTTATATATCAGCTTATTGGCATAATAGTTTAAAAACTGGGGGAAAATGCACATGTGTCTGTATATTGCGAGGAGTGAAGGCAATGTGTGTGGGTTGGTCAGGTGTAAGTAGAATATCATATCTCTGCTCCATAGGAGAGTGACCCCGCCACTCAAAGTTGAAATCACGTAAGAGTTTGATGAAGAACACATATATCTCTTGATGTTTGCGTGTTTCCTTCCGATAATCGATTTCGTTAATATTGATGTGTACCATAATATGTAACCAGCTGGATCCGCGGTACAGCTGTTACAGTTATAATATGAGTATGTCAGTACCTTCATGTACGAATGTCAAATGAATAGAAACACTCCCGAGAGATTGTGTAATAACTGAGGGTCACGCTAGACCGACACCCAGGGTTGACAATGATATACACTAGTCTTTATCGCTATGGGGCCGCAACTCACAATGACTCAAATCGTTTGACACGAACCGTTACCTAATGACCATAGAAGCGCATCGTGAATTCGACGATCAGTAAATCACATCACTCAACTGTGTAATTATACCACAGATTCATCAGGTGAGATATATAACACCTCATTATCGTGCTATTGAATCTTTAATTGCAAGTAATTAGCCTCTTCCTCTCTGGTGTTTAACCCCCTCTGGCGCTCTCTCTGTTAAATAAATAAATGACGTATACCTGGTAATTCTATAATTCAGATACAGATAATAAAATCATACTTACTGTTTTCTGATTCAATCTGTTCCACGGCTTTTAACAAGTCCGCATCGCTCATCTGTCTACTGCGTTTGTTCACATCATTGATAGCACCGAGCTGTCTCTTCTCAGCCATGGTTATAACTAAACTGAGACACTCTCGCGTTTTATATACACCCTCTATCCCATCACTTAGCTTAGGTCAGCAAACTATGACGACATATCCGAGGACATAGTGAAATCACTTTCCAAAAATAGAATGATGTCATCCAAATAGCGCACAGCTCAATGTATTACCAAGGTCGCAAAGCTCAGCAGTCGGAAACACTTTCCAAAAATAGAATGATGTCACCACAATATCTGAGGTGAATGCGAAATCGACCACACCCAGATTTGACAATGATATACGCTTGAGTAATTTTTAGCGCTAAGGGGAGGTAACTCACAATGACTAATTTATCAAATCGTTTGACACCAGTCGTTATCTAATGACCATAGAAGCGCATCATGAATTCGAAAATAAGCAAATCACATTACCAACTTGTGTAATTATACCACAGATTTATCAAGTCCGATTAATAACACAAACACCAGTATAACATTTATATATATTTATTTGAATTTTAAAAATATTTAATTCTAACTAATTTCTTTTATCTTCATCCTACAAACAAAACAAATTATTTTTGTTTTAATCTCTAAGAAAGACAAAAATAAAATTTCAGAGAATCTTAATCATTTGCGGTACTCACTGTTTTGTAAAAGATGCTTAGGGTCCCTGCATACAAAAATAAAAAAATATATCGACTTATGACAGATACAAAAGTCAACGAATCTATACAGCCATATAGCGTGCTTTAAGCAAATACTCACAGTACAGGATAGGCCGTTACGAGAGAGCCACCCTTCTTGATGACTTTCACCCAAAGGGTGGGTGCTGATATATATTCAGGGTACGCCCCTGTGACTCCAACTGCATATTCAAATCGATTATAATGAAGTTTTATGTATTCCAAAATGCTCTGCTAAATCCGGGTTTGCAGACGTTTGTTCCACTAAACCAGAATATCTGGATTCGTAAAATTTTGACTTTGTCGGGTCCGATGTTAAATAATGGTTTAGGTGAATATGTTCCATATTTCAGATGAAAACTGTTTTGAAGTAAAGTAACCATCCATGTCCATGAATATTCATTTCCCGATCACCGATCCGATTTGAGGTGTCCTTATTCATTTCACATCCTAGTTTGTTGGCATAATTCTCTACGTGCTTCTCGAGCGCTCCAGACTTGATGACGATGGAACCATTGGCTCCAAATTCACAAGGAATATTGCCAGAAATGTCACTAGGTGATGATCCGTCTGAGGTGCTATGATCAATGCTCCCTCTTTTATAATCCTGGAGAAATGTAGATTTGTCGGAGTTACCACTGACATCATCAGGGGCCTCCAGTTTTATCTCGGCTTTGACGTCTTTCATTCTCGTATATTCACTTCCATCTGCTAGTAATGACGATAGGCTGGACATCTCCTGTAACACAGGTTCATGAATTAATGTCTGGATTAGGAAAGATAAAAAAAGGCCATATATGCATTATTGCATTCGGGCGCCAAAACATATATAAACTTTCAGTGGGTCACACTTCTTTTCCAAACGAGCAAAATTACCTCTAACAATTAAACAACATTCTCGATACAATGTTTACTGTAAGATCAATGGTGACCATACATAAGTACACAACTGCTTATTTGTTCGGAACATATTATGGGTACAAAGATAAGCATTGAACATAGTGTTGGCAATATTGATTATTTGTGCTGAAGATTTTCCTTCAGCGATAGACATGTTTTTCACACGCAAACAAATTATCCTTTCGGAATACAGCAAACTATTTACAACATGGACATTAAACGCAGAAAGGCAGATTTGTTGACGAATACTTATCACTGACATCATAAGGGGCCTACAGTTTATCACGGCTTTGACATCTTCCATTCTCGTGTATTCACTTCCGTCCGCTAGTAATGACAATGTTTTGGACATCTCCTGTAATACAGGTTCATTAATGAATGTCTGGGTTAGAAAACAAAAAAAACCATACATTCATTTTTACATTAGGGTGCCAAAACATATATACAATTTCAGTGGATAACGGCAATTTTCCAGTAATTTGGGTCACACCACTTTTCCTAAATGGCGAAATTTCCTCTAACAATTAAATAATGTTCTGGATATCGCGTTTAATGTGTGCTGAATGCTGGCAATATAGAAGTAGACAATTGCACTCAGACATATTTGTTCGGAACATAATATAGGTACATAGATTAGCATTTAACCAAGTGTTGGCAATATTGGTCATTTGGGCTGGAGATGAGTGTAAAAAGAGTTATAATTTTGCTCGTAGTTGGATTTAAAATAATAAGTAACATTCCGTTATAGATGATATAGTTTTGGGCCGAGGAATTCGTTTGGTAGTCATAACCAAAAGTATTGGCGATGTCATTGAAATTGGAGGCTCTTGAACAATCAGGTTTTAACTTTAACCATAAGTGAGGGAGTGCTGTTATTTTCTTTTCCCCTGGTCCTACGAACCATGTCCCATGTACTCAGATTGATGCCTATTCTACCCCCACACCCACAGGGGGATTAATTTCGTATAATGTTTGGTATTTGGGGTGGAAGATAATGTCATAGGCAGAGTGGTCTGGATTGCTTTTTATTTTTACTGCGTATTGAAGGGCCAGTTTATTTCTTCTTAAATGGATAGGCATTTCATTTGCTTCAGTGTGGAGGATTTCAATGGGTGAGGTTCGAAAAGCCCCAAGGCAAATCCTCAGTGCCTGATTCTGGACTATGTCCAGTCGTTTTAGATAAGACTTTTGGGCTGCATCGTAAACAATGCAGCCATAATCAAGCTTTGATCTTATCAAGGACCGGTAGAGCCTGAGCAGGACCTGCCTGTCAGCTCCCCAGTCCAGCTTGGACACTACTTTTAGAAGATTCGTTGCCTGGAGGCATTTCTTCCTTATGTAATTAATATGGGATTTAAAGTTAAGTTTTGAATCAAATATGATACCTAAAAATTTGGTTTCTTTTACAACAGGGACAGGATTTCCATTAATGGTTAGTTCTGGGTCAGGGTGAAGGCCCCTTCTGTGACAAAAATGTACACAAACTGTTTTTGTTGTTGAAAATTTTAAAATTTTGTTAAGGTTGATTTGTAGCTGGCGGACTTGCGAGGATGGGGAGAAAAAGACTAACATTCTCATTAACTGAGTCTGGATCTATTCGGTCAAAATACAACGCAACGATAAACTGCTGCACGTTGGATTCACTTAATTTCTATGACATGGATTGATGCTTTCTTGCACAGCGGCTATTTAGTCTTCTTCTTGCCTTAATCAAGACAACAAAAATGTCCGATGGTATCAGTTTGTGGATTATTTATCTCTCACAAACGCCACCATTCCGTGAATGGACAAATGCAGAATCAAAAGCAATGCTGAAATCTAAACTCTGAGTTCGGTTTGATATTGTTCGTTTATTTGCATTGTAATTAATTCAGAATTTGTATGAGCCTGAGGTGTTATGACTACGCACCGGCTGCCATACGCCGTGTGATTCAGGAAGGTGAGGTAAGTACAGGGTGTAACGGCACACCAACACTCATGTATTATATGGTGGATAAGATTGACCTGATTAAGCAGCCGCCTTTTAAGATAAATGAAAAAGGAAACGATTATCACAAGCCGATTGACTGAACCAGGCCATTCCAGCCTCTCGTCTATTTGAAGTCCAGGTCAAAGAGGTACGTTGCCGATACGGCCCCCGTAAGGACATCTCCAATTGTCCACCGACACGAGTTGTAACCCGCAGCAAACAGATTGCCACACAAACACGAATGTGTAATATGGTTCCTACAAAGATGTATGGACAAGACTGACCTAATTAGGCAACCTCCTTTTAGGATAAATAAGACGGGGGAGAGGGTGATACTGAAATCGATGCTGATGAAGGTGAACAGAAACACACATTATTCAGGGTCACCACCAGCCGATTGACTGGACCAGGTCGTTCCAGCCTCTCTTCTAGGTAAAATCCAGGGCAAAGCTGTATGTAGCAGATATGGCCCTCACAATGACCACACTAAACCACAGGGACCTCATTGTCCACCAACACGATGTTACGTCTGACATTAAAGGTGTCCAAGGAAGATACGTATTAAAGAGGAGCTCCTCTCAACCTCATCACTCACCCATCCAGTGACCGAGTTACAACACTAGGCCTCTGCAGCATAACGAAACTAATCGAACTCGGGTGAAATCAACCAAGTTTTAATTATTCATTGAAAATATTGCATCTAACTCAACTGCGATCCGATTATTACAACAAGATAGATCATACCACTGCTCGGCCAAACTCGTAATTCTAGAAAACATTGAAAAGCCCTATGCGAAACTAAGTCAAGGTATACAGAGAAAGGGGGCAACTTTCCAAAATGCCGCGGCACGCATTGATCTCAAGTACATATTCAAGTAGCGTGAAGAATCAGCCCAGTGTCTGACAATACAACGTAAGCACCCGTGAAGGACGTTATCGGAAAAATAAGGTAAGTATAGGGTTTTTTGGCACACCAATACCTGAGAAATTCAGTAGCATCATTCTTATTATATAAAATCGATTTCTTTAGTGCATGCAATACACTTCAATGAATGAACCCTCTGAAATAATTCCAAAAGCTTAGAACGCCATCTCTTTCTTTGCGAGTATGTGTGTAAATGGCAGTATGCTACGAATCTTTGAATTCAAGGAAACCAATGCGAGAAACATATGGCTCTGTATAGCCCTTCTTACTGGTCGACAGCAATGTGTCAACCATTTCGGTGTTAGTTCCCCACAGATCAACCCTTTGAAATAATTCCATAAGGCTTAGAACTCCCTTCACTTTCTTTGCAACCATCTGTGTAAACGGCAGTTCGGTACAAATCTTTGAATTCCCAGAAACCAATGCGAGAAACAGATGGCTCTGTATTGCCCTACTTGCTGGTCGACAGCAGGGCAGTTGTAGGCCGACAAAATATGTACGATGCATGAAGACCATAAATCAACAGGGTTGCATAGAAACTGCAGGACAGAGAAGTTTATGTCGAGGGGAGAATAAGAAGGAAGAGATGGATGAACAAGTCAGAACCGAGACCCTGTCCTACTGGTTGGTTCAACGTACCACTATTTGACCCACTTACACACGATGGGCTTATCCCGTCACGTGGTGCTTCTCTGGTATGGCCTAAACATCTAAGATGTACCCCACGCAGCACCATACGCACAAGGGGACTCAACACTCTGTTCGCAAATTATGTACAGCACATGGTTGATGGAAGTCCTGTCATCGCATGTCTTGTTAGCTGAGCTGGACAAAATACGTCATCACACTGGATGTCAGCGACAATGAAATAGAATGGTAAGGACAGGGTTTAACAGCACGCCACAGTAGTGAGTTATGTGTGCCCACTAAGGTGAATAGATAAGATTAAGCAGCAGCCTCTAAGACAAATGGGAAAAAGAAGGATGCGTCAGAAGGAGGCGTGGGTGCGTGCCTAATGCAGAAATCACAACCGATAGCATTTGCTTCAAGAGCACTAACAAACATGGGGCAAAGGTATGCGCAAATTGTAAAGGAAACAGCTACCATTTTCTGACTGGAACAGAGCCCAAAACGGTCTTCATCGCATGCTTCTGAGAATGCAAAACTATGACATAATAGTGGTGTACAAATAAGGAAAAGATATGTATTCGGCACATACACTGAGGCTTGCCTATCCAACGTATAAGCAGAAGCTCAAAAGCCACTTGGAAAAGAAACTGAAGTCATACACACGGCTGATTACCCCAGAGTAATGAAGAGAGACTGCAAGATGTGCAACAACATACTAAAGCTGACCACACACTCCAGACCCCACAGCAAACTATAATGAGGGGATGAGGGGATGACCTCCACAGGAAATACTTCCTTACTTCACTGTTAAAGATGAGCTAGCTAGCTACATAAGATGAACTCGTCCTTAGGATAATTCGGTTGGTGTTTCCAGTGTCAATGCGACTCCAAATAAACCTCATTTGGAAATACAGTCGACCCTTGCAACAGAGAACGCACCTATTGGTCAGGAATGATACCATTATGGTGTGTTTGTATGAATGTTGCATTTATGTGCTATGGGTACTTTTAATTATATAACAATAATATCCACAAATTAACGTCGCATGAAGCTTAATGAACAGTAATCAGCATTGGTGATATTTGGCGGGTTATCCGCATTCTCTGGTGTGTGGGCTGCAATGATGTCCACGTGAGTAATAAGCAAGCGGACCGCAATCGATAACCATACATATATAAACGAAGGATCAGATAGCGACGATTGGTCTTATCTTCATTACAATCAGCTTTTATCTTGCTTTCGCAGCAAATACAGTTGTTTTGTCGTTTCGAATGGAGCAAGGGGTGTCTGTGCTGGTGCACACGCTGTACCGGGTGCAAGTGTCAAGTGAGGTAAATATAGGGTTTTGCAGCACAACAACAAGTGCCAGAGAATGCATCTATTGGCCAGGAATAACACCCCCCCCCCCCACACACACACACAATCAATGATTATATACCACAGTGTGACATCTATCACAATAACGAGGAAGGTCAGCAGAATCAGACCATGATTGCTCATTAACGTCCATGCGGACCATCGGCTAAAGAGCAGGTTTTTGTGGGCTCAATGGAAAGGACAAGACATGGAATCCAGGACGAAATTGCGTCGGACAACGGACCACCATACTATTCACGCATTTCACGCAGTTCTGCAATGACTGATTTGAAAGAAGGCGACATTGTAAGAGTTCGACCAAAAGATCACCACGTCCCCTGGGAAAAGGCGAGAGTGCAAAGGAAAGTGAATATAAGGTTATATGAGATAGAGCAACAAAATGGCAAAACACTTCAAAGAAACAGAAGACATCTTCGCAACACCAATGAATAAATATTTTATCTGCATTTTCAATCACCCTGCAATACCCAATCAAGATGCCTATGAGGACATGGGTGAACTTGGCGAACAGTGTCAGAAACTTTTTAAAATTTCAATATTAACCCAAAATTTACCAAGTTATGATAGATTTATCGAGAAACAATGATTCAGAGGCTGACACAAGGAAAAGCATATTTTTATATTTAATAGTACCGCGGCCTGTCGTACTTGCCGCGTCACGCGCACCCCTAGCCGAGAGCAGATTCCTTTGTTCAGCGCGAGAGGCAATCTGATGTAAACAAGCCCGCGCCGAGCCATTAGAAATGACACCCACTGCACTTCAAACTTATTTTATGAGAAAACTGTCGGTTATTTTGAGCAGAAAATTACACATCTATATTCAGAATTGAATGGGCTTTCTTCGAAAGCAAACAAATTCACAATACGACCATTTACGACGGAGAAACGACACGATAACTTCAGATTTCAGTCGTATTTTAACTTTGATTTGTTCGTGACCGGAAATGACATCAGCGACTTCCCCAAAAGAAATATAATTCGGTTGACGCTCTCCATGGTAACATTTTAATCACGTTTTGTGACCCTCAAACAAATATTGTCGATTTTACAAGCGATCGAAAAAAAATTACCATTTTTAGCTGTTTTTTTTAACTTTTACCGGCGATTCGTGAGAAAACTACGCACAATTCCTGTTGTTATACTGCGTACGAAATGTTACTCGAAAAGTAACCTTCATATTCATGTAAATATTATTAAA
Organism: Urechis unicinctus; assembly: GCA_034190875.2. NCBI lineage: Eukaryota > Metazoa > Annelida > Polychaeta > Xenopneusta > Urechidae > Urechis > Urechis unicinctus. The sequence goes on along the minus strand of CM067357.1, from coordinate 27,623,267 downwards.
ATCGACCCAGCAGTATTAAACATATTGGGGTGTTAATGCATTTTGGGGGGCGCTTTTTAACTTTGAGCTCAGTTTTTGAGAAAACTATGTGACATATACAATCAAATGAATAAGTTTCAAGTTTGGAAGTGTTTGGGCTACCTTCAAGTGCAAACATTTTTACGATACGACAATTAACGACAGAGAAATGAAGCAATAACTTCCGATTGCACAGCTAAATAACGTTGTTTTGCTTTTAACCGGAAGTGACGTCATCGACATCGATTAAACAAATATTATGTGATAGCCACTGCCTCTAACAAAATTCGACCCAATTTTTATGACCATCCATCGAATATTGTTGAAGTTATAAGCGATTGAAAAATGTGGTAAGACACTACCACAAATTTTCAAGCGGGGGCTATGGGGCGATTTATGCGTATTTATTCATGACATTTGATATGGAAAGATCGCCAATAACACAGGCTTCAAGGAACAATTCACTTTTTAAAAATCGCACCGTAGGTTAAGATGATATGAAGGATTGAAAAATTCACTACGTGACCTTGACCTTGATATGAGGTCAAGGTCAAACCAAAACCTCTCAGTTCTGCGCATCATAGACCCCTAACGATTGGTGAAGAAAAAATTGGAAAATTTCAAAAATTGCGACCTGTATCGCGAAACAAAAAAAAGTTTTACAAACAAACATACAAACGCAACTGACCAACGTAACTAGGCGTTATGTTTACGCCAAGTTAATAATAGCATTTCTGTATAGGGTTGAAAACACCAAACATAACGTCTTATATGGTGAGTACTAAGGTAAATATATAAGGTTGACCTTTTTTAGCAGCCGTCTTCTAGCATAAATAGGGGGAAAAGAGGAAAATATAGTCCAATTTCTCGAATAACAAAGGATCTACTCTTTCAACCAATTCAAAAAAGATTTTAAAACCGAAGAAGCAATTTGTGATAGGAATCAGATCAGCACATTTGATGAGAATGTGCTTGACATTGTATGCTACCAATGCATTCAGGGATGGTTCAACGAGTAGCCATGACAGCCTCACCGGGGATGGCCGTATGGAATCTGAATATTGTTAATGCGACAACACTTCACAGTTTTACTGTAATTCTGGATGTACGACATGGATAATGTAGGATAAAAGCTGCTGTCAGATGCACGTCAGATGCACAGGGTTATGTTTTGATCATTGATAAGACAACAGGAATAAGTTCCCGTGCAGTAGAGCTAGTGGAAACTACATTCCGTTTGGCAAAACAAGTTGCTGTTCTATTAGGTGTTGAAAATAATAAAATTACTGACATGGAGCATTTTGGTCATGGGGTGTTCTGACCCACCACCCCGATATCAGCCTTAGACAAACTGGAAGATAGCGATCCAGAACTACAAAATTGCTAGGGCAACTAAATGCAGCCCCAACAAGTTCTGGAGGCACGTAAGCAGGAGATTAAAAACAACAACAGGTAAAGCAGATCTCAAAATATCCATCAAGAACCAAGAGTTCACAAGAAAAGATGCTGAGAAACCTAAGGTATTATCAGAATACTTCTCCAGTGTATTTACAATAGAAAACGAGGAAAATCCCACAACAGTGGGCATGCTTAAGGAGTTTAAGACCAACAAGTCCCCTGGACCGCAGGTACTTAAAGAAACAAATGATGTCATCTACAAAGCTCACAGCAATACAAACCAGATCAATACCAGCTGACTGGACAACAGGATATATCAGTGCCATCTACAAAAAAGGATTTACAATTACAGGCCTACCAGCCTCACCTGTATTAGCTGCAATCTAATACAGTCCATAATAAGGAATAGGATGCTTAAACACATGAATCGAAACAATCTGCTCAGTGAAATGTGGTATACCCCAGGTAGTGCAAAGTAATTTATGTACGTCGTGCAAGATCCAATAACCGAATGCGGCGTAATGATTGATAATGATCGATCGTTGCTTCCAATATTAAACGATTAATCATGGCAAACATAATGTACATGGACCAATAAACATTTCTACTTACAGTACAGATGTATTGTGAATAGTGTTAGTCTGGTTTGTCAATAAATGTAGTTTGTAAAACATCACTGCAACTTCTCAAAGTACTTAACTTACAGAGGTTTTCGCAAACGAATTATTGCTTCCTGCATTTTATTACGTAAGTAGACCCTACATGCTCTCTAAAATTCCCACGATTCTTATTTGTCATTACCTACCAACGCGCAGTTGGTTTATGCTCTACCATATTATATAATAAATTGTGATTTCGAGTGAAATTATTTTAGGCCCTTAATTGACAATGGGCGATACATCAATATATGCCAATACCTCGTGCACGACATCGATCATTTAAACTACCCGATTGTTTTGCGGTTATTACCCCGTGTGTAAAAAACTTACTGGACCCTCGTAAATACAGGAAAATTAAATATAATTTATTGATTTCCATGAACTCCACCCAATTACGTGATGACTGGGTGTCATTTAAAAATAATTCTGGACCCTTATGAACCTTACTTAAACAAACATTTTTGATGCAAGGGACCCTAGCCCCAGTAACGGGATAATGTGTACGGCTAAATTAAACACAGAAAATGTATGACTGCAATGAAATATTCATTTGTAGTTTTGATAACAGCTGAATAAACCAATGCCATATTATTGTCATTTTCAGGTTAATGTCGGGAACTTGCTGCGCCTGTGGTGATCCAGTATGGGTACAACCGCCGGTCGTGCTCCACTCCCTCGACAAGGTGATGTTGAATAGAACCTGACGACAATTATTGTGGTAGGAGACGCACCTTTTAGGCTACCTAGCACCCTCTCTACAGCATGTAGTCCCCCAACCACTCCACAGAGGCTGGCCAAGCGTCCGATGGACAACTTCAGTCCTCTGCAGTCTCCAAAGAAAGTGAACACAAGACGCACTCCATCTAAACAACGCCCGTCTTTGGTTTCCTCGCCCTACAGGCGTCACGTCCGCCATACAACACTGGCATGGGAAGCTGGCCCCTACCAAGCCACATATACTTACAAGAGGCAAGCTGCCAAGCTCGTTCTTGGGTCAAAGTATCACCCCGCGTTCAAGCTGTTGTGCACCAAGTCCAAGGCAGCCAAACAGGCCATGTTGCAAGTGGTTTGTTCTCTCATGAGATCAGAAATTGTGGGGCTCACCACCAGGAAATGTCGGAGAAAGTCCACTGTGGATACGTTGGCCGGGGGTGTCACCCTCCCTCAACTTCAGGACTTTAGTTGGGGCACTGTCCTTAGTGAGTTGAAGCAGAAGTCTCCAATCTTTCACACCGTACTGGACACATCCCTCCCCTCGGTAGGCTCCTTCCGGATGCGGGCCATAAAAGGGCATAAAGGAAACAGAAGGTGAGTTTGTAAAACGAGGTGTGAATTGACTCTATGATACAACAGTTTCATAGAAAATAAATTTCCCTAATCCACTGTGTGACATATGTATAATATTATGTGTGAACAGAACCCTGAATTTGTGTGAGGCTGTCGACCTCAGGCAGTCAAGACTGGGGCAGGTCGCCAATTTAGTCCTGTCTTCTGCTGCGCCCAGTCTCTACAAATTCCTGAGCTCTTCTGTTGGTGTGGAGCTTTGGAGGCAAGGGTGCTCCCACAAGGTCTTTTCCTTGTTAAGCCACATGGGCATAAGCCAATCCGCCACTTCCGCCAGAGCCCACGTCGACATCATCGGACAGGGGCACGCTGATGACATCAAGGCATGGAAGAATGCGATTGAGGTGATTTAAATATGACATCCCAATAGGCAGATTGTACCCTGAAATGCATTTCTAAGCACATGAACCAAATGACACAACACAAATACGCTTTCATATTTGCCTGTAGTGTTACAGTGTGCTGACCAACTTGTTGTTGTGGGGCCAAACACCCGTCGCAGGCTGGCATTTGACACTGAACAGGTGGTCAACAGCCAGTTGGAGTTATTCCGTGGGATGGGACAATGTCCAGATGGATGTCCACACCAAGCACCAGACATCGGACAACCACAATAACTTCCTCATGATGGGACTTACCTATGGCGTACGCCACCGCATCCCCTCCCTCCACCTTGATGACCAGGCCTACACCAACGCCGTGGAAATCCCCGCCAAATCATTCCTCCCTACTGCTGAGGATTATGACAAGTTCCTTCGACCACGCTTGGTTACTATGGTGGAACGTGTTCTGGTGACCAACGTGCCCTGGCTAAGGGACTTTAAGAAGAGGGTAACATGGCATATCCCACACGAGCAGACCCAGTCCATGCAACACAAAACACCTGTGAGTTGCATAAAGTATTTATCACAAAAGCATCTCATCTCCTCTTAACTTGGTGGTAAACACCACATCATTTTGTCATGTGTATACTTAAATTGCGGTTCTCATTTTGTCAATACTTAATATATGTGCAGGTTGTCAATCTTGGTGTCATTGAGGCTGACCCCGCCTCTACAGCAGGTGTGATTGATATCATGGCGCACCTGCACGACTATGTACCTGTCTTTGAGGATGGTCAGCAGGTACACACCATTCCGTGTAATGGTGACCAGCTCAGCGTGGAGAGGATGGCACACGCCAAACGGGGACGCCTTCCAGGGATCACCCAAGAAAAAATGTGCCAGGGCCTACTGGAAACTCCTCAGGAATTTCACAAAGAAGGACTCTTACTCCAGGTAAGTCATAAATATTGTATGGATGCATCTTTGATCACCATAGAATGTTCTCATGGGCCATAGATACATATGACTAATACAAGGCATTTGGTTGATTTTCTATGAACAGGACACAATGGACCTTTTCTTTAATGGTCGGTGCAACACCAACAGGGGGACATTGGCCATGTTGAAGGACTTCTTCGACCACAGAAGTTTGAAAACTTTTGCCCAGTGGAGTGGTACCACATGGGATGCCTCGACCCTCCACTTAGAAGAGCGCCACGAGGCCACTGGTACTGCAGTGAGGCCTGCCAATATGCACCTGGCTTCATATATTGTTCCTGTCAGTGTAAGAGAGGAGATGCAGAGGACACAAGGATGCTTCGGTGCAAGCTGAAGGTCAACTGCAGGAGGGAACGCTACCACTGGGCTTGTGTTACCCCTGGGCCTGTAAATCCAGGTACAAATATACCAATATATCTAACCTACAATAAATAATGACAATATATAGCTAGGAGAAAATTAAATGGAATGCCTGTGCAATAGTTTAATACTAGACCTTTTTGACATCACCATCAACATTATAATAAACATAAGCATCAGATTGTCAAGAAAATGAACAATTACAAATATGAAAGTAATGAACGGTACAATCTTAATACCATAAACAACACAAAGCATGCCATTGTCACATAACTTATGCATGGAATTTGTTGTGCAGAGATGCTCAAAAAGTCATGCGGTAACTACACTGGAAAACAGATCACTCTCTGCAGCCACCTGGGTGGGGCTTTTGGCAAACACGTGGACCGGCTCTTTCACCAGGCAATTGGCATGGGTGTGGAAAGCTTGACTCAACGCAAGAAGCCACTGCGATACAAACAAGATCTTGTGAAGTTTGTACAGGAGTTCCAGCCGGATGCCTTGGTACACTACCTCCCACCACGATCCCACTCGGACTATCCGAACTTCACAAATCGGACTCAGGTACGGGCACCTGTCAAACTAGGGAGGCATCTTCATGCCCTTAGCTCTCAGCTTGACTTTTGGAGGAGGAGGCAGCGCCGACGTCCCCATCCACGACGCCGAGACCCTGATCTCTAGCACAAATGTGACAGCACATTTTCCCCCCGCAACAAGCCAGGATTTCTTCATCACTCATTCCGTCAAGCTGAAGTGCTGTTAGTATTCGTCCCCTCAAACAGCTGTCCTGTTCCTTTACCAGCTGCACCATTGGCTCTGAGACTGTCCTTTTGTCTACAGACCGTGGGGGCAAATACATCCTGGCACTTCCAGGCAGCCCATCCCTGGCACAGCGACCCACCTCCTGCCAGTATCCAAGCACTGAAGAAGCTGGCCCCCAGTGGACAATGTTCCTAATATCGGGTACTTCGATGCTACACCGGGGCCATCTCCGGGTATATATTCTTCCTGTACAAATGCAAATATTTTAGCCATTGTGTTATCTTTGTGTTCTCAATTACAAGGTCATATTGTAAGTGATTTTAATTTGTAATTTGGGTGTGATTCCCTCCACTGATGTATATAGGATGGTAATAATGATAGATGTGTTATCTCAAGGAACTGATCATACAGAAATAGAGGCATCTATTGGTATTTAGTGGTGTAATTTTAGTGTGGCATTCTAGTAACAAACACATAAGATTGTGGCTTATGTGTGATAACATAGTGATGTCACAATGTAATACACAACCAATATTTATCATTTCTGACACAAACCTGTTTGGAGCAGCAACAACCATCTGCAAGTCTTGCAGATTTAGAGTATCGGTCACTGCCTCTATCACCTGTGTTGTTGCTGTGGCAGTGAGACACTCAACTGGCACTTTAAGAGCCCAGCACTGCTCTCAGCCCTCTGATGTGGTGGTAGGAGTGGCGGAAACTGCGCCCCCTACAAACACCTGATTATGCAATGATTTTTAATGATATTGTTATAATTCATATATTGAATGAATGTATTTATATACAACACACATGCATGCAAGCACGCATACACATATTGTGTGTGTGAGGGGGTGGGGTTGGGTGGGTGGGTAGGTAGGTAGATACATAGGTATGTAGGTAGGTAGGGTATGTTAAGTTAGGGTAGATTTAGTGAAGTTAGGAAAGGTATGGCAGGTTAAGTTATGGTAGGTTAAGTAAGGGTATGTATAGTAAGGGTAGGGTATGTTAAGTTAGGGTATGGTAGGGTAGGGTAGGTATTAAGATAGGGTAGGGTATGCTAAGTTAGGGTAGGTTGAGGTAAGGTTGGGTAGGTTAAATGGCAGATTAAGTTAAGTTAGGATAGGGTATGGTAGGTTAAGTTAGGATAGAGAAGGTTAGGTTAAGTAAGGGGTATGGTAGTGTAGGGTATGTTAAGTAAGGGGTATGGTAGTGTAGGGTATGTTAAGTTAGGGTATGGTAGGGTAGGGTATGTTAAGATAGGGTAGGGTAGGGTATGTTAAGTTAGGGTATGGTAGGGTAGGGTATGTTAAGTTAGGATAGGTTAAGGTAAGGTTGGGTAGGTTAAAGGGTAGATTAAGTTAAATTAGGATAGGGTATGGTTAGAGTAGAGTAGGGTATGTTAAGTTAAGTTAGGGTAGGGTAGGGTAGGGTATGTTAAGGGTAGGGTAGGGTAGGTAGGTAGGTTAGGGTAGGGTAAGTTAAGTTAGGGTAGGGTAGGGTTTATGTTAGGGTATGGTTAGGGTAGGGTAGGGTAGGGTTTAAGTTAGGGTAGATTAAGTTAGGGTAGGGTAGTTTAAGTTATGGTAGGGTTAAGGTAGGGTAGTGCGGGTAGGGTAGGGTAGGTTAAGTTAGGGTAGGAGTAGGGTAGGTAAGTTAGGGTAGGGTAGGTAGGGTAGTAGGTTAGGGTAGGGTAGAGGGTAGGGTAGGGTAGGGTAGGGTAGGGTAGGGTAGGTTAGGTAGGGTAGGTAGGGTAGGGTATGTAGGAAAGGGTAGGGTATATGTTCGGTAGGTAGGGAATGTTGTGTGGTGTAGGGTGGGTAGGTTGAAGGTACATGGATATGTAATCCGGGTTTAATAAAGGTAGGGTACTATAACATTTAGGGTAGAAAATTTCTTTACTGTTAGTTCAAGGTATGTGCTTCGTCTATAGGACAAATTTTCTTGGCCAGGGTACGGACCAGGTCCATCCTTTCTCCAAGTTGCCGGGGGGGGGAAGGTACGAGTAGGGTAATTCGCCCTTTAGGGATTAGGGTAGGTAGGTTAGGGTAGGTTAGGGTTAAGAAAGGGTAGGGTAGGGTAGTAACTAGGGTAGTGGTAGAAAAGGTCTTTACCATAGTTCCAAAGGGTATAACAAGCAGACAGGTTTTCTTGGCCAGTGCACGGACCATAGCCATCCATCCTTTCTCCAAGATTGCCTCGGGGGAAGTAAACACGAGTTGGTAGGGTAGGGTAGAGTAGTTTAAGCTACATAAAAGAAAGGGTAGGGTAGATTACTAGTCTGGTCTAGGGTAGGTTAGAAAGAAAGCACTAGGACCCTAGGGAAAGTTTAGGTATAGAATAGGTACCACGAATAGGGTAGGGTATAGTAGGTAGGATCTTCTGTATAGGCAGCCTTGACTCCAGGATGTGTCCATCTTAATACCTGTCGCGACTAAGAGCCCGTAGGGGTAGGGTATCAGTAGGTATGGTACCTATTTAGGTAGGTAGGGTAGGGTTTTTTAAAAACCGTATGGTAAAATAGGGTGCTTAGCAATAGGGTTAATTAAACAAAGTAGGGTGGGGTTTTCTTTGTTGGATATTAGACAAAATTTAGGGTTAGGGTAGGGTAGGTAGGGTAGGTTAGTTTTTTTAGGGTAGGGTAGGTAAATAGGTAATTTTAGGGGTAAATAAATGCACCCTTAGGGTAAGGGTATGGGGTAGGGTAGGGTCGGATTTGCCATATCCAGTGGTAGGGTATGTCATTCCCTGTAGAGGTAGCCTTCAACTGTTAGGCTTAGGTGTAACGCCATGTAGTTAAAATATAGGGTAAAGGGTAGGTGTAGGTTAAGTTCGAGGGTAGGTTAGGGTAGGGTGAGGGTGATATACCGTGTTAGCAAGTTCCCGCTTTTGGGAAGGGGAGAGTGTACTGAAACTGCTTAGGACGTGACGTCATGATTCATTCATGATGGAGGTTGCCGGGAAGAAAGTTGAGATTAGGGTAAGGTAGGGACTAGGGTAAATAATAACGAGGTAGGGTAAGGGTAGGTAGGTATCAGCGGATGTAGGGTTTGTCGACATATATATTAGGGTAAGTAGGGTAGGGTAGAAGTAAGTATGCACGGTAGGGTAGGGTATGTGCCAGGGACCCACATATCCTCATGTCACGACGGTAGGGTATTATATTACCGTCGTGCGCGGCTAACCCCAAGGGTGTGTTTGGGGCCCGTGAAACACTAGCTCTTAAATTCCACCCAGGTAGTGTACTGGGTAGGGTAAGGGTAACAAACAGGTAGGGTACGGGTAGGAATACAAACTCCAAGTCAATATAGATGAAACCTGGGTATGACAATTCACAACCAACTAAAAGGGTACAAAGAGGGTAGCAAAAAATAGGGTTCATGTAGTATTGCTGAGGGTAGAAAACCACAACACCTTTTATTAATGTTAAGGTCAAAACTTTAGGGTACGGTAGAGTTTAGGGTAGGGTAGGGTAGGGCCAGGTTAAGAAACACGTTTTTAGACATTTAATTTAGACCAATAGGCCTCTATGTCTGCAGTAGAGGCCTACCTCATGCCAAGCCAAATGTGGTGGACTGGTCAATCATGAAAATATTTCTTCGACCTACTTTTTATCTATTTGAAATAGGGTACGGATGTCATTGTGTTCGATTCAATTGTTGATTACCTTGTTCGCTTAGTTGTAGGAAAGCTGTAATACATAGCACTTGTAAATATCAGTGGAAAACAAATTCGAAGCGGAATATCGTCCACAAATGCGTCTGCTCAAGTTAGTTAGGGTGAAAAACGAAGCAATTTCGTATAACGTAGGGTCGTGTTTATCCGACAAAAAATTAATAAAAGGAGCAGCTTTAATGTTTAGGCGATATGTTTTTGATTAATTTGTGCATAAAATGTGAGATTGATGACGATCTGGATTTTTCAGTGAGCACCGTAAGATGTTTAAGAATAACCAGCTATGGTTCATCTTTGTATTTGTTTAACTATGAAAGTCAGTGAGATCAATCTTTGGTTGTCAACCACATTTTGAATAGGCCAAACGCCAGACCTAACAGGTAGTAGTTAGGTCTGTTAACCGGGCTACATTTAATTATGAACAAGATATCACAAAATCGATGACGACCGGATCATAAAATCGCACACAGCAAAGGAGCTGGACATGTAGGCATAAGCCTGCGACCAGAAACTACATAAGTAAACTTGAGTAAGTAAGAATACATCGCCCGATATCGACCGAAAAAATGTCAATTTGTCACTAGGGGTGTCAGTGTCACCTATTATCGCTCGTACTACACCGAAGTTAGCCTTTCAATCACACGTATGATTCATTTATAGCTCTTAACCAGCATGAAAGTTGAATTACCACTCGCACATCTAATAAGGCATTTTAATAACATCAAAGTAGTGAATCCGTTGTTTTTCTAGACAAATATGCTTCGTCAAAATCGATCTCTTCGATCGTATTTCTAAAGGCAGCGGCTATTCGTACGGCAGCCGTACGAATAAGATGGGAATTGGCTATCCGTACGGCAGCCGTACGAATAGATGGGAATAGGCTATTCGTACGGCAGCCGTACAAATAAGATGGGAATTGGCTATCCGTACGGCAGCCGTACGAATAAAAGTGTTTTGGCTATTCGTATGATTTATAGGGTGCATTTTGGCTCTTCGTACGAATAAGATATATATCGGTTGTTTTGGCTATGCGCACAATAGGAGTAGCTAGTTATACAGTTAATGTCTTTCAGGACTAGCCCAACAGACCAAGAGTCGATCGGGTACTCCTTTCTTGGAGAGGGAGCGTAAGCTTCACTTGGTTCATAAGAGCTATTCAGGACAGCTCAACATATTTCATCATAGTACCATGTCATTGTAAGTGTTGTGGTGGGATGTGGAACTTCAATATATATGCTCTTAGCTGTGTAAATACTTTGCCTGGCAATGTTGTACAAGGTAAGAAGAGAAAGGCCTAGAAGCGTGCACTAGTTGGATGGAACTTTGTTGTTGTTGTAATTAAGTATTTGCCTATTTAGAAAAATACCCAAAATATTAAGGATATGGAGTCTTTTTCCACTATCACAAAACACCTCCTTGGCTTAGTTATAAAATTTAAAAGATATAGCTATGGATTGATAGAAATGTACAACAGAGTGCTGGTAAAAGTAAAGAAATAATTTGTAAAATTTGTTGTGAAAAATGTTTATTCACACTTTACAACTTAAACAAACCAGTTCATGAAACACACACACACCTTTTCCCAGGGTGCTGGTAAAAGTAAAGAAATAATTTGTATTACAGTTGTGAACAATGTTTATTCACACTTTACAACTTAAACATAACAGTTCATGAAACACACACACGTTTTCCCAGGGTGCTGGTAAAAGTAAAGAAATAATTTGTATTACAGTCGTGAACAATGTTTATTCACACTTTACATCTTAAACATAACAGTTCATGAAAACACACACACACACACCTTTCCACCTCAGCAACAACACAGGCAAGTAGTTACGAGTTAGGTCGGTTCATACATAAAACATAATGCGGTAGTGACATGTTACCAGAACATTAGCCATACAACATGAAACTGTTACTTTATAACTAAGAAAAAACAGTTCATGAAACACACACACACACACACACACCTTTCCCAAGGACAGGAACCATTGCCTATGGGCACCTCAGCAACTTAACAACCAGGGCAGAAAAAATTGCCTCTGGGTCGCTTGGTAACATTGGCACACTGAAAGTGGTACCACAAGTAGCAACCAGAGCAGAGCACCCATTTAACTTGTTTATGGGGAGGATTTGTATATCTCTCCATGGCAGCAGATCTGTTGCTAGTGGCTGCATCAGCAGTCATGAGGCGGTTAGCAACATAGCATCTGTACTTTGAGCAGTGTTGCTGATCCATGACTGATGGCTGACCCCCACAAGCCAATGCCTCTGCATTCTGAAAGCAGTCAGGAGTGGTTACAGTTTTATCATGCATCATCTATGAATGGCCATTCATAAAAAGTCACCCAACAAATCCAAACAAATAGCCTAACATAAAGAAATGAACAGCAACAGAATGGGTCATACCATTAGGACAAAAACGCCGCAGCTGGACCCATCACTTTGCTGCCCACTGAGTGAAGGTTCATGCTGCCAGTCCAGCAGGATTTCCCCAGTGACTCTGGCTCTTATGTTCATGTACTTCCTGAGAACACAAACACATAAAAATGAAACATCTCCTTCATTTCCTATTCTTTGAGCTGCAGTGTGCCTGTGTGAACAGTGTGAGTTGGAGAACTGGTGAGACTTACTGCCAGTGGCTAACCAGCTGAGCCTCGCAATCCTTGTAGCGGTCATTCCGTTGGAGCGAGTTGTCTGCAATGTCTGCCACGAACAGCATCCAGTGTTTCCCTGTTGACTGGCGTCCTTTGACAAAGGTGCTTGATGCACCAAAGCAGTGAGGTATCATGACATACCTGTAGCCGGCCAGTTTTACCTGTACATAACAGCACAAAACCCAACTGTGTAAAGCATAGAAATTGTGGGCGTATGGCGTCAGTACTGACTTGCCTCTTGTCTGGAGGGGTCCCTGTCAACGGTTTTCTGGACGTCACCCAAACTCTTCATAACAGAGGAGTTGTCCATCTGGCCTTGGTAATACTCAATGACAGACTGCAAGCAATCAGCCAGAGTCATATTGGCATGTACTACGCGTTTGAGTTTTTGGTGGAGGGACTCTAGACTGTTTGTAGTTATCACCCCCAGAGTCAAATCCGCATCAACGAGATAACAGACCCACTGGCACTGGCAACTATGCCAGTTGGCCACGAAGTATGCATTAAGCCTATCTGGAGCTGTTTTCTGCAAACTCTTGAATGCCTCCTCATAGGCGCCAGTCGTTCGGGCATGGAGCATTTGCTGAAGGATTACCCGGATCCTTTCCTTCTCCTCAAGGGAGCACTGCAGCTTGGCAACTTCCTGCCTGAAAGTCTTGCTCACATGAAAGGCACATATCACAATGTGTGTATCCGGAAAAACATTTTTTATGGCCTTCACTTCTGTGAAGTCTTTGTCTATAACAAAGTTCCTGGTCTTTTTTTTGAGCTTCTTGGTTCCTTTGAACTATGTGGTTAAGCAAAAAATCAATGTTCTCATGGCTTTCCTCCGCTATGAAAGCATAGCCACGTGTCTGGCCTTTCCCATTCCCATCCTTTACCTGCACTGTGTAGAATGGCATCCTGTTTGTGTTGGTCCTGTAGGTTCCATCCATAAGTAGGACTTATGGGAACTTGGTGTAGCTTTCTTCCATGGTGCTGGTCTGGACAGCAATAACAGTGACTACCCCTTGGTCTGTCGTCTTCACTGCCTGGACCAAAAGGCCATCTAGAATATCGATAACCTTGGCCTCATCAGTTTTGTTGCCAGGAAGAGAGGCGCGGATGTTGTGCAGGTCCTTCCTGGAGACAACCTTGCCCGACTGCTGCATGAGGTGGAACGTATGTTCTCTACAGTTACACCAAGTCCAAAAAGTTCCCCAACTTTCTGCTTTTGCTCCTCTTCAAGTCTCCTATTCTCTGGATAGAGATCGAACAACTTTGACTCGACAGAGTGGTTGTGGTTATCCCGCAGTTGTGTCACCACTAGCACCTGTCATTTGCGGTCGGCCACAAGGAGAAGCCTCACAGTTCAGCTTGAAAGTTCTGCAACAATAAGTATATTCATCATACAGCAGAAATTCAACAGGAGCTTATTCGTACAGCAGTAATTCAAATGGAGCTTATTCGTACAGCAGAAATTCAACTGGAGCTTATTCGTACTGCAGAAATTCAAATGGAGCTTATTTGTACAGCAGAAATTCAAATTGAGTTTATTTGTACAGCAGAAATTAACCAGGAGCTTATTCGTACAGCAGAAATTCAAATGGAGCTTATTCGTACAACAGAAATTCAAATGGGTCTTATATAAATTATTCGTACAGCAAAAAATCGTGCAGCATTATTTACTTGTACCATAGGGTCGTTTGATTTTTCGGCACTCAGCTATCACCCGAATGATCCCTTAAGGCGTAGAAGATCTATATGCAGTAACTGATAAGCGGACTCAGTGTGCTGAACTTAGTCAACGGCTAATAACCTAAGTAGTTGGTACTCTTATCACTTAGAGTCGAGAGCGCACAGTTGCTCAATGTTGGCAGCTTTTACGTCTCCTCAAAAATATGGCACCTACCTACAAACAAGCAAGAGGCAGATATGCTGCTCAAATGCGAGCAGAACTATTGCTGACTATATTGACATCACTGGGACCGAAGCCTCATAAAGCAATGGCACAACTTGTTATCCCTCAGATCTGAGGGATAACAAGTTGTGCCATTGCACGACGCACCTCTGGGAGGGCATCTGGGTGCTTTGCGAAAGATTTCAATCATGCAGCCGTGCACAGGGACTTGCATTGGCTAACCGGCTGCTATCGTCTATGTATACAACAGTTTATGAACACATAGAAGATAGCGGCCTGTCGGCAAATGCAAATCCCTGATCAGCCGTGTCATCCTAGGATCGGGATGATCAAAGACATTAACGAATACACACATGTAAGTCCTGACAGTCTCACAGATCAAATATCCGCAATCGTACGTTGGTCAGTTATCAAGGATCACAGGCTCGATTGCAATTCAGACAAGCACAGCTGTTTCCGAGGTCCAAAGCTAACACCCTAGTGTTTGCACTTCAATGCGAGCGTAATCATTGACCCCGCCATTTATAATCAAAGTCCAATATAAGAGGCAGTCTGCATGGAATTCACTCCAAAGTGACATACATCATTTGTCGCTAGTCGTGATCAATTTTGTGCTGAGACTCTGCCACTTACCTCAACCGACACTCAGTCTCTCGATCCTCGGCTGCCGCACGGACTCCACGCAAACTGTATGTACATGTTTAACTATTTGAAGACTTTTACGTATATACCTTGTGTTGTTCAACACAAGGCTAACATGACACAATAATATTATATATTCCGGTCGTATCTTAACCAAACTGTTGCAGGGCGAGTAGGAGGGGTGCGAATTTGTGAAATTTGCAAGTTTGTTTACTATTTTGATCCAATTGGAATGCCACTAACTCTATTGTCTTGGTAAGATTGACTGATTGGTAGTTTTTGAGTTTTCTTAATATTTATAAGCTATTTACACATCGTTTGTGATATAACATATTTCCCTTTAAAGAAATAATCATAACCATTTTTCCATTGTACCTGAGCGATAATCCAATCATCGCATGAATTTAGCCATGCAGGATTTCATAACGCGATGTGCTCTATGATTCTGCCTCGTACACTTTTCAATAAAAATATCAAACCAAAATATGAATATATTTCTAATTAACAACCATAAAACCAACAAACACACATAGGCTGTTTATTCAACGTCTCTGGCCCTCTGTGGATAGGCAAGACACTCGCAGCGCGTTTATGAGAGATCGAAAGTAGTAAACCGCGTAGGCAAAGAAACTCCGCCTCTCTCTCTGACAGCGCCGCGCTATGTATACTAATACTGCTACTGTAGAGGCGAAGAGCCGCCTGTGAAATTTCTAAGGTTCCGAAGTCAAAATGACAGATGAACTTGCTAAAAACTTACAAAACCCCTCCATGCCGACAAATTTGTGACAAAATGAAAGTTTATATCACAAAATGACACAAGGACTGTTTTTATTACTACAGTTTTGTCCAATTGTTCTTTATGAGCACTAATATACGGCTCATCAAGCAACTTTGTTCAAAAACTCAACGTGGCTGACTCCCACAATGCAACATAATGTAGCTTATTCGCTGTGATATCGCTCACGTTTTCGATTCTCGCAGTAGCCATGTTGGGCAACAATTCTTAAAATTGTGTTGGATTTCGTTGATTCTGTTGATTAAAGAGTAAGACTGTTGTTGCACTCTAGGCAAGATTGATGTTAAGGCATTTATGGATATGAAAATGTAGGTTTTTTTAAACTGTTCTTTGTCTGCATTGCAAGAAGGAACATATTTGCTTATATACTTAAGGATTCTGCCATATGGACCCTCGCCCCTATGGTGGCATCAGATTATCTAAACACCAGGGGCGAGTGCCTTGCCTATAAACCGTGCAGACGCTGTAAGAAGCAAAGTTTCTTTGACTACGCTGTGGATTGCCGCATTGGGTTTGTGTTGAAGATATATTGTCTTCTGATTGGACGAGGTGGCCGCACTCCCAAATTGATCAGAAAATATTTGTAAGGTTATTGTTCGCCTTTTCCTTTCCACCTTCACGTTAAAATTCATGGGCGTGGATAACACATTTTTTCTCCCGGCAGCTGCTCTATCAGGTCAATCTATGTTGTGATATTAATTCTACTTTTGTAGGCGCCTAGCAGCACATTGGTGTGCAATTAAAATAAACCCTATTCTTACTTACCTGCCCCAAAGAAGACCTTATGATAAACAGTCTTTGTATAGTAAATTTCAGTTGCACCTAGGAGTTGTTATTGCCCTATTTAACCCAATGTAGCATCATGTTCAGCAGAGAGTATCATATACCATTGCTCCAGTGTCTGTCCATCTGTTCAGAAACTTTAAAGGCATGTTTTGATTTAAAGGAAGCTAGCTGCCCCACATTATACATGTTACTGTCTTATGTCAATATCTATTTGTAAACTAACAACCACCTGTGTGTGAACTTTGAACTTTGTGTTGAAGATATATTGTCTTCTGATTGGACGAGGTGGCCGCACTCCCAAATTGATCAGAAAATATTTGTAAGGTTATTGTTCGCCTTTTCCTTTCCACCTTCACGTTAAAATTCATAAACAACCACCTATGTGTGAACTTTGACCCATGAGTAATTGATAAAAAAACTGATTAGAATTCCCCTGTTCAATGTTAACCCAATTTGGAATTGAATCTGCTCATTTATGAATACATAATATTATTAAATATGTGGAAAACTTACACAAACATGTTTTTATAACTTTATAGCTCTGCTGCTCAGCATGACTTTTCGTCTACCTTGGTTGCTCGGGCCGTCCATCCATCCATCCGACCGTCCATCCGTCGGTAAACTTTTGGTGGCATGTTTTCAGTTTCAAATTGCACATGGACCCCTCTCATGATGATCGATTGCACCTCACAAACTAAAATAAGCCCACACCCCAAATGACCATTGACCCTCGATTTATGTTTATAAAACTTTTGGTGGCACATTTACTTATTGAGCAACCTACTAGCCCCACATTATACATGGACCCTCTCATGATGATTCAACCTTGCAAATTAAACATCAGCCCTCAATGACCTTTGACCCCTGCTTTTTGATTGAATATAAATAGCTGTTTTATAAAGTGTAGTGGACTGTTTTTAGCAAAGCTGATCACATGTGTTGACTCCAGCGTCCGTAAGCCTGTCATCCGTACATCGACACCTCTTGTGAGCGTCTTACACTCAATGTCTGTGGTGGCTCTGTGACAACTCAAGTGTACAACATTGAATGCCCAATTGTCCGCAATTGTCATTCAATCCGACATCGACATGTTGATGTATGGCTGCCCGATAAGACAAGACGCCCCCTCCCTCTGCCCATCTCCTCCCCAGACTTATTGTCCCTGACTTGCCTTGTCCGGACATCATGATTTGTTTTCGCCCTTGCATTATGATATATTATAGTATCATAATGCTTGTGTAAGGAAATAATGAGTGGCTGTGGGTATGTTGACCACAGGTTCAACTTCTGCTAGGGCGCCCTTCTGCAGCACAGCTTTGCTGTAGACCGGCCATGCCAGTCAGATCCCGCTGGCAAACGCAGTAGCCCAACAGTCGATCGAATACTACCTTGTTGGTCTAACAGGAGAACCCACTTTTATCAGTAGGTTTACAAACATGCTCAATTCATCACCACTTATCCTGTTACAAAAACTTACTGAGAAGCATGCACAGCCACCAAAGGTGTGAGTATAAACTGAATTTAATTGCTATGGGTTTTTTAACCAATCTTCGGGCGAACACTTGATATTCGATTAATTTCTAACTTTTAGATGGAACTCAAGTAATGATTTCAAGGAATTCATGGTCAAATTCCTATATAAGTATCAGTATATTAACAGTGGCGTCGCCAGCCTTGAAGGAATGTAACGCACAAACGGGGGAGTCCCAAGCAGACTTTGATTCAGTTTTGGCCATATTTATTTTTTCACTTTTCAAATTGATGTTACGCACGTGCGTAAGTGCGTATCGATGACCACGCCCCTGATTTAAGTCATCTGTATTATGCATGCACCAATATTGCAAAAATATGCTTTGGTTCTCGCCCATATATCCACATGATGTTAAAATATATGACTGCGCAGCTGTCTGCTTCTTAAGAGCGACCATTCCAACACTTTGTTTCATTAGTGAATGGGATTTCACCACAAAGTTACTGGCTTAATTTTATATCAATCGAGCAACAACTTATTTTCATGTTTTAAAAGATCACACAGAAACAGCTATTGATTCATGTACATGATAGTGTCAGAGGTGGATATTCTTGTGTGAAAGGCGAATTTGACTCTGACAAATCTGTATTGCTCCAGTATTATAAAAGGGAGAGCGTTGATTGTGGCACCCCAGACTTTGACATTTCTTCCTAACTAGCTATATGAATTACAACATCTCAGCTCTGAGAGTCTAGACAAATCAGCCAACAGTTTCAGTAAACAAATACAATATTAATATGTCATTGATATTTACATTATCATTTTGTAACACTGATAAAGCTCGCTGTGCAGTAAAATAATATTGCCACTGAAAACTGTGGTACATATCTTCATCAGTTCATGTTAGGCTGGTTTCGCTTGTGAGGAGGTTTCAATCCAGAAATTAATTTGGACTTTTCTATTCCTGAAATAGAGTGACTCATGCAATGTTTCGTGCCAACCAGCTTTAGCGGAGGCAGAGCGGTAAACACTCGCTCGTCATGCACATTTTAATCACAAAAAGGTGACATATAATTGTGGGTTAAAGCCTCTGGAAATGTCAGCTTGTATATAATATAGATCAAGGACCTCTATTATGGTATAGGCTTTGTCCGCCACTTAATCTACCAGAGTTGGATGGTTTTCTATTGTTGCAGGGAGAAACGAATTTGTCTTAAAAACCATTGTTCACTAGAGGATTTTTTTATAAGTATGCCTTTGTTTCAGCTTCACAAAGAAATCATGAGGGTTTTCTAATGGAGTAAATAACTTCCCCGTCCTATGAGGCTCTGTCTCACCAGAGGCACCTGGGTATTTACTAGGAGAACTGTACTGCTCCAAAGTAATACAAAGCAAGCCACTGACCATATATCTTTAGGACCTGGTGATTTGTCAAGAATATGTGTTTTTGCCACTTGCTTACTTCCAAAGATCAACCTCTCAAGCTTTTAACCTGCTACATAACACAGCCTTGGCCCAGTGATGTTGTATGGGGTCGGTAGAAGCCTTCCTTCACCATTGTCAAGCAACACTCAATCCATATATCTCCTCATGGTCTACATTGTTTGTGTTTTCTCCAACATGTGATGGTCAGCTGGTTACGTTGCTTTCAACTTCAGCAAGATATTGAGGGACTGGCTGGGATTGCAAAAAAATCCCATTCAGCAGCTTCCCCAGGGTCACTTCTTATTGGAAGTGGACAGACTCTGTCACTCGAGGCGACTACTAAAAATCCTATTCAGAAAGGAGTAATTGTGTTTATTATTATGTGTCCGTTGTGTCAGGCACACACAGTATGCAGTATGAAATGTCCATCCAACTTTAACATATTCGTTTTTGGCTGACCAAGACCTGTTTTGAAGGCAAATATTCATTTATTTTGAATATGCTCTGTGTTACTGTTACACATTAATAGTCTTTTATTACAGCAGGAGTCAAGTGAGAAATGCTATAAATTGGTATTAACTTGATTGGGGATTGATTGAAAATGCAGATAAAACATTTATTACACCACAACATGGATATTATCATCTGTACACATCGGCTTAAAATAATTAAGCAATCTTGCAGCTATCTGACATTGCTGCTGCTCGATCATAGTTTTCGTTCTGATTTTCAATGATCTATGAGTATGATCTTGCTGACTTCTGTCTTTCCTGAAACAATCAGTTTGTAATCATATTAAGCAAAGCAATACATATCATGTGATGTAATGATATTTAATGCAGTGTTTAGTGAGATTCCCAATTATCTGTTAATTGATGACACAACTGTATTTTTTTTGATAAAGGCCTTGTCTAAATCCCCATGTGGTTTTGGGTGTAGAAAAGGCCCACTGTATCCTTTTGCATGTCGTAAGAGGGGATTAGGAGAGGACAACCTGTTGGCCGTGGGTTGCGACTCGTGTCGGTGGACAGTAGGATCTTTGTTGTTAAGTGGAGAGGTCCTTGCAAAGGCCATGTCTGCAACACACTACTTTGGCCCGGATTTCACCTAGACGAGCAGCTTGACTGACCAGGTCCAGACAATCGGCTGGTGGTGACTTCCCTTGGAATAATTGCTTTCATCACCTGGTGATCGTTTGCATTTTTATCTTTTTCATCTCCATTTACGTATATTTCTGGTATATTTACAGTGATTTGTGGGGATGTCAGGGTACAAACGACAGTGGTCACAAGATAGAACAATTCATCATACTAAATAGTTTGGGCAAATTAAATAATAAACCTAATACTTGCTTGCCTCCAGGAACTGGATTTTTCTCTGCCATAGACTTTCGCCTGTGCTCACAATCAATTTTGGTGGAATTCAATCGGGAAGTTGGTCAGGACAAATGAGGAAGTGACCACTTCCCAATTTTTTAAAAACAACAACTGGTCTATGCCCACTGAACGGGTAGCCAAATAGCAATTGCATAAGGCCAACTGGCCGAATTTTAGCTTTATGAGCAGATAACTAGTCGGTATCCTTTTGCACAAACTCAATAATTAATATAGCCACACAAAATTAACGAAATCCTCGACAGGTTCTAAACGGATATACAAACCATGGTTATCCGATGCTTGTTGAAATGCTGTCGAAGAACGCAAAGATTTAAAATGTGGCCCACTGAGGTAAATAATAACCTGCACAAAGCGGCCCGAGCCAAAGCTCGACGCGTTATCAAAGACATTCACAAAGAACGCATGGGACATTCAAAACAGATATACAAACCATGGTTTTATGATGCATGCCGAGACGCCATCAGAGAACTCAAATGGGCACTTTACATGGGACATGGTTCATAGGACCAGGGGAAAAGTAAATTGCAGCCCTCTCACTTCTGGTTAAAATATGATGGTTCAAGAGTCCCTGATTTCATTGACATCACACACTTATAACTCTTCTTTTTGCACTTATCTCCAGCACAAGTGACCAATATTGCCAATACTTGGTTAAATGCTAATCATTGTACCCATATTATGTTCCAAACAAATATGTCTGAGTGCAATTGTCTACTTCTACATTGCAAGCATTCAGCACACATTAAATGCGATATCCAGAACGTTGTTTAATTATTAGAGGAAATTTCGCCATTTAGGAAAAGGTATGTGACCCAAATTACTGGAAAATATCAGTCATCCACAGAGATTGTATATATGTTTGGGCGCCCTGATGTAAAAATGAATGTATGGCTTTTTATGTTTTCTATCCCAGACATTCATTAATGAACCTGTATTACAGGAGATGTCCAACACATCGTCATTACTGGCAGACGGAAGTGAATACACGAGAATGGAAGACGTCAAAGCCATGATAAAACTGGAGGCCCCTTATGATGTCAGTGATAAAATATTCTTAACAAATCTGCGTTTCTGGGTTTAATGTCCTTGTTGTAAATGGTTTGGTGTATTCCGAAAGGAAAATTTGTTTGCGTGTGGAAAACATAATGTCTATCGCTGAAGGAAAATCTTCAGCACAAATAACTAATATTGCCAGCTCTCAGTTCAATGCTTATCTTTGTACCCAACTTATGTTCCGAACAAATAAGCAGTTGTCTACTTCTGTATGATCACCATTGAGCTCACAGTAAACATGGTATCCAGAATGCTGTTTAATTATTAGAGGAAATTTCGCCATTTAGGAAAAGGTATGTGACCCAAATTACTGGAAAATATCAGTTATCCACAGAGATTGTATATATGTTTGGGCGCCCTGATGTAAAAATGAATGTATGGCTTTTTATGTTTTCTATCCCAGACATTCATTAATGAACCTGTATTACAGGAGATGTCCAACACATCGTCATTACTGGCAGACGGAAGTGAATACACGAGAATGGAAGACGTCAAAGCCATGATAAAACTGGAGGCCCCTTATGATGTCAGTGATAAAATATTCTTAACAAATCTGCGTTTCTGGGTTTAATGTCCTTGTTGTAAATGGTTTGGTGTATTCCGAAAGGAAAATTTGTTTGCGTGTGGAAAACATAATGTCTATCGCTGAAGGAAAATCTTCAGCACAAATAACTAATATTGCCAGCTCTCAGTTCAATGCTTATCTTTGTACCCAACTTATGTTCCGAACAAAAAAGCAGTTGTCTACTTCTGTATGATCACCATTGAGCTCACAGTAAACATGGTATCCAGAATGCTGTTTAATTGTTAGAGGTTATTTTGCTAGTTGGGAAAAGAGGTGTGACCCACTGAAAGTTTATATATGTTTTTGCGCCCAAATGTAAAAATGCATATATGGCTTTTTTATCTATCCTAATCCAGACATTGATTCATGAACCTGTGTTACAGGAGATGTCCAGCACATCGTCATTACTAGCAGATGGAAGTGAATACACGAGTATAGAAGACGTCAAAGCCGTGATAAAACTGCAGGCCCCTGATGATGTCAGTGGTAACTTCTACTCTGACAAAACTGCATTGCTCCAGGATTATAAAAGAGGGAGCATTGATCATAGCACCTCAGACGGGTCATCGCCTGGTGACATTTCTGGCAATATTCCTTGTGAATTTGGAGCCAATGGTGCCATCGTAATCAAGTCTGGAGCGCTCGAGAAGCATGTAGAGAATTATGCCAACGAACTAGGATGTGAAATGAATAAGGACACCTCAAATCGGATCGGTGATCGGGAAATGAATGTTCATGGACATGTACGAGAGAAACAAACAACTGGTGATGTGCACGACAATATATATTGTGGTACTGGGAATCATACGATGGTCTCCCAGACGACGCACATATGGGAGATCCAAATTGTCAGAGGCCAGACTTGCAAATGTGACATTTGTGGAAAGTGTTTCAATCGTAGAAACAGTCTTAAGCGACATATGAGAACGCACACTGGTGACAAACCATATAGGTGTGATATCTGTGGAAAGTCGTTCGCTGTCATGGGGAACCTAAGAAGACATACGAGAACACATATTTGTGAAAAACCGTACACATGTGACATTTGTGGACAGTTCTTCACTCATGGAAGCCATCTTGACCGACATCTGAGAATACATGCCGGTGAAAAGCCTTACAAATGTGACATTTGTGGAAAGTGTTTCAACCATGGTAACTCTCTAAAGAAGCATAGGAGAACGCATACTGGTGAAAAACCGTATGAATGTGTTATCTGTGGAAAAGCGTTCACTCAAATTAGCACCCTAAAAACACATACCACAACGCACATTGGTGAAAAACCGTATAAATGTGATATCTGTGGGAGGTCGTTCTCTCAAGTGAGAGTCCTTAAAAAACATACTAAAACGCACACTGGTGAAAAACCATATAAATGTGATATCTGTGGAAAGTCGTTTATTCAAGTGCGCAGACTAAAAATTCATACGAGAACGCATACTGGTAAAAAACCGTACACATGTGACATTTGTGGCAAGTCTTTTATTTATGGATGCCATTTTAGAAGACACACGAGGACGCACACAAGTGACAAGCCATGTAAATGTGATATCTGCGGAAATGCTTTCACGCAAATGAGCAGCCTAAAAACACATACAAGAACGCATACTGGTGAAAAGCCGTACACATGTGACGTCTGCGGAAAGTCCTTCATTCAAGGAGGCCATCTTGGACGACATATGAAAATGCATACCGGCGAAAAACCTCACAAATGTGATATTTGTGGGAAGTCTTTCAGTCGTGGAAGTTATGTTAAAGAACATACTGGTGAAAAATCTCGTTAATGTGACATTTGTGGAAAGCCTATATCTACAGGGAGCCGTCTTATATAACATATGAGGACACATTGTTGAAAGACCATACAAATTTGATAGAAATACACACAAAGAGGACTAATTGATTCGATAGTGATGGCTGAATCGTTTCACAGATCGCCAGACTATTGAGACATCTTTATGTTTGTCTGAAATGTTACTATATAAAAGTGTTGTAGAGCGTAGAATCAGTTTCCATTGCGGTGAGTCTGACATATGAACGGTAGAAAAAACGTGATGGACAATAAACTCTAGCACTATTACAGTACTTCAACCCAGCTTAGTATAAAGAGAGTGAAGTCAGTAGCTTATTGCTATGCATTATTCCATAATTAAACAAGGAGGTATGGATGGTCTTATTAACATGCATATCTATGTATGAGTGTTTATCAGCTGTGAGGATTTCATTTTATTATATCACGAAATTGGTTAGCTTCTCAATTCCACAGCTGTCAAGGATTCATTAAAAGCTAAAAGAACGGAAATAATCTAGAATGCACGCTATACATTGACATGTGATAAAAATATGAGGACAATTTCCAGGAAATGAAGGATTTTTTCAGCTACAACACAGACGTCAATAACAGACGAAATGAAGTCTCCTCGCACGTCACTGAATTTAAATGGGTCAACACTAACCAATGAATGCGAGGTAATGGAGTGGAACACTTTTAATTTCCAGCGATATATTTCATTCATAAATGACCTCATGATTATCCCTTACTGATGGAATGCATTTGAAATAGGAGACGAAATCATTGATTACCTTGATCTATGATGAAGACAGACGGATGGTAAGCTTAGGTCTGTAACTGAAATTGACTGATGCTCTGACATATGAGATCCAGGATCATGGTAACAGTATAAATCGTCTTTTCCTCCCAATCTTGTTACTCATGCTATTAAAATAAGAAACTACACATATTGAATCGACCATTACTATTGAACCACAAATATTTCACAGGGTGAAGTTGTCGATTCTAACAGTCATATTGTTACTAAGTTATCGAAGAATATGCTGAATTGGAAACGTATCTTACAACGTAACGAGATGTTGAAATAAGTGTGATATACTTGTGGCTTTTACCTCTTTTGAAGCAGAGGCTTCGTGACATGGTTTTCTTCAATGAATGAAGCGAGCAACATTGAAGCGTATGAAGGTCAACTTAATGATTTACTTGCTGATATAGAGATGCATATGAAGACTAATTCATTTACGATAACTAAGCTTAGCATACCGGCGCCACAGGATGGCTTTATTGTGCACAACATTGTCATCATACACAGCGGATCCACATACAAGCAGAGATGAAATCCATAAAACCCACAGATCCTCTATAGATAACACTTACACACATTCCAACGCACGTCCATCATTGTCGCACATAGCCTGAGTTGCTAAAGATGACAATAATGTGAACAAACAAACATCCGAGAGACATCATGAAGTGAAGATCTACCACACAACCCACATCCACTTTACATCATTGATCTACAGTACCATCCACAATGCAGTTCAAATTCCATATAAAACGTGCATCCACCATATATTAAAAATCTACCATACACTGCACACTCCGCTTGCCTGTACCCTTTGTTGCAGACCTCCGTCTTGCCATATAAGTGATATAACAATTAGTTTCGTTTATCCCATATCCGGTTAGCAACATAAGTTTTTGGAAATGATATTGCGCGTTCTTATTTGATTGTCATTAATGCAATCGTCTGTTGTTTGCGCTGCACCAATGGCACTAACATCACAATTACAACGATTACAGCAGAGTGACCTTTCGTCATGGGTGGCGGTAGATTATGTAATCACTCATGCAAATGACAACGACTGACGACCGTGTCAGATAACAAAGACGGGTGTCATTAGAAATAAGTCAGGTTCTCACCCGTGATGCAAGTTGGTTGCAGCTGCTCCCATACCTTAGTTCTACTTCATATTTACAGTTACATTTGCAGTGTGTACTGTACTATAGGGGTTGCTGTGGTATCAAATATGAAAAGTGAAATTAAATAATATAGGGTGCGTTCTGAAATATACGCGATGTTATCGATGGACGGATACATATTGACAAAGCTAATGCTTGAAGGATGTGCACCCGTGGGTCTAATGGTACAATGTGCTCACTGTATCCTCTTGCTTAAGAGGCGACTAGGGAAGGAAACCTGTTGGTTGCGGTGGACAATGGGATCATTACGGTCGAACAGCATAGTTGCAACACACCACTATGGTCTAGACGAGATACTTATAAAGGCCTGGCCCAGTTAATCAGCGAGGTGATATGCCCTAAGATAATCTTCTTCAATTTGTATTTTCTCATTTTCTCCATTTTAACTAGAAGGCGGCTTTTCAATTAGGTAAATCATATGTTTTCATATTCATCCCACCTTTAAACCCTGTACTTACCATACCTTACCTAAGCAAGTAATGCGAACATTAATTTCATTTTGGTTTTATTGTTAATATTTGTGTGATATTATAAGACTTATATATAGCTTGATAGACATGGCTGCATCGTTCTTTGTGGGATTTTGTTGCCCTTTGTTGATGTCAACATCATTTATCTGCTGTATATGCGATATCTGTAATGGTCGTTTATTTAACAACGAGTATGCCATAACATAAGGTTGCTCCTGATCAACATTGCCCCTATATATATCTTAAATGCGAGTGTGTTCTGCGATGATATATTTGAATTCCAATAAGCAACGTAAACCCCACAATGACCATCCAGAGTAAAAATTGGCAATACACCACTTGTTCTCCGTTCACAATGCTCAAAGCATTTGTAATCATCTAATGTACTGCCCGTCTGAGTAGAATAATTCATGCTGATATCCAATTTCAAGAGTTTAGCGTTCTGAAAACAATGTCCAGGATTGCATGAGGCCTGGCGTGTACACTGGTGGGATCATGCTGCGGAAGTCTCTCTATTGACACATTGTTCGCTTCAACATATATCACAGATCACGAGAAAAATTAATTAGTTTATGTGTCTGATTTCGTTGAAAATTAGAATACTATTATGTGAATTTATAATAACGGTTTGCAAGACAATGATCTTACCTTTTTGTCGAAAAAGTTATATTGACGTCATAACATAAGGTTATGCATACACAATAGGTTATACATTCGTAAATAAACTGCATCTTGAAGCTCATATTGTTAGCTGCGAGATATGATGTAATCATATACCGCAACGATATGTAAATTACTTGGTGCTTTCGTTAAAGACATAGATGGGCTTGAAACATATTGAAAAATTGAGATTTATTGGAAAGTCCAATTTTGTAGGCTCTTCTGGGAATGCAGTACACATATCTTTTTAACGGCAATCGGACGATCGGCTGCCAACAATACACCCAACAAACAAAAAGCCATCAGGCAAGATTAGCCTATGTTCAAGGATGGTAATGAAACGAATGCAGAACAAGACAAGATACAGTTGACCATCCCTCGTCACATAATATATGAGTAAAACAGTTTATTTGTCGAACACTTGATGTAATTTGAGAGCGGTAGCGGGAAGGGCATATGTTTGACTACGGCATAGACTGGTGTTCTAGAGATACTCAGTTAATTTGCAGTTGTTATTCGTGGTACTACCACGCCCTGGGGGTGATATGGTCATCTAACGAAGTGCTAATTAAACGCCCAGAAGACACGTTTACGGCTTCGTTCGCTTATTCCACCTGCTGACGTCGCTAATTAGGTACTTCATTAACGAAGTTATGTTCAAGGGACATAGCGTAACGTGAGCGTCGGCACTGTCTATTGCAGTAGAAATATGAATCGAGCAAAATGATCTTCGAATGTGATACGAACACGCTAACACGGCTGCTAGATTAGACTAAGTTAATTTGTCAAGCATTCAATTTAATCTGATGAGGTTGTAGGTGTCTTGTCCTGTGCGGTAGGTGTCTTGTTTTGAGTAAGGGCAGAATAAGGTAGACTTTAATGTCTCAATTCAGTGGTACACTAGGGGTTTGCAAGCGTAGATAAAACCATTTCCTGTAACATTGTCTTGTAGCTGAAGAGCTCACCATAATCAAACGTATTCCAGTTTCGGGTAATTCGTATATCATCATCCGTCTCAGCTGTACATTTCTTCGTAGAGTGCTAGCAACCTCTATTTAGAGGTACGGTATTTGCATTTTGAATATGTCTGAGTGGTTATGTCCTCTTTGCAATCTATGAAGTTAATGCAGTTTAAACCTAGGTTTAGGTCGAATTTTTTTTTATACACATATCAACATATTGCACGCGTGTTTCGTAGCCATTTGATATTGTCAAAAGACAGTTCCATTGTATCAAACGACGTAAGTGCCTAGATGAGAGCCCCCATAATGATGCGTGCGCAATTTTCAGCGTTCGTGCATACTGCAGGCCTCCTGAAAGAGTCGTGATTCGGTTTGTTTGCGTTCTCACTTATATCATAATAATAATACGACATCGTTGGTCTGCTTTAAGTTAGAAGATGATTGCTTTGTTTGACGATGCGTATAAGGCACAAATATTAAGTTTGTTCGCAGAGTCCAGTGGCAAAAGCAAATAAGGCTCTATGGTGGCCGCATATTGTATTATGCATGAAAATATTGTAAATCATGACTGGGCTCCTGACATCTATATTTTAATACGCAAGCAAACCAACTCCAACGAGCGTCATAGACATGTCAAATCACCTTGGTCTACATGACGTCTACCAGGCAGCATAACTTGACAAAGAGTGAAAAAATATATATATATATATATATATATATATAGATATATATCTATATATATAGATATATATATATATATATATAGATATGTAAATATAGATATATATATATATAGATATATAGATAGTCAGATATATATATATATCTATATATATAGAGATATATATATAGAGATATATATATATATATATATATCTCTCTATATATATATATCTTATATATATATATATATATATATATATATATATATATATATATATATATATATATATATATATATATATATATTCCGGCGTCATGATAAGTTGCACACAGTACCATGTAATATCCTCGACGTTTACTGGTCAAGTACTGGACCACAATAAAGCATGGAATAAAAACAAACCAAGTATGTTTTAGTATCCACTCAACGGTCGTATAGAAGGTTCATGTCAAGTTTGTAGGGGTCAACGTATGTGACCGTTCCCAGTTTACGCAATAAAGCGCGATATATTAGTTAATTTGGTCAACTTAATTTGCATCGAAGTTACTAAGTCAATCCCCCTGTGGGTGCGGGGGTAGAATAGGCCCACTGTATCCTCCTGCATGTCGTACGAGGCGACTTATAAGGGGCAACATGTTGGTCGTTGGTTGCGACTCGTGTCTGTGGACAATGAGATCCAGGTGGTTGAGCGGAGTGGTACTTTTGAGGGCCATATCTGCAGCACAGTACTCTGGCCAGGAATTCGTCTAGACGAGAGGCTTGAATGGCCTGGTCCAGTCAATCGGCTGGTGGTGACTTGCCGTAGGATACTATTTGCATTTTTATCTCTTGCATCATCACCCACATGTATATCCCCCTTTTTTCCGTTTATCCTACAAGGCGGCTGCTTAATCAGGTCAAACATATCTATTAACCTTTTTAGGCACTACATAACACATACGTGATGGTTTGCCGTTAAACCCTATACTCACTCACTCACTCACTGTGAAAAAACACTAGTATTTTCTGTACCATAATGATTTTATGATAAGAATAGAGACCGATTGTTTGGATTTTATTTAATGCTTTATCGATGATAAATACTAGTCTACAAGTGAAGTGAATATTGCGCATCTGATGCAAACACAGGTAAATATCTCTTAGCGTGGCAGAACATTTATAAAGCCTGGTGGATCCATGATACAAGTAATATGAGCAAATATACCTATAGGTAGCATATGTGTTTCTTTAATCTGAATCATTTCAGTAGTTCAATTGATTTCGAATAGATACATTGACATTCTAATTTATGCCCTTTTTACAAGAACACACCATGTTGCACCATAATATGTATATTCATGTACTGTGCCGTCCTGTAATAAAAGATGTCATGATGTGTACTGAAACAATTCGTTTGTAATCCCACACTTAAAGAATTGTAAAAGGCGGTCGTGAATGCTTATGTGTCAGAGAATCATCCCTCGCGCGTATTGCAGTTATATTATGCTTCTGATAATACTGCCATTCTGTGCCTGATATATTTGTAAACCTAGTTTAGCTGTCTATTGTTTTTAACATGGGGTAGCAGACAATAAGTTCGAAAGAATTGAAAAGCAAATATTGCAGTCCTTATGTTGCCCATGTCAGTGATTCGACTTTATTAACCAGGTTCCTAAGTATTCCCTGTAATCAAATTGGGAAGTAAATGAGGCTAAGTAGCCACAGAGAGCTGCTTTTAATCGAGCTATTAAAAGTTTCTCTTTAATCTATGCAGCAAATAAGTTACACAAAATAACCTAAGAGCGCTGACAGCGGTCAACATGCCATAGCAAAGGATGCGACGATAGAAATCCAGGGTGGTGGTCGATGTTAGGCGGTGGTCGATGTGAGATGGTGGTCGTTGCGGGGTTGTGGTCGATGTGGGGTGGTGGTCGATGTAAGGTGGTGGTCGATGTGGGATGATGGTCGATGTGGGGTGGTGGTGGATGTGGGGTGGTTTGTTGATGTAGTTTGGTGGTAGATGTGGCAGTCAATATGGTGTTGTTGTAGATGGGGGGGTGGTGGTTGATATAGGATGGCGGTTGATATTGGGCTTTGGTGGTCGAAGTGGATGATGGTTGATGAGGGTGGTGGTCTATGTGGGGTATCAGAGAATGTTGGGTTGCAGCCAATGTCAGTGACAAACCCAGGAATTGGGTTGGTGTGGGGGGGAGGGGTCCAAATTGAAAATCTTGGGCTGGGTTTTGAGCCACTACAGCGCTTTAGCATTAAGGCAAAGGCACAGAGTGTAACTGGTTGTGTTGGTGGAGGAGGAAGGTAAGGTAAGTATAGGGTTTAACGGCACACCAACACTAGTGTGTCATATGGTGCCAAGAAAGGTTAATAGATAAGATTGACCTGATTAAGCAGCCGCCTTCAAGGAAAAATGGAAATGGAAAAGGATATAAATGGAAACGATTATCACTAGGGCAAGTCACCACAAGCCGATTGACTGGACCAGGCCTTTCCAGCCTCTCGTCTAGGCGAAATCCGGGCCAGAGTGGTATGTTGCAGATATATCTCAAAAGAACCACTCCACTCAACCACCTGGATCCCATTGTCCACCGACACGAGTCGCAACCCACGGCCAACAGGTTGCCCCCTATTAGTCGCCTCTTACGACATGCAGAAGGATACAGTGGACCTATTCAACCCCCTGACCCACAGGGGGATGATGGAAGAGGAGGGGCATTTTTTGTGTGTTGGGGACGGGGGAGCAATCGGAGTCATTTTAAATAAATACATTCAGTTTTTCTCATTTTACCTACTTATGTTTATAATATACTGAATAACAATAAACAATATCAGTTCATAGCATTTGTTAAATTCTTGCAAAAACATAAACATGAAATACATTTTCAAACAAGCTCTCATATCCCTACAGTTGGCACAAAATAACGTTAAATCGAATCCAGTTCCAATTCTCATCAAGATCATCTAATTATACATTCGTAACTTTCATCCTCCTAGGATTCCTCTGGGGAAATGTGTCTATTGCTTTATTTATGTCCACATGGATTTCGCGGTGCATGTGTTATAGTTTAAGGCCTTACAATTTCTCGTACTCCATTGTTGACCTACAGGGTGTTTTGATTCTCTTTAATCCACTTAAAGATCTTTCATTTCACCAGAGCATTAAGTCACTGACAACCAGCTATTATTTCCTCCTCCTGCCTTCTTCTGCTGTCAGCGAATTAGACTGATACCCTGCAGGGCCCTCTGACGCAGGGAGCTGAACCGCATATCAATCTCTGCCAGGAGGTGATCCATAAGAGGAACAGCTACAGTTCTTCCATAGCACTCAGACCTCGAAATGAGAAATAAGAATGACTAAACTGCTCAATGTGAATAGGCATTGTCATTCAAATGGACTACTCAAAGAAATCCTTACCGAGGATGTGATCGCATTAACGGCATTCTTGGATAACAAATGGCTACACATTAGTACATATAAATATAAACAGATGTACTAAAGATATATAAGCTCCATGGCAAAACAATCTATCAAAAGTTTCAGCAAGTAGTTTTACAATTATGATGAAGATTAACAGATTTGCTATTGCACCAGGAAAACAACATACAAGTTAGGATGACACGAATTCAGCTGCTCTCCTTGCTGAAATGTCATTTTTATGGCGGTATCGACAATCAGCTGGGAAGTATCCAAACTGATGTCTGAAATTAATCTTAATATTAGCTGCATCAATTTTTGCAGCAAGATCGCGATCAATACCACATAGAGGCCTCAACCACCATGCTTGCACTTTGACAAGGCTCATGCATAGCTTGCATAAACAACTAGAACAGGGGAATGATTGGGAACTAATTTCTCTAATGCCAACGAAAAGCCATTACTACACTGGTGGTATGTCAAGGGCAAATATTTGTTGTCGAAGGTATAAAAATACAATGCCATCGAAACTTTATCGCCTGCCGTCATTGTCATGGAAACATGTTGAACATTGTCAGAATAACAAACGTACGATAATAATCGTGCATTTTTCTGTTTGTACCTTGAACTAAACAGGGGCAGACGGGTATAATTCCAAAACGTTGGAGGCTGTAATGATGAACTGTTCATCTGTAAAGATCATTTACAGCAGCTTATCCAAGCCAAGAAAAATACTCTGAAAAAATGGCATTTTGTAAAATACTTTGGATCAGGCACCGTAAAATCGTATGGCTGAAAAGGTTACACAATGAATGAAATATAATTGTCTGTTCATGCTTTGAAAATTATTTTATCCACATCAAATATCATTTATTCAATTAGGCAATATTGCTGAGGCTATAGGCAAATGTTTCCATAAGGAGATGATATCATTTGGGAGAGGTACTGATAATGCTGAATTCACACCCCATCCATCAGACAATACTAATTGCCACGACC
This sequence comes from Urechis unicinctus, assembly GCA_034190875.2. Lineage (NCBI taxonomy): Eukaryota > Metazoa > Annelida > Polychaeta > Xenopneusta > Urechidae > Urechis > Urechis unicinctus. Next base: position 27,590,107 of record CM067357.1, on the reverse strand, counting down.
ATAGCTTGTTTAAAATTCCCAGGGGTCGTTACATGATAAGCACACTTTTGCATTAAAGAAAGCGCCATTGCTCATTGATGAACCTGGAGTGTCATACGTTGATTGGACCTGAAAAATGTTGCTTTGTTCGGTGATGTAACAAGACATGTATCATAACTAATTCTACGCCCCGTTATCCGCATGAACATCACATCATCTATCCACAGTTAAACATCGGGCAGCTTCTATACTGTAACCTTATAGGCAGGGCTGAAAATTAACACACACAATACTAAGCCACATCCATTTCGCCTTGCTAACACCCATTGCATCTACAACAGCGTACAAAACAAGCTTGCATTGAGAAAGAGTGCAGTAGACTTCGGCAGCACCCGAGTGAAATATACTAAAACAAATCCGATATATCACCAAGGTTTGAGAGCAATGGTGAACATGGAATCTACATCCAGCAAGGACATTACCAGCAGTCCGTTCAAGACCCTTATACGTAATAACAACATTGCTTTGGAGAGATTCCGATGGATCATCTTTCTGATGGTAGTTATCAGTAACACAGTGACAATAAAGGCTGTGTCACAGAAGAACGTTACTACTGGATTGAAGGGTCGCATCTATATCACAGGACTCTCCTTGTCAAATCTGCTCATGGCACCAACGATTTTCATATCAGGTGTTTATCGATTGGCAAAAGTCAGCTGTGGTTTTGAAATAACATCTCAATCGCTGGACATACGTCGATGGACTGGTGCTCTGCAAGGTATCCTCTACTCGGTAGCAATTTCAACATCGTTTTTCACATTACTGATTATTGGTGCCGACAGGCTGATCGCACTACTACTGCCTTTCAAGTACAAAGTGTAGATGACAAAACTTCGGTTAAAGATCTCTGTAATAATAGTTTGGTTATATTTCTGTTTGACATTTTCTGTTATATATTGTTCGCAAGTTTGGCTTTCCTCAAGTTTCCAAGTTGCCACTGCAAAATCCCCACCCGGGTTACTGCCAACATGGTTTCAACAATACTTTATCAACGTGCACGTGCTCATTGGTTTGTTTGGGAACACAATGCTATTTAGTTTGACGCTAATTTTCTATCGCAGGCAGGCGCGTATTGCTATTGGGCAAACATCTGTAAATGTCACTCGTTCGCTACATAGCCGCAGGTTCACACGAATGAGATTAGCCATTATGGCTCTCCAGGTGATATCTTGAACTCCGTATCTCATCATCAACATAATGTTTAATCCAGCGGACCCGACCATGCCCTCCTGGGTGACAAATCAAGCATTGCCATGGGTGAACCAAGTAATATTCACAGAACCTTGGCTAAATCTACTTGTCTACTGCTGGATGTATTCTGATTATCGCAGAGCATATGTATGTGTATTGAAACGATGGTGCCGTTTTTGTCACGTGGCAAATAGTCAGACCGGAAGCTGAAATCCCTGTCATACAAAGTGTCATAGTAGGACACTCCTAATCACCTTATTATGTCATTTTGCCATAGTTTCCCGTTTATGTCGTTCTAATGGATCGTGATATCTGGGTAATGTTGCTGCAGAATAATCGAGCATGGGAGTAGAGCATTCAAGAACAAATACCAGTTTTGTATGTGCTTTCACTGCCATATGATTTTAATCTTAAGCTGCATTTACACTGTCAAGTAATGTGGTTTTTTCCCCTTTAAGCATGCTTTGAAATATAAAACACATGTGCATTTGAAATTAAGTAATCCTAAAATCTGCGCAATTTTCTGTGTATGTTGGAGCAATTCATCACTTTACTATTTCCAAGATCAATATGTATTATGATGAAATAACTATTTGGTCGCCTGAAGCAATATTGCCTGAGAAATAGCATTCTCCTCGGGATTATGTTGTAATGAATAAAGTAACGAGTTAGAAATCACTTTTTGGACTGCGAGTTCGGCATACATTTAGATCGGATGTGCCTACACCATTTGATCTCACATAGTTCACGTCCTTTGAGAATAGGAGGCAGAGCCACCGTTATCAAACATTGTGGGGTAAATCATCTCCAGAGAATAGTCAAATTTCCGCACCATAACCTAGACTTAAATCAATGTTTATATGTCATGCGAATTCAATGACGTTAGCATTCAACTAATTTTTGAATGTTCCAGTTTTCGGCTCCAACCAGCGGCGAGAGGACACAACAATTATGTTGAGATACTTTTGAGAAGCTGCTGTACTACCGCATTGATATAGCATTAGCATGTATCAATAGATGCCTGATATCGATTGCATCGATAATATGCGTATCGGTTCAATTCAGATTCGTTTTGCGACGGAACTGTTAAGATAAATACGACATTCTTCAGCATTCCATTTGTTAATCAATATAACGATTTCACGCTAACACTCAATATATCTAGCAGGACGCTTCAACTTTACATTGCTGAATGCCATCCATTCCTTGCAAATATGTCTCAGAGATAGACCGTGTTCTCTGTTTTCACAATCTTTTGTTCATTGGCAATGGTAAGGGTGATAATGATATTCTTGAGTTTTTACTTTTAGGTCAGATATACTACTGCTGTTATTTAAATGTTTACGTACTAATTTTGAGAGGCTCAGTCCGAGTATATCTGACAGCTGGCATTCGTAGATCGTCTTTTTGCATGCAGCTGGAGATTTGTCAAGAACGAATGTTAAAGCTTCTGAGAGTAAATACTGCCTGTCAGTAAATTATCAAAGATCACCCTCGATGTGTGGTCCAATGTGGGTGCTAAGACAAGTCAGAATCCTTACTATATATATGATGATTCATACTTTGAAAAGAACTTTTTATTATTTGATCGACAATATTCTTCAATTTTTCTTGAGTGTTTTCATGGATGCAATTCAGAACACATCTCATACACAAATCTATTCGATTTAAGCCGCCCTATTTCTTCTCTCTCCCTATCTTTCTCTAACAGCACGGTGCGCTTTGGGCTGGGTTATCTCAAACCCACGACAGATAAAAATTATATGGAGACACGAGAAGACCGGGAACATATCCGCAGTTTGGTCTAAGCATCAACACAGCCGATATTTAGACGTTAGTCTATTGTGTTTCTAAGTCAGTTGCTAAGGGCGGCGTCAGTATCATCAATTGCCGTATACGGTAGAGTTTTGTTATAAGCCACTGCATTTTGAGTAAAAAATGTCTTGCACCTTTGTAATCGCTTTAGAACATAAAAGTTCTTATGCGGCTGCACTGGATAAAACGAGCACTGACAAAGCCAAACGACCATCAGGTGGGAAATGAACACGATGGCGGCGTGCCAATGTCATGGCCGTTTGCTCTCGCTTAACAGCATATTGACATCAACTTAGCCATAAAATGACAATGTTTTTTTCGTGCTGTGTATATTTGGACGAGCAAAACTTACGTAATCATTGCAATAGATTTTTATGCCACAAGCTGAAGCACATCTCCGTTTCGTTTGACATGAAGACGCTATGACGGTAATAGCGGCAATGTATCTTTATACAGTTTTTATTTGCAGAGAAGGAATACCAGGGCAAACAAAGCGACAGACACCTGGTGTGTGTGCGACTTAGTTTTCCATTCACGATTCACGCTGCAAGTTCGGGTCTATAAAGTAGGTTCATATAGGCCCGAATAGTATCGGGAACATATGGTAGGCATGGAGCGCGTGCGGAACAATTCGCGATTGCGTTCGCGGTTGCGTTACCGTTGGACTGACAAGCACCCAAAGCAAATAGGAGATAACTGCCTGTTAAAAACTGTTCCAATAATACACATGACCATGATGTATCGTTGTGCAGATATCGAGGTAACTCATGTACACACACGTTCCCTTGATATAGATAACCTGAGCTTTGCACGCTTGTTTATCGAGGCTTTCTTAATATATGTTTGGTGTAGGCTGGAGGAATCCATGGCGTATTGTCCGGTGCTATAGGTATCCTCACAGTGGCACGTGTGACGGGGTGGTTTACTCGTTGATAAGCATATATTGTTTCCACGTATTAATTCGAGACAACTGTATCAACGGCTTGCCAGATGGACCCCCAACTTTCCTGGTGGCGATTCATCTTGACGAAAACTATCACAGTAAAAGAGGCTGGGTAGTGAAGTGAACCACAATTGTCTGCTTATCTACAGTAGTGGTGAAGTAGCAATTCGAAATTGACAACATTTCTTCAATTATTGGATAAATATATATATATATATATATATATATATATATATATATATATATATATATATATATATATATATATATATATATATATATATATATATATATATATATATGTATATATATATATATATGTATATATATATATATACATGCATATATATATTTATTTACATATATATATCTATATATATATATATATATATATATATATATATATATATATAGTTCCTCCTGTTGCCCATTATATTTTGAATATATGATTATATATATATATATATATATATATATATATATATATATATATATATATATATATATATATATATATATATATATATATATATATATATCAATTAGATTATCGTAATAGAGATGACCTCATTACATTATCGTAATAGAGATGACCTCTCGATCTGCAACTGTAATATTGAATGTGTTTTCGTTGAAATTCCTAAACATCTCTCCAATCTCACAATAATCGTAAGAATATAATAATTGGTGCAGTCTATCGACCACCGAACACTTCAATCAGTGACTCCATAGATTATGTATCTGATAAAATGTCTACTATAAAGCATGAAAACAAAATCTGCTATTTAATGGGCGATGTATACATTAACTTGTTAAATGTAGATAGCCATGTCACTACAGCAGAATTCCTTGAAATGATGTATTCTTTCTCTTTTACCCCACTCATTACCAAACCCACAAGAGTAACAAATCATTCCGCCACACTTATAGACAATATTTTTACCAATTTTCACCCACAGCACAATTATATATCCGATATTTTTTGTACAGATGTTATTGACCCTTTTCCAGTGTTCTGTATCGACCACGGCATTAAAACTAGTACTGAATGTGACCAATTTTACTACAGACAAATCTCGGCCCAAAAAGTAGATAAATTCTGTGCGGAACTTGGGAAAATTGAATGGAGGGATGTTTTAGACACCAATGACGCACAGGAGTCATACATAAGGTTCTATTGTACTCTTAAAGATCCATACGACGCCTGCTTCCCAATTCAACTTTCAAAATCGAAATATAAACGTAGATATAAATGGCTAACATCAGGACTAAAACAATCCATCAAAGTAAAAAATAAATTGTACGTAAAAAGCATCAAATACCACACGCTGACCAACCAAACTCAATACAAACGCTACAAATGTAAATTGCGTTCACTAATGAAAACAACTGAACAAAATTACTATGAAAATGCCTTTTCTAAAAACAAAAGTAACATGAGGAAGTCGTGGGAGTTGATTAAAAATGTCCTAAATAAGAAAAAGCAGACCAAACTATCAGAAGAATTCATTATTGATGGTAAAACTACCACTGATAAAAATTTAATTGCTAACAAGTTCAACAAATTCTATCTAAATATAGGACCTACCCTAGGAACGACTCATGCATACACGACTTACTGAATATATATGTAAGCACGATATATTATATAACTATCAATTTGGTTTTCGAAAAAAACACAGTACCACTCAAGCTATAAGCTACTTGATTGATAAAATTTTTAATGCTCACGAAGAGCATAAGAATGTTTTAGGGATTTTCATTGATCTAAGTAAAGCGTTCGACACTATCAATCACCGTATTCTTATAAGAAAATTGGAACACTACGGCATTAGAGGCATCGCATTAGTGTGGATAAAAAATTATTTGCTCGAAAGATACCAATATGTTACTTACAACGGTGTCAATTCTGAACGAGGGCGTATTACTTGTGGCGTTCCACAAGGCTCAATCTTGGGGCCACTCTTGTTTTTAATCTATGTCAACGACATTGTTAATGTTTCGAAATGTATGCATCCTATACTGTATGCAGATGACGCTAATATATTTGTAACTGGTAATAACATGGATGATATGATAAACTATGCAAATGTGGAGCTGACAAATTTAGTACTATGGCTGAATGCCAATAAGCTTTCGTTGAATGTCAACAAAACACATTACCTGATATTCGCACCTGGGCGCTATAGCCCAACACCAACTCAACCACTTTATATCAATAATCAGGTTATAAGGAGAGAGAACTCGACAACATTTTTGGTAGTCATGTTAGATAGCAAATTGACATGGCAGTCTCACATTCAACATATAAAATTGAAAATTGCTAAAAATATCGGCTTACTTTGTAAGGCGAAAAATATTTTAGAACAAGTACCTTAAATACTCTGTATTATTCGTTTATATACCCAAACATGATATATTGTCTCGAAGTTTGGGGTACAGCTGAAAAGAAATATACAAACTCTATTGTCAAATTACAGAAACTATGCTGTAGAGTAATTACAGGTTCGCCAAAGCGCACATTTTCATTGACATTATTTAAATTCTTAAATATGTTACGTTTTACTGAGTTGTATGAATATTCTATCATGTTGTTTATGTTTAAGTTATATAGAGGTGATATGCCTAATGTTTTCAAATTAATGTTTCGACGAAAATCTCCTAATCAAACAATTGCTACAAGACAATCTAGACATTTTATTGTACCGTTATTTAAATCGAAAGTTGCCAATAATAGCGTGCGCTCGAAAGGCGTGAATATCTGGAACGCACATTGCACTAAGTTTAATGTATATTGCTCATTGCATTCTTTTAAAATAGCTCTACGAATTCATTTTCTTGCTGGCACATGGTTTTGTTTATTTTTACAGTACTATACTCATAGGTGCATGATAAATTATTTTTTATTCTGTTGAATGTCCTTCTCTTAAAAGCAATTTATTCTTTTGAACATGTTACGAGGACTTATACATCTCATGATGTCTCGTCCTCATTGTCACAACAAACTTTGTATATCTTACTCGAATTATTATTTATAATGTATGATATGTTGTTGTTGTTGTTGACAAATAAATCAATCAATCAATCAATATGTATATGTCTGTTCGTATCGAAATCGTGATAGTGAATGGAATTATTGTGCAAGTCCCTGATTTTCCTAATATAATTTATTTAACTGATTACATTACCGCAACCTACTACAGACGATTTAAAATACGGGTGAGTGATCATTGCAATATATTAATATTTACTATAATGTATATATGTTATCAATATAAATTACTTGATATGATATTCGTGTCGATTTGGTTTCACCAAGTGCATCAGGTTTTGGTTTGGTGAAATCTGCATTTTCCTATATAGGGATTTTTGCGGAGGATTGTCTTTGTGCATACCACTCATCCACCAATTCCATGGCAAAATGTATGGCCTCGCCGGGAATACCGATGGAAACCCGGGTGACGAACTGCTATTTGGTCCAAGCATCAATAGGGATGGACGCTGTACCAAACTTAAACCAAGCACATTGGAACAATACAAACCATGGAGGCCTGTAGTGAGCTGGCAGCTGTAATAGAATTGATAATAGGCAAATTAGTCTGAATGTTAAGTGTCCTCGATTTTGGTTCGATCATCAGACGTATGACGCGATTTCAGGGCAGGCACGACATGCTAGAATTTGGAATGAGCTAGAAATATCAGCATAACCGCAGCCACCAGTGTCATGCTCTTTGCAATGGTCCGTCGCCCATAATGATGTACTTTAGTCAACTGAACTCGACATACCGACGCATGGAGGACGAAACAAGGGTTGTATTTATGATGGGAAAATGTACAATAGGGGGTTAATTAACGGAATAAAGGATAAATTGCTAGCGATACATTTTTTTTCTGCTCTATTTCTCCTTGTACCAGACCACCAGGTGATAAAATTGCAAGTTATAACACTTTGAAAAATGGCTTTGTAGAAAAGTTGAAGAATAATATTATTAACACCGAACGATTTCAAAAGACGTAGGAAATATAGACGTTGTCGGCATTTACTGTAGACCTTATCTATATTCAGAGACCATGACAGTTGGTCGTCAATGATGGTGCCTAGATATTTATAGGAGTGAACAATCTCAGCTTCTGACCCTTCGATGTTTAGTTGCTTATGGCATCTTTGATTTTTTCTGAAATCGAAAACTATTTCTTTGGTTTTTTTGACATTTAGAATTAGATTATGTACATTACACCATTCAATAATGTCTTTCACTTCATTGGTATAATCCTGCTCATTATCCTGTGAAATTAAGTCTATGATAGCAGTATCATCAGCATATTTTAAGATGTAACAATTGTCATGTTTAGGAATTAGATCATTTGTATAAAGTATAAAAAGAACGGCCGAAAGCACACAACCCTGTGGTGAACCAATATTTAACACAACTACAGATGATGTTTTTCCGTTCACATATACATACTGCTTCCTTTCAGAGAGAAAATCTAGAATAAATTTACATACATTAGTGGAAACATCGAGATCAATCAATTTCTTTACAAGTACATGTGGTATGATAGTACTGAAGGCACTGCTGAAGTCAATGAAAAGAGATCTAGCGTAGACGTTCTTTTTCTCTAAATGTTTGGTAATAGTGTCTACAAAACAAATTGTGGCATCTACAACAGAGCGTTCCTTCCTGTAGGCAAATTGGTGACTGTCCAAATTATTGTCAACTTGAGTTAAGAGTTGTTTTAATACAATCCTTTCGAAACATTTGAAGGGGACGCTATTGGCCTGTAGTCATTTAGTTCAACAGGGTTGGGCTTCTTGGGAACTGGAATAACTTTTGCCGTTTTCCAAATGGTCGGGATATAAGTGGTATACGCGAAGGCCGAAGTAGACACATACGTACCTATAACCCATGAAAGACTACTTTAGAAAAATGACCCCTATATTCTAAAACATAGAACAAACAAGAGATCAAATCTTCATGCAAGACTCTGCCGAACAACATGACATCATGAAAATTAAGTAAACATTATGATGATTACAATTAATAATGACGCGGGTGGTCATAAGGAATATAGTTGGGAAGTCCCTAGAATACACAGGTGTCATAATGGTTTTTATTTTGTAGTTTCATATCGACGGAATGGCGGATAGGGAGCTATAAAAGTGCGAAAATATTGATTGCTAGCCCACTACTGAAATGGTACTTGGAACATGACCCGGTGATCGCAAAAATATACAAAACACTGGAGTTTGAACCCACAGCCTGTTTCAAACAATTTGCCGAAACCGTTTTGCCAGGTATGTACAAATGCACAACATACATACTCTTTTAAGGGTTGTATTTTAATAATATTTTTTATATGTGTGTAGACGTGGGGGTAATGTTGACCCAAGTCAGAACATTATAGCCGAAACATTTAAGCTACTCGGTAATCTGGCATATGGTAAATATACTAAAATGCATTATTTTCAAATAGTTATTTTCAAATTTATCATTTGAAAAAATAGCGCACAAGTGCTTACGTGCTTGTAATTGCTGATAGGTAGATGCGTTACGGATAAAACTAAACACCGTTATGTCAAATACACCGATCACCAAGAGGCTCGGAAATAGATCAAGGACAAAAGATTCAACGCCATGAACGAATTAACCCCAACCTGTTTGAAACCAAAATTTATCTCAACTAACACAAACCACTAGGCTAATTTGTTTATCTGTGAGCAAAGTTAAGAATGCTCAAATTTTGTCGCGAAATTGGATTTTGCCTATGTACAGATTGACGCTGATAGTAGCTCTTAGAAGCACACATTTAAACCCAACATGAAAGAAACTTTTTATAGAGATAACCCGTGGTTGCTAGCTGTAGCGTGTGATGATCATACCAACAACTCCTTATACTGTAAAATATGGCATCAATGGATGTGCTATGTAAGAAATTTATTTTAAATGTTGTGTTAGCAACTAATATAAAATCACCAGTGTGTATTCTCATCATGCCTTGTATATTCACCTTGAATTAAACACGTCACCAGTTATTCATTGATAGAATAATCGTCGGTAAATACATCGAGCAATTGCTTCAAACATATTCCACTACATCGTCTCTTTATAGGGCAAGTATAGGCTAAAATAAGAATTTTTTAGACTATATTGTATGCGATTTTCTTATCAATAACCTGCCGGTGTTTTTTCGAATCTGTTAAAATACTCATCCTTACATTTCCCACATTATAGTCGAATTCCGTTATGTCTCTGCTCTGTTTTTTGAAAACAAAATAAAAGTGAAAATGGTCGCAGTGGTGGATCTGTGGTGGATTAGATGTTAAGCTATTATTCTTTTATTTCAAGCTTAACTGTACATTATAGCTATTGGGAGTGGAGTGGTTCATAGTCAATATCAATCTCTTCATATGAGGTCCCATCCGAAGATGAATCTAGAAAGGGAAATATGACCTTAAACAATGTTGGTAGCTGTGCATGTATCATAACTCAACATCATATTGCAATTCTACATATAGTATTCATCATTATTGATATCTTTGCAAAGAGCCTCACAAAACGAAATACATTAAAGCTATGTGCTACCCAAAGCATTGTATACAGAGCAGACATTTAAACTAAATTAAGATTTGTAAGAAGCAATAAAGTTTGTTGAATAACCCCCTCTAAGAATTTTTCAACAGGAAGAAATTATATCTTTCTGGAGCAAATACCTAAGTTAAATTAGAAAATGAGACTATGTAACTTGAAAAGGTAGCAATACATTTAATGGTATCAGCTCAAATTAATGGAGACTTAAGCACACAAACACCAACACTTGCCTGCATGCACTAACACATGCACTTATATATGCATGCACACATATTATTGAGAAGAAGTAGGAAAGGTGAAGTTTCTGAATGCATCACCTTATTTCAAAGTGCAAATAGCGTCTTTTTTCGACTCCCTTATCGGAGTTTTACTAGGTGTATATCAGCCTGAGTAAGACGTTTCCGATAATATTTTCGTCTATTGATGTAATTTTGTGCTTTTTAAAATGTTTCCTAGATTTTTCTGACCGTTTTGGCGTATGCGCAATAAACGACGGCCGCTGATTCCTGAGTTTGTGACGTCATATGTCACCGTCCAGCCTGATAACGTAATTTGCTCCTCGTTTGTTTGGATGGGAACTGTGATAGGTATGAGCATAATCGCATTTTATAACGTCATCATGTACATCATATAGAGCAATGAATCACATCATTTCATGTGGCTTGTTCGCCTAGAATATATTAAATTGTGACAAACTTCTATTATGTAGTGTGAAAACGTCAACCAAGGGGGACCGAGCGATAATACAGGCAGTGCTCGAATTCAGGCCCGTTTCAATGGTTGTCAACGATTGATTCACGATTTGCCTGGCCTGTAAGGGAAAATATTTTCTCCTGCGGCTTTTATTAAGTTTAATGATGAAACGATATTGCAAATGAAAACTGCTACTGCATGCAATGGAGATTTCAACGGATATTTCGTTTTTGCAATAAATGTAATACGATTCCAATAAAATGTATTTTCCTCGTCTGCGGATAGGTAGTTTTAATTTTATTTAAATTTTAGCTCTGATGTTGGGAGCCGATGAGTTGTATAGTGGGATTCCCGGCCCAGATTACAAGTTATATATGTTTCTGGCTACATATGTCATTGGCCTTTAAAGAGTTTACGGCTTTATACTATTTATTTGTCTTACCTGGGGTAGCAATCCCTACAATACATACTTTATCTTGTCCTTATTGGGTATATATTTGTTACTTAAGTCTAGTACAGTGCATAACTGCCATCATATTTTGCCTATCGTATGCCAAGGAAGCGAAATGTCCTCATCTTCTTCATATACCGATGACTCTGGAAGCATTGACCTGGATTACAGCAGTAAGTGTTTATCTCACCACGAGGAAGAGGAAGGAGCAAGTTGGGGCATACAGTCATACAGGTTTGAGCCTCCAGCAAGGCCTATGCCATCAGCTTATCGTCAAATAGAAGTGGACTTTATCCGACTGGGCTACATCACATGGAAATGACACATAGATTAATCCAAATAATTTCAAACCATATGCAGATATTTTGCTCTCTGTTTTACCGTTGTCCTTTAGTCTTGCTTCAAGCCATCTTCTTATTTATGTCAATTTGAATTTGTTCTGAAAACTAGTTATTTATTGTAATTATGGAATTCATAAACCTTTTATGGAATCAGTGCTAGTTGAAGAAGAAAGTGAGAAACTTGATGATAAGCAAATGTCGCTAATTGTATAGTCTATCATGGATGTGTTAGTCGGCCGTATTTTCATTAATATAGATATCAGCCGATCGGAGGGCGTGTAGCTAGGGTGCTACGGAGATGTCTATCAGGATCACAGTTTCAACATCGTGCGTCTCATCAAGTTTTTTTAGGGTGAGTGATTATATATATGGGTTAATTTAGGGAATGTTTTCTCTGGTGTCCAGTGACGGCACTGTGAACATGGTTTTGGCCGTCATTTTCGGCCACTGTACTCATGCCTGAGCAGATTGGTAGGTAGGGTCAGGTCTGTAGTTGATTGTTTTGACAGAAGCTGTGCATAAAGTGTCATTTCAAGGAGATTATCGATCAGTCAGTTGTGAGGATATACAAAAGCTACGAAGGTAAGGTAAGTAAAGGTATTAACGGTACACCAACACTAGTGTGTTATATAATGCCTACAAAACAAGAGTAAATAAGAAGAGATAAGATTGACCTGATTGAGCAGCTATATTGTATGATATATGGAAAAAAGAGATTTATTTGTGTGGAAGCGATAAAGATGCGAACGATTACCTTGGAGCATGCGCCCATCAGCCAATCGACCAGTAAGCCTGAACCGCGTGCTAGACGTTGGCTTATATGATATTATTCACCAATTACTAGTGATATCGCACCTAGTAAGACAAAGTTAGTTGTGAAGATGACGATATGACAAATATCGTTTGGTTTTCGGTCACTATGCCGAAAATGAGGAAACTACTGCCCGCACCAAGACACAATGTATCAGTAAAAGCTGTCATTAGATGAATTACGTAACATGGTGTGCATAAAAACAGCTAATCACTATGCCGATATATCCTTAATATTGAAACAAGATGCATTTCTTTATTAAAATCAAATAAGATAAGCCGACATTAGGCTGTAGCTAGTGAAGGAGATAGGAAGCGATCAGTAACGTTACTTCTCCACATTTGAGCACTGTCAACCAATGTGGACATAGAAAAAAAAACGGACAACAGAAGGACAAAGTCATTTGATCAGTGGGTGTGGGGAGAATCAGCTTGTCACAGAAGAAGACTGATAACGGGGTAAAAGAGGCTGTCTGAGTACCAAGGTAATCAGGTACTCAGAGAACAAAGTAGCCCACAGATACAGTGTCGATATCAATGGTCGCCACTTCAGAAGAAAACAAGCAAATACATGAGACATTTATCCCACACAGAACCAGCTCGAGCAACGTTCAATACGTTTCCGGTGCGTCCATCTTGAATGTTTTCCCAAAGTAAGCAGAAATGATAACATATATCTTGAACGAGAATGAAATAATTGGTATTGTGTATCATATTTGAAGTCAACTCTTCATCTAATCAATATGAAGATAATGCAGACTTTACTAATGCTAGCTATGTATTGGAAAACACAAAATCAAGTACTTTGTCCTTGCTTTAAGAACATTTTATGAATGCTCATGATTTAGACCCTTGCTATACTGTTAGTCCACTCGCTAGCAATGATCCAGATGTCAATTTCTCTAATGACCAGGTTGAGTCATCAGTTGTTACCAGTATGCTTGTGAATATGCTTCGTTAGATTACCTCCACAGTTGAAAAACTCGGCTCAAATGTCACATTTGCAAGGTTTTTCAAAAGTATGCGTTCGAATATGTCCTGTCGGAATACTTCCTTGAGCGAACGACTTTCCACAAATGTCACATTTGTAAGGTTTTTCACCAGTATGTCTTTTCATATGTTGTGTCAGATTACTTCCTTGAGCGAACGACTTTCCACAAGTGTCACATTTGTAAGGTTTTTCACCAGTATGTCTTTTCATATGTTGTGTCAGATTACTTCCTTGAGCGAACGACTTTCAACAAATGTCACATTTGCAAGGTTTTTCAAAAGTATGCGTTCGAATATGTCCTGTCGGAATACTTCCTTGAGCGAACGACTTTCCACAAATGTCACATTTGTAAGGTTTTTCACCAGTATGTCTTTTCATATGTTGTGTCAGATTACTTCCTTGAGCGAACGACTTTCCACAAGTGTCACATTTGTGAGGTTTTTCACCAGTATGCCTTCTTATATGTATTTTCAGAGTACATCCTTGAGCGAACGACTTTCCACAAATGTCACATTTGTAAGGTTTTTCACCAGTATGCACTTTCCTATGTTGGGTCTGATTACTTTCTTGAGCGAACGACTTTCCACAAATGTCACATTTGTAAGGTTTTTCACCAGTATGTCTTTTCAAATGTTGCGTCAGATTACTTACTTGAGCGAACGACTTTACACAAATGTCACATTTGTAAGGTTTTTCACCAGTATGTCTTTTTATATGTTGTGTCAGATTACTTACTTGAGCGAACGACTTTCCACAAATGTCACATTTGTGAGGTTTTTCACCAGTATGCCTTCTCATATGTATTTTCAGAGTACATCCTTGAGCGAACACCTTTCCACAAATGTCACATTTGTAAGGATTTTCACCAGTATGCCTTCTCATATGTATTTTAAGAGAACATCCTTGAGCGAACGCCTTCCAACAAATGTCACATTTGTAAGGTTTTTCACCAGTATGCCTTCTCATATGTATTTTCAGAGTACATCCTTGAGCGAACGCCTTTCCACAAGTGTCACATTTGTGAGGTTTTTCACCAGTATGCCTTCTCATATGTATTTTCAGAGTACATCCTTGAGCGAACGCCTTTCCACAAATGTCACATTTGTAAGGTTTTTCACCAGTATGCATTTTCATATGTTGTGTCAGATAACTTTCTTGAGCGAACGACTTTCCACAAATGTCACATTTGTGAGGTTTTTCACCAGTATGCATTTTCATATGTTGTGTCAGATAACTTTCTTGAGCGAACGACTTTCCACAAATGTCACATTTGTGAGGTTTTTCACCAGTATGCGTTCTCATAAATTCGGTCAGAGTACTTCTACGAAAAAACGACTTTCCATAAGCGTCATATTTGTGAGGTTTTTCACCAGTATGCGTTATTTCATATGACTTCATATTGTTTCCATTGATGAAGCAATATGAAGATCCATCGTTGACATCATCAGGGAACTCCAGTTTTATCACCGCTTTAACGTCTTCCATTCTGATGTATTCGGTTCCTTCCCTAAGCCAGAATTTTCCTGTAACACATGTTCATGAATCAATAGCTATTTTCATGTGATCTTTTAAACATCAAAACTTAAACTAAAGGGTGGTATTGTATGTAAAACACATTTCATTGTGGAAGCTGTTACTCGATTGTTATCGAAATGGATGGGGTGGGGACAAATTCTTTCTATCAAAAAATGATTTCGATCTTGCAGGTATATACAAACAAGGAACATTATTAAGCTACACTAATAAACATGTATCAGGGTTCGACACTAACGGTTGCCTGCTTGCCAGGGACAAGTGATTTGGCCTGTCGGACAAGTCAGTGGCTAAGCCAACTTTTCCTATCGGACAAGTGATTTTTTATGGGTCATGCACGCATTCGGCAACGCCCTGATTTGTTGTTTCACGCTGAGAAAAACAGATACTCAACTAGTCTCGTGAACTAACTGTATTACGCAAACATACTGTTATGCAGATCAGCGATTACAGCGCTTGTTCATGGTCTCAATTTGAAACTTGTTTAATTAATGTCAGGGTCTTATGATCGTCACGTGACCTACCATTCAGTCACACCGTGCGCGGGCTGTTGGTTAGCGGAACGAAACATGCGCTTCACTGGCTTAACAGCTGTAGCAATATCATCCTCCTGTGAGTAGCAGTCCACCTAGAGGTACCCTCCGCACGAGTATGCCTCCCACGCCAGTGGATTCGACAGTATTAAACAGATCTTAAAGACAGTTGAGGAATGTTATTATAGGTGTTTTTTTATAATGCTTCCTACTATTGGATAAAAACAAGGGGCCCTAATGCCTCGAAGCGCTGCTGCCTTTGACAAGATTTTCAATCAAACGTTATGACCATACTTGATAGAAACGTTGATAGGTTTACATTGTATTCAATTGCACACGTTTGATGGTCCCAGAGCCCTCAAATTATGCCACAGTGGCCTACTAATTGCATAACAAGAGAAGTTTAGCTTAGGTGTGTTGGTAAGCACATTTATAACATTCTACTAGCTAAATTGATAAAAACACCACAAATATACAGAAGTTTATTTCGGGTTGTGCCATCAAAACCTATCATCAATTGGGTTTACATAGTGCAAAATATTTAACAATAACTCAGGGGCAAAGGTCATGATGGGCTGGTTTTTTTGTTTGCAAGGACGCATCGACATATGTCTGAAATAGGGGCTGCTAGCTAGCTATATAACATGCTCTCAGGACTTATTTCCCATTGGTTTTACATTGGACAAGATATTGAACAATAACTATGGGGTCTTTGGTCATGCAGGGTTGATTTGTAGTTTGCAAGAAGCTGTAAGTTGGCTTCATGTCTAATTTAAGGTTGCTGACTATTTTCAAAAGAAAACGTGCCATCAAAAATGTATCAACTTCACTCCTTATCGGTGGACTGATCTTTAAAATAAGCTCTAAAAACTGATAACCACTCTAATATAAGGTTCCACCATACTTCTATATGATGCTGGCAAATGTATTTATTACATTCCGCAAGCCATTTTGACAAAATGCACCCCTCAAATGTATCCGATACAAAGATTCTGTAGTTAAAGAGCTGATCCAAAAAATAAGGTCATTATTAAAGATCCCACCAGACTCCATATTTTGACCAAAGGAAATTGATGTAGGGTTCTGATTGCTCAGCAACAGCAGATTCCATTCCCAATTGGGTTAACATTGAACAAGGGATTTCTTAACAGTTTTTGTATCAATTAATCAGAGTTACAAGTTCAAACAGAGGTGACTTTCAGTTTACAAATAGATAATGACATAAGATAGGTCCATGTATGATGTGGGGCTGCTAGCTTGCTTTAAAAAAGAACATGCCTTTAAAGTTTACGAACAGACGGACAGACACAAGAGTAACGGTATATGACACTCTCTACTGAACAGCAGAGCTAACAAGTTAATCATGATACCACATTGGGTTTGAACAGTGTAATAATGACTCCAAGGCAATGGTCATGTAGAACTGAATTTTAGTAAGACAAGAGATGTCAAGAAGACTTCTTTGGGACAGGTAAGTCTGTATAGGGTTTATGGCACACCAACAGTTGTATGTAGCCAATAAAAGTAAAATAAATATGAAGTGGTAAGATTGAAAACTGAGCAGTCACCTAAGATAAATGGGGAAATAATCCACTTGGATGAAAATGAACAAGAAGGTGGAATTGAAAAAACAAACAATTATCCTAAGGCATGTCACCACCATTTGGACTGAACCAGGCAATTTAAGCCTCTCCTCTCAGTGCAATCTGGGCCAGAGTAGTAAGTTGCAGATATGGCCCACACAAGGAGCTTTCCACTCAACCACCAGGATCTTGTTGTCCACCAACATCAGTCGCAACCCATGGCCTCTTATGACATGCAAGAAGATTTAGTTGACTTATTCTACCCCTGGACCCACAGGGGGTTCTTTGCGACAGGTAACTCGCTTAACAAGAAAAAACACATTGACAGCATTATGAAAAAAATGCACAGAGGGACATTATAGTAAAATCTTTGCTGAACTGCCATAAGTATTATTCCCCTCTGGGTTAACATTGCACAAGTGAATTTTTTCCTCTAATACCTCAGAGATCAAAGGTCATATAAGGAAGGTGGTGAGTGTGCAATGAAACATAAACATCTGAGGGGGTCAATGTGTGAATCAGACAATTATAAAGAAATAATTCTCCATTGGGTAATCAGATCTCAAGTAGCTCTTGCAAACGAAGTACCGAGCTGCTAAGTGTCAGAAAAATTTCAAAATCGGATTAGCTGATTTCTAATGTAGTAACAACTTCGTGCGCTTACACTGTTGAGTATGTAATTCTCGGCGTGTCACACAGGGACCACTCATTGCACTTGCATTGTCAACAACTGGTGGGAAATCCCGGGGAAAAATCCATACATACTAAAACAAAATATGTATTAAACCCGCTGTACAGTTGGGAAGAGAAAAACATACCCCGTCGTACTAAACGAAGCCCCCCAAAAAAAGCTGTCATATAGATTGCAGCTGAAAAAAACATACCCCGTTGTATAAGTAAGAGGCCCAACAAAACCAGTCGTACAAGTCGAGAGGCCGAAAAAACATACCCCGTCACGCGGCCTCTACCTCTATACCCTTAAGTGCCTCCCTCTGGGCTGCTGCACTCCCAACAAGGTTATAAAATGTGATGCTGTTCTGTTGGGGAGAGTACAAGAGATGATGCACACATTTTATCTACAAACTCCAGGTTCAAATGTAATGTGGTAATGAATGAATATAGATATCAACATAAGATGGGTCGATTTCGGGGGTGTACCACATTGACCAATTAGAAGACCATATATCTTCATCATATGTCCGATGAGGCAAGCCCCAGGCGGTCAAAGACGTGTGATAAAGAGGATAAATATTGAAAAGTGTACTGGGCAGAACCATAGGGCACATCGCGTTATGAAACTCAGCATGGCTAAAGTCATAGGATGATTGGATTATCGCTCATGTCCAATAAAAAAAAAAGGCTTGATTTATTTGAAGGGAAATAAGCTATATCTTTAAAAATAAACGATGACTAAATAGGTTATAAATATTCAGAAAACATGTAAACATACTGCCGATCATTTGATTAATCAAGACAATAGAGTTTATCGTTTATGACAGTCGATTCCGATCAAAATAGTAACACAATTGACGAGTTCACAATTTTGCTCCCCGTCGACTCGTCCTACATTAGTTTCGTTATTCTACATCCGGAATTACCGCAGCGAAATACAACTTTCATTTGAAGGGAGCTGCCATCGTTTGACAATTTGACACAATAAATGCCACTTTCGATAATTATTCATCACAGACACGGCAACGCATATGTACAACTCGTGTTAGACGAAAATGTCTTCGCGTGACAGATTAAAATTTATTTCATCTGCGTCAGTACAAATATGTCACAGACTTTATGGAATGATGTTGGGTTCTAGTTTCTACACTATATCAAAACATTTCATTTTGACAGCAGGAGCTTATACACTGGATACGTTCAAATCATGTGTTGCTATGATCCAACTTGCAAACCAACCAATTTCCAAACTGGTCGTCGCAAAATGGGTCGATCTATTTTCATATTGAGCAGTCATTGCGCAAGATGCTAAAATTTCATGAAATATCTAGAGAATCAGGTTATTCTTCTTCCTACACGTTGTTTTCAAGTGAAGTGAATTTCTGCCAACTTAACTCATTCACAACGACCTGGTGTGTAATTGTAATCGCATTCGCTGATCAATCTTGAAGACTAATCAGCGGTGACTAAAGTGTACCACTATGATCGTAAATACATAATCATCAATTTGAGGGGAGGAAATTGCATACGTGCGTTTGCTCTGAACTCAGCTTATTTTTTAATTATTCTTACATCTTGAGATTTCACAAGGTTAATTGCGTCAAATTATCGGACACTGCCTCCAAAACTTTGGCATAAGCCTATGGCCGTCAGTGTCATGAGTGTTTGAAACTACACTGGAAAACAATAAAATACACTTAATGCAATATTCAAAAAGGGCTGATTGTTTAAAGTGTATCAATCGAAACTGCAACAGAAACTTCTGCATTAGTCTATCTAGATATACTCTGACGCCAACAAAAGGTAAAGAAAACTGTACTCTACTTTTTACCCAAATCATCTCTGATCAATATATTCCTCAGACCAAGAACCAACTATAATAATTCTTATGTGTTCAGAATTCAATAATGCTGAAGTTCAAGAATACAATATGGGCATTCATCTGGTGTCACAATAAGACATTGGGCACTGCCTCCAAAAGTTAGGCATATGTCACGTGACCGTTCAAGCAGAGTTGTTGTCTTCTCTAATTTTGGTTCGCTTTGCTAATGTCATGTGCAACTGTTATGATATTATAGTGTCAAGTTTACATTATATGGGAAGAAGACAAGGTATATAAGTAAGAGTCTGCTGATAGTTTTACCCTGTACTTACAGTTTACGTGGAGTTCGTGCAGCAGAGGAAGATCGAGAGACTAAGTGTCGGTTGAGGAAAGTGGCAGAGTGTCGGCACAAAATGGATCGCGCGTATCAGCGTCAAAGATCGCATGTCACTTAGGAGCGTATTCCATGGAGACAGCCTTTAATATGGGACTTTGATTATAGATGGCGTGGTCCCCGGGGAAGGGGCGTGGTCAACGATTAAGCTCGCATTGAATTCCAAACACTAGGGTGTCGGAGACAGCTGTATTTGTCGGAATTGCAATCGAACCTGAGATCCTTGATAACTGACAAACGCATGAATGAGGGTGTCTTATCTGTGTGTATGTCAGGACATACATGTGTGTACATATTCGTATATGTCCCTGATCATTCCGATCCAAGCATAACACGGCTTCATGACTGAAATCATTCTTTATGAGGCTTCGGTCCCAGTGATGTCAATATATGGTACAGAAGATAGTCAGCAATGAAATAGTTCTGCTTGCGTTTGAGCAGCATATCTGCCTCTTGCTTGTTAGTAGGTACGGTGCCATATTTGAGGAAGCGTAAAAGCTGGCTACATTGAAGGTCACGCCTCTGTTCGCGTCTAATCTCTCGACTCATAGTGATAGAGTCCCAATATAACTTGTCGCTTGGGTTGTCAGCCGTTGAAGTTTAGCACGCTGTGTCCGTTAATTAGTTACTGCACATGGATCGCTTCTACCTCGTAATTGTCCTCTGAATTTGAAAATAATGAGGCCAGTTTATCGTGATCACGAGGGAAAGTAGATCATTAACCCACTGCAGAGGCGGGAATGGTGCATACGAATTCGTGCGGGGTTTCGTCTTCCGATGATTGATGGCACATTGTGGAGCTTAGCCTGAGATTTTGTCCGTAATCCTTATTGTCGGCTTGTTAAATAATTTCAGGATGAATGGCCGATAACAAGCCCGGCTTTTCGGGTCGTGTATGAGGGGCGTAGAGGCGAGATTTGGACGGTAACTGTGAAGTAGTCGCATGGGGAGCGGAGAATCGAGGGTGTCAACAACATAGGTGAAAGTGTCAAGATTGGGGAAATGAACAATGCCACCACCAGCATTGGTACGTGTGATGTCATAAGGGTGTAGTGTTTCTAAGACTTTATCTGTAACTTCGATATCGGTTTTCTACCGTGTTGGTCCGCCGGTAGCCAGGAGCCAAGTCCCGAATCAACATGTCCCAGTTAAAGCCCACGACTGACACGCGAGCGCTTATCAGGCAACGCTGACAAGTTTACACAGTGAAAGCGAGTTTTCAAGCGGTCACCAACAGGCGCGTGACCTAATGCGTATGCGACTATTTGTCCTCCCCTTAAACATTCTCTCTGACTCGCTTTCAGTTTTTAATGTCCTTCAAGGAACAACTATAAACACATTTATACGAGAAATAAAATACCTCCTTACTATCCTTGCCTTTCTATAATTTGGATACCAGCTCATTGTGGAATAAAAATTAAAAAATTGCAGATGCAGTAGCCTCACTAAAATATTTTTACTCAAGATATTTCAATAGATTTAAAACACTCATTACTCTTCGATGAATAAATGTATTCTACAAACTTGGCAAGTTGAGTGGAATAACACCACCTCTACCCTAAAAATACTAAAACCCGTTACAAACTATAAACCCATTATCTTTGACAATAACATCTACTCAGAAAAAATCCTAAACCCGTACCCGTTGTACAAGATGAGAAAGGCAAAAAGTATATCCCGTCGTACAAGGTATTATGCGAATGTATAACCCGTCGTACAAGTCGAGAGGCCGAAAAAACATGTCCCTTCGCGCGGCACATGTATACTATCTCTATACACTTAAGTTTGTCTAGCTTTGTGTGGCAGGTGGTCGCTGAGCCCAGACACAAAACTGTGGCCCAGGATTAATCCAACAGGTTTCATGGTGGAGAACTTCCGAATCGGCTGGTGAGACGAGTGAATTCTTCTTGGTATATGGTGCGAGAAGCTGATCAGAAAAGAGCCAGTTCAGTGGTACAGGTTATATAGGGTCATTGGAGTGAATGCTTGATCACACCTTGACGCGTATGTGTGTGTCAAACTGCGATCATTATTTAGATACTAAACTTTACTTCTGAAAAATCGCCCATCGCAGACGGTCTGGGGTAACCATCTTTGAAAATGTTCCGAATTAGCAGACTACATGGACAACTAGCAGAGGACCAAACATATTGAGTCTCAATTCATTAAGACTGTAAATTCTTTTTCAACATGTATCTACACCTACAAGAGGATGGGGAACTTCCACCCCCTCTCTGTTAGAGTTACATTTACATCCGATCCTGATTTACTCGATAGCCTCAGATTCTTGGCACCTCTCGGTAAAAGTGATCATGCAACCATGGAGTCTTAATCACTATGAGTGAAAAATCCCTAATGATTAAACCATGTTATGAAACAATAAAGGTGACTATGAGGGGATGAGAAATTTCATGAATATTGACTGGGAACACCAATTTGAGGGTATGGAGATTGAACAGTCAACCACCAGGATCCCATTGTCCACCGACATGAGTCGCAACCCAAGGCCAACAGGTTGCCTTCTAGAAGTCCCCTCTTACAACATAGAGGAGGATACAGCTAGCCTTTTCTACCCCCAGCCTCGGTGGGGGGGGGGGCACTTAAGTGTATAGAGGTAGTAGGTTATGCCGTGGGTTATGTTTTTTCGGCCTCTCGACTTGTACGACAGGTTTTATTGGGCCTCATACTTGTACTACAGGGAATGTTTTTCAGCTTCAATCTGTACGACACGTTTTTGGGGGTCTTCGTTTGCGGGGTATGTTTTCTCTTCCCATGCAGTATGTCGAGATTTTCTCCCAGGATTGCCCCCCGATCATTGACAATGCAAATGCAATGAATGGTCCCTGTGTGATGCCCCGAGAATCACACTCAGCCCACAGGGATTTGCATTGGCCGGCTATCCGATATCTTCTTTATATACAAACCCTTTGTGGTTTATACATACATAGAAGATAGTGGCCGGCCGGCCATACAAATCCCTGTGGCTCGACTGTGCAAGCATGCAAAGTTGTTACTGCATGTAATCAGAAATCTACTCATAGCATTATGAGATTTATCCGCAACTTTTGTCCTGCCTACGACGTACGACGGATTATACGTTATGCATTTGCATAATACCTTGTACGGCGGGGTACGCTTTTTTGCCATTTTCACCTTGTACGACGGGTTATACTTTCGCATAATACTCTGTACGACGGGGTATGCTTTTTTTCCATTTTCATCTTGTACAACGGGTTCAGGTTTTCGAGGTCCCGCAGCACACCCTTATTCGAGTTAAGGCCAAGTGCACCCCTCGTGCCCCAGACCCACCGGGGTGTTGACCCAAAGAAATCGCTGTATGATCCAGTAAATCAGCTGGCATGGCTTTCGATATTTGTTAGCAATTTCCTTTCCTCCTTCTTGTTCATTTTCATCCACGCGGATGACGAGTCGCAACCCACAGCCAACAGGTTGCCGCCTATTAGTCGCCTCTTACAAAATGCAAGAGAATATGTGGGCCTAATTTACCGCTGGACCGTTAGGGGTTTCGTTGGGCAGGTAAGGTAAGGTAAGTATAGTGTTTAACGGCACACCACCACTAATGTGTTATATTGTTAGGGGTGTCAGCCGAACCTCGCCGCAGGCGGCCGCGCTTGTGCCTCAATGTTATTTCCAATTTTTTTCAACTTGCTCTAACTGGCATTTATATTTAAGATACATGGACGAATGATACATCAAACGAGAGCAATCGTATTGAATTTTAATAATATTGCCTTACTTTTCGCATTTTACTCCGTTTGGGCCATCAAAAATGTGTGTTTGTGGAGCAATACGTTCAAATTCTTGGCGAGCATTTTTGACTTTTCGAGACTCAGTCCGTTTCGAATTCTCTAAATCGTTTCGTATTCGTTACTCGTATCGTTTTTATTGCTTGTTAAATGACAAGATGACATTCTAATGGTCATGGTCATCTAAAAAAATTGGCCAAAGGGAAAATAATATTATTTACGTACGAAATTTTACGGTGTAAACAAATGTATCTTTTCCCCAATTTTATCAGAGGCCCGCGACATAGGTGCACACTTTTGACAAATTTAAGTATGATGTTACAAATGGGTGAGGTTTATTGCAACCGTTTTGTCGTATTTCGCATTTCAAAATGTTGTCCAATCATCTCATGCTCGCCCCGTGAGCCCGTATCAGGGTCAACCTTGCCTCGACTCAACACGGCTGCGCACGCTCGCAACCACCGCTGATCGCTTGGGATCAGACAAAGTCGATTTTCGTTCATTTATCAATCTGTCCCCGATTATCCATCTATATACGGGGATAATTCAAGTATAGAGGAACACTTTGATCAAGTTTATTTTCTTGTTAAATGGACCGTCCGGTCGTATTTCAGACTTTAAAATGTTGGATTTTGTCATGCCAGCGCTGGGAGAGCGTATAGCATGCCTTTACACGGCCGACTCAAGATCGCTTACGTGACTGATCGCTTGGGGTCAAACAAAGTCGATTTTCGTTCATTTATCAATCTGTCCCCGATTATCCATCTATATACGGGGATAATTCAAGTATAGTGGAACACTTTGGTTAAGTTTATTTTCTTATTAAACGGACCGTCCGGTCGTATTTCAGACTTTAAAATGTTCGATTTTGTCATGCCCGCGCCGGGAGAGCGTATAGCATGCCTTCACACGGCCGACTCAAGATCGCTTACGCGACTGATCGCTTGGGGTCAAACAAAGTCGATTTTCGTTCATTTATCAATCTGTCCCCGATTATCCATCTATATACGGGGATAATTCAAGTATAGTGGAACACTTTGGTCAAGTTTATTTTCGAATCGATTGTAAATTTTTGGTCGAATTTTAAACTTTAAAATGTTCGATTTTGTCATGCCCGTGCCGGGAGAACGCATAGCTTGCCTTATCAGTATTATGTTATTCGATTCTTGAACTTAAAGAGACTGTTCAGCCCCATATAAGGAAAGTAGTTGCCTAGCAAGCTGCTTGGTAACAGCACCTTGGAAACCAAAAATGTTACATTTTCAGACTTTCGGTCGCTACGCGGCGTTGTGGTCTCAGAAAAAAGATCCTTGCTTCGACAGTCGCCATTTATGTTGTCGGACATTATCCTTCCTGCTTGTCGGTCTAATGTGTGCACAATTATGCCCACAACTTGAATGAGTGAAGATTTTATGAAATCTACATTATGTAACTAAAGCGGAAGAATACACATCGTTAGCGAGGTAAATTCAGAGCGCGTTATGATTTACAGCTAACATTCGTGTAGTTCATGGTTTTAGGGAGGCACCGTTATCGATGGAACGACATAACTAAATAAAACAGATCTCCACAGTATATCATGAACATTTCCTGTCAAATAATAATGTTAAAAACTTATCAACATAACTTCCATCATGTAAACTCGGCGGCACAAATTAGAAAATGTCATTACTTTCGTCTGCGTTAATCGTAGTAATGTAATAACGAAATGATCCCTGATTGCCTTATATGTTCTGTTCTCCAATGCCAGTGGGGTTTTTTTTATCCACAAACATATGGTAGAGTTCCTAGAATCGTACGGCAGAATATTGTGCCAAGAAAGGTTAATAGATAAGATTGAACTGATAAAGCAGCCGCCGTATAGGTTAAATGAAATGGAGATGTAAAAGATAAAGATGGAAACGATTATCCTAAGGCAAGTCAACACCAGCCTTTTTTTGGAGTGTGGGGGGGGGGGGGGGGGGGGGGGTTGTGCAGAGACCAATTTTTGACAAGCGTACCAAGCAGAATCATAGAGCACATCGCGTTATGATATCCACTATGACTGAAGTCATGGGATGATTGGAATATCGCTCAAGAGTCAAGTGCCTTCAAATAAGGTTCATGATTATTTAATAAGCTATGTATTTAATAACAGACGATGTCTTAATAGCTTATAAACTTTTAAAAAACTTGAAAACATACTGCTGATCAATCGATCTTACCTAAACAACAGAGTTTGTGGCAGTCGTCGTTTAGATCAAAATAGTAAACAAATTGGCGCGTTTACAATTTCGCTCCCCGTCGACTCGCCCTACATCATTTCCGTTATGCTCCAACCGGATATACATCAGGGAAAATAAGATTAAACGCGGTATGTCTATAATTGTGTGATAATAACTTTTTGTACCAGGAGAATTCAACCAACCGAGAAAAACTACTGTAAGAGCCGAATTAATCAGAATGGAAGATGATCAAGCGGTGAAATAAGAGGAGGTCACTGATGATGTGTATTGTGGAGCCTCGCATATACAGGACGGATTACTCTCTGACAAATATGTATTGGTTGGGTCTGTGGACAGCTGTGACAGCAATAACAGTGAATTCGAAGCCAATGACAGCACGTCAACCAATATGTCGCTCTTGATGAACATGGATTGTACCCTTCAACAGATAATACAGACAAACTCGTTATGAGCAAGACGAGCTTAACGTTAAAGCGGCGATAAAGCTAGCCAGAGGCCTGTGGTGATTCGCGTATTATTATGGAGTCAAGGTAAACTCGCATGCGCCAATCAACCGCATACTCTGGAGATATTTTGTGAGCATGTTTAATTCCTTGTGGCGTGTTAGACAATAACTTGACTAAAGAGGGAGTTGTCCCATATAATAGGGATATTCCCATTTAGGATGAATATTTGATCATTTGCTGAAAGGGCGGGAATTCATGTACCCAACATGCTTCACACAGCATGAATTATGATAATGATTGAGGTCGTGTTATAAGTGGTGCGCAGACCGGAAAGTGATAGAAATCAAATATTTGACACAATCATCCCTTTCCCCTGGGTCACACACACGCGCAAGTTTTACAGTACACTAACATAAGGCACTAACATAATAGTCAAACATAAATAATTTATAGAGCTCATCGCACCAACTGACAGTAATACAATGGAGAAGGATTAAGTGACTAGATATATAGCTTAAAAGTTGTTTGCTTTAATCATCAGCTCGTTAGCATTTTAATGTGGAATTATTGCCTGTGGTACTCGAATAGTTAGTATTTATCCTGAACTGACGAGCCGCCAAAGACAAATGTAGACCAACACTCTAATATAACGATCCAACACTCAATGATAATGCTCACTTTATTGGTGTTAGTACGAATTTACCGCGCACAGCCATTTTATTGTACACAGCGGATCCACACAAGAGCAAAGTGGACAGAAACCGCAATGCAAAACAACTCAACAATACTCCAGAGATCCACCAAAGATAACACACCCACATTCTAACACGCGAATGTACCACACATCATAGAGCTATCACGAAGCAAATATCTACTTAACATCAGAGATCCACCATGCAATACGATTAGTCCACATATCTTACATTCAACATATACTGCCGATCCACCATAAACTAAGCACTCCTTGTATAGCATACATCGAATTTATATTGCAGATCCAGCTAGCAACAAGCAAACATCCATTTACTATTGCAGACCCACAATACAATACACATTCCACAAGCTGCATACAACACACTTTTCCAACTCATCATGGATCCAGATTATAGTACTGACGAAATTATCGATTGTTGGAATCACTATTGGCGATAGTTATCGTTCTCAGAGATTGCTATCAATGAACTGCATCGGGACGATCACGATCACAATACATCGATGTTGTGATCTATCCTTACACCCTTGCCATTTAATGCATTATGGTTTGAGTTACGCGCATTAGATCATCACTTTGTTTGCTGTAGAACTTGATACATACATAATAACTGTGTCCATCAAATGGCACTGTATTTAAAAAGATATAAGGCTCTTAGTAAGTGATATACATGTCTAGCAGGATCGAACACGAGTCTTTGGAAACAATAGCAACATATATTGTATACATATATATATTTTTTATATATAATGCACACTCGCTCACTCTTACTCACTAGCTAATTCATCAACGCATCACGTGAATCACGCACACAAATACGCACTGATTATCTCACTTTATTCTCAATCACTTATTCATTTGCTCACTCGGACACATACTAATTTATATACGAGTTTACGCACTCATTCACTCACATAACATGTCTTATGTCAATTACAAACTAACGCATCCCTTTACTCGTTCCGTTCTTAAACATCAACACTATGTTACATGATTGTCAAAATACAGATCAGTTGTAAACAACGCAGGGAAAAGATATCTTTTTTTTTTGCCCAAAGCAATACACAGTCCTTGATACATCGTAAATTTGGGACATTGTTATTGCACATATCAGTTACATTCTCATTATAATTGATAAGCGACAGAACGACGACTGTGTTCACTGTGAGAGATTGTTAAGGTTTCGAGGGTGGTGGGTAGGTTTATTTGGGGGGATGGATCAATTTGATCCTTTTAAATCTATGATGTAGTGATTTCTGGCTTGTATTATCATCATTGTGAATCCTTTTAAATCTATGATGTAGTGATTTCTGGCTTGTATTATCAAATGTGAACGTTCATGCTTTAATAAGACTTGGTGCATCATACTTCAGTGAGTGCAGAGGTCCAAATATTCGTAGGGCCACTTTAAAAACATCAGGAGGAGATCTAATACGCCAGTTAGTGTAGAATATTTAAGCCTATTTCTAGTATTATAAGAAAGTGTTATTTTATGTGTTTGTATGTGTGTATGTGTGTGTATGTGTGTGTGTGTGTGTGTGTGTGTGTGTGTGTGTGTGTGTGTGTGTGTGTGTGTGTGTGTGTGTGTGTGTGTGTGTGTGTGTGTGTGTGTGTGTGTGTATCAAGGTCAAATGATTGTGCGAGTGAAGCCTCCAGATGAGACATGCAAAAGGGCACGTCACGACTATTTGGTATCCATGCACAAATGATCTATAAATGTTATCGCCAGCAAATATGTAACAAATACCTGATGTTCTTATGATAATAACCATGATACTGTTCATAGATATCAGCAGCTTTATTCCTTGTCGCTCTATGTGTGTCTATGCCGAGCGATGAAATAGCCGTTCTGGATGCACGCGAGTTATCCTACATTGCCTGTAAGACACCTGCTAGTTGGCACACTGCTCGGGAATCATGTCCTCTCTTCGGCGAGGGCTATTATCTGACCAGCATCACCAGTGCGGACGAGTAGGGCCTGCTGTACAGTTTGAATTCACTTCTGGGCATAGAAGTGAGTCGGCTTCATGCCAAATAAGATATCTGCTTGGCGCTGTCAATTAAACACGGGTTGGCTGATACTGATCGTGTCGGTCGAGGCGGTGTTGGCTACGTGTGTAAGAGGTTTGTCAATTATTCAAACACGACTCTGCCTGACCTCGATAAAGTCCATAACAGCACCCTGTGTTAAAAGAAAAATTAGAGATATTTATATCAGGGTGTTGCAGTTGTAGGCAATGTTGGTCAATTTTAACAATATATTGTATTTTGATAAAAGCAAATACCATTGGGCTGAGCGAGGTTGCAATATGAGCAAACCTCATTATTCACTCGTAAGAAACAAATCGAGGTGATTGATCAGTATTGACCACAATTCAAGCATTTTAACATCATTTCATTACAAACATCTCTTGATCCTGCTACTATCTCTGTCCAAATGTTTCGTTGAGCACCAAGTCGGTGTCATGCACTGGTAACCTCAGAAGAGAGTTCTTAATCTACCGTCGGTGCATAATCAATCGCGCATACCAGCAGTGAATCAATATAATTAGTATCAACATCCATGGCAGTTAAAACTGCGTAGTGATCCTACAATTATCAAAACACCTCTAATAGAACAAACAAACTCAATCGCACGACCAATGAAAGTCGTGTCAATAACGCGTGTATCACAGAAATATTACCCAGCGCTGTATGCGGTTGGACAAGTTAGCGGCGTGGACAATATAGCGTTACCACAGACGTGTTTCAGTAATTACCGACTTCGCCGTTTGAATCAGTCACGCGAAGAAATTTACTTCCAACATGAGTTGTATCGATGCGGGTGTCGTGTCTGTGATGAATTATTATCGAACATGGCATTTATCGAAGACATCTTTCTTCATATGATAAACAACGTTCTATATTCCCAGTGTATATTTCGATCGGAGCTTAGCGAAACTGATGTTGGACGAGTCGGCGGGGTGCAAATTTGTGAACTCGACAAGTTTGTTTACTATTTTGATCGGAATCTACTACTGCCATAAATTCTGTTGTTTTGGTAAGACTGATGGATCGGCAGTATATTTTCATCGTTTGATTTTAAATAAACAGCTTATTTCCCTTTAAAGGTCAACTACAACGATTTTCATCATTTCTTTATAATGTGTCTCAAATTGAAGATTAATAACTCATAAACCAACGGGGACCCATAACTCATTGCAACGGCATGCATAAGTACTAAAAATCAACCGATAAGGTTTCATTCGGAAGAAAATACGAAGCCATCTTCTCGATGCCATTTTGCCTCAGTTGGCCGCTAGGTGCGCGTTGCGTGACGTCATTCCTGCTGCGCTGTCTCCAAGAGAATTTGACTGCGAGCGAGCATAGATGATAGTAGACGGATGAATAACTCGTGCTTTCTCGCGGTTATGTTATGGCGACGAGACTTTGGCGCGAGTTAAGGTTCATTACTTCCGGTGTCTTGGTTGCTATGATCTGACAAGGACAAGATCGTCTGCACGTTGTTTACCTTTTTGTATTGTCGTTCTTTAGTGGTCTGTGTTCATATTGATCTTTAAAAACACTGGTGAGTAATTTCTAGTTTCACATTTAAATTATTTAGCCACCAAAAGCATTTGAAACATATTTATTTAAAAAGAAACCATATCGATACATTCCATGAAGGGGGAGTTTCCCGCAATAAATTAATGTTTGTAGGGCTCTGTCTAGCATGGCGTAAACATGGGAATTAATATTTCATTTACCAATGGCAATACAACTAAATTATAATGGGATGGGCTGTAATCGCTATGTATGGGTAACGCATATTAAACTATGTACAGCTATATGTATGGGTGATCGTAGCCTCGTCGTGCACGGCTAGGTGTTCGTATCCTTGAATGAGTAGCCAATACCATGGATTGGATAGGATTGCCCAATTATATTATAGTTTAGATTTATTATGAACCCAATTACTTATTACTATAATCGGTTAAAAAAAAGTGCAATTGTAATCATGGTCAGATTCTCAGATTGCAAATTTTGAAGGATCATATTTAGCAACAGCATTCTAAATCAGTGATGCATCCCACCCACCTAGAGCTGCATTACACTACCCATATCATAAATTGAAATCATTATTTGATTCTATTTGCAGAAGATGTAGTGTACTATTGTGGAATGCTTCCTCCGAGAAGTGTAGGGGATTGTCGTTCCATGCAGTTCATAGGCCACTTAATATATGACATGTAAGAAAATTGTTTCGGGTATTTATTCTTCCAAGATTTTTGTTTCAGAGCACACTGGGTAACAGACTTTGGTAGAGGGCAGCTTGCCATCTTTGTTTATGCCTGAAAAATGTATAACGACACCCAAATTGCCATGTAGAAAGGAGCCAGTGAGTCTTCCAGAGTTAATTAAACATGTTTATTGCAAGTTTGGCTGCTTTTCACAAGGCTATTAAGATTTTAACAATTTGACAGAGCTTTCTCTTCACCTTTCTGACTGATTGTTCTGCTTGCATTATATTGTTTCATTTTGTGTTTTTTCCATGATGGTGTGACTTTTCATGGAGAAAACAGAAAAAATTACCACAGATATCCTTGCAAGAGATGCCAAGAATGCCAAAGGGTGGTGTGTGGTGACGAGAGACGATTTGGTGATTGTGAAAATTAAATTATTCAACAATTTACTCCTGGATGCCTATTTTTTTCACATTTCCTATATCAGAGGGAGGTTGTTTCTACCTCTATTTTTTCAGGGTCTTCAATAAATGGGAAATGACTTAAAATATATGCTAAATGTGCTCCCAGAGGCAAAACTGACCTGTGATAAAAAAATGCAGAAAATCATCTAGCTTCAGAAAATAATAACAAATAACTGATACAAGATAATTGCATGCAATTTTCAGGATGTATTTATTAGTATATAAGCTTACAATCAACATAGTACGCTTACAAGTAGTACAGATGGAATTATATGAAATTGACAAGCATTTAGTGTATGATTTTACAAAAATACAAAAACGGTATGAAAGTGATAGAATTAGCCATGCCAACCATTATGCAACTACAAAAGGTATCAACATGAATTTTTCAGGACTTATTCTTTGTATCTAACTGAACATTCAAAATGGTATCAAGGGCTTTTCAAAACAAGGATTTCTATATTTATCTGGACGTCAAATTTTCACTGAGAAAACACTTATCGGGCACATTCATACTGGACTTCCTACACCACCAAGCATCAATTAGAAGAAAGTTGCAAGAAGTAAGTATGAAACTTTCTTACATGGATTATCTTTTGATAAAGTACTTAGCAAACTTAAAGATAATAAACTCACATACACACCATCATTCAGTTACTTTAAATTAAAAAACGACAGACATATAGAAAGCGGTTGAATGAGTACTGATGTAACGACTGAATGAAACTTAATCCATGATTTATCACTTGTAGGAAATCTCCCATCACACAAGCAATCTTTGAGTGGACTAAGCATTTGTATTAATCCGGGGACTGTGGAAAACAATTTAATAATGTGTTTACAGAGGTTGATCAGTCATTGAAGCAATACCACCCATAAAGTCATTTTAAGTTTATGAAAACAGTGGAATAATGTTGGCCCTTAGTTCAAGCTTAAGTTACTTTTTTTTAACAAGATAAACAAAGGAATAGTGAATTGACTGTAGTACCAACCATTATCCATCAGGCACTTTGCAGTAGATTCATCGACCATTCCAAACTTTTCCAGTTGTTCAATACCTCTATGGACATCGTCATGGGTCACCTATTGCATATGTAAAGGTTTTTGTTATGAAAAATAAGCTGTGTTGTCTGAAATAGCATGTATGATCAAGATTTACAATAATCTAGCACATGATATCGTGTTACCTTTTCCTCAGCCTTCAATCCATAACAATGATGATCTATTTCCTGAAGCAGATAGTCAGTTGAAATTCAACATTTCTTGGTTCCATATGAATAAATATATGGTGTGACATATGAAAGTTCACTTATCTCAAAACTAATAAGCAACTTAGCACAAGATCAATTAATAACCATCAGAGTATGCTCATATTCATCTTCTTGATCTACTTATTTTACTATTGATTCCACATCCTGCATAGCAACAAATATCATTGACCACCACTATTTTGATGGCTAAAATACATCACCACAAAGAGCTATATTTAGTATCCTAGGAATAAAGATTTCTTACTAGGTGGTTAGAAAGCACAATTAGTAAATATTCACCATATATAAGGCATCCACTGCTTGATTCCAAATTGAATAAGTATTCTGCAAATATATTGTACTACAATTTGTAGTTGTACAAGTCAAATTGGTAGATGCTACACCATATTTCTTCTCTTATATGCCTATAAGGGATGGTGGAAGCCTTTAAAATAACTTTTACCCGTTTAATGACTTAGCATGGAGAGTCCAACAACATCCTGTATCCCCTCCAACACGGTTTCCGGAAGCAACGATCATGTGAGACCCAGCTGTTGGAGTATGCACTCTTCAAACACCGTCCCAGTCGAATCTGGCGTTCCACAGGGCTCTGTTCTTGGTCCATCCCTGCTTCTCTACTACATTAACGACATACCTAGTACCATCAAATCTACAGTACGCCTCTTTGCTGATGACACCATAGTATACCTGGCCAGCACCTCCGAATCCAACTGTAAAGTACTCCAAGAAGACATAGACAAACTTGCAAAATGGGAAAAAAATGGAAAATGGAATTTCACCCCCAGAAATGCCAAGTCTTGACAATCTCCAAGAAGAAACATCCAATCAAGTATGACTACAAACTTAATAACCACTTACTAGAACATGTGACTCGGCGAAATACCTAGGATGCGCCATCAACTCCGAACTGAACTGGAGGCAACACATCAATTCTATATCAGCTAAGGCAAACAAGACCATCAGTTTCCTGAGAAGAAATCTAAACATCTCATCTACCTCTATAAAACAACAAGCTTACTTCAGCCTAGTCAGACCTTCAGTAGAATATGCAAGCGTAGTGTGGGACCCTCATGAGAAAGGTGACATCCAATGCCTGGAAAAGGTACAACGAAGAGCAGCCCGTTTTGTAAAAAATTGATACCATAACCGGTCAAGCGTTACAGACATGTTGGAGGACCTTAAGTGGAAGTCACTGGAACAACAGCATAAAGAGACAAGACTAGCTATGATGTTTAAAATCACAAATGACAGTATATGTATCAACAAATCCAAGTACCTCATCCCACCAACATGAACCTCAAGACACAGTCCATCTCATGCTTTCCATATACTTCCATCCAGAACAGAATGCCACAAGCAATCATTTTTCCTGAGAACCATCAGAGACTGGAATCTGCTAGATACCTCCGTCGTGTCAGTTGGCACAGTTGACGCTTTTAAGACTCAACTTGCCACCTACTTTCCCTAACTCCTAATTTTTCTACTTTTTTAACTCTTGACTCTTCACTGTACATTATTCTCACTTTTTACTTTATATTTCCTCTCTCATTGCGCAACCTAATTGCAAAAGTCTTCAACCTATTGAAGTTGGCCATATAATGGAAGAAGAATAAGAAGTAGCTTCAAGTGACAGTAACACTAACATACTGCCTAAGACAGTGGCCTGCAAGTTATTAGTTAATCGGTCTAGTGGACTGAGACCCACTTTAAATTTCAGATTCAATAAATAGATCATGTACATCAAATAGTTAATAGAAATGCGTAATTGTATATCGTCAAACATTCATCAACTACATACTGTAAAGACTAACCAAAAATAAATAATAACATACCTGAATTGAATTAGCTACGGATAAAACTTCACAACAAATTCGCGCGTCAATGGTGAAAAGTCATTGACGACCAGACGCCGGAAGTAAGTAACCTTAAGATCGCGTAAAAGCTGCGCGTCACAACATCGTACCGTTGAGCCAATCACAGTTGGCGATCCGTCTACGATGATCTATGGAGCGAGCGAGCGAAGCGAAAAACGATTGTTTGGATTTTAAAATTACACCGTTTAGACAAGCCATGTCGTCTTCTGATGAAGTTTACGAGTCTCCATAGCATAACATTGGGGCAAACCATGTCCATGACTATTTATTTGAGCCAATACGGACGGGAGTTGAAAAATCCAAGTCACACTACGAAATGACACCGGGAGCTGTAAGTCTAACTCAAGGGTCCGCTTCGGATAAAGAATCAACAAAAGATTTCGATGAATGGCAAGTTTTAGAATACCCTTCCCAAGCTTCATTGAACTATATTAACCGGTAAAAAATAATCGTTAGTTTCATTTACCCAATAAATTTACACATTCTGTAAGTTGAGGATGGTATGTTGACAGACCTAACTACTACAACAAATAGTACTTGGCTAGTGAATGTAGCTTTGTCATTGTACCCTGAGCACATTGGATATTGTGGACAGATGTTTGCATGCAGTTTATAAAGTATTTTCCTTTTAAATTCATTCATTGTACCACAAATATAAATTTACAATGACTCTTTAATTATTTCTCTAACTTAGGTGTAGCTGTCATTTCTGCATCCCAATGGACACAGCCAGAGAGTGCTACAGAAGTTTGGAGAGAGTGATGGCTCTAACAAAGGAATGGACATGCATCACCAAGCATCCCAGATTCCTGTCTAGCTGCATGAATAAAAATGTGCTGGAAGTGTCCAAATTTGAATCTGTTCAAATGGACAGACCTGTTGGAGATGAGGTCTCTACAATGAGTAAGTTAGCCATTATTGCTACCAAAAAGGATGGTTTGAGGTTGAACAATCATATTTATTACAAAGGGAACATTAATTCCACTTTGTAAAATATTCAGTGTTCATATTGATGAACTACAATATATTTCACATAGCCAAGAATAAATAATGCCAGTTACATGAAATCCAGAGGCAGAGCTTACAATAAAATTATGAAGTGAGGAAATGGTTGACAAATGACAATTGTTTTTTTTAACTATACAACTTATTTTAAAACCATAGATAACTAATTGACATATTGCTTCAGATTATTCAGGTATCTAGCCTACCTCCAGTTTACACTCTGGATATGGTACAGACTGGGCAAAAGAAACAGGAAAGTGCTGGCAGCCTGTGTGGTAACAGCTGTTAGAAAATCCTTCCCTGACCCGGGCGGCAAATATACAGGTTATCTACAATGGAGCGGTAGATTTCTTGGTCAGGTTGAATCGACACCTGTGAGCACCTACGAGAAAATCCTTTCCAGGTTTCTCGTAATGGGAGGCAATAGGTGGTGGGACAGTCCTGTCATCTGCAAGGACCTCAGCAAGTCTGTAGCTTGGGTATTTTTGCCTTAGATCAAGCACCTGATGTACATAGTCTGAAGCAAATCAATGATATTCATATTTTGTGATAGTCATATAATAAGTTAGTTATATTATATGCCAATTTTTAATTGGGTAACAATGAAACTTATTCAGGTTTCGGTAATAAATGTCAAAATAACGTGTTTCATTTTAGATTAATGCATGTTCACACCAAAAG
The DNA here is from genome assembly GCA_034190875.2 of Urechis unicinctus. Classification (NCBI taxonomy): domain Eukaryota; kingdom Metazoa; phylum Annelida; class Polychaeta; order Xenopneusta; family Urechidae; genus Urechis; species Urechis unicinctus. The sequence goes on along the minus strand of CM067357.1, from coordinate 27,553,038 downwards.
AAATTGGTACTTTGACAGGCTTGGGATTTTCCCATACCTGAACATGTTCAGTGTTCTAATAGCACTACTGCTACTAACAAAAATCCCTGAAGCCATAAACAAATTCCCTGCGGGCATAGCTCCTGTAAAAGGTTGGCAATCCCACATCTTACGATGTCCATTCACGCTGATTTGTTCAAAACAAGCAAAACTCCCCGGTATCTTTGATTCTGACTAGGGCCATCATCCAGATCAACACCACTGTACATAAGCATTCTGTGAGCTAAATTTTTCTTCCATCAAATAAAACCCTGTGATTACACTACAAACAAAACAATATTTACCTAACAGTTCTTCAAACGCCATGTCATCATCAGTATCCATCTCAGCATCATCGTCAGTGAAGTCATAGTCAGGGTCAGTTTCCATCTCATCATCGCTGTCCACCAGTCCAACAGATTCCTCCTGGGGCTCATATTGGGTGCCCCTGGTGACACTTTTGGTGAGATGGGCCAACTTGGGTACCTCTTGAATATTTCTTTATCCCAGGAAAGATAGAACTCTGTGTCTGTAGAGACTTGTCAGCCATCTATGGTATCAATACAATAAGTATGCTACAATTTCATTCATCATAGCCTTTAAGGATGTAAATGTTTACAAATTGACTCTGAAAAGACACATGGATACATACAACAGAAGTTATCCCTGCCAATGCATTTCATCATATATAATAATGCAGTTGCCTTGTGACACTCACCAAAACATTTGCCTGCACCCCTAATGACAAGTGAGAGCAAGCTTCATGGTCGGCAGACGGCAAGGCACTCGCCCCTGGTGTAGCAAACAGCGCGGACGCTGACAGGCGAAGTTTCTTCGCCTAGCCTAGGTCGGCAGTACTTGAGTGTGACACCTGTGATTCACCACTGTCACTTGATTTATCTATCTGCTCAGCTGCCAATACCATTTCGGAGCCTAGGTTTCTTACGAAATCCTAGACTTTTGAGCAGCTCTGGGTCAGTCTCATAAGCACTTTTCTCGAAATGATCAGAACATAGAACTGTCGTATAACTATAAGGGCCGGACTCCAGTGTTTACGCTTGACTTTCGACACCCATATGCGGCGCATATGTCTTTTAGAAACAAAAAAGTCAATTTTACGGTGGTGGATATCATAAGGCGATGTGCTCTATGATTCTGCTAAGTACACTTTTCAATATTTAGCCTTTTTACAACCCCACCCCCTCCTAAAAAAACATGAACTTATGTATAATTTGTTGCCAAAATTAAAAAACGCATATGGGCTGATATAACGTCTATGGGGTCTCATTGGGCATGTGTTGAAAATATAATATAGTCTTCATTATCCGCGCACGACGGTAATATAAATATATACCGCCGTGCTCAAAGATGTGTGGGTTGTGCGGTGAGCGTTTTATTTCGAGTGCATATAGCTTCTCGTCAATGTTGTGTACTTACGTATCTATATATGTCGAGAATTTAGATGAATATCCTTTGATTGACACTATTTTGGTTAACCACTGTCTCGTGATTATTTAGCAATTGTCACATGATTTTTTAGAATCACAACTTTCGTTCACGGCAACCCCCATTTTGGACATATGGCGTCACATTACGCAGTTTCAATTTCACTCGCCATGTGGCTGCAGGTCCGGTGGGGGGCACTTAAGTATATAGAGGTAGTATACATGTGCCGGGGTATGTTTTTTGGGCCTCTCGACGAGTTTTGCTGTGCCTCATATTTGTAGGACGGGGTATGCTTTTGCCATTTTCACCTTGTGTGACAGGTACGGGTTTTTGAAAATCCTGGGCCACACCCCTACTCAGGACAAGGCCAAGTGCCCCTTCAGGCTGCGGGAATCCATAAGTGCTATCTTTTTTCAATTGTCAATGTGATATCGTTGAATACACATCCCCCCTCTAAGGTAGGTATTGCCAAAAGATAATCATTGACAAAATGACACATATACTTAAATAATACAATTTGGTAAGCACAAGTTTGCTTGCGAAGAACCTTGTCTGCGTGTGCGCGCAGCAACCGATCTTGTCATTCGAAATGAACATGAACTTTTAAAAATTTGTCTTGCCCGATTAAATCGCCTTTGACGAAATCTCAACTTGTTAATAAACATTCATTTATGTGAAAAATTATTCTTTTTAGGTACATTTGTGTAATTATCGTGTATAATTGGAACTAATGTTTCGCTCACGCCGCATTAGGTTATGATCATCGCACCACGTCAATAAGACTTCGTGCATGGCTAAGTCTTCATTTGACTTCTGATTGGTTGAGGTGTCTGGCCCTCTGGATTGATCAGAAAATTCCATGTGAGGCTTTGACAAGGCACTACTCTGCTCCCGGGTGGTGTGTTCACTTGTCTTGTCAGCCAGAGTAACGAATTAGGCCTAATAGCATTGCTACAAGCTCTTTGGTTACGAGTCATTCTACAGCAATTGTTTTGTTATGAAAATGTTTGCCAAAATTTAGTCTTCAATAATAATCACAACTAACACCCATTGTCAAGCTTCATATTTTCCACTCTGCAAAATGGTACATACATAATAACATTAATATTTTGATATAAAAAGTTGTTATGGGTTGGACATCCTGTGACGATGCCTATTTGGGTTGGTATACCAAACTTCTGAATTCTGCTCAGTTCCTTTGCTCTGATCTAAGATCTTTACTCATTGCAATTGATGAATGTTAATAGCGTAGAAAGAACCATAAGTGCAATCACTTGATTCTTTTCTTTTAATCATCTGTTTATTTGTGTTATGGACGGGACATCTTCGTCGTGTTATGGACGGGCAAGATGTCGCACATCTTATTTTATCAGCTATATGGCAGATATGTTGTTGCGTGTTATGAGAATCACAATCATAACTTACATTACAACTGCTTAAGGCCACATAAACATTTTTTGATTCATACGCGTCTATATAACAACATGCATACAAATGGATTATTGCTGCTCCTACACCATCAATCCTCCTACATAAATAGCTATAGCCTCATCTAATTAGTTCATATCAGTATCCAACGGTGTTAAATAGCACCGACTAATGGGCGAAAGAAATATAGGCTTGTATTTATCAAATGCTGTGATGTCATACCTACCCCCTCCGCCCCTCCCTAACAATCCTCTCCATAACATCTCGCTTTTCCGCACCTTCACATCTTCGCCTCCCCCACTGCGCTTTTTAACATGTACTAACCTCCCACCTCTTTTTAATTCTTCCCATCTTGGTTTCACCTCCTTTTCAACCCTTGCCCTAACTCTCAACTCCGTTCAAACAACCATCTCTCCCTTCTCCAACCTCGACACCCCTTTTTCTTCTCTTCCTCCTCGCTAACGTTATTATTGTCAACTGTCAACTCATTGGCCATTCGAATGATAGCTGAGGTGATAAATATGCAAATGTTAAATGCCACCATTATATGTTGTACTATTTGATAACTGTGTGACAAACTCGAATTCGTCGATTAACTCATGATGTGAATAGCTAAACCATCAATGAAAAGTCTCCTAACATCTCATCCGGCCATTATCTGAACCTATAGGCGAACTGTCTAAGCTCATTCAAGATAAAAACACATTGTCCCGTAGATAAGACTAGTTATCATGATCTGTCGGTGACGTATGTGTGCTTTGCATCGGCAGTGCACTAGCTTATGCAAGTATGGCTGCGCAATTAGTGGCAAATAATGTTGTAAGGAGCACGATATTGATTTTGTACAAAGGAACAATAGCATCCATTGCATATGTTCCACGTGAAATCTTGTGCAACGATAGCTATGATCGTTTATTCATTCTGTTCATGGACCGTGTCGGTTTCTATGTACATCTGTTATCAAATGAATATGTGGCAAATTAATAAAGGTAACGCGTTGAGTGGTGCATCTGCGAGTAACCCGATGCAATGAATTGGTAGAGCTGATGAATAATTCGTGGCTTGCTTGAATGCATTCGTCAATTATTTTACAAAGACCCAGAATCGTCTCACACGCAGCATCATATTTGTGCAATCTTGCTTTTGTCGTCGTTTATTTCCTTGTCATCTCCTAAGATGATTCCATACTAAATGCTTATTAAGTGGAAATAGCTTTCAGTCACATCGCTTTAAGACATAGCTTGCAATGACGCTATGTCCTTGCGACATAAAGCAGATTGCTGCCTTTCTATACGCCTTCTATATTAAATAACCTATCATTTTGCGCAAAATATCAAAGGCCATAAGGTCTTTATTGCAAGCGGAATCAACATAATTGGACATAACTTACCATATCCACACAGTTCCGGAATCCCTGACTATTGACATCTTAGGTATATTTGAAAGCTACACTGTACCACATGTATAACTTATATCCTAAGTTGAGTATGATTATCCAAGGATACATGAATGAACATTAAGAGTCCTATTTGTAGTTCCAAAGTTGATGGTCATATGACCAACTCTGTCAGCAGAGCCTACGACCAACATATAGCATTGCTCATCAAAACAATCTATATCACTGTTTGTTGCCATCAAATACACAGTGTATACATGTGCATATTATTATTCAATAGCATCAGTGGTAAGGTATTCGCTGATCGACGGATTTATGGCACAATTGGCAGGATCAAAAGAAATTATTTTAAAATCCTAATTCATTACAGTGATGATAAATGAAAACAGTTTCAGCCAAACACTAAACCTATTGTGCAGGACATTTCTTCTTTGCGATATTGAATGCCATCATCCTTCGATAACTCGCCCCCGAGATGAGTCATGTTTTCACTATCTATTGTTCCTTGGCAACAGTCAGGATGCAGATACTGATATGCTTGATTTTTGAGTAACGCGATTGTCATTCTGTTACTACATTATGTAAAATATATTAAACTCCTAGGTTTGTATTTCCTTGTGTGCTGCTTTACACTCCCACACTTCCTGAAATGTCACATCCATTAGCATGCGTAATGACTTTACGCCACGGGATACTATAGGTGCCTGTGAACTCACTTAACCCCAGCCCCCATTCCCAACCCACCCCCTACAAACCTGAACATGCAGTCCCCTGATAACATCCTTAAGTCTGGACTAACTTGTCATTTTAAGAGAGAATCTTACAGAACACTGAATGTTAGATGCATTTTTGTTCGATAAACATCTCCACTGTTAGCTAGGAAGCTCACTGTGTCTGAAGTAAAATATTGGCGTGGATAAATCGATGGTTCAGCAACAAAGGGCGGAAACTATAATATCAGGTAAATTGAATTACGACGCCAATAGAATTCCATACCATAAGTTACATGAATCAGAATTTATCGTCATGTGCTATTTTACCTATCAATCTTAATGTTTGTCATCAGGCGCACATGGGAGACTGTATTTTGCTAATGCATGACGCAGACTTGATGCTTAGGAAATCATGCGGTCGTGATAAATGTAATTAGTATGATAGTTTAAAATCACTTTTTTGGACACAGTGGAAGGATACCAGTTGTTGAGTGTCATTAGTACTTTATGCCACAGCCTTGTCCACCATCATAACGTGCCCCTCTCAGTCATGCCCACGAGTGACCTTCGTGTCACTTGCCAGCCCCTCCCCCTCTCCTCATACGTACCTCATATCTAATAGCCACGCCCTTCCTCCAGTCCTTTGACCAAGCTACTACAAGTCCCATGAGAATTGGGATGGCGTGCCTTAGTCGTTGAGGGAATCGTTTTAACCTTTAAAAATCAGTTCTACCCTGGCCTCCGAGCTCGACACTTCTCTCTCCATCTTTTAGGCAGAGTTCCATCTTAAATTCTAAAGTCATAATAATCTTCTAAACCCTACGCCTGAAGTTCGTGTTCTTTAATCAACATCCTCAAGCGCGTGTCGCACATCCCAAACCACAGATTGCGATACGACACTGTTGTGAGAGGCTTAGTCCGACTGTGGCTGGTAGTCGGCTGTGATTGGTCAGCCAATTAAGGACAAGATCTTTCCCTTGTGTTGAACGTGCTTATAAACAAAAAATACATCAATTTAACAATTGAGGAACTTGGCGTTGAGTTAAAACTGCATTACGATACGATCATCACATTCAAAATTAAAATACGTTTTACAACCGCTAGTTTGACAAAATCATCTATGAGAACTGGCATTATCATAGCCCGGCTCTGGGTAAAATGGATTTTATGACATTCATTACCAATATATCATTTGCTGGACCATTAATGCGTTCCGTACGGGAAATGATGTCATCAACAACCATGACATTTTGCGTTGGATTTTGCAACTGAATTTCTTGGGTTAATTATATTAAAATGTGGACTGATACCATTATTTTTCGACCACAGGCGACGAATATTTTGATAGCCTCTGTCAATTATCAAAGTTTGGTTATTGTATCAGCTTTTGGTAAATGTTAATTTTCTAAAGATCGGACGAAAATAAGTGAATTAAATGCGAAATTGAAAAATTTAGAGATTTTGGCTACCAGATATTTTCAACCTGCTACTATGGTTTTAACAATACATTATATACAACTAAGTATATTTAGAAAAAGTTAACGATTACCTTACATTTACAGAATTTGTAAACTGTTTAAAATAAAACCTTGGGATTCTATGTATCCTTGACACCTTCAATTTAAAGAAATAATTACAAAAATAAATTGAAAATGGCGTTCTGTAACGCGACAAAAAGAAGTTAATAAACATTCATTTAGAACCTCATCAACGTTTAAACGTTAAAGAAATCATGTTTTACGGGTCCATGATAGATCGACAATGATTTGGCTGACACATGGAAAAGAATATTTTAATAAATAGTACTGCGGCCTGCCAAACATGCCACGCCCTGCGGGCCGAGCGCGGATCAGCAGCGCGTGAGTCCGGCTGTTGTTAACAAAATTTCAAAAATTGCGACCTGTATCGCAAAAAAAAAAAAAGTGTTACTTACATCCAAACATCCAAACATACAAACCGGGCCGATCGCCATAACTTGGCGTTTCAAAACCAGTGGAGAGCCAACTGAAGTGATGCCCGATGTACTTCAAGTTTACTTTGTGAGAGAACTGTCAGTTATTTAGAGCCGAAATTTGACACCTACGTTCAGAATTTAATGGGCTTCCTTCGAGTGTAGACAAATTCACGATACGACCATTCACGACGGACGAACGACGCTATAACTTCTGATTTCAGTCCCTTTTTAACTTTGATTCGTTCGAAACCTGAAGTGACGCAACCGATATCAATAAAATTTGCAGATTAGATTTTCGCTGTGCATGTCAACATCTGAGCTAATTTTTATGACTATTGAACCGATATTTACGATTTTATTAGCAATCAAAAATTTGACGAAAATTGACTAAGCGAAATTTGCTTTGAAAACGACAAATATATTGATAGCATATGTCAATTATGAAAGTTTGTTGATTTCATCAGCTTTCAGAAAATGTAAATTGTTTAACGATCGTACCATAATTAATGAATAAATTGCGAAATTAAAAAGTTTAGAGATTTTGGCTACCAGAAATGTTCGACCTGCTACGATTTTTTTTTACGATGTATTATTTACAACTAAGTATATTTAGAAAAAGTTTACCATTACATTACACATTCAGAATATGTTAACTGTATTGAAATTTAACTGTAAAGCATGGACGTATTGAGCATTGAACTTTTTTGAATACTTTGATGCTTTCGTGACCGGAAGTGACGTCATCGACATCCATGAAATCTATGGATCCGACATAAGCTGTCATTGAACACATGTGACCCAATTTATGTCATTATCGGACATGTATTGATGGTTTTATAGGAGCTCAAAATATTCATGGAACTTATGTTGTCATTCGGACCGATACCACGATTTTTCGACCTTAGGCGCTTGGGAAAACCGTTGGTATGATGGCCTCATATGTCATTAGAAAAAGTTTGCTATTAAAATTAGCTACACAATGATGTAAACTATGTAACGATCCGACCTTTATTAACGGAGTTATACGAGATACTAGTTTTTCACTTATTCGATGACCTTGACCTTAGTTTTGGGTCAAGGTCAAAACAAAACCTCTCGATTCTGCGCATTATTGACGCCTAGCAATTGGCGAAAAAAAAATTGGAAAATTTCGAACATTGCGACCTGTAACGCGAAAAAAAAAATTGTTTAAATACATACATAATGACAAACGCGACTGACCAACATAACTTGGCGAAAGCATTTCGCCAAGTTAATGAGAGGAAGCGGGTGAGAGAGACCCTGTATGGAAGGCGGAGGCCTTGTTATACCCAGATGTTGGAAATAAATACATATCCTCGTCAGAACCATGTACTCACTTCCTTTCACAACAGCTTGTTTGTGATTATAAACCCGATTTCTTTTTAATGGTAGAACGTCATTTTGCATGCAGTTGGAGGTTTGGCAAGAACGAATGTGTAAGCTTCTGAGAGTAAATACTGCCAGACAAGATTTGAATTGGCACGAAAAGACCGGAAACATATCCGCCATCCACAAATCCAATCTTTTGACGTTTGTCTATTGCGTTGCTAGGTCTGTTGCTAAGGGCGTCATCACCATCAATTGCCGGATACGACGATGGTAGATTTTGCTTTAAGTAACTGCATTGTGAGTAGTCATTTTATGACATCTCCAGCGCCTGTGCAGCCTTTTCCGAACATAAAAATTCTTATGTGGTTGGAATTCATTGCGCATTGTTTGTTATCGTTATTTTCATCGCTAGGAAAACAAAATAGCAATATCTGACAACATATATATATATATATATATATATATATATATATATATATATATATATATATATATATATATATATATATATATATATATATATATATATATATATATATATATATATATATATATATATGCCAATACACATGAAACTCTCATGTACATGCTGTGTATATGGTTAGTAATTAACCTTATGGTCGTCATCCTGCTTTGGGTGTATTTGCAAATACATATCACAAATACGGTGTGCAAATTGATGCTAAGAATCGATATAAATCTCTTAATATTAGGAGATGTGTGGAATCAGAATATGTAATAGCTACGACTCATGTATGAAACTTTACAGTTTACAAGCGATTGCCCAACACTTTAACAACAAAACCATAATTCCGAACGTAAAACAATTTGGGCGACCATGTCAAATAGCAGTTCATGACTAATGCTTGTTGTGAGTTAAAGCCACCAATACCACCCTCTAAATTCAACGAGTTTATCGACCAGTCATTTCGGGTGTTCTCCAAAAGGCTACGAACATGACGTCAGAGTTACCTGAAATAAGAGAACTAAAACGCAACACGCTGGTTTGACTATAAAACATCCATACCGCTTTCATATTTCAAGGAGATTATCGATCGGTCGGTCTGTGGAGTTAGGTATCGATCAACAATTTTATTTATTAGTCACCAGAGTTAAGGGAACATAGACAAAGTATGGCGGTTAAACGATAAAAGCATTCATACCATTTTCTCATTTCAAGGAGGTTATCGATCAGTCATCGTGTTTTAGACATCCATCATTTGTTGATTTAAGGCTAAGGCCAATTCGTAATTACAGCTTTTAGTGGTTTTCTTTAAGCACGTGGGTGTACAATGTGATGCTGAAACTTTCTTCGCCAAGAAGTGATCAAGATTAAATGCCTTGAGGTACCCTTTAGTAAAAAAAATATGTCTTTACAAGGGCTAATAACTTGGTAGTTCTGTCTTATTGTCAAGCGTCGGTATCAAAATGATAGCTTATATTGTCTTCTGTCGTTGATTAGAAGCTATATGATTTCATGTTGCTGAAATCAGCTGAGAAGAGATATATCTTATGTGTGAGAATTAATGGTCTAAAGATACGTGAGTAAAGACAAAACAAACTGGAAAGTCTGTGCCAACAGTTAACATATCTGAGGTATTGCCACTTCAACACCGTGGTAAAGATTAGAATTGTGCAACTTCTGTGTACTTCTCAAAAGATTTAGGTATCTACGTCTGTGACGTTAAGAACAATTCTCCTAAAAAGGAGATAATTGTGGAGGCTGATTATGAGAATCTCAGTTACTTGCGTTCTGGTAGGTTGCTAAGAGAGATTTTGCCGAATTCGTACATCTTAGTTTACAACGACGATAATGTGATACCATGAAACAGTTCTTGCGTCAGACAGCTGAAAAGGAAGCTGATTTGGATTCCCACATAAACGGGCAACCATACAGACAATCGCGTCCGGTGTAAGCGAAATTTGACGTATACAGTAGAACATAATAGTACAATATACAAACATTACATGTTCAGTAAGTAACTCATGATGCAATATATGCGGACCTTTAACATAGTTTCTGATCCGTAGAATAGCATAACACGTCATCTAACGCTTATTGGAGAGAAATTTACAGCAGTTTTGGATACCGCGGTTGTTAGGCGGTACAGAATGACAATCTGTGAAGCCAGCATCCATTCTGAAGATGACGGGGTTGAGCCACTCTTTATTGAAGCTCTTCAGTACCTGGCAATTAGATACGATGTGCCTGTCCAAGTTGCACAACAGGGGTTCTGGAGACAGACATGTGTGCGTGAGTGCGCACATATGCAGCGAAGAAGGGTACAGCATCAGGACCACAAGCACTCGGTTCTTGATGCCAAGTTTCAGAGCGGCTAACCACTACAACTGTATATGGCAGGAAGGTATGTAAGCGATCGCCGACGCCGTAGCACTCTTTCCTTATTCACAATCGGAATCTGTCTTTCCCTCGGATCATCATACTTTCGATAATAAAGATTTCGGATTTTGATGAAAGACTTTCGAATGGCTAGTATTTTGCGTTTAATCACGAATAGGTCTGTCAACACGCCAGAGACTGCTTGCATATCACTAGTTATACATAGATGTAACGGCTCGCCGCTCGGAAGCTTGGCTTCGGAAACCGAGCGCCTTTTGTAAGGATGTAAAAGTTATACTTGTTCTAACATTCGGTTAACACGTGGAGGAGTAGCATATTCGATCGCTTCCTATATCATTTGCTGGCTAGAGCCTCATGACTGCTCATCTAATTTGATTTATATGAGAAAATACATCTTTTCTCGGTGTTAATGGTATACAGGCTCAATGATTAAGGCCTTCCACCAGTGTCCTTCAATAAATTCATTCATATGCATAACACTCTTTGCGGTTAGATCCCCTTGCTATTCTGTTGATGGCTGTTTCTGATTAAATATGATACTTATTTTATCCTCGAAAAGTAGTTCATTTGATTTATGGGCCCCAGTCTTATCGTTGTCTTATGCACCAAATAAAATGTGAACCGTTCTTGCGTGGTTAGATATACGTTGTTTGATAACGTCCTGTCGAGATTTGAAAAAAATAATAGCTTCTGTTAGATATATCTACCTAAATGCATTTGTAAAAGTTCCTATGAGCGGTGACTGCTAATAGCGAGGCATAACAGTTGTTTGGTATGTACATTTAACGGCTAAATATGAATGCTTTGCAATATAACTGGAGGTGAGTTGGTACCTGTAGGACCATACAGTCATAATCTATCCCTCAATTGTGACGTACAACGGCCAGGAGCAAACATCCTTACGTTATTATATTACGTGTGCATGAAAGCCAAATATTGTAGGTCTGTTTCACAATTAAGTGACCTATATTTGAGCATGCTGATGGCAGAAATTTTCTGTGCAGGTTTATTGTTATCATCATTGAAGGAGTAATAAAACAAACACATTCATATTTGTAAGTGAGCTGAGGTGCAAAATACAGTAATCTATTCACTTAATGTTGGCACAATATTCCATATGTACAACACAAAGTGCAGAGCCTTTTAGATGTTCGACCAAAACCTATCAGAAGAACAATGATATACCACAATCAGCTCCAGAAATTCTGTTTTTTCTCCGCTTTACATAAGAGAAATTAAATAGGAGACATGAATATGTTGAACCAATTTCTAAGTATGACCCACCTTGACATATGATTAAAATCATTCATTGGTAATACAAGACAAAAATAATAGCCTTTGTATTACACAGGAATTACCAATAAGATATGGGCGCGAACATTATTAGTACCAGGCCATAACCACAACGTTCTCAGTATTAAGAATAAGGAAATAGTACATAATGATAGTTAATACTTCCAACTGGAAAGTATAATGCCAAGATTGGGCAAACTGGTGTAACACCTGAAAGCAGATGTTCACTGTCTGGATGATACAGAAGAATATTTTGATAGCTACGGTGATAAGAACCATTTCATGCTGTGTTTTCTGGGTTTGATTTGCTCTGCTTTCAGCAATAGCCTGTCGTTGTTTTCGATTTTGGGCAAGACTTTGTATGAGTGCAATTTAAAGCCATGCAAGACTTGATAAAGGAATAGTGAACCGAATTATCATTTCCAGATACATGAAAGTGTGAGTGAGATCATTATTGATAACAAACCTCGTCAAATACATCACAACAGATGTAAAGTTCCTTGTGCTTTCGTTGAAGATATAGATTGGTTTTATGCGTACGGGAAAATAAACGCATATAGCAAACGATATGATAAAAATGGAAAGTGCAATTTTGTACGCTCTTGTAGGGCGGCTACATAGCGATCAGCGGCTAATGCTACAGCTAACAGATTAGAAGCCATTAGTCACGATCGGCCTACACTGATGGTAATGAAATGTAATACAGAGCTCTACAAGATACTGTTGACCATCCCTCGTCACAGAATAGATCGAGAAAACCAAACGCAGATAACGAAACACATGAACAAGAATCCGAGTGCGATGGCCCCCATATATATATGAGCTGTGTGCCTTTGAGCACATAGAAGAAGGGTTAGAAAGACAAAAAAGCCACCAACAGTACCAAGAACGAGCAGGCATGGCCTTACCTGCTGTCTATCATGGTTATATATTGTATAAACTTAACTTCATCCAGGGTCATCCGAGCATATCGCGTACTCTTGAACCTCTTCCCAGTACTAGTATTCGTTGTCAAATCGTCAACCATTGTATTCGGTCTTGTCGAATCTTGCGGTAACTCGGTGCTGCTATGGTTTGACTGCCGTTTGCCCCCATGGTAAGTGACCGAAGTTTTGTTCCTTGAGATGTATAATAATGAATGATATGCATCGGTCGAGACAAACCTGATTTGTGTTTTTATTGTTGCGAACTTTACTGAGCCGAAAAATATGCTGATCGATTTTCCACATTATTATGAGCCAGATAACACGTGATGTACTGTTCAATATATCTTTCATTGAGTCGTATCGGCTTATTGATAAACGGCACTTGCCTAAAATCATGAACTAGATAAGTGGTGGATATAAATCATTCCTCATGCCCAATAACTGACCTACTACTGCTGTGTAACCTTTCGCTTAGGTTACGTAATGTAGATTTTCACCCAGTGAAGTTGTGGGCTACACCCACAATCTAATCAGTAACTTGTGTCCCGCCATATATTACCATTTACTATGAAATGAAAGTGTAGTATTCGTCCTCACTTGACAGCAACTATATTGCGCCGACGCTCGCGGGAGATTCAAACAGAAACCTCGCTGTCTTCGCTCCGCAGTTACAGCTCGACTGCTATGTGTATGACAATTTCAATAAAGAATGGGTAGGTCACCGTTAGCCAGGTCAGTAAGAATGGGTCAAGGATACCATCATCATAACCGAGTTCTAATCCTCGTATCCACTACAACATTTCACAAATAAATGAGACCAATGAATACGCAAGCGCAATTTCCACAACAGCGATGAATCTATTTCCAGCGGCTAAAAGTCTGAAAACTGAAAACGTTAGGTTCCAAAGGTGCAACCGTCAAGAAGCTTACTTAGCAACCTCATTCCATGCATGGAGCTGGACACCTTTTTAATCTATATTTTCTTGCAGGTCTACGAATGGCATGTTTTTAACGGTGTGATACATGTAATATGTAGGACCACGAGGACCATTTGGTATTACGATGACAATGAATTTTATTTATCCATCAAGCACCCTTTAGGAGCAGTGAATCACAATTTGTATTGGGTTATGATATTGGCAACGTTATAATGCGAGACTATAATCGACTAAAAAGAACAATAGTGAACGATAAATACCAATACAAAAGACATCACAGAGAACAAATGTATTACATGTGCACTTAACTCAGTAAAGTACCATGACACACACATTCTTGTTTGGTTATGTGAGACACATTGGGGTTTGTGGTCGTTAAATTTGATTAATGTTTAAGGTGGTGCATGTGGTAGGTCGAATTTGTCTTATTTTCTTGCACATATTGTTGTCCGCGTTTGTTACGATCCAGACAAATTGTTCTTGAGTAGTTAGTCTAGAAATGTTTTGCTTCATAGTCAAACATGCGCAGATGTAACCCATTACGCTCTCTCCATTTGGGTTATAGTGCATAATGCGTAAGCGAGTGGCCTATAAATTTTTTGTCCTAAAAAGTAAAGTTGAGTTTTATTGTGTACGCATTCCATTTTCGTCAATGCTGATGAACGAAATGAAGTTTACATTATTCAATCCGCTCAGGGCACGCTGATCATTATATCTTCTAAGGCGTACAATAGGTTCGCTTCAAATCATCCCGTTGCATAACCACTACTGTATGCAATTACTAAGTTTGGCACGTTCATTACAATAACGTGATCATGTCTACACATGCACCTGTTGTTGTTGTGTACTGACTGATGCTGTTCGTAAGCTATACTTTTGTAGCGAAGCTTATCCAGCTCGATTGGTGCACGCTGTTACTACGCTCATTGTAAGCTCTATTTTGTCGTGCTAGGCTTGTTGTTAACTTGGATGTGGAAGGAGCAGCGATGTCAATACTGCGCACAATTCCTTTCGATAAGGTGGATATTTTTATATTCACCATCGATTACAGCAATCAAGACAGCAAACAGGAGAAGATGAAGTTTACGGAGAGCAAGGGATATGTAATGCATGAAAGGTTGAGTCAATCCGCATTGACGTACTACTGTGATGATTACGTCTTCGTAAAGAAAGGGAATTCAAGCGGACTATCATAGAGTGCTGTGGATTATGCTTATGTTTGGATATTATATTAGTGTTGTTCTATATCTCCAGTTTGTGAATTAGGTTTCATGACTGTCACATATCTTCTTTGAGTCATTATTTGTCATTTTGATGCCATCCTCTCTCGTCTTCTACAAAGACACAAGGTAGTGACGCGCCGTCACATATTGAATGTCGCTCCCCTGAAAACAACGCATTGCACACCAATACTGCCATGTAAGTAGCCCAAAGATTAATTTACACAAGAAAAATGCGTTGGTTACCGAAGCAATTATTGCGGACAAACTACATATCCGTTTGCCTTACTTGTCGTTGTGTTAATATTGTAATGTGTTCGATTATTAAATATTTTGTGTTCCGATTTTGCATACATGAATTGACTTTAACGTGTGTCTTTCAATTGCCTTGTTGAGTTTGGATTATTTGTAAATTGTAATGCCATAGTTTGTACTGTTTATCGCAATAAATCAATTGTCCCCATGGTTGAGAGATTGCTAGATGCCCTTCAGGTGCTGTTGCCATTATTATTCGATTTCATCAATATAAACGACTTGACAGAATTGATGAAGTTTGGAGTACTTAAGCAAAATACTTAAATGGCATATTGGGGTGCTTTATGTAAGCAGACCATATGGCTCAATCAAAAACCAAACCTCATGAACCCTTTTAGAAGTACTCCAATGATCATAGTGTTATATTTACTTAGTTCAACACCCAAATGATTTCTAAACCCCTATCTTTTAATGCATACAATGAGTACTGTTGCTGACGATGGCATGGTTATTGTGTGAGGATATTCACTATCAGAAATGAAGAGGGCTTCTCTTTATTGCGCAAAACATAACCGTCATTGCCTTATTTCCCGCATTCAAGATACGTGCACTCCGGAGTAATTATGTGTTTACTTACTCGCTTACTTACAGCATATACCTCCATTCAAAATACTCGACTGTCCTCACGCTATTGTAACGTCACCAGACAGAGGGCGCACAGCAAGTTTCCGTGGTTCCGAGGTTATCAAACATTCAAGTTTCGTTACCTCTGCTAACATAGCAGGAGAATAGATCATTTCTATTTTTTTGCCCATCTACTCATCTTGTGATCTGGTTAGACGTGCGCCACCAACAACATGGACTGAAACTGATACTGGGTATCTTGAAGGTATCTCATGTCAATTAAAGTGTCCGTTCTGCCTGATTGTGATGCATCAGACATATCCGTGAACCTAATTGTGCTAGTATGCATTACTCAGTATTTGTATTCTTTATTCATGCAGTGCATCACATGCTTACGTTCACATATCATGGCATGAACATAAACTGATTACATGTGATATTGTTAATTGGATACAGATAGCACAGGC
Organism: Urechis unicinctus; assembly: GCA_034190875.2. Lineage (NCBI taxonomy): Eukaryota > Metazoa > Annelida > Polychaeta > Xenopneusta > Urechidae > Urechis > Urechis unicinctus. The sequence continues at coordinate 27,536,648 of CM067357.1, read as the reverse complement.
GGTGAATAAAGTGTTATGGAACGTAAATTGTTCAATTCATTAATTGGCCTACCAGTGTGTGGTATAAGGCAGACGCGCATCGCTGATTGTTATTGGTCTTACAATATACGTTTGGAGTGCACCTGAAGCCAGCGAACTAAGGCTTGAGAATAGGATCTCGTCAGGTTATCAGGTGTCAAGTTCGTTTCATGACTGTCAAGGGGCGGAGACAATGTACAACCTTCACAGATCAGGTGATCCTACCAACTGTATTCGCTAATCGTGCATATGCTAATCTATATTTTGCGAGCTGATAGCATGGACTTGTCCGTTGTAATAACTGACATTTTGTACCAATATATTGGAGGTCATATTGGATCAAACAAATCTATAGCAATACACAGTTCAACCTGTCAGGTAGATTCACCGCTTGGGTGTGCCTATGATTTTGTCACATACGGACTTAGCCTCTATCGCGTGTAACATTAGGATATAATGGCCTTCGTCTGTCTCAGATGGCTATATTTTTTAACAGACCTGTTGGTACGAGTATATGTTTCCTACTGCTTTTATTGCACTTTCATAACTATAATTGAGCACTTAATCCCAATTAATATCTTTATTTTCAAACTGACAAACGACATGTAAACCAAGGAGTGGTTACCAAAGTTGCTTATGAGCTTTTATTACATTGCAAAAGCGCACAGATACTTAATCGTAAGTAAACAAAAGCTTGACATGTAAATAGCTCATATGTCTAGCCGATAATCAATAGCTGTTACATTGGCGGTGCGTTATAGCGTAAACATGGTCACGAAATAGGAAACAGCAAACAAATGCTACACACTGTTATTATTGTATGCTAGCTTTTATCTTAGGGTCCTGTGGACATCCTAATTTCCGCCATGGATTGACTTCTTGCACAGATAGGGATGCTTGTGTGAGCATGTGTGGTCCATGAACGTTTTACCAATCAGTGCTGGGCACACCTGTGCTGAGAAGTGTCCGGATACGTAAATGTACTACACACATCAGTAAATAAAGATAAACAGACCAAGATGAGGGACATTTTTATCAATGCATCTACAATAGTAGAATATGATCGTGGATAATAGTACTAACGAACTCTCAAAATATTTCAATTGACTATATTATCCTTTGTCTTGACGCTAGTGCCGAGCAAGTTAAAAAAATACACCTTGATGGGTAGTTTAAATGATTGCAGCCAGCTAATCAGCTGAGCTTCCTCCCCAGAACTTGTGACGTTAGCCATATGGAAACCCATACCGAAGAGTGGACACAAATTTCGAGCCTTGTCCCAAGTGGTGTAAGTCATACATACGATGTATGAGGAGTTTTGTCCGTCAAGGATGGCAATATCATCAGTCGGCATAGACACACCTGGAGAGATAAATCAGCAACTTATCATGTGCGTCGAAATATTATTATTGATGATTTGATGAGTTCAATTAACACGGTAAATACTACAAGTCTATTAATAGCAGTAGCATTCTCTATGCACCCTTATTGATAAGCTTCTGCAAAGACAGAGATATGTTGGATACGACTCTTCACAAATAAATCAATGCTGGAAAATATGTTAAATACATGTATTGTTATCAGGCGTGTTGTATTTTAAAACCTGGGAAAGGTTAACCTAGTTCTGTGATAGCATATCACATAAAATCAACGACGTAGGGCAAGATAGGTTATATAGCTTGTGATCTAAAAAGCGGCAACAGTATGAGGTTTGCTGGAAAACAAATGGCGCGATTATGCATAAAAAAAGCTTTTAATATCTAGTGCTAGTCAAGGTCCCCTAGCCTGATGGCTGCGGGCGCTGTTTACATGTTACTAATATTCAATAGTCTCGCCTTCAGTCTAGGGGACCATAGGAGATTGTACTGGACGGGCATCCCAGATTTGGGATGCTCCAATCACAAGCCGTGTCTCTCGGTCACTCTCGGTACTTTTGAGTCGTTGTCTCTCATTGGTCTATTCTACAAGTTCCGAAGAACTTGTCCAACCGGCCGAGTGATTTGTATGAGCCGGGCACACATTCTACAACACTCCGATTTGTTGTTTCACGCTGAGTGGCACCGTTTATCACACAGTCGACGAGGAAGCAGATACACAGCTGGTTCTTTTTAACTGACTAAAAGCGCTGGTTGTAGTTCCAATTTGAACTTTTGAGACGCCGATAGTTCCAGAAGACCTTCAATGTGTTCTCATTGGATGCAGACCACTACAATGTCCATGATGTCACATGGAACCGAAGGGTGCGTATCACAAGCCAGTTTCATGAGCCAGGCGCAATTAAGGTCAATCCGGGTCACAACCTTTGTGTTGATTGGTCACGAAGATCAACGAACGTGTCTAATGAATATTCGGACGCGCCACTTTTAGACCTTGTCTGGCCGTAGACTCTGGGGCGAGAAGCGTAGCGGAACCCCTAGAGTCTGGGACGCAGACTAATCTAGTGCAAAATATTAAGTATTTCAACGTAACCTTCTATTAGTTTTATCTCCTGTCTTGAAACCTAATCGTAAGCTAAATGTGGAAATTCCATTTTCAATCTGGTGAGCACAGAAGAAGTTAATCATTCATAAAAAAATAAATGAAGGGATCAGTGCAGATTTAGCTTGACACGGCCAAATGTATATGTCTGTAAATATTTCACGAGTTACAATACTGTTACATATACGGACCATTTCCAAATGTAACTTGGTCATTAATCAAGTGAGTCTGCAAAGCTTAGTGAGAGTGTAGTCAAACCTTCAAAGTCTTACAGAATTGCATGTTGAAAAACATGAGCATTGGTGTCGCTCTTGTTTTTATTTGTTAAGAAAACAAATCAAAGCGTTGCGCCATATGATATATCAAAGCCGGTCTCCTAAATCACATTTGTGGGCGATATAGGTATAACGGGCTCATTCACACGTACAGGGCTAGCAGTGAGTGTGATACCCCAAGAATATTTGTCATCCAGCAAACACAAACAGTCAAGTTAATTTATTAAGGTAATTATAATGCGCACACAGAAGAACGCTTTTAAGGTAGCTATATGATATAAGTTGGGTGGAAAGTCGGCAAGACTAGGTCAATGTGTCGAGCTCCTAATTGTTCATTTATATGTCATATACGTAGTGCCTTAGGTTTTCTTACCTGACATTTTCCCGAATATCTTTGTCTCAGTGCTGCTGTTAAACACCAGTTCCGGGCTCTTGACAGGTTTGGTTAGACGCAGAGCACTGAGTCTGCATGTCTTCAGGGCGTCAATGGAGAAGCTGCCACAGTCCAATCCCATCTCTAAACATGCCAGGGCGCACTGTGACTGGGACTTTACTTGCATTGCTCGGACGATTTCAAGCTCTTGAAACTGGAAATCGACATGAAATTGATCGAACTGATCTGATCTTACAGAACAGTAGATCTGATGAAGAAAAGCAATGCCAGACAAAACAACCACCAGATACATTTTGTATATTGGATGGAAGTACTGTGGTGTGCTGCAAAGTCTCTTCGTTTTCACTTGCTCTCACTGATATGCTCGAGGCTGCAACGTTACTCTTATTTGAAAATGACTTGGGCTGGTATTACAAAAAAGTCATGCAAATATTGAATAATGCATATATTTATAGAAAGCCTTTGCATTACCATAATGCAATAATTACTCACCATGGCTTGAAAGGGGTGTATGATCAAATACACATTAAATATTTAATTACGGATATAACGTGCCGCTGTCATTACCTGCGCTGCAGGCTTCGATCGATGTCGGTTCAAACCAATATTAAACAGTTAAAGTTACGTCAATTACTCTAGGTATTTTAGAAACAGGGAGTCGATCGCAATTATTACATACTGTAATATTATTGATATCGTATTCAGAAACATTTGATAACTGCGACAGTAGAGCAATTAAGGAGATACTCCTTTTTATCATACCCCAATAAGGGTGATGGTGATGGATATCCTATTCATAAATATATGATAATTGGCATTGGAGCAGGTAAGGGGTGTTCCTATATATCATATCACTATAAGCCCATGCAAAAGCCTCATGACGTACAGCTCTTATGACCGAAACAATTAATGTTTCATGCAGCCTGAGGATAACTATGGAAGTGACTGAGCATCTGACGCCTAAGTGAAGCTTATGTGGAATATAGGTGATCGAATCGTGTGTGAAACGTTTTGAACCTTCTCTCTACCTCCCTTTTCAATCTGTCTCATTTTTCACCCGTGCCAATGTCTGTGCAGCACCGCAACGCCCATCAAGCTGCTGTTCAATAGTTATTTCTGCCGATGAGAGAAAATAATGGGATTCATATCTGTTAACTGACATTTGTAATTGATATTGATTTAACGAAAACGTCGTTGCGGCCAACTCAAACCGCTAGACTGTCGTTAGGCAAGAAGAGAATGCTGCATATTTGATGGATACATGTGACTGAATAAATCTTTGCACAGTCATATTTCTAATTGATAATAATTTAATTGTAATTTATAAATAAATGATCAATTGCATAAAGAGCTTTAATCATGTTGTTTAGTCCCCAATTTTAATCTCTGTATTAGTCTTATCAATATGTTCATCAACGACTTATTCCTCACATGCGTGACAAAAACTAACGTTACTCACAGGGACACAGGGAACCCCGGGCCACAATCAAAAAGATGTGGAATACTTGGTACAACCTGTACGCTATTTTGTCAGCCTGAGAGCAATTCAGAAAACGTTGCTGTGAATGTAGACACTCACAGTGTTTTCACTTTGATGTCCAAAGCTAGAAAACATGTTGACGCCCAGTGGAGGTTTTATTAAGTGGGATCTAGTATTGAAGAAAGTTTCTTATTGCTGGTCGTTGAATACCAACTTTTCGGGCACCCATCAAGATGATACCGGGAGCGATATACCACATAGATTCTTTTTCATATCTTGACAAAAATGCAATATTCACTTTCATCCAGTACAAAGGTGCGACAATCAATCATGTTGCAAACCGGTACGTGGCATAAAGCTACAAATATTCAAATATCAGTATTTTATTTTACCACAACACTAACAAACAGAAGTTATATTGTGTATACTGCATTAAGACGATGACAAAATTGATCTAAGCAATCCCCAATTATGAATATTACCCCCCCCCCCTCGCACACTCGCCACGCATACCACCAGCTCAGATTAATGCCCTAATGAGTCTTTATTAACTGACACATGTCAGCATCTAAAACATTGCGATTAAGTGAGCAATCTTCGTAAGCGACAACGCTTCCAATGAGCTTGTTTTATGTTTGGTGAGTCATTTGCGCCGCACAAGAGGAACGGTACCCTAGTGAGGGTAAGTATATAAGGGGGTGAGTGAATGAGTGAGTGAATGAGCGGATGAGTGAGTGAGTGGATGAGTGAGTGAGCGAGTGAGTGAGCGAGTGAGTGAATGAGCGAGTGAGTGAGTGGGTGAGTTGGTGAGTGAGTGCGCGAGTGAGTGCACCTGTGAGTGAGTAAGTGAGTGAGTGAGTGAGTGCGCAAGTGAACAAATACTGAATATTGAATAAGGATTCGCTGAATAACACAAGGCGTTTCTATTGACTTCTTTGTTTCCAAAGACTGGTGTTCGAACATGGTGGATATGTACACTTATTCAAACTGCTCTCTTCTATTTCCCATTTTTCGTTGTGGTAGATGATAGAACAAACTATGAATAACTAATGGTGCGACTGGAGCTATCTATTGTTATTTTCAGCTTTTTTGTGTACTCATTAGTTATGTTTTGCGTCGCATTCTTTACATAGTCAGCACATAATTAGCGTGTCTAACCGGAAGTTCATCTCAAATAAAGCTGAGGTTAGGAATACACAAGCATTGTCTGGTATTTTTATGTAAAAATGACTTGAAGAGGCAGAGGCCATTTAAAGCAAAATGCACCAATTGCTTTTCATGTAACATGTTTTGGGCAGCATGCCGTCCTGACAAGTGGGGACAACAATATTCAAATGATACATAATTGTGCAGAGATATAGAAGAATATGAGTAAATGCCATTATCTCCATCAAAGCAATAAAAACGCACAGCCAATGGTTTGCCTTTAGAGAGAACACGTAATATCTATATAGGAGAGGAAGGACATGCTGCTGCCTAGATATTCATCAGGTTGTTACAGGGCCCGGTATATTGAATAGATTTGCTTGTGATGTGGTAATGCGTATTTCGCCAAGAAGCGGGGACAAATCTATTGAGAACCGAGCGTCAGTGATCCGAGCCTATTCCTACCGTATTCCTGAAAGATCATCACCTGACCGGGATGTTATTTGCCAACTCGCTTTGATCACCATAATCAATGCCGGCCTCAACAAGCAATTTTTACGCATTATCTGATTGTTCAGTGAGCTGGCTTTAGTAATAGGGAATTAATTAGCAGTGCACAAAGGTTTCAGAGCACTATCTCTATAAATACATTGAAATATTACACTCAGTTGTTTTGGAATGTCTTCTTGCCCTATAAATACAGTTATGCGCATACAACTAATGGAGGCTGGGGCACTAGAAAATGCCGCCTTGGTAACGCACTTAAGTGAATGAGCGCAATTGGGGTGCAGTAGTCGCATGTTTGACAAGCTTGGTATATTATTTAATTTCCCGGCCTTCCGCCAGCAAATCTCATTCTTATGCTATATATATATATATATATATATATATATATATATATATATATATATATATATATATATATATATATATATATATATATATATATATATATATATATATATATATATCTATATATATATATATCTCTATATATATATATATATATATATATATATATATATATATATATATATATATATATATATATAGATAAAACTATAAAACTTGATGTACCTGCCACTCGTATGCAGCACCCCATTGATTATCCCGCATCAGAGGTAACCGAGGCAAATGACGAAATACTGGTAATGGGTAGATGAATTTCATGTACTAGCTTTCGATTTAACAGTCCATCACGCATCATTGTATGGGCTAGGGGCAGGCAGACCAATATGCGTGAGTGAAATTAACGAATATGGATTGGTCTTGTGCAACTTTCCATAGCGATAATATATTTGCCTGTAGCTTGAAGCCCTCTGCCTTGAACTAATGCTAAATATTGAATAAGGGCTCGATGAATAACGCATGGCGTTGCTATTGACTTCGTTGTTTCCGAAGACTCATGCCCGAATGTGCTAGACATGTACACTATGTCAAATTGTAAAGAACCAACTAGCCTCATTCACATCGATGTATTGTGATAGGGATTGTCCCGACGCAATGCATTGATAACGATCTCTGAGAACGTTAACGAATGTGGATGTGTTATCGTTGGTGGATCTCTGGAGTAATGCTGAGTTGTTTTTCACTGCGGTTTTTGTCCACTTTTGCTCTTGTGTGGATCCGCTGTGTACAATATAATGGCAGTGCGCGGTAAATTCGTCCTAAAGCTAATAAAGTGAGCATTATCATAGAGTGCTGGATGACTCGATTATCGTCAAATCAGTGTGTTGGTCAACATTTGTCGTTGGTGGCTCGTCAGTTCAGGATAAATACTAACTAATCGAGTACCGCAGACATTAATTCCGCATTAAAACGCTCACGAGCTGAGGATCAAGGTGAACAACTTTTAAGCTATATATCGAGTCACTGAATTCGTCTCCGCTGTATTAGTGTCAGTTGGTGCGGTGAGGGTTATAAATTATTCATGTTTGACATCGGTGCCTATTATGTTAATGACCTGTAAAGCTTGCGCGTGTGTGACCCAGGGAAAAGGGAGAATTCAAGGATTTGATATCCCTCACTTTCCTGTCTGCGCACCACTAAAACCACGATCTCGGTCATTATCATAATTCATGCTGAGCGAAATATGTTGGGTGCATGAATTCCCTCCCTCTCCAGCCTGTGTTCCACCGCGACCGTGATCTTGATCATTATCATAATTCATGCTGAGTGAAGCATGTTGGGTACATGAATTCCCTCCTTCTCCAGCTAGTGCTCCACCGCTACCGTGATCTTGATCATTATCATAATTCATCCTGGTTGAAGGATGTTGGGTACATGAATTTCCTCCCTCTCCAGCCAGTGCTCCACCGCAACCATGATCTCGATCATTAGCATAATTCACGCTCGGCAAAGTGTAGGGGCTGAATTCTTCCCAGAACCCATCTGAATCTTTCCTATTCAAAATGTTCTTATTCACAGCAAGCGTGTTCTATTAGTCGCAGTACTCATGATTACGGCGTCTTGGGTAAATAACAATTGTTCGGCATGTTTTCGTGGTTTCATAATTCAAACCAGCGCTGTATGAAAGCAAAATTGCCACCCCCCTGTAGAAGAGAAAACCGAATGCATACAAAATGCTTGGACATTTCAGTACATTTCGCTGTGTCAGTGTGTCAGTGATTTAAGACGTGATTGAATTAGTTCGTGAATAATTATACGAATTAGTTTGTGTCCAAGTGAGAGAATGAATAAGTGCAAGAGTTAGTAAGAATAAAGTGAGGTAATAAGTGCGCATGTGCGTGCGTGATTCAGTGGAAGAGTTTGGGAGTTAGTGAGTGAGAGTGAGCGTGCGTTAGTGAAATAGGGAATATCGACTCGCTCATGTAGCGCTGGAAATATTTGCTGTTTTTCATAACGTCAATATATTTCACCATTACGCGAGGATTTGTACCATGGAACCTACACTGGGTTGGTTGAATAACGCATGGTGTTGCTATTGACTTCTATGATTCCGAAGACTCGTGTTCGAACATGCTGAACATGCATGCTAAGTCAAAGACTGAAGCCTTAACTGCTCTCTAGTATTTCCCATTTTTCGTTGTGGTAGATGACAGAACAAACTATGAATAAATAATGCTTCGACTGGAGCAGTCTTTTGTTATTGTCAGCTTTTGTTGGTACTCAATGGTAACGTTTAGCGTCACATACGTATTCAGTACAACATTTGCGCGTCTGACTGAAATGATGAGATGGTTTGCTCATTGGTGTACCTGGCAATAGCACGCAGCATCCACTTGATTATCCTGCATCAGAGGTAACCAGGTCAAATGACGAAATATCCGTAATCGGTAGATGAATTTCATGTAGTAGCTTTCGTTTTAACAGTCCATCACACATCATTGTCTGGGTTATGGGCAGGCAGACCAATGTGCGCGATATATTGTGATGACCATTAACCTGCTCTGTTTTTTATGCGGTCTGTGTATTTTCTTCATATTCAGGTTTGATAACTAACCAGCACAATACAGGGAAATGTCCACACATATCTGCCGCGTTCTATGTTTCGCTCATAAACGTGCAACCCGTAATAGAAGTGGGGATCTGGGGGTGGGGATGGATTTAGGGATAAATAAGCTCTTGTCTGCATTATGTTTCTACGGCAATATACCACACCAATCTTACTCACACAGGAAGCCTTAATCATTATTGAGTACTAGGACAAATAGAGCATACTTGCCGTGACTAAGAACGTTTAGGACAGGAAGTATTGAGATGGATTCTGGGAAGAATCCTTCACTCCATGCTTCATCTAGCATGATCGTGATCACGGTAGAGGTGAAACACAGACAGGGCGGTGAGTGAATTACAATATCTGGCACGATTCTCCCTTCCCCCCGGGTCACACACGCGAACGCTTTACATGCCACGAAAATGATAGGCGTCCAAGTCAAACATGTAAAAAGGTGTTTTCCGCTCATTGCACAAACTGACACTGATACAGCGGAAACGGTTTCAGTGACTCGATATAAAGCTTAAAACTCAGCTCTTTAGTATTTTTAATGTGGAATTATTGTCCGTGATACTCAACCAGTAACACGATATTAGAAGCAGTTGGTATTTATCCTGACCAGAATTGCCGCGAAAGACAAATGTAGACCAGCATGATTGTGTGATGATAATCAAGCCATCGAACACTCATTTATAATGATCATTTTATTGATGTTATCACGAATCTATCTCGCACTGAAACGTCATTGTACACAGCGGATACACGCAAGAGCAACTGTGGACAGAAAAACCCACTGCATCATAAATACGCCAGAGATCCACCATAGATAATACACTCACATTCGAGAACACGTCCGTCATATGCCACACATTCTTCAACTAGCAGAGAGTTATCATGACACAAATATCTCCACACAAAGCACATTCACTTAGCGTCAGATATCCGTCATACAATACAATATGACATTAAAGGTGTGCAATCACTAAATACGACATCAATTGATCACCCGGGTAATGCCGTTCTTACCTGTATGATATTATAAGACATGCACGTAGCTACGGGTGATTACCTAGTGTTTATGGGTGCATTGTGCTTTATCGTCGTTTTTATATTGTCGATATCATTTGTGTGCGTCTATGTTCGTTACACTAGCGGTGTTTTAATAAGCATTATGCCATGGCAAGAGATGTAATAAATAGATCCTGTAGTTCGGCACCTGGAGGCTTGGCATCTGTAGCCCCGATGGTATGAGTTCAGTGCGCACTAAACACGTATTATCAGCGCATACATATTATGCCAGCATTGACACTATATACTCGGTACATTCAACGGATACGTAGACCAAAGAAACCTATTGTGCAAGTTAATATAATTCGTCAGCGCATTTAGCAGAATGACATCATCTGAATACATGTTTCCCAAAGCATGCTACATTGGAAGTAATTGATGCTTAACGTGAACACTGCCTGATAAATCTTGCCAAGTCGATCTACTGTACATTGACTGAGCAACAGTGACCTCCAGCTCCATATGTTGCCAGCATTGTAAATTGTACATCATATTTGCACCAGACATCACTTCTTATTTGAGAGTAAATGTGTATAAGAGTACAATTATGTCCTTGTACGATATCGTTCTTCATCACATTTGGCACATTAAGGAGGAATGTTGTTACTTAAGCCATACATGCGTGTTGCGGCAAAATTAATCTCTGCCTAGGATAAATGCCTACCCGACTGCTTTGTTTCCATCGCAGCTCGTGAGAGAAACTCAATGTGGCATACAGAACCGCACTCCATCAAGGAGGGCAATGGCAAACCTATAAGATATATTACCCCTGACTAGATCGATCATCACCTCCTCGTCAGCTCATGGCATCCTTTGAAAGGAACGGCAACGAATAAAATATTGAGGACGGTGAATGTGCTGGTATCGGCAAAGTGTGCGTCATAGGCCTCGAACATTGCTATGTGACAGAGTGTGAGCGTGAGTGCAGACACCAAGTTCGTTGAACAGCCACATAGCATGCAATTTTCTCTTTTTACTGTTGGCATTCTGTGCTGCTGTTGACGCAGCTTTTATCACACAAATCCATACAAATGTCCAGTTTCAACTTCCAGGAGTGTTACACACTCATAAAGTAGATTCGACTCTGGAATGCGCATTAGAGTGTTACCTGGTGGGTGACAGTTGTGGAAGCTTTTCAATAGCCAAAGGGCAGATATGTCGAATATGCTTTCTCCGGCTGACGTCACCGGTACATGACACTAGCCTGGGGTTCAACGAGGAATTGGGAACGACGATATTTGGCAACGATAGTGTTATGAAAAGTGAAACTCATAGAATCATTTGCCAGCAAGGTGCGGACATAAGACTGTAAATCGATTACCAGAAATTTACCATTGGTATAGATGAAGTAAACATCATTATTAGCGACATCAGTGAATATATATTAAAATGACTCGTTCTATATGATTATGTCAACATTTCCGCTGTTCATTTATGATTAATCCACGAACAGTGTCGATGCCAAGTGGGAACATTGCGTTGTTAGACACCCAGGAATCTTCGTACATCATTGGTCTGCCACGTAGCACACTGCTCGTGACCTCTGTCCTTTGTACGGTCACGGCTTCCAGTTGGCATCCATTACTAGTGCTGATGAACAGGGCTTACAACAATCCTGGCTTCAACCACTTGTTCAACAGGTAAGTCTTAAACTGAAGCATGGATCATATCTACGGCAGATGAACATCATTACCGCCGCAAATACTGTAATGACTACTGGTGGCGTGTCAATAACAAGGAACGCAGATAGTTCTGCTACTTTTATATATTCTTATTGATCACTTATTGAATATTATTATCATCAGCAATGCAGGATACCTGGTGTCTGCATGTTATCATATTTATACAAACAGAAATGCGTTTTGTACGATATCGTTACCATTAACAAAAACTGAAGTAAACTTATTTTATATGTGATATGCTTGGTTGGCACAGTTTGTCTTCGTGTCAGGAACCGACGAGCAGCATGAGGGATGCTGGTTATGGGCCAACCCGGAAATCTCCAGACTGGATGCTGGCTTCACTGAACCAAATAACTATGGCGGTAACGAGAACTGCCTGAGCTTGAATTCCAATGTGAAGTTGAACGATATACCATGTCATCTACAGTTTCAGTACCTCTGTAAAAGGTCGGCTAGGGATGGATTAATAATCCAGCCAAGCATCGATGACGTGCACAGTAGCAGTCTGTGCTAAATCATGAAATTGAGTTCTTAAAATTAAGCAGCCACAGCATAAATTAAATGAATATACCAGTTTGTTACATTGTGTAACCGTTGATACACTGCGTGTCATTTTCTATTCTGCTTGTGCCACCAAACAACCTATTCTACTAGTCTCACAATATCAAATTGAATCTGTAGGCTTTGTCACAGGATGCTGCATATACCATGTGACTAATGGGACTTCAGCTGTATATATTATATAGAGAACTATTGTATTAACCTTTGTTTAATTTTCACGCCTCAAATAACTCTAGATCAATTCAACACATTGCGTTTATTGTAGATGGTATTAATTTATGCACCATGATATGCTCATCTATTGTATCATTCTCTATATGCGTAATTGGTAATTTACTGGTCTGATATATTATATACAACCTTTCCGTGATTAAAGATTTATGTGAAAGCATGGATATATCTTACAACCTTTATCCTGCAGGAATAGACAATCTGCTGCAGCACCAAAGCCTAGTGGCCATGTAATATGCCATTGTATGAATGCTTGATGCAGTTGTTGTTGCAACTAATAACTATCAAATTGCACTGTGATTCAAGGCCATAAAGGTAAAGGTAAGTATAGGGTTTAACGGCACACCAACACTAGTGTGTTATATGGTGCCTACTTAAGGAGGGGTATATACGAGTACGAAAGGATAAGGTTTACAACGAACTAAAAATTAAACCTATTAGCGTTAATTGAATTATATTAATTAAATTATATTAATTTGAATTATATTGAATTAATGAGAATTGTATGAACTAAAATCTATAAAAAAGTCCAATTTCTCTTATGAATCCAAGTATCTTGGATGGATTCACCCTTTTAAACAATTCTGAAAGGGTTTGAACCCGGAAGAAGTGATTTCGGATCAAAATCAAATCAGCACATTCGATGAGAATGTGCTTGACGGTGTAGGCGCATTGACAAGGAATACATTCAGGGATGGGCTCATCCCTTAGTAAAAAGGCATGAGTTGTATAGGTGTGTCCTATACGAGCGCGAGCAAGAATGACCTTTTCTCTTCGACTCTCTCTGCAGCTGTGTGGTTGAGGCTGGATTTCGTAAAGTTTGTTTGGAATGGATTCATCCCACTGGTCCTGCCATTTTTGTTTAAAAAGTTTGACGACCTGTGGTTTTAAATCTGTAAAGGGAATCTTGGTTTCAGACGCTGGCTCGTGTAGGGCCTCTTTTGCAGTCTTATCGGCTCTTTCGTTGCCGGGGATACCTATGTGACTGGGTACCCAGACAAACTCAACATTTTTCCCCAGCATGGATAAACGAGTAAGATTTTCTAAAATATCTATAACAATATGGCACGATAATAACTTATTCCCAATCGCCTCCAGGGCAGATCAAGAATCACTAAAAATTGTAAAATCCGCATTGGGATGGTGAGCAATAAGGCCCAATGCCATCCTTATTGCGGTAACTTCGGCTGTAAAAACAGATGCTGCACCAGGCAGTCTTTCTTTGTGGGTCTGAGGTCGGAACACGACTCCAGCGCCCACACGGTATGCATCTTTGGATCCATCAGTATAAATAAGTATCTTGTCTTGGTGATGTTCTTTTAGTTCATTAAATTTCATCAAGAGGTCATTTGCATTTAATTTATCATATTTGGTAAGGGATGTGTCTATTGTTGGTGTGTTCAATTGCCAGGGTGGTGTTTCGGGAATTTTGTTTGGAGCAATAATGTCTAGATTATTGGATATGTTGTTTAGCGATTCTTGAATACGGATGCCAAGAGGTGATATGGCATTAGGTTTATTTTCATATATTACTTGGTATTTGGGGTGGAAGATAATGTCATAGGCAGGGTGGTCTGGATTGCTTTTTATTTTAACTGCATATTGAAGGGCCAGTTTGTTTCTTCGTAGATGAATAGGCATTTCATTGGCTTCAGTGTGGAGGCTTTCAATGGGTGAGGTTCGAAATGTTCCAAGGCAAATCCTCAGTGCCTGATTCTGGACTATGTCCAGTCGTTTTAGATAAGACTTTCGAGCTGCACCGTAAACGATACAGCCATAGTCAAGCTTTGATCTTATCAAGAACCGGTAGAGCCTGAGCAGGACCTGCCTGTCAGCTCCCCAGTCCAGCTTGGACACTACTTTAAGAAGATTCATTGTCTTGAGACATTTATTCCTGATGTAATTAATATGGTTAAGTTTTGAATCAAATATGATACCTAAGATTTTGGTTTCTTCCACAGCAGGGACGGGATTTTCATTGATAGTTAGTTCTGGGTCAGGGTGAAGGCCCCTTCTGTGACAAAAATGTACACAAACTGTTTTTGTAGTGGAAAATTTGAAACCATTTTCATCTGCCCATTTCTGAATTTTGTTAAGGTTGATTTGTAGCTGGCGTTCTATGGTAGTCATACTGCTGGATCGGTAAGATATAAGGAAATCGTCTACATACAGTGATTTTTCTATTTCAGGTTTAAGAACTTAAGTGATGCTATTGATTTCTAAATTGAAAAGTGTGACAGATAGAATGCTGCCCTGTGGGACCCCCATTTCCTGACCATGTTGGTCCGAAAGAGATGTCCCAATTCTTACCTTAAAAGATCTATCATTTAAAAAATTTTGTATAAATAGTGGCATATTACCTCAAAGACCAGCTTCTTGTCGATCTTTTAAAATCCCATATTTCCATGTCGTGTTATATGCTTTCTCAAGATCGAAAAACACAGACACGACATGGTCCCCCTTTAAAAATGCATCCATAATATAAGATTCTAACTTAACAAGGTTGTCTGTGGTACATCGGCCTTTTCTAAAGCCAGATTGACGTTTATTTATTATATTATTAGTTTCCAAGTACCAAATAAGACGCTTGTTAACGACTCGCTCCATGGTTTTACAGAGACAGCTCGTGAGAGCGATGGGCCTGTAGCTCGACGGGTTGGTTGGGTCTTTTCCGGACTTTGGATGATGGTAGCCTCTCTCCATGAGTCCGGATATTCTCCACTGCTCCATATGTGATTGTATATGTCTAATAAGACATACAAGGACTCTTCTGGAAGATGTTTAAGTAGTTGGTAATGGACATCGTGTGGTCCTACTGCAGTGTCCTTGCGGAGTTTCAAAGACTCTTTCAATTCTTCTAAAGTAAAAGGAACATTATAATTTTTTTCGTTGTTTGACCTAAAATTAAGTTTTGTTCTTTCAGTAATCTGTTTATGTCTTTGAAACTTTTCAGTATAATTAGCAGTGGAAGAATTCATGGTTATTGTGTCCGCTATGATGTTAGATATTTCTTGTTTGTTTTTTACTTCATTACCATCTGGTGTTAGAAGGTAAAAAGAAGTGGAAGAGGTGTTTTTTCCACTTATTTTGCGGACCATTTCCCATGTCTTTATGATTGATGTTCTCGAGTTTAATTTTGATATATAAGTTTTCCATGAATTCTTTTTACTTACTTTAACAACCCGCCGAGCTCTCGCTCTCGCTGCCCTGAATGATGCCAGGTTTGCATGGGTTGGGTGAGTTTGAAATAACTTCAGGGCCCCTTTTCTGTGGTTGATGGCGTCTTGGCAGTCTTGGTTAAACCATGGTTTTGGTATGCGCCTGGGCTTTGCCGAGGACTTAGGAATAGTTTTGGAGGCAATTTCAAGCAGTTTACCACAAAATGTATTTATGTGTGTATCTCTCCCTTGCATCTTATCCCTGTGGATAGCCTCCCCACACAGAGATCCAAAGGAGGGCCAGTCTGCTTTATGCAGCTGCCACTTTGGAGGTGTCTCTGGTGGTAACGGAGGGTTTAGGTGGATAAGAATGGGGAAGTGGTCACTTCCACAGGTATCATCGACACCAACTTCCCATGCAAGGTCGAGAAACAAAGAAGGAGGAGAGAAAGAAAGATCTATTGTAGTGGGTGTGCCATAGCCTGGATGGATGTATGTATTTGAGCCGTCATTTAAAATGCAGAGATTGTGAGAAATGAAGAAATCTTCTACAATTTGTCCTTTTCCATCATCATATGTATTGCCCCATAAAGAATTGTAGGCATTAAAATCACCCATGAGGAGAACTGGCTCTGGCAACTGGGCCGCAGGTTCCCTGAGCCACTACAGACCCAGGGTCCCGATTGGCCCCTGATGATGTGTGTCTGCCATGGGGGACCTCATCAGTCTCCATGGCAGACAATGGGCCATAGATGTTGGGCCCAACAAAAGAGTCTGGGTTCTGCACCCTGATGAGTTTAGATTTGATTGAACGTGGGAGTTTAGATTTCTCATTGTATTTGTTTGTTGTTATGTGTTCATTGACTTTTGGGGTAGTGGGGGTGTTTTGTTTTGTTTGTTCTGTTGGGGGGTTGTTGGCTTTGAAAGGGGGTTGTTTCGGAGGGTGTTTTTCGGTTTGAGTGTTTATAGATTTGGTAATTTCAGTAGGTGCTGCTGCAGTACTGGCATATGTACGTCTTGAAGATGTTGAGTTTTGGCAATCGACTATTTTTCTCGCTTCAGGAAAAGAAAGCTTTTGAGTGATGTGTAAAGTTTGGATTTGCTTTTCGGTTTGCCATATGGGACATCGTTTAGAGTATGCGGGATGAGCACCGGAGCAGTTTGCGCACTTGAATGGTGCCTTGCAATGCTGCTCCCCATGCTCATCACCGCATTTGGGGCAAATTGATGTTCTGTTACATTTGGTTTTGAAATGGCCGTATCTTTGGCAGTTGTGGCATCTTAAAGGATTTGGAATGAATGGTTCAGTTTTGATGTTATGGCCTGCTATTTTAATGTTGCTTGGAAGGTAAGGGATATTGAAAGTAAGGATGTGGGTGCCTGTGGGAATCTTTTCTCCGTTTTTGTTCATATGCACCTTGGTCACCTCTATAACATTTTGATTTTTCAGCTCTTCAACAATTTCATCCTCACTGCAGTATTTGAGTTCGAAAGATTTTATAACACCCTTGATGGTGTTAAGGGTTCGATGAGGGCTGAATTTTACATTGATATTCGCTATTTTGGTGGTTTGTAGAAGAAGTTTGGAATGAATTTGTTTTGAAGTTTCTACAAGGTAAAGCCCGGATCTCAAAAGTTTTAAAGTTGTTGGGGTGCCCGCAATACCACAAATTCCCTTAAATAAAACAATGAATGAAAATTTCTCTAAACTTCCGTTGGTCCTTTCAAGTACAAGAAATCTTTGCCAGTTCTCAGATTCATTTGACTCATTTTCCTCTAAATGCCTTCGTTTTTGGCCTGGATGAGAGAGAGACATAATAATAGACCAATTCATCACCTGTGCTCCCCACCCGCCCCGGAGCCCAATAAAGGGACATCTTAAAGATGCCAGGGCTACACAGGTGATATACTCGTACCCCATAAAAGGTGAGTCAATACGTACCCCATAGAGCCCAGACACTGGCAAGGTGCTGAGCTCGTAGAGGCGCAGAATAACACCCCTGCACCATAACACCCCCGCACCCACAGGGGGGTTCAAGGACATAATTCACATGCAGAAAAAGTATTACAGCATTTGTCTGGGGTATCAATTTGGAAGCATCGACAATCTGGTGATATGGATTCACGGCACATAGGTTACAATGAGAACCCTATCAGACACCAAGTCGGCATAACCCTGTCGATATCTTATGATAAATCAATGACCTAGCAAAGCACTTTAGCAAGACGTACGTAAACAATCTTCAATCACCACATTAATTGTATGGAAAATAATTGCATGAAATTGTAATGATTTAGATCTATGTAGTTAAGAATTTCTGCTAAGACTCAAGCTATTATAATCATACACAGGCATCAACGAAGAAGACCGACACCACGTTTCCACCCTCACAAAACCGTCACGTATAAAGGTAAGGTAAGTATAGGGTTTAACGGCACACCAACACTAGTGTGTTATATGGTGCCTACTTAAGGAGTGGTAAATACGAGTACGAAAGGATAAGAAAGGGGTCAAGGGTTAAAACTAACAAAAAATTAAACCCATTAGTATTAATTGAATTATATGAATTGAATTATGAATAATAATTTGAGAATTGTACGGTCTAAAATCTATAGAAAAGTCCAATCTCTCTTATGAATCCAAGTATCTTGGATGGATTCACCCTTTCAAACAATTCTGAAAGAGTTTGAACCCGGAAGAAGCGATTTCGGATCAAATCAGCACATTCGATGAGAATGTGCTTGACGGTGTAGGTACATTGACAAGGAATGCATTCAGGGATAGGCTCATCCCTTAATAGAAAGGCATGAGTTGTATAGGTATGTCCTATACGAGCGCGAGCAAGAATAACCTCCTCTCTTCTGCTCTCTCTGCAGCTCTGTGGCCACTCCCCAAGTAAGGGCTGAAGTTTGTTTGGAATGGATTCATCCCACTGGTCCCTGCCATTTCGTTTAAAAATTGGACGACCTGAGGTTGAAAGTCTGTAAAGGGGACTTTGACCTCAGTCACATTCATGTTGAGGGCTTCCTTGGCAGCTCTGTCTGCCCTTTCATTACCAGGGATACCACCATGGCTCGGTACCCATACGAACAAAATATTCTTGCCACGATCTGTCAATTGAGAATATAAAAGCACAACATTTAAAATAAAACTTTAAAATTACTCCCTGTGATTGCCTCCAGGGCAGAGAGAGAGTCGGAAAATACAACAAAACGATTTTTACTTGATTGGGCAATAAGGCCAAGCGCAATGGAAAGAGCTTTAAGCTCAGCGTGGAAAATTGACAGTGGAGGTGGTAGGCTCATGTTAAAAACAGATTTCCCCATAATGGCTGCAGCACCGTCTGTGTAAAGGGCAAAACGGTCCGAATATTTATCCTTTATCTCTCTAAATTGGTGAAGGAAAAAATCAGGCTCATGAGATTCCTTTGTGTTGGCTGTCAGCGATTTATCTATTGTTGGGGTTTTCAATTGCCATGGGGGAGACCTTGGCTCAGTCTCAACCGCCACGGCATTCAATTGTGTGCATGACCCAACCAGTGATTCTCTGATACGCAGACCGAACGAAGGGATAGCATTCGGCCTACTTTCATAAAAATGGATATAACCAGGATTAAAAACTACATCAAATGCAGGATTCTAGGGGTTCGACTTTAAACGTAAGGCATATTGTATGGCAAGCTGCTGCCTCCGAACCCCCAGTGGAGCCTCGTTGGTTTCTACATGTAGACTGGGGATGGGGGAGGTTCGGAAAGTCCCGAGGCAAAGCCTCAGAGCCTGGTTTTGGACCAATTTGGTCTCCAATTTCCTTAAAGGTCAACAACAAAGATTTTTTTTATTCCATTTTTCCCAAGTTCTATGTTTTAAAAGGGTATCATAACTAAAATAAGGTGACTGCGCGTTTTTTTTCTTTTAGAAAAATGATTTTGAAATATACATTTTCTACGTCGAATCTGACAAGATACCGCTCAGAAAAATTCGTGAATTTCCGGACAGTGACGTCATTCGGGTTGTTTGCGAATATTCCTCGCCATCTTCAGCCTTCACGGTTAGTTGACAGCGTGCGACCTACTCGTCTTTCTTCACGGTCTGGTGCGTTTTTTGGTGTGGATTATGCCTTATTGTTGTGCGTTTGGTTGTCGGAACAATGAGAAGTCAGGCGTGAGTTTTTTTCTGTTTCCAAAAGACAGCAAAATGCGCCGCATATGGGTGTCGAAAGTCAAACGTAAACACTGCAGTCCTACCCTTACGACAGCTCTATGTTCTGATCATTTCGAGAATGGTGCTTATGATACTGACCCAGAGCTGCTCAAAAGTCTAGGATTTCGTAAGAAACCTAGGCTCCGAAAAGAAGCCGTACCGACTCTCTTTAGCCACGTTGGAGTTGATGACAGTCAAAGTAAGCGACGGAGTGCCTCGGAGAAAAGGCAACGACAACAGGTGAGATCTCCTAGCTTGACTCGCAACTATAAGTACCACAATACAGTAGCAGGACTAAGCTAACACTCATCATATGAAAGCAACATGATAATAGTTATGAACCACTATAATGTGTGAGATGCGGATGCTTTCCAACAAAATAATAACGTTGGAAGAGTTTTATTGTCTTATCTTTTTAAGCGATATTATTTTCTACATGTCATAGTACAATATTGAAACACAAATTAAATAAATGTGCTCTGAATAAGACAATATTAAATAAGTTATATCTAATCAAACATGAAAACAGAAAATTAACGTAACCTGTTAGAGAAGATATACTCCTATAATATATATTTTTGTTGTATAGCTTTACCAGACTGTGAATATGGAATGGGATGCAATGTATCAAGCAGTGTGAAAGTTTTTCTTTTAGAATGTTGAATGGTTATTGTATTATGTAACAGTATCTGTTGGATACAATCATTGTTAAGTTGCAAACGTTAAAGAGATGTTTGTACCACCTAGAGTTTAAGCCCAATCAAAATGGAAGATGAAAATATCGACAACAGATGGGGTTAGCTACCTTAACGATAGATCATGCCGCATATCTCTTAAAGTATATCGTCCCCTTAGCAAATGCCATTCATTTTCATTCTAGATAGAGGTCATATTTTTCACATGTATTCAACATAGATAAATTACTGACACATTAACCTCTTATGACACATGTCGAAGAAATGTGGAGTATTTTGTACTGTTCAGTCAATACTTAGACCATCTAAATGAATGCAACTATAAAGATATTTAAGGGGGTAAGTAAAATGTGACACAATTTATGTTATGCTATATTGATCAGCAAGAGAAAATGTACCCAAACACACACATACACACAGGCATTAATTCATGCATACGCATACATAATTTCCCACATTGTTATGCAACTTACATACACACATACACACATAGTTACTTATAAATGGGAGAAAATGTTGATCGTAAGGCAGGTTACAATAGGCGAAGCCCTTCAGCCAGGTAGGCGAAGGTACTCAATGGTTGCTGTTAACGCATTATGGTCTTCTCTATCCATCACCATCGTGATACATTTGCACAGCTGAAAATGACCTTGAAAGACCACCACAACATTTCGTTTTCGCAGAAGGAAAAGGTGGATCTAAGAAATGCTTGACATTATTTGTTGCGTGTTTTATGGACAAGACAAAAAACGTTGACAAATTTACCGATGTTTATGATATCCCACGTCACACTGCATGAAGAGCTGAAGACTCATCCCACTCGTGCGAACCCATGACTTAATCTACATGTAAAACTGATGATGCAAGAACACGTGGTATAATGGAGGATTTTTAAAGGAAACAATGGTGATATTCACGTTCGTAAACGACATTCACGTAATCGTACAGTTGAAAGGTAGTTATTTTCAAATGCATACTCGTAAAACAAACAATCGGTTAGAATTATTTATTTTCCTGTACTGTTCTTGATAACCTTTAATGTCTGTGCATTTGTTAGTATGTAGGATGATATGCATCTGTTCGTGGTCCATGTCAAAAACAGGCCAAACCTTACGTAATTAATCAATTCATTTCACTGTCTTTATGACAAAATTCAAAAGGCCAAGCTTCCGAGCGCCGAGCAGCTATCTATAAATACTGATATATATTACATTTCATATATATAACATATATTACATATCTATAAAAATAAATATGTATATGAATACATGTATATATATATATATATATATATATATATATATATATATATAGATCTATATATATATATATATATATATATATATATATATATTCATATATATTTTTTTTTAGAGATAATATTGTTTGTGGTATATTGTTGGTACCGTATTGCTGGTCGTCCAGGCTTGTCGTCGGAAGACGATATACGTTTATATATATAATTATATATATATGTATTTAGTGAAATATATATCTATATACATATATATATATATATGGTATTTACATATATATATATATGTATATAGTATGTAAATATACATATATACATATATATATATATACATACATAATTATATACATGCATATATATATATATATACATATATATATACATATATATAAATATACATATATACATAGATATATAAATAATAAATATATATAAATATTATATATATAGAGATATATATACATCTGATAATTGTTGGTACTGATTGCTGGTCGTCCAGGCTTGCCGTTGGAAGACATGCCGTTGGCGCTTGTGCCAACTCAAAGAAGTCCAAACCTTACGTAATCGACCAGTAACGTGGGTGTGTGTGTGTGTTTGTGTGCATCGAAACATATTCGTATTTAGCAACTAAGCTATGTACGACTACAATTGAGTAAATTACTCTAAACTGGTCACTGCTACGGAGCACGTCGTCCTCAAAGGATCTTTTACATCCCTTTTCAAAGATGTTACCACCATTTGTACGTGATCATCCGAGTCACGAGTCATGTTGTCACACCTTGGAGTCGAACCCACAGCCTGTGGATCAAAAGACAAAGCAGTAAACCACCAAGCCACTGAGACCGGCTTAGTGCCATTCCCTCGGCTTTGTATTGACTTGGTTAAGGGGACATGTCAAAACATCTGCTAAGGGGTCATATCAAAACATCTAAGGGGCTGCAGCTTGTGACATCTATCGAAAAATAGTGCGCGTTACCAACTCTCCTCGCTGACATCTATTGTAAACGTGTGCTGCGCATAGGGTTTCTTAACAAGGCGCAATCACAGACCCGATTGCTTGCCATTGGAAGACTTGCCGATGGCGTGCCTGCCGAATCTTGTTTAGTAACAATATATTACAGGGTACGAGTAGTGATCATGGGCATCAGTGTGCTAGCGACTGTTTGTTATCTAATGTAAAACGCTGATGGATTAATTGAAAAAGTTTCATAGGTTGGCTCTTTCGTACAATATTCCTTATTCATTTTCCATACTTCATGTTAATGTAGAAACTATGAAATACCTAAATGTAAAAAACAATCACAAGATGAATCTATATTAAATTCTGTATAATAACATCAAACAATGCTCTTGGCACAACTCACTCAGAACATCCGGCCCTGTTCGTTGCTCCTACAATTGTCATCTTGCAACACATGATACGAGATTTGTATGATATCTGGCTAACTCAAGCTGATAGACCAAGGTTGGTACTAGTTAGATAGTAAACCAGACACATTTTGCCAAATGGATAACCTGTAACGGCCGCCACACCTTGTGTCAGTTAAAATATATCATTCTGGGAGAAATACGCAGATCCTTAAATCTTTGAGGTGCGACCATCACTTCTTTCCCCTGTTGAGTGACTTATAAGGATATGGCCGAATTATAGACACAGGATGGTCGATAAATGTGTACACACCTTTACGAATTTAGTTGATAACAATGAGTGACATGCATGAAGCCCAGATATCGCGTAAGTGGTTTATTTGCACCATATTAAAAACAGTCTAGAGTGATTAATTCCGCGACCAATCAAAAGGAGACAACAGAACGTTTGTCAATTGTGTATAGAGAATGTCTATATATTCATTGATAAAAGCAAGAAAGTACTGTTGCAAAATAAATGTGTGCATGCATGAGACTCAATTTACATATATAGATTGTAAAAGGAAGATCACCACGCACTCCATCTTTCTAAAATATACATAATTCTTAGGAAGAACAATATATTTATGTCTAAATACTGCTTAAGAAAATTGCCCTGCGAGAATAACCGAGTAATAAATGTAACCATCTGCATTTACAAATAGAACTAAAACTATATATATTCAAGGTACATCTTGTGTTCAGCGTCCTTGACGTCACCGCACTCGACCGTCAGATCGACGTTCTTAAGTGTATCAATCTCAATTTGTCGCTTAACTTTGCAAATGAGAGTAACAAACTGCATACCCAATGCTTCAACCATGCTCCTATCGCTTTCAAGTGCTTGCAGAGCGTCTTCGAGCGTTAGGGGGGAGAACCACAGTGGCTTTTCTTCTCTGGTGGTAACTCCAGCTTCCTTCTTAGGCCATCCATTCCGGCAGCTAAGACGGCAGAAGCAACTAGGTAAGGATTTGAGGCAGAAGAAGGCAATCTGAGTTCTACAAAGCGACCAGAGCTACTACGTCGAACGCGCAGTAATGCTAAGCGGTTTTCCAATCCCCACTTAGCAGCATGAGGGGCCCATGGTTGATGTAAGCGGCGATAGCAATTAACCGTCGGGCAACAAAGGGCCGTGAGCGCAGATATGTGTTCGATAAGACCTGCCAACCAATGCTTGAACGTCGAGGACATATTATTGCGGTATGAGTCGTCGATGAACACATTTTCATCGCCATTTCGCCACAGGGAAAGGTTGAAATGTGCGCTATTACTGCAAGCCTCTCCAATACCGAGCAATGGCCTCGTCATAAAAGTAGCAATGTACCCTTCTTGATAGCTCATTTCTTTCAGACCCGTCTTCAACAAGAAACTCGCATCCACAGCTGGCATTCCCAGTGCTGCATGGGTGCCACTTCAAACTGACCGCACAGAATGCTTTCGATATCAACGCCGACTTTGCTTAAGTTCTTCTCAATTCTTGTGAAAAAATCCTCGAATTTAGAAAGTAGGACTGCACATAAGAAGTCATTTCCTTCAGTCACAGGCGACAGCGTATCTTTGTTCAGCAGTATGAACTCATGCTCACATCCGGACATCATTTCCAAGCCAAACTCGGTTTTAAGTACATGTGTCAGTCGGAGCAGAAGACCGCGAAAATGCTAACGGCTCCATGGTGTCTTCTCGTTTTCCTGTCCAGCACCTGTCCAATCGTAACGTCATTGTCGGCTTGGGACCAACATTCAAGGTCGAAAATAATCTGGGCAAAAGTACCTTCACTTCCCTTGCCATTTATACTCAAAAGGCAAGGATCGTTATAAACTTACCATGATAAGCGCTGATACCATGCTTAAGGAAAGACGACACATGACGCCTTGGTACGAGTTTCGATCTGCCATGCAATCACTCGGCTAACATAGTCGAGGTTTTTCACTTTAATCTCCTCATCTTGGTTTAATGCCATACCTGTATCCTGCAACTTAATACATATTGGGAAGAATTTAGATTACCAGTGTTTGATGCTTTACGTCTGTATTGCGATGCTAGTCACTGGTACGTTTAAACTCAGTGAACGCGGACGCAGCTTAGCACTCTGAATGAAACTAGACGCAGTGCTGATGTCAGCCTTCCGGCCGATTCATCTGTTTAGTAAAGTGGGACACTGATCGGTTGAGTTTCTGGTAACAAATTAACCGTTTGGAATCAAACAAAGAACATTTTAGCGGCAAACATATATTATCTGACGACTCAATTGTTTTATTCTTTCTGATTTATCATTACCGAGGAGTACCTGGGGGACTACCCTCCTCAGGGGTCAATTCTGATGGAGGTCTGTAACTTGTGGTAATCAACCTTGTAAATGGCTAATAGCGGAAAACACGTCTGGGACTTCATAACAAAGCTGAACCAGTTAACCTATCTTTTGGTAATTACTATTTAATGATAAAACAGCATCTGGGTCGTGTTGACGAAGCTGCCCCACGCTCATTACTCAAACAAATGCACATGGGAATAGTGGGCTGACCTCATTAGCGATTGATAAGAGCGGCAAAAATGTCGCTTCGCAGAGCCTTGCCGTTGCCTATACACGTCGCATAATAGGCTTATGAATAGCGAAAATAGTAAGTACAGTTCAAAATAAATGTCAATTTGATAAACAAAAAATTACCCAGTCTGGGGTACCCCTTTGGAAAACAGTTCGCCTCTATCAGCGTATTGACGTATTTTGTCGGGAGTAACCCCTTGCAGCATATCCATAACTCTTTGCTGATAGTACATATCCTAGGAATAGCTGAGGCTCCGATAATGCTAGGCTTGGACATATCAGATAACAGCATGCGCCATACATTGCATTGGGCCTCGTCGGACCATAGCAATACTCACAAATCCGGGTCTATGTAGAACCTTATGTCAGTGTGTTTCCATTCAAGACAGTCGTTAACAGGTAAACGGTCATACGTTACAATGAACTAACCGCGGTACAAGAATGCTAATTCATATTAGCCAAATCGCACGAATGATATATACTTACCACTGCCTACTGCGTGTCCCCGAAGAATCCTTCAGTTCTCAATGCTTCTGTATTTGTAGTAAGATATGGGCGCTTTAACCGCTTACAGTGATTCTTCGTCTGTTCAACTCAGATGACCGCGTCTACGCAAGAGCAATTATAGGGAAGCCATTCTGGTAGTAAACTAGTTATAGTATCAAGCAAAACCCCTGCCGACCGCTGGCGATAACTGAGCTACGATGCACCACTTTTTCCGAACCGCAACCAATTGGGTAATGGTGCCTGATTCCATTCTCTGCCACTCCTATAATATTGCGCACTGACTGCACGAATACCTTTAGTAGTATCTTTGGTTTAAGTACGAATTGAGTGCATTGCAGGGAGGCCTACATTGACCTCGTATGGTCACAAACACTCAGTAGTTAAAAGGAGTTGAGCACGCGTGGTTGGTGTACTGCCGAAAAAAATGAGCAACTGAGGGAGTTCTTGTCTAACATTGGTATCTAAATGCTGATCATTGTTAACAAGATATGCAGGTAAATTTACTGTAAAATATAGGATATCACTCACCCCCGTCACAAGTGCGTTCCTCTGATCATTCAAAGCCCTGACGCTTAACAAACGAGTGCTGTTCGATGCTTAAATGTACACTGTTTACATCCTTTTATGTGTTTCATTTAGGTCGCAGGCGCGACTCACATCGGTCGAGATTATGCTGAATTCCAAATCATGAAGGTGGCTCTGTACCATTTTACAGTTGATCAGCATAGACAGGGAATAAAAACAGGTATCAAGTCTATCATACGAAGATATCTAGATATGGGTAAATGTTTGCGCCCCAATGGATTTATAGGAATAAATAACCGTTAATATACGGGTGATTTTCGTTTCTCAACAGTAGACCGGCTCGCTAACATCCTTAAGTATGCTCGATTTGGGTCGCACGTGCCAGACGCAGCTGTCATTCTTTTTGTGTGTGCAGAGACGGCCTCTGGTATAATGGGGAGCAAAGTCGGTCCGGATCTATTCCATGGCATGACAATGGTTTCGGCAATTTTCGATCCTCAAATGTTGACCGTTTACACAACATGCGTGCTCTATTAAGGTTGTTTTCCAGAGACGGCCTCTGGTATGGGCAATAAAGTCCGTGTAGATCTGTGCCAAGACATATCAATAGTTTTAGCAATTCTTCCACCCTTTCATCCCCTAACTTGCATAAAAATAGCTAGATAGCTAAAATAAGAACAGCTTTACTGTGCTTAGACTTCCGAGTCAAAAAGGGTCGGAGGTCTTGATGCAAGTTAACCGACCCATGGCCGCACTCACAATCCTGCCAGAGATTGCATCTTACC
Source organism: Urechis unicinctus (assembly GCA_034190875.2). NCBI lineage: Eukaryota > Metazoa > Annelida > Polychaeta > Xenopneusta > Urechidae > Urechis > Urechis unicinctus. The sequence goes on along the minus strand of CM067357.1, from coordinate 27,508,784 downwards.
CCCTCAAACACAACATTTAGATAAATTGGGTCATCCCAAGTTGTTTACATAAATAACCTCGCAAAATGATTCAGGATGGGCAATTGTTATGTATGCCCAATATAAATGACTACTCTGAACGACAGTTGCTGATAAGGACCAGACAAAAATAACCTCGTCGAATGGAGCTCCAATGTCACCGGGATGGGTCCTTATTATGTATGCACGATATATAGCACTCGGCTGGGCGCTATTGGCAATACAGGATGTCAACAGCCTGGTCCTGCCAGGCTGTTGACCTCCTGTATTGACCGCCGTGTCTGTCGCGCCCGTGGTCAGAAGCTTCATGACTAACACCAATGTTTTAGGAGGATTTAACATATTGCTATGTGGTTCAAAAAGTAATAGAGTAGTTACATTAACACTTAACCACATAACAAGGCAGGTGGTGATTTCATCTCGGTACGGCGGGTCCAGGTGTACGCGCCGGTGCGCCATGGCAGTTATTTGCGACCAAACAGACAAATATCCTCGGATTTCCAGCGACCTCACCGCCTATTGATCACCACGAGGAAATTGTAGCCCGTACCAATACACATAATGTATCAGTGAAAAGCTGTTGTCGTTCAATTAATGATACAACATGGTGTGCATAAAATAGCAGATCAGCGTTAAACAATAAGCCTGTATATCATTAGCAATTAGACCGGATGTAGTTATTCATAGAACTCAAATAAGACAATTATTTATTAGGCTGCAGCCAACGAAGGATATATGAAGCGAATGAACACTCTAATTAATGAATGTTGGAACAAGTATGACTGCGTATCCTGAACGCAGGCGCTCGGTTCCCGATACCAATCCTCCGAGCGCCTAGCCGCTACTACCATGAATATCGAGCGGTGTGCAAATAGTCTCCGGTGCTATAAATGTATATATATATATATATATATATATATATATATATATATATATATATATATATATATATATATATATATATATAGATATATCATATATATATATATATATATATATATATATAGATATAGATAGATATATATATATATATATATAGAATATAGAATATATCTATCTCTCTATATCTATATCTCTATATATCCTCTATATATATATATATATAAATATATATACACCTCTCTCTCTATATATAAATATATATATATGAATATATGCATATATATATATGAATATACGCCATATATATATGCATATATACATTAATATACATATATATATAAATATATCTATATATAAATAGATAAATAGATATACGGATATATATATATATGAATATATATATATATATAATATAATATATATATATGTATATAATATATATATATGTATACATATATATATATATATATATATACCTATATATATATATATATTCATATATATATATGTATACATATATATACATAGATATATATATACATAAATATATATGTATATATATATATGTGCATATATATATATATATATATATATATATATATATATATATATATATATATATATATATATGTGTGTGTGTGTGTGTGTGTGTGTGTGTGTGTGTGTGTGTGTGTGTGTGTGTGGTGTCTATATATATATAGTCGACCTCATGACTACTACCCCTCCGATATCTACTGTAAGAAGTACAACAAATATATGATTTCACATGGTTTCGTTGGATGCAATATGCAAAGGTATTTGAACATCGAATCGAATTATGCGCAACATTTTATGTATTGTCATGTTGTGTGTTTGGAATACACGAAGTGAACTGACGATTGAAACCAGGTTTGTAGCAATAGCTAGTGATTGACGCTAGGTGGACACCCTGGTCATTTAGCAGCCGAGGATCCGGGCAGTGTGGTCACGGAATAACCTCATCACATGGGGCCCAGATAGAATTTTAGTTGACTAGCCAAGTTTCTATGAATTATCTGGTAATTACACGCGTTGTTCTTTAAATCACTGTGCAACAGATTTGATGACAATCAATGCCACCTTCAAATTTATCGCACGCACTAGTTATAAAATATTTTCACATTAGCTTCAATATCATCCCAACCTCCCCTTCCTCCCGCCGTAACTAATATCTGTCTCGCATCAAGCCTTTCTCTAACGTCCCGTTATCGCCTTCTTTTACACACAATCGCCTGCCCAAACATCCCTCCCTCTCCTTAACTCCCTTCAGCATCCACCATATCTCCATTTTTTCACCCCTCCTTCCCCGTTCCTGCTCCATGCCCTTCTCTTCGTCCATGCCCCCTCCCTCTTAGTCCCTGCCTCACTCCTAGTCCCTGCCTCCCTTCTAGTCCCTGCATCCCTCCATATTGACAGGTTACTAAATAACCTACGAAGTGTTAACATCCCCCCCCCCACTCATTCTTTGCCCCGACCACAAGAGTATTGTTAATCAATACGTTTCCCCGTTAGTCAATTAAGTAATTGAACTGAGAAGCTGGCAATAATCTTTGTACCGCTTTGAAACCATCCCAAACAATCCCATTTTGTGGAATGGCCTCACAGCTACAGAGACATCCGTAGAGAGGACGTTACTATTGCTCGTGCGCGTATTTGACATACCTATACAACACCTGCATTCCTGCCCTAAGGATGAGCCCATCCCTGAATGCATTCCTTGCCAATGCAGAATGTGCTGATCTGATTCTCATTCGAAATCACTTTTTCCGTGTTAAAACCCTTTCAGAATTATTTGAATGGGTGAATTCATCCAAAATACTACACCACATACGGGGAATTCAACTTTATTTTAGACTTTAGATCATACAATTCTCATTGATTTCATATAGTTCAATTAATGCATATGGGATGATTTTAGTTAGTTTTTATCTTTGACCCCCCCCCCCCCCCTGTAGTTCAGGGGTAGAATAGGTCCACTGTATCTTCCTGCATGTCTTGAGAGGCGACTTCTAGGGGGCAACCTGTTGGCCGTGGGTTGCGACTCATGTCGGTGGACAATGGGATCCAAGTGGTGTAGTTGAGTTGTCCATTTGAAGGCCATATCTGCAATACACTACTCTGGCCCTGATTTCGCCTAGACGAGAGGCTAGAATGGCCTGGTCCAGTCAATCGGCTGGTGGTAACCTGCCCTAGGAAAATCGTTTCCATTTTTATCTTTTCCATCTCCATTTTCATTTATCCAAGACGGCGGCTGCTTAATCAGGTCAAACTTATCTTATCTGTTAACCTTTCTTGGCACCAAATAACACATGAGTGTTGGTGTGCCATTAAACACTTAGCTTACCTTACCTTACATTTTAATCCTTGAATTATTCTTATTCTTTCGTATTCGTATTTACCCCACCTTAGTAGGCACCATATAACACACTAGTGTTGATTTGCCGTTAAGCCCTTTACTTACCTTACCTTACCGTTTTCATTTATCCTAGAAGGCGGCTGCTTAATCAAGTCAATTTTATCTATTAACCTTTCTTGGCACCATATAACACATGAGTGTTGGTGTGCCATAAAACCCTATATTTACCTTACCTTACCTTTGCATTAACTGCGGCTAGTGACTGGGAAAAAAACTCATTCTTTAGTGTATGCGATTGGAATGGTAGCTAACATGAAATATATGTAGTTTATTCTGTTGTATCGTATTCCCAAGCTCCTGGTGGAATTGCGGCCCAGTACTGTTAAAACGGGCCGTTCAACAGTCACGTGACAGATACTAAAAAATCTCTCCACCCCCTCCCCCGTAGCGACTATTGACATTAGCTTTATCTAAACCCATAACACACGTAACGCTAGCCAACATATCCTTCGACCCCCACTAGCGCTGCGTCAGTTTTGGAAGACCCCTAAATACCAAGTGATGTAGACCGTGGCTATTTGCTGATAAGACCCATCGTGCCTTCCTAGATCAATCATTAGTTACTGGACACGCTACTAAAACAGTTTGGTGAGTTCAATATTGTGGCGCTTATTGTTATGACAGAACTACAACTAACCAAGAATAAAATATCATATAACTCTATATATTGCAGTGGTTTATTACACTGAACATTTCAAAAATACAATTCGACGGCAATTGCTAGCGTGGCAGCTTAGATCTTTTGAGAGCTCAAACACTGCAACATATCGCAGGCTAACAACAATTTCACGCAATTAGATTGTACCGCACTTAAACGTGATGTGTCCATTCTAGCCGCTATATTGCAGTCATTCAACAAGAGCTCAGTTAGTCAAAGTAACGAAGATGGTAGACCCAATGTCGGGCACCTACATCGCCACTAGATTCGCCGCCGGATTCGCCACTCGTGTCGCCACTCGCTTCGCCACTCGCTTCGCCACATGCTTCACTCCTGTCACCTAGTACTCCTGCCATGGCAAGCTTGCTCAGGTAGCAGTTCCCACCAGGTGTCCATTCAGACGCCGGACACAAAAACTGCTTCATGGTTGCGCACCACTCCCAGCACTCATCCATGCTGCCCACCGGTAATTTAGTGAAATAGGCGAGCCTACTATAACTTTTGCTGCTAAGACATGAGGTAAGGAAAATGTCAGAATATCCCCTAGCTCTTTATATTACACCATTTAGTTCACGGAACAATTTAGATGTGCTATTGATAAGCCTACAAGTTGTGCTTTTAGTTGTACGGTGTGTGATGTTTGATATGGATTAATGGGCTACACTGAGAACCATGAGTCGGTTGCCTCACAAAAGCAACTGTCTACAAAATGCTTGCCATGTAGATATGCGAACGTTCCCCGAAGTTCTTTATTGATGCACGGGTCTGCATGCCGATGGATTATAACTTCATAGGCATCTCATTATCAACCCGCTTCTAAACCTAAATAGCGGTAACTTATGGGTTTAAAGAACCATTAAGAGACCAATACTTAGTTTTTTAATTTACCATAATAAACGATTCGGTATGCTTATCAAATTTTTAGGGACAAAGCAAGTTAGAAGACTCTTTGAAATCCAATCTCCTAGAAACAATGGTGAGCGTGAAATGGGTAAGTAAATGTACAAATCCTTGATAATAATAATTTCTTTCCCATCTCGGATACATCTCATGATGCTCGAAAGCATACAGAGCACTGGCCTTACATTGTTATGATGTTAAGTTGTGTTAAATGAACTCTAGCATTACACACTAACGGGCTGTCTGTCTAAATGTTATCACACAAAAACCTCTCTGTCCTGGCTTTTCTGCCTGTCCGTCTATACTGTTATCTGTATATTTATAAGTCAGAAACCATGAATACCAGTCTTCGATTGGCTGTCATCAAATTTTAAAATGCGGACGATTAATTGTGTTGCAAACCGGTAATTTCCTTAAATTACAATTATTCATATATCTGTTTATAACTTTACTACCTCACTAGCAAATAGAACAAGCCAGAATGTATGTATTTCATTGTATCGCATTTAGACAATGTTAAAAGCAATTCCACTCAGGTGCATTACTATACATTAGGGTGACGTCATTTTGGTGAAAACGTTTCAATTGTAGCAAGTAGTTATCGAGCTGCCCAGGGAATGTTTGCACCGTGATGGATCTGTCATCTAAAGTGAATGTATGCTGGTGGGAGAACATGTGATGAATGGCGCGTCAGCAATGTAAGGTGGATGTATGCTATATAAGGAGTGTTTCGTGTATGGTGGATCTGTAATCTAAAGTGGATGTACGCTGGTGGGAGAACATGTGTTGAATGGCGCGTCTGCAATGTAAGGTGGATGTATACTATATAAGGAGTGCTTAGTTTATGGTGGATCTGTAACATAAAGTGGATGTACGATGGTGGAATAATATGTGTTGAATGGCACGTCTGCTATGTAAGGTGGATGTATGCTATATGAGGAGTGCTTATTTGATGGTGGATCTGCTTTATATCTTGGGTGTAACATATATGGACTATTCGTATTGTACAGTGGATCTCTGATGTAAAGTAAATATGCGTTATCTGGTCGATCTTTGCTTCAAGCTAGCTCTGATGTTCGATACATGAAGGACGTGTGTTCTAATGTGAGTGCGTTATCTATGGTATATCTCTGGCGCATAGTATATTTTGTGTTGGGTATCTATCCTAATTAGCTAGTGGGTGAACCCGCTGTCTGCAATAACATTGCTGTGCGCGACAGACTCGTGATGACACCGATAAAGTGATCATTATAATTGAGCATTGGATGGCTTGATTATCGTCATTATAGAGTGCTAGTCTGCGTTTGTTTGTAGCAGCCAGTCTGCTCAAGGTACAAACTAATTGGTTTTATTGTCGTGAGTCGAGTGTCGAAGGCAGCTATTCTACATAACAATGCTCAGGAACAGGGCTGTAAAGCTAACTTATTCAAACCTTTACACGGAGTTCGTGTCAGTTCGTGCAATGAGCGAAATAAATTATTGATGACTTCGGCACCTCTTATTTTAGGACTGAAAAGTACAGTGAGTTGGCGGATAATTTCGATTAGTTACCACTGTTCCACCTCTACCGCGATCTCGATCAATATCATAAATTATGCTGGGTGTTGCATGGAGTGTGGGATTCTTCCCATAATCAATCTAAATTCTAAGCTTCCTATCCAAAACATTCTTATTTACGGCAAGCGTGTATTTTTCGTCCTAGTCCTCTTAATTCATTAAGACTTCTCTTGTGTATTATAATTGTGTAGCATAATTTCGCAGAAATATAATTCAGACTAGAGCTGTTTAAAGGATGGTTTTTTTATTTACCCCTCCCCTTTTTAATACGAGATACAGGTTTTAGAAGAGAAAACCAAATGCGTCCGAAATGCCTGGACATTTCAGCATATTGTGCTGGCTAGCTATCAAACCGAAATATGATCAAATTATCTGCCCTTTGGTGTACCTGACAATAACACAGCACTTAAGTTATTATCCCGCATCCGTAACCAAGGAAAATTTGCCCATAATCGGTAAAGGGATTTCATCTACCAGCTTTACATTTGCTTGAACAGTGCAATACACAACTTGGTAGGGAAAGGACACGGCAGGAGCCAGACTCGTATATGCGATGTATAGCGGTGTCGAATATCCTGTTCAGTTGTGTATTTGTTTTGCTGGAATTTTTTATCCAAATTCGCCGTGTTCAACCATTGTCGCCCCTGCACTATTATCCATGATGATATAACCACAATTTTAACGAGATTGTAAGGAAACTATTACATTGATATTTAGGATTTAAATTTAGTTTATTCCATAGAAGAACTATGCACTGTCCATTGTAAATCCATTGTTCTTGTTTGTCTGCTTTATGATTACTCCATAAGCTTTCAGTGAGTTACGCATAGGACTGGTGGATCTGTGTTGTAGTTATACGCCTACTTTGGCTCGATATAGAGCTATGACACTTGCCTTCAACCATTGAGATCAAGCATTAAGGTCATTCAAATTTTAAAATGCAAGGCTACAACAAATGGCTCTTAACCGGCTACACGTAACACCTGATATATTTTGGCATGCGTAAGACTGTTTGGCCTGATCAACTGGTGCTGCCACCGCTGGCTGCTCGCCACTGGTCATGTTGGTGACTGGGGCCAGCTCCGTGAGTGTGGCAGGCTCTGTGATTGTGGCTGCTGTTGATGCATCGATATCTAAGCTATTTACAAGATTATCTGTCGACTGGACATAGGGGGTTTCAATTGTATTGTGTGCTTGCATCATGTTCCTTCTGTACAGGCGACTATTGATATCAGTAATGTATCTGTACGGGGATTCGACTATTCTTGGGAATTCCTCTTACCTATGCAGTTTGAATTGTGGAAATAACTATGATAACCAATTTACATCTAATAACTAAATTCGGAGAGCTAATTGTCGAGTCTATGTGCCATGGAAAACTGCTGCATGAGTGAGTCTGTAATATAACATAACAATGGTATGATGTTAATTCGGCCAAAGTGTCTAGAACTAACATCCTGTTATTATTTGAGAGCAGGTATTCAATGCAGCTGTAAGTACCTAGCGCTGCACACACACTATTGATTCGTGTCAGGTATAACATTTCTATAGCTTTCACATTCTGTCTTACGCCACGTTCATATTTAATGGTCATCAAAACAATAGTGTCGTAAATCAGGCCACAATGAGTTTGAAGTATATGCTTTGTACTCCTCCATGTAAACTGTTGAACTGACCACCGACCTTGAGAGAGAGAGAAGTTCCAACGCTCTCTAATCTCAGTTTTGTATTGGTAGGAGGTCATCTTCATTCAATTGAGCGCAGTCTTGCTTTGCATTTCACTTCTGCCTTTCAATAGGCTTTGAATCATCGATGAGATACAGTTTCGAGATATATCAGTTGTTTCGTTGAACTCTTTGTGGAATCAAATGCGATATATTGTCTGCTCTGTAGTCACAGTAGATAGTGGACTTCGATACCTATTTACATAGTTGCTAGAATTCTTTTCAAGCCTCTCCTCCAATGCGACTTCTTGAGGCAGTCCCCCGTAGAGCTCTGATGTTGTTACATGTATTGAGGTCTATTGGCCATTAACTGAGCTAAATATACCGGAACCACTGTCTATTTGTCCACGGCACAAAACTAGGATACTGAGAGGAGACGATTCGATTTGCGATGTCAATAGTTTAGGGTGAAAAGTCCACCATAATCGTGGTAAAAAACACGGTTATATAATTTCACAAATTTTTCTTCTATACGTTATTCCTCTTGGTGGAAACCACACATCTGAATGCAAACGATTACTAGTCATGACTAGCTATTCTCACTTGATTGATTCGCTTAAGTGGCTTATCGAATAAGTATGGAGAAAACCAACTGAAAGGCATCTCTCAACATTTATTGATTCATTATATCAGCAACACAAAATATGGCATTACAATTCGGAATAAGCGGATAGAAATGTAATATTTAGTCAACAAAAGGATGATTTATCATAAATCCCGCTTCAGATACCCCTAACTAAAGAGAGCACTTGTAAGCCACATGTGTATGTCTGGTATCAATTGGTCACATATTGTTTTTAAAATAAAAAAACCGCAATTATTACAATGTCAACACAACAAGGAGTAAGGCAAAGAGAAAAATAGTTCCTCCCCAATTTTGGCTCTGTTAACAGCGCATGTTTCTTGCTGATGTGAATGGTTAAAACAGCTCTAAATGATGCTGCTTATCCTCGCGTTCCTTACACAACCGCATGGACCTACAATGTGTTGCTTGCAAGGGAGACACTTTGTAATGTGCGTTATCACCTTGTGTCTGAGTAGCAGATGGTGAATGACGGCATCAAAACGACGAGCAATGATTGACCCTTTGAGTCTATGTGACAGCCATGACACCTGATATACACACAAGAGAGATAACACAACACTAATATATTAGCCAAACATTTCTTTACACCACTGAACTTCATGGAATGCCCGCTAGAACACCTTTCTTCACGAATACGTAGTCATCACAGTAGTACGACAACTCGGGTTTCTGCAAACTCAATCTTTCATGCATAACATATCCTTTGCTCTCCATAAACTTCACCATCTCCTGTTTGCTTTCTTGATGGCTGTATTCGATGGTGAATATAGTAATATCCAACTTATCAAAAGGAATTGTGCGCAGTATTGACATCTCTGTTCCTTCCACATCCAGTGAGAAGTAATCAATGTGGGAGCGGTTCAGGGCAAGCATGAGAGAATAGAATGGAAAGCAGTAGGCGTCAGGAAGGCTGGAGGCTTTCTTCGTGCTGCCTGTCTCCAGTCGCCCATGTCCACCAGTAGACTCATGATAGGGCAACTGCGTGAACACACAATAAATATCTACCCCAGTATATAACTTTATTCATATTCAGTTTTCATAAACAGTCATTACTTCGAATACAACAATAGATACGAGGTCAGCTCACAAAGGTAGGATACGATTCAGGACTGAGACATCCATTGATACTGTAGCATTTCCGATTCTTGGCCTGCATCTGGATATAGAAAAATGGGTCCATTTCTACCAACAGGCCAGTCCATTTACGCTTCTCTTCCAGCCAGACCGAGTTTGATGATCTCTCGCCGTCTAAAGCGCCACATTCCACAAAGAAGCCTCCGTTCTTCTGCACATGCAGACACCTATATTTTGATTTTGCAACAAGGTGTTTTTTGTGAGAAAATTCCACAAAGTCGAGGACAACACACAATAGGTGAAAATCTCAGTACGTGAGCTACCTAACAAAGCGAGTAAGATCAGAACAAAGGCAGAAACGCGTGAGATGCCAGGTGGTCTTAACCGTTATGGAAAATGTGAGAGCCCAAGACAACACCAAGCTGTGTATATGTTGGAATGCACAAAGCGAACAACAAGCCTAGCGCGACAAAACCTGGCTATCAATGAGCTTAGTAACAGCATGCACCGATCGAGCATATTAAACTTTGATATAATAGTATAGCTTACGAACAACCTCAGTCAGTACACAACAACAAATATAAACAAACGCGTCTGACCAACATAACAAGTACATGTGCAGACATGATCAAGTTATAGTAATTAACGTGCCAAACTTAGTTGTATTGCAGACAGTTTAGCCGTACACGACGTCTTGTTGATTTGGCCTTGTCCTGAGTAGGGGTGTGCCGCATGACACCAAAACCCGTACCAGTCGTTCAAGGTGAAAATGACAAAAGCCTGCCTCGTTGTACATGTACGAGGACCAACAACACCCGTCGTACAAGCCAAGAGGTAGAAAAACATACCTCGTCGCGTGGCACATGTATACTACCTCTATACACTTAAGTGCTCCTCCCCCCAGGACCCGCAGCTACATGGCGAGTGAAACTGAAACTGCATAATGTGGCGTCATTTCCGGGATAGAGGTTGCCGTGAACAAAAGTTGCAAGTTTACGTGACAATTGATAAATTATCACAAGACAATGAGTCATAATAGTGTCGTTAAGGAGATATTCATCTCGATTCTGACAAATATACTCAAAGCAATGCGTAAACCGAATATACCCCTAGACCATAGTTACAGCCTAAGTACCATCATTCATATATTTGACCACACTGCGAAATCAATATTAATGTATGGCTGAGGTATGGGAAGTAGATATTGGCTTGACCTATTCGATCGGACTAAATTCGGTTGAAAATAATCTAGAAAACAACACAATCTCCCTAGCTCAAGTGTTAAACTACTAAACATAGTATACAAAAAAAAATTGCAACAACATAATGCAAGAAAAACATCCTGGTATAACTTCCGTAATGAGCAATTTAGGAATGAAGCCAAATAAAGCCCACATTTCACAAAATCAGAGAAAAAGGACACATTTCATAGTAGTTCTACATGGAAAACCAAACTTACCTAGACTGACCACTCATGAACACATGCACCACCTTAAACATCAATTAATTTAACGACCCCGTAAGCGCGTATGCATGCCGGTGCAATGTATTATGGGTCACCGTTGGTTAATGAGTTATTAATCTCCATTTTGAAACACATAATAAAGAAATGATGAAAATCGTTGTATTTGACCTTTAAACATCAATTAAATTTAACGACCCCGAACCCCAATGTGTCTCATATAACTAGACAAATATTTATCTATGTGTCACTGTACTTTACTGTGTTAAGTGTAATATTTTTGTTCTCTGAAATGTCTTTTGTATTGGTATTTATCGTTCACTAGTATTTTTTCCGTAAATAGTCTTGCATTTTAATGTTGTACAAATTGTGATTAACTGCTTCTAGAGGGCGCTTGATGGATAAATAAAATTCATTGTCATTGTAATCCCAACTGGATTATATGTATCAACCCCTTAAAACATGCCATTCATTGACTTGTGAGGAAAAATATAGATTAAAGAGGGGTCGTGCCACATATTTTGAACGAGGTTGCCTGACGATCTGCTTGGCAACCGCTTCTTGGTTTTAAGTTTTCAGACGTTTTCGCTGATGAAATATACATTTTGTAACTCAAGCGAAAGTGCACAGAGCAGTAGTGAGTTAGAAATTGTGCGCGCGGAATGATACCCAGCCAACACTCATGCAGTTCATGGTTTAAGGGATGATCCGTTTATCTATGAGCCCATACAACTAAATGGAAGATATATTTTACTTTACATCACGTGTATTCCAGCCTGATAATAATGTTGAGAATTGATCAGCATATTTTTCGGCGCATTAAAACACATCTTTATTTAGTTGCTGCGTTAAACTTAGTAATGTAGACACCAAATGATCCCTGATTGCCTTACATGGGGCTGGGACCCCTCATTAAGCGGTAAATATATGTACTAACCTGATTTAAGAGTTTGTCTACGCTCTTGGCCTGCAATGTCTGGTAGATGCGGTGGCTGAATTTGGTCATATGTGTCTTCGGCCCGTCGATGAAATAATCCCGAATAAGCGTCACTAAATCCGAGTGATCCGCGTGGACCTTCGCCTCAACAAAGCCCTGCATGAGCTGCTGAACATCAACGTCGACGTGCATGAAATCTTCAACTCTACGTTTGCTGTATTTGTAATGTTTTTGATCGTGCGTTCCTGATAAGCGAACTTCATTCAGTGAATTGCTTTCTTCTACTGAATTTTCCGTGGAATAATTTATTCCAAAAAGAATTCCAATGGGGCTGACGATGACAACGGCCAGTAGGACAAGATACGAAGCCTGTTTCATTGTTGACGGTGTAAATTGGCTAGAAACTCAATCAGCTAGAACCGGCCAGGCGCTTTTTAGATTGCTTCAAACTTGATTGTTAATGCTTTGAGTCATTGATCGCCCCTACATGGTGCACGACCGTCTTTCGACGTCTACAGGTGCAATTTTTCCCGAGATGTGGCTGTTAAACTGCAACAGCTGGTAAGACAGAGGGATGAGTAATTGCCTCTAAATTACAGATATGCAAGGGATTCAAATCCTGACTGGGCGCTCTGGTAAACATGTATACACTTCCCAAAATAATATATTTACTGGTAATTCTGTTGTACATTAGAGAAATTGCATTATTTGAGTACAGCGGTATAATCCCAGCTAGTCATGCACTGTCAGGAATATCGATAGCGACTCGGGGCTCGGAAGCCGTTAATGTATGCGTGCATTGCATTTTGAAAATGATAAAATCGATCAAACCAATCCTCAATTAAGAGTATTGTGATGACGTCATTCTTGTAAAAACGTTGACGAGCTGTTGCAGTCATTTCAACTCGAACAAATGGATATTTCGGTCTACGCATCCGAAGTGTAAATACAGCAGGAAATACGCGTTTGGTGTACACAGAGCTCATAACATAAAAACCGTAGCCCGAGAGCCGAGCTGCTACATCAATATATGATAACTACATCGATGAGACTCGACACATGTACATTGATTATATATATATATGCACACACACATATATAAATATATATATATGTGTATATATATATATATATACATATACATATACATATATATACACATATATATATATATATATATATATATATATATATATGTATATATATATATATATATGTATATATATACATATATATATATACATATATATATATATATATATATATATATATATATATATATATATATATATATATATATATATATATATATATATATATATATCAGTGTCTGTCGGAATTATGAGCGAAACTAATTATACGTCATATTTGCCTTCGCCGCTTTTATGCTACAACTCACAGCGTGCAAAGCGTTCGCGTGTGCGACCCGGATGGAAGACAGGATCGTGTACGGTAGTTTAATTTCCTCCCTCTTCTGCCATTGCTTCACCCTCATCCCGATCTCGATCATTATTATGATTCGTATTGGGTGAAGCATGTATGGTATTGGAATTTCCTCACGCTCCTGCCAGTGCTCCACCTCTACCCCAAATGCTGAGAGAATTTATTTAAATTCTACCATTCTAAGACTTTCATATCCATGTTTTATTCGTGTGACTTTATATCCGATAATTAGTTAATTGAACATTTCTTTGTAAAATGAAGTGCAAAAACGGCATGAAGATAGAAAATAGTAGTTTAAACTAAAGGATCAACGATCTTACCTTCTCTTGAAAGAAATCATTTCTGCTGCTCTCTGTACAACTGGACGATCAAATAAGATTTAATCACCAACAGTGAGCCTTGCAGTTGTCACTGTGGACGTTTATTAAAGCCGCTAGAGGAAACATCCATGACTGCCGAAGAATATATCCTCATAATTCTTGCGGCCCAGAATGAAGGACGCTATGGCAGCACATGGTATGTGCGCATTATGATACAGCCAAACGTGTGAGCACGGGAAAAATGAGCAAATAGTACGAATGGCATATCGCCTGAGGTGGGGTGCCTACTGAGGATGAGCTGCGCATTAAGGAACGTGTTTGTTGAATTTCGGTATATAATTGGGTCGGTATTTGTGACTTCCAAGTATAGCACATGTCAAATATATAAATGTGCCTGTCCTGGGTAGAGAAAGGCAACGAAATTTCCCCTGCGTCAGGGATAGGAAGTTAAAAGTCTCAAGTTACTTGTTCCACGCGACAAGTCTTACATAACGTAGGGACTAATGACTGATGCACACTGAGGTTCTTCTTTCAGCCGAGCTCCTTGACAGAATGGTCAGTGACTGTACAGCAATAATGGTTAGGCCAGTTAGGCGTTGAAAGGTCTTCTCTCCGCTTGTACTCAAACTATATCGTGTATGACTTTCACCACCGACTAACTAAGTGTCACTTTTTCCAGCGCTTAGTAGTCACCAGCTGCTGTATTTTACATTCGTTATATTTCCCCCAAACTTATCTCTACAGTCTGTGTAGGGACAGTCCATCAAATGCCGCTGCGACACCAAACCAGCATGTACAAGTTCGGAGCCTCCTTGTCTACGATCCCGGTACAACACTTTCATCTATTCCCCTCGCCCTACTATTCCCTTGCCCTACTCATCCCTCGCCCTGCTCATCCCTCGCCCTACTCATCCCTCGCCCTACTCATCCCTTGCCGTACTCATCCCTCGCCCTGCTCATCCCTTGCACTACTCATCCCTCGCCCTCCCTCGCCCTACTCATCTCACGGCTGGCCTTTTCTGACAGGTCAAGATAAAGTAAATGCTACAGTTATGATAGTAGGATGTCAATGATGAGTGCTATAAATCCTGCAGGCGTCAATTTTCTGGATATGGTTCCTTTTACATGAATTTTCAGCCATTGTAATCTCTTCCCTCCACTCCTCTCAATCGTTGCCGTTCATACACGAGTCAGCTTGGAAACCTTGTTGCGATATTTGGGGGCGTACAACAGATTTTCCGTTTCGCGATTAAAAAATTTTTCTTTCAACTAACTGACTTCCTGGTCTGACCATTCTTATTTGGAAAGATTATGATTTCCTCATGGATCGCTACAAAATATGTCCCTTACTATGGAATAAACCGTGCTTTGATTCATAATTATTTCGGGGTCGGCCGTGTCACTGCAATCGACGATCCGTACAATCAATCTGGTTAGAGTGAGCTTACTGGTTTCACATGGGGTTCAGAATGTTTTCTAAGGGTCGGTGCGTTCCATGAGCACTTGCTTGCTGGCATGACATGGGGTGCGGATGTTTGATCTGGGTAAGGGCGTTCAATGGGAACTTGGTTAACTACCATTCTGTTTGGTCTTGATTGGTTGGACGAAGGGCTGACTGGGTCAGGTGCACTATGGCTATGACTGCATGGCATGTCTCGTCGCGTTAGTATTATGCCGGTATGTACAAACAAGGCAACGTTTTCCATTCAGGCCTTTATTCCCCACATGAATAATTCAGACCTTTATCCTTTATGACCTATAGCATTTATATATAAACCCTTCCCTTACATATAGCCCTAATATATAATTGCTGATTTTTACCTCCGCATTTTAAATCCTTTGATGTGACAGCCATGTTCCTTAATTGGATTGCGTTGACACTAATACCGGCACACAATGGACATGGTTGGAATGATCTCAGCCTGCTTTTTCCGCATATACACAATAACACAATAGCAAACGAAGGAAAAGATATGTAATCTGTTATCTATGTAGCCAAACATTTGTGTACACTGTTAAACATATTTATTATTGGAGAACACTGTGCAGATTAACAAAATACTCTCTAGGAATGACGCATTCAGACAGCTTCCCAATGTAAGTCGCTTAATGTATTCCGGCTAATTTATTACCCACAAAAACGATATTGAAATTGTCATATCTTCTATGTGCTTCCCCATATGTGCTTGGAGATGCTCGGTATGGCATGAAATTTGACAATAAGTTTTTGGCACCTCTATAGGGCTTTGATGCTGTGTGTGTATATATGTGTTATCTCAGATCCTGTAGAAATCACGTTTAACAAAGCTTACACTTATATGACCTCGCTCTTGTGTTTGTACACATTTTGGGTCCTAGATAACCGGCTACTTTATCAATGTCTCCAAACATGTAACACTTATATAGCCGGTTTAGATGGGATTAAATACTGCTCTTTGTCATGAGCCATATCCTATCTATACATTGAACGTGTATTCCTGCGAGTCCCTTTATAATAAAAAATCATTAACCTGTATAACAATCCATTAGAGGTATAAAACAGATACCTTGCTCGTGTAAGGCTCAGTACATTATTTGTAGCAAGGCTTCAGTGTGAAAAAGAGTCAAGAGACTGTATTGCATTAATTTGAATTTACAAAATGATGAAGATTGTTCAATGATGATATCCATTATATGGTTTAAGATGTAATATACTGTGGCGCTAAACCGGTTAAAGATACGGCATCTTTTTATTAACCTTGCCAGTTCCTTTCCATGGGAAGTCAAAGTTGCAATACAATGAGCGAGCAAGTTGCAGATGAGCTTTGTTGCAAAAGAACAAATTGTTACGGCTAATGCATAGGTGGGTTGTATTTAATGCCTGAGACATGAGAACGTCGAGGAATCATATGCCATCAATGAGAATTGGTAAACATCAATTATCTAACCAATAACAATATTGAGTTGCATTTGCTGGCGATCCTCATTGTGCAATACCTATGTTTGGTTGTAGAGAGCATATAATGGTCACAGGATCCAGCTGTATTAAACTGCGAGGTCAGTTTTCCTTGTGGTGTATATTGAAGAGTATGCTTCGTCAATTGAGTTCTTCATCTCTGCTCACTTGATTAACGACCAACTGAAACATGCAGTCTGAGCATCATTCTCTTTTTATATGGCACACGATTCACCACAACGTGCATTTTATCGTTAAGTATCTGGTGATGTGTGCTACGTCGTTATCACCACTTAGTCCATTGATTCACGCCTAGCAATAGGTAAAGACTTCTGAATGACACCGGGAATGACATTTGCTCTACACGCAGGAATTCACCCTCTTCAGTTAACAAAATCCTTTAAAACAGTTAGCCAGCTAGCAGGCCATGCACTAGCACTTTTGCAACATCAGTGGTTTGTTCTGTCAGGACAGAGCAATTACGATTTCAAGATTTAAAACCTAATGAGAATCCTTCGCAAGCGTAACCATCCATACGTAGTCGAACCTATACTATGACCTGTTTTTCATATTATGTATCCATATCTTTATTTGCACAAAGAAAGCAGAAATGCAAACCGAACACGTAAATCACATATGGGTACAAATCAACACACAGAAAGCATAACATTTACCAATAAGGCCCAAAGAAACCAATGTTACCGCTTCATTCGATTAAATTAAAGCAGGGCAAGTCTCACATTTGTTTGTTGATAAAGTCAAGGTAAAGACGAAAACTCAATATTCAAGGGTATCAATGGGAGGTCTAATCTAAAACAAACAGAGCAATATATTCCCCGTTTGTGCGTTGATTTGTGTTGAGCACCATATGAATATGGCATATGCATTAACTGACACAGTCATGATGTGAGCTTTGGAAAATTACTTTGTTACGACAAATTCTCTTCGTCTTTCACATTGGGCACTCGTGCTATTGTGTACTATAGTCAATCTTGTATAATTGAAAGACAGCAGAAGGGTGTATGGTCATTGTGAGATCGACGACAACAGCTAGTAAGTACTGTAGCTATCTTTGCCTAGAGCTCGAGTGGTGATTCACTATTGACTACGATAACAATCGACTTCTGCTAAAGGGAATAATTTCAGTTAGGCAAGAGACATATACTGACAGCTATATTAACAAGATCTTTGTGTAAATACATTTCAGAACAATGGTGTGTTCCCTTGAAATCCATTTTGATGAATTGTACTCTTGTTGAATGCCAAACACAATTCGTTGTTATAATAAGAAAGGTAATCTTTATCATACCGTTAAAATGTTTATCCAAGTTATAATGGAATGGAGCAGTAAATGTGCGTGACACAAAACTGTCTCTGCTGGCTGTGAGAAAAGGCAGAGCTGAGCTGCAGGCGTGTGGGAGATAACGATTTTGACGATATTGCATCCAATGCATTGGTCAGATTGTTAGTAGTAGCTGTGGGTACGTGCATATGGATCATTCCGTTTCTAGAAAGTCTCTGTACTTCTATGTGGAGCTGCCATAATAGCGCTCGGTGTTTAATGGCTTCAATAGTGGTCAATGTTGAACATTCACCCAAATTTGTTCCTATTAAGTAAAGAATGAGTTTTGCTCATGTTGCAACTACGCACGTTTGTATGCTTTAATAACACCATGACCGAGAATTACACACTAAATGTTTAACATGATTGCACTGGTTCTAATCAAACAACCCAACCGTCAATAATCAATTATCTATAATCAGTTAGTGGTACACGTTTATGATTTTAACACAGAGAGCTGTTATGGACTACATCGAGGTCAGGCTGAATGCTTGCACAGGGAACGTCAGCAAACCCATAATCAGCAGCCAGCATCAAGCAGCGCTCCACGCCAGTCATGTTGTTAGGTTCCCCTGGACCCCAGCCTGCGTAACCGTCATCTAATCTGGTGATGGTCGGATTGGCCCACAGCCAGCATCCCTCACGGTGTTCACTGTTTCCTGATATGTAAACACGCTGTAAATACACCATAAAACATTGTATACTTTACACGTTCCTGGAATAAACATTTACCATGCTAGTCACTGTCATGGTACCAGATCGCTTTTTAACATTCAGGTGGACTACCGACATATATCTTATCTGTCATATTGGAAACTCACGTGTGTTCCTAGAAGTAACAGCCAGTTGTTCAGCAGACTCTGCTCCTCAGCACTGGTGATGCTAGCTAGATAGAATCCCTCACCGAAGAAATGACACGATTTCCGACCATTGTGCCAACTGACAGGAGTCTTACACACGATGTAGGAGAACTCCTGCGCGTCCAGAACGGCTATTTCATCACTCGGCATAGACACATCTTGAGCGACAAGCAATAATGCTGCTGATATTAATAAACATTATCATGGTGATTAACATAAGAACATTTCCAGCAGGTATCTATTACATACCTATGTATCTGCCTAACTTTCTATCCCATTTTCACCCGTGCCAAAGTCCGTGTAGCACCACAACGCCAATCAAGCTACTGCTCAATAGTTATTTCTGCCGATGAGTGAAAGTGAAAACAATGTGATTCATATCTGTTACATGATATTTGAAATTGATATTGATTAAATGAAAACGTCGCTGCATCCAACTCAAACCGCTAAACTGTGGTTAGGTAGGAAACGAATGCTGCATATTTGATGGATGCATTTAACTGATTGATCTTTGCACAGTCGTACTTTTTTTCGGTACCGATCATAACCTCTTTGTTTGTCTTATCAATATGTTCCACATTAACTTGTCCTTCACATGCATACATGTGCTCAAAACATGACTAACAGAGACTTATAAAACCAGGCCGCAATCGGAAATATGGGGTATACTAGTCACAGCCTGTACGTCAATTTTGTCGGCCTGAGGACATTTCAGAAAACGTTGCTGTGAATGTAAACACTAATTGTGTTTTCACTTTGGCACCCAAAGCTAGAAAACATGTCGACGCCTTGTGGAGGTTTTATTAAGTGGAGGTCTAGTATTGAAGAAAGTTTCAAATTGTTGGTCGTTGAATATCAGGATGTGGGCACCCACCGCTATTTGCACTCAGCTAATGTGTGGATCCAGATCTCTCACCAAACCAGCATTCTGGTGCAAACAGTAAATACATCATATCTATATAATAACAGAATAACACACAGCTGCCTTGATACCCATCACGATGGTACAGGGACCGATATATCGCATAGATCCTTCTTCATATCTTGACGGAAAATGCAATTTTGACTTTCATCCAGTACAAAAGTGCAACAATCAATCATGTTGCAAACCGGTAAGTGGCTTAAAACTATAATTATTCAAATATCAGTATATTATTCTACCACAACACTAACAAACACAAGTTAAATTGTGTATACCATGATACTGCATTTAGACAATGACAAAATCGATAAAAGCAATTATGGATATTCACCCAGCCCCCTCCCCCGGTTCCCCCTGTGGGTCCGGGGGTAGAATACACCCATGTCGTAAGAGGCAACTAATAGGGGGCAACCTGTTGGCGTGGGTTGCGACTCGTGTTGGCGGACAATGGGATCCAAGTGGTTGAGTAGAGAGGTCCTTTTGAGGGCCATATCTGCAACACACTACTCTGGCCCGGATTTTGCCTAGACGAGAGGCTGGAATGGCCTGGTTCAGTCAACCGGCTAATCGTTTCCATTGTTATTTTTTTCATCTCCATTTTCATTTATCCTAGAAGGCGGCTGCTTATTCAGATCAATCTTATCTATTAACCTCTCATGGCACCATATAACACATGAGTGTTGATGTGCCGTTAACCCTATACTTACCTTACCTTACCTTACCCTCCCCCGGTACACTCGCCACACACACCGCCAGCTCAGATTAATGCCCTAATGAGTCTTTATTACCTAACACATGTCAGCATGTGAAATAATACAATGAAGCAATCTTGTAAGCGACAACGCTTCCAATGCGCCGCACAAGAGGAACGGTACCCAAGTGAGGGTAAGTATATAAGGGGTGAATGAGTGATTGAATGAGCGGATGAGTGAATGGGTGGGTGAATGAATGAGTGAGTGAGTGAGTGGGCGAGTGAGTGTGCGAGTGAGCGAGTGAGTAAATGGGTGAGTGAGTAGGTAAGTGCATGTCATCGAGTAAGGGAATGAGTGAGTTTGTAAGTGATTTACGACGTGACCAAGTGAGTGAATATATTTCACCATTACGTGAGGACTTGCACCATCGAACAAATACTGAATATTGAATTAGGGTTCGTTGAATAACACAAGGCGTTGCTATTGACTTCTTTGTTTTTTAAGACTGTGTTTGAAAGTGCTAGACATGTACACTAGGTCAAAGAGTGGAGCCCTAACTGCTCTAGTCTATTTCCTAGTTTTCGTTGCGGTAGATGACAAAACAAACTATGATTAAATAATGCTTCAAATGGAGCTATCTATTGGCATTATCAGTTATTGCAGGTACGCATTGGTAGTGTTTTGCGTCATATTCTGTACACAGTCAGTACACAATTTGCCCGTCTGACCGGAAGTTCATTGCAAATGGAGCTGAGGTTAGTAATATACAGGCATTGTACAGTAGTTTGAAGAATGAATGACACGGGCAGAGGCCACTTAAAGCAAAATGCATCAATTGCTTCCCATGTAACATGTTTTTGGCAACATGTCGTGCTAACAAGCGGGTACATCAATCTTGTAATGGTACATAATTGTGCAGGGACAGAACATTGAGTGAATTTAATTATCCTCACTATCCCATAAAACACACAGTAAATGGTTTGCCCCAACAGAGAAAACGTTATATCTACATACAAGAGGAAGAACATGCTGCTGCCTAGATGTCCATCAGGATGTTACAGGACACGGTATATTACAGTGATTTTACCCACTTCTTGGCAAAATACGCATTACTACTTAACAAGCAACTACAGGCATGAGAGTCAGTACAGGATCATTAACGAACGACATTTACCTGAACTAAATTCTACACCGAGGGATTCGTTGATGTTGCCCATAGGCATTCGGCTCTCGAATGAAAGTTCCGAGAGCCGAATCGCTTCCGATCGCCGATTCGCCATCTATAATTAAGAACATAGATAGCGAGTCGGCGCTCGGAATGCATCGGAGTTCGGAAGCCTGGCAATAAAGATAGCGACTTGGAAGCTTGGCAATATAGATAGCGACTCGGAAGCTTGACAATATAGACATCGACTCGGATGCTTAAAAATAAAGACAGCGACTGGACGCTAGTAATCGAGATCTTTTATAGCTGCTTTTCAGTCTGAGAAACGCCAAGCAGTCTGCTAGTGCGTTCCAGCTAAGTAATATACATATTGCGTCCCCAAAAAGACGTTGCACACATAAAAACGTTGCACTGGAAGCCTAGGCTGTTTACACCTCGACACTATCATGTAATATACCTGCAACGTTTACATTACCATTGCTACTTCCAGTAAGTCATAACATGAGCATTTATATAAGATAATAAAAGATACTTACCTCGACTAAGTGGTCACGAGGAAACGCACCCTATTTCGTGAACTAGCAAATGTTCCTGTAAATGGTGATGTCACTATGACGTGACCTGTTCTGCCGTACATCTCAACGGGTCTTCATGTTAATACGGCGTAATTCATATTCATATAATCTGCTTCAACGCCTAACGCGTCAAGCACGAGGTAACTGCACTCGCTTAGACCACTCCGCAGCATTTAATTGTTTTCCAATGTTTTTCCCCGGGTGATTTGTAATACAGATAAAAGGTGGAATATGATAAGTGCCTGATAATCCAACCGCTTAAGGGCGATGACAGGCTACTTCAATTGTTTGTCCACGTATCGATTTCCACCTCGCCTAAAAGACTCGCTGGTTTTCACAACAAATTACCCAGTAATCCATTGCTTAGCAGGTCGTGCTTCATTTCCCGTCCACAAAGAGCACCATCGACTAGTTGGACGAGCAACGAAACATCCATGGAATGTATTGTTTTTCGTACATAAGTGCAGCCGCATCATTAGACAGAAGCAGCGACCCAGGCGCTGGGCATAAACTCAGGGGATTATCTCATGATTGTGAACAAGTAACACGTTCTTGTTGAATTGAATTGTGGGATCATTTAGCAAACTGTTTGCATTTGTTAGCTGCATCAATATTTTGTCTTCGACAACTAGTACAAAACGTTTTCTCGAGAATCAAACACAATATCGCTATCTAGATTAAATATCATAAATAACCGAAGGATTCTGATGGGTTTGTAGTGAATGATACATTATCGTCGTGGAAGATTATTTATTGGCAAATTCAACATACACGAGAACTGCTTCAATCATAGGCTTAGTGAAGAAAACATGTACTGACGTTTGGTCGGTTAGGTATAGTCTGAAAGGTGCCAAGATGTTTCTAATAGGTTGTGACAGTCATGGCCGGCATGACCGTATATTGTAAACCTGTACATTGTAATAGTCGCCCCATCGATGTTGCATTGTTATCTACTTAAGCATATAATGTATTTGATTGCTGTCAGTCATAGCGAATATGTGAGTCCACTTTGTTCTACACAGTAATGATTATCACCGATGGAATGCTCTTTATTTTACTCAACATTGCTTTAACGTATGCTTGGCGAACAACCCATCGTATTATCAGACTCAGTTGTTAAAACTAAAGCGGAATGTGAGCTACCGTCAAGGTTAAATCTAAACATGGGGGGTGATGATTGGACCCAATAGCGCTATTCTAACAGCGTCATTGTTAACATGCTTGACGCCAAGACAAGAGATCGTGTGTTCAAATCAGCCTCAATGTGGGTAAATAGGTCACTACATAACATATCAACTTCAACCACAGTGTCAGGTATGTCACTATGACACTCTGACAAGTCACCTACACTCTTGTTGGGTAACATCAACATACGAGTATATTATCACAGTAATATTGTGTCAATCAGAATATTTCTTATCCAATATGCATTTGGCTGAGGTACACAAACGAAATTAAATCCACTCATTTCACTATTTTTTTGGTTGGTAATGTGCTGTATATATCAGTTAGCAGGTAAAACAATCATACCCTTAGATTTAATATCTGCCAACGTGGAATGTTAAAATGTATAATTATCACAAATTGGATGCTATCGTCATCGAAGAAGCCAACGAACGAAAATCATTTTGTCACATATTGTTTAGCCTGCTTGTATGTTTCAGCTCCTATGCCTTATGTGTAGATATTTACTCAGTACTATATATCAATATCACAGGTACCAAAAATATTCTGCGTGCAAAATGTGTTTCTTGTTGCTTGCTCGAACTAAAGTAAGCAAACAATCACATTCAGTTTTATATTCCGTCAATATATTTTAGGCGCAGTTGCTCACCAGGCTCCATAACCGGCCATGGCAGGGAAATAGATAATGATAGATTCAGTTGCAATACAATTAAGTCCTCAATTAACTGTGTTAGTCTTTATTGGGTAAGTAGGAAGAATATTAAATGATATGTTATAGCTGTTCTGCGAAACTGTATTGCAATCCTGCAATAATGGCTTACTCCACTTATAACACAAAGGGAATATCAGGCAACAATATTAAGCTCAGATTAATCAAAAGTACGATCTATAAAAGTTCGTCCAATTCAACGGAATAGCTGAATATAGGCATGGCTCGCTGATTTCTCTGAACTCAATCGTGCCACAGCTGGGATAATGCCCTAACTTTGCTGTACAATCTTTTGGTACAGAACTATACTCACCATGTCACTTTATATTTTCAGTTGCTGAATAGATCCAGCTATTGAGTAAAGATTAACATTAATGTAGCCATGTCACGCTTCTTGTCCTCTTCTTGCCCTTTTTCTAAAATGCCGTCAACAAAATAGGTGCCTAATTTTACGAGCGTGTTATCTACAATTCATATGCAAGTCTCTCTGTGCGGATCGATATATATCTAACTTTTATTGGCTTCTGAATGCAACAATGTAAGCACCATCCCTGGCCACATATTGTGTGAGTGTGGCCACCCTGAAGCCACTTCATTAGACATACTAAAGGGCATGTCACGACTGTTCGGCATTCATCCAGTAATATTATCACCAGCAAATATATAATAGATACCTGCTTGAAATGTTCTTATGTTAATCACCATGATAATGCTCATAAAAATCAGCAGACCCTATTCCTTGTCGCTCTAGATGTGTCTATGCCGGTTGATGAAATAGCCGTTCTTGACGCGTACAAGTTTTCCTACATTGCAAGTAAGACTCCTGTCAGTTGGCACACTGCTCGGCAATCATGTCCTCTCTTCGGTGAGGGGTTCTATCTGGTCAGCATCACCAGTGCTGAGGAGCAGGAACTGCTGTACAGCTGGCTGTCACTTCAGGCTGCACGCGTGAGTTGCCTATATGGCAAATAACATATTTGTCGGTAGTTCACCTGAAAGTTAAAAAAGTAATTTGGTGCACTGACAGTGACTAACAATGTATATTTCAGGAGCGTATAAAGTATACAGTGGCTTATGGTGTATTTACAGCATGTTCATACATCAGGGAGCAGCGAACACCATGAGGGATGCTGGCTGTGGGCCAATCCGATCATCACCAAATTAGATGATGGTTACACAGACTGGAGACCAGGAGACCCTGACAACGGTGCGCAGCACTGTTTGAAGCTGTCTGTCGATTACGAGTTGGCATACGTTCTGTGTAAAGGTAAATACCTTGTTGGCTACCGGTGCAAGAGGTCTGTCCATGATCACACACGACTCAGCCTGACCTTGGAGACGTCCACAACAGCAATCTGTGTTAAAAGAGAGCCAACAAATATGTAACAATTATATCAGCATGTAGCAGTTGTAATTGATTATTGACAATTGAGCTATCTATATTCGAATCAGGTAGATTTTGTTAACTCTTTTCAATTACTTCACCGTCATATTTTAACTATAGTAAACACAATTGGCTTCCACGTGGTTGCAATCAGAGGAAGTCTCATTATTCAGTTATTAGGAACATATATTGGATAATGTTTAATATATGAAAACTATATGATCCACATGTTATTTTCCAGTGCTTGCAACTCCGCCCTATTTTATACCTCACACATTTACAGCTATGTTCAATTGCCTCACGGGGCAATAATATCGCAGGTCAATCAGACAAATACTGCTGCTGCTGCATAACTGTTCATACTTGGATGCACAGTATGGTGAAAATTAACTTCCTTACCTCAGCAACGTCATGTGTTTGGCATTCTACACGAGTACGGTTCATTATAATGAGTCTGAAGGGAACACACCATTGTTATGAAACGGGTTTTACAAAATTCGATGTTTAACAAGATACCATCAATACAGCTTTTCACACGCGTCACTAGCCTAATTGAATTCCAAAAACAATGTTTCTTTTTGTGCCGAGTTAATTGTAACCGCATAACCAACAGTTCTGCCTTGCCACGCGAGTGCTACACAAATATAGATATATTACAGTGTTGTCCATCATGTCCAGTCCGCAGCAGGCACCAACTTGACCCCTGTTCTAAGTAGCAACTCGACACTCAGCCAACTGTACCACTACGTGCCATGAGGTGTGCAGGCTGCTTCGGATTCCTTGAATATATACAATAAGCTATCCACCTATATAAATAACTCTTCTCAGTCCTTAGAAATAAGCATAACTTCAGTGGTCGTCCATCAGCCTACCAGACTGAGTGTGGATACTCGCCATTTGGGGAATAGCGATTAGTGTGGTGAACCCATAGGGAAGCGCTGATATGTGCTACCAAGGTAAATGAAATCGTGTCCGAGGAACAATGTGCTTTTCCCTAAGTAACAATGCTGGATGTCACTTGGGTATAACACCGTATAAGCTTAAAAAATAATTACTTATTCAGCTGAATTACACCGCTGATTAAACATTCGACAGTTTGTTTTCAATTTGAAGGTATGAGTTTTTACGAAAGTCGTAAAGTCATGGGTGCCTTATTTTTAAATTGTAACACATAAACACAATGTAACTTATAACAGATAGTGATTAAGCCAATGGAAAATATAAGTTCATTTACGATTCGGAATATTCCCCGAACCCTATGTCCCGCAAATCAATATTGTTGTCGAATAATTGTAGCAGACGTCTGCTTCTGACCAAGCATGACTTGTGTCGAGAAAATCGACCGATTCGACCGTTAATATGGGTTATGTTGTAAAGTGTCACAAACTATAGCGCGCATGGCGATGTCTCTCCTGCAACAGCGACTTAATCACATATTCATGTTTTGGCCAATCGTGTGACCCACTGCCTTAGATGATGAGACAGATTGTCTATCTGTACGGACTAAAGTATGAACAGAACATCCTTGGTTTCCACGATTAGTTTTATTTAGATAAATATAAGTTTTATTTAGAAAAAAGTTGCACGGTGCATAATATGACAGGAATTGAGACGATGGAGACCAAAAGAACAAACAGAATACAAGGTAAGGAATTAATATCATCATTAATAAAATAAATGCACTGGAATGATAGAAATTTTCGAAGGCGCCATAATCAAACAACAGTTCATGCTATAGTTCGGCATTAAATATTGACAGCGGACGCCACATTAATGCCATGGAAAGTGATTGGATGCGACACGGGAAAACACTTCTATATGTTGATATCCCGTATTATCAACGATAACACAAAGTAACAAACATATTATGTTAATAACCATGCTGTAGGTGGTTCATCTAAATAATTCAATTTTGTTTTTCTATATTTAGCACAGACTGCTATTGCGTACGTCATCGATGTTAGGCTGGATGATTGATACACTGCGTGATGACCGTTTACAGAGGTACTGTTGCGGGTGATGGCATGGTATGTCATTGAACCCCAAATTGGGATCTAATCCCATGCAGTTTTCGTCACCATTCCGGTTGTCTGGGTTCCTAGGGATCCAATCAGTGAAGCCATCGTCCAGTCTGGAGATGCCCGGATTGGCCCATAACCAGCATCCCTCGTGCAGTTCGTCGGTTCCTGACACGATGACATGATCTGTCTACCAAGCACATCACACAGAATAACAGACCGCATCAGTTGTTGTTACTGGTAACGACACCATTCAGGCAGCCTCCCCGTACGTTTAACGCTGAAGCAGAAAGCGGAAGCAGGAAGAAATGTCTGCCTTCCTTGTTATTGACGAGTTATTACAGGGTTACGGTGCTGGCGCCATTGACATGCTTCGTGCTTCAGGTTAAGACTTACCCGTTGATCTAGCGGTTGAAGCCAGGATCGTAGCAAGTTCTGTTCATCAGCGCTAACGATAGATGCCAACTGGAAACCGTGACCGTACAAAGGACAGAGGTCACGAGCAAGGTGCCACGTGACAGGACTCAGACCAATGATGTACGAAGATTCCTCCGTGTCTAGCACCGAAATGTTTCCACTTGGCATCGGTACTGTTAATCCAGACGTACATAGTGATCGTAAGGTAATAGAAACAAATATTATTATAACCAAGAACGGAACCTTTAATGAAATGACACAATATTGACGGTTTACTTAAAGTTAATCATGAATATCTGATGAGTGAGTCACAATCATATATTCACCTCTTCGAAAATGCTGATTATAGAAATCTAACCCATAACTATCGATGTGACTACATGGAATCTAACCGACATATTCGACATATTCGCAATACTGTCTGGTGTACATTTTATTCCTACCCGACATGTTGCCAAATACTTTCGTTCCAAAGTCTTCGTTGAACACCAGACTGGTGTTGTGTACGCGTGACGTCAGCCGGAGATAGCTTATTCTGCAAATCTGTCTTCTGTCAATAGAGAAGCTCCCGCAGCTGTCACCCACCAGGGAACACTCTAAGGCGCATCCCAAGGTCGAATTCACTTGAAGAGTGGGTAACACACTTGTAAGTTGAAACTGGACATTTGCATGGATTTGTGTGATAAAACTTGTGTCCACATGATAGCAGCACACAATGCCAACGATCACAAAAGCAAATCGCATGCTGATACTGGTAGTATAACAAGCGTTATAAGTGTATGTTGTTCACCGAACTTGATGTCTGCGCTCACTCTCGCACACCATTATATAGTAATGTTCGAGGTTCATGCTAATGCATTCATAGTCCTGAATATTTTCTCGCTTGTGCGGCACCAATGTTTTCAAAGCTGATCGGGAGACAATGGTGTTTTATATTATCGAGCTTTGTCGATGCCCTCTCTTATTCAGTGCAGCTTGGCTTGCCTCGTATTCATTTCCATTGCAATGAGTCAGTGAAATCATTGTGATGGACCGTTGAGTGATGCTGACTGCATATTAGGTATTATCCTAGGCGGCCTATTCATCGACGTTTTCACTCAAAGCTTTTGCAATTCTTTATCTTAATTGGTGTCTCGTCATATTCAGTTATCGCTATTTTGTTTTCCTAGCGATGAAAATGCTGATTACAATTGATGCGATATACATGACAACAGCATAAAAACTTTTATGTTCCAAAGAGGCCACACAGGTGCAGTGGCTTATAGCAAAAATATACCAGTGTCGTATCTGGCCATTGGTGATGATAACGCCCTTATCAACAGACCTAGCAACGCTAAAGGCTAAATATTGGCTATTCAAATCTAGTCTAGTATAAAAAGGGAGCCATATGCCTTATGTCAAGCCAGCTTACAGTCGCCGGAAGTAACCCACCAGGACATACCTCCCATACAAGTAATGACTTGTATGGGAGGAGCGATGTGGCGTAAAGTAATAACCACGTTAAGCATGTAATCATCTGATGCATGTGAGACAAATATATAATATATGAGACAGTTTGGTGAGCAATACTTTACTTTGGTCGTAGTCTGTACCGACATCGTCAAATAAGACATGAATGCATTTAAGATAACCATGTCTTATTCATCTGTGCCCCCGATCCATAGCAGCAGGTTGTTTTCATTTAAACCCATCAACGAATTACCTTTTTTAATCTGCTGCATATTCATTGGATGACAGATGCTGATGGAAGCAGACACGGTCCATGAACAGAATAAATAAACGATAGTAGCTTCCGTTACAGAATATTTCAAGTACAACAAATGCGATGGCTGCTATTGAACATTTCAAAATCAATATCGTGCTCCTTACAGCTTGGTCTGGTATTGTTTAGTGTATGTGAGCCTCTGATAAACCATCACGCTTGATGCACATGCCGCTTACTGAATGTAACCGCTATGGTATATTAGTAATTGCGCTGCCTGTTCACAGGTCATAGCGAGCGGACCGCTGATACAAAGTCCACACACACCAGCGCCAACAGGAATATACATTGCTCAGATAATGACCGGATGAGATGTCATAAGACTTGTGATAAATGATATAATGCTTGTGAGAATTGTGACGTCATTGTGCGGAACACATGTTGCAGAATCATTCATGATAATGGCCATTGGTTTTATTTCTTACGTTGATAAAGTCACACATATCACGTTATGTTATAACCAAAATAGTTATTAACAGTTAGACACGTAGAAGTGTAATAATCATAGCAGAATGTGTAACGTATCGTCATCTGCTTTTTTCCTGTGTGAATCTTCCTGTGCTACGTAATAAAACTATTCTTGTCATACCAGCAAATGTCACATTTATACACCTTTTCTACTACATTCGTCTCCCTATGTCAACCTCTACCCATGGCTTTTTGCAAACACTACATGGGCTAAGTTTTCCGCATATGTGGCTATCTGCATATGTTGTTCTCATCATAAGGCCAACACGAGCCGACAATATTAATGTCATCATTCGAATTCTGTTATAATAGATGCTTCAGCGCCAGTTTATCAAGAGATACACGCAAGGTGAAGGTGGTGTGACAGGCGCCTGTTTTCACCACTGACTACAGCCTGAGAAGTGTCACAATCGCCCTAGTTCCATTTAATCATCCTGATCAGCAAAGTGTCGTCTGAGTATGAGTCGCCTTGCATATGAGGGGATTCATAAGAAAATATATCCCAGCTTGGTTGAAACGGCGTGTTACATGACGGGAACCCCGTGCACTGCCAATCAATGTAGACATTGGAAAAAACAAGAGAAGGACAAAGTCATGTGATCAGTGGGTGTGGGAGAATCAGCTTGTCACAGAAGAAGACTGATAATTGGGTAAAAGAGGCTGTTGGAGTACCACGGTAATCAACCATATTTGATGCACATGATTTAGACTTCGCTTCCTTCCTGTCTCATTAAGACCAATATTTCAGCTATTATTCATCTCAGTATTCTGCTATTGACTACATTCGAATTACTAAATGCACATAACTTGATAACGACATTTCAATGACTGAGACTGCCTACAGCAAATTTGATAAAATGCGACATAAAACCTAGTGGTGGAAAAAGTAGGTTCTTAATGTGGCCGAAACATTAGCGCAAACAATACATAAGTGCTTCCAATACAAATTCTTAAAAAAACTAACAACATTCATTGAAGTGCGTTATGGACGTTCACACAGCACTTACTAAGTAGAGACATTAGCATCGTTGTTCCGAATACACGGTCACCACATGAAATATCACAATTAGATTGTTCAGAATTATTTCAAATGTGTGATTCAGTATGGGAAGTGTCTTCACCTACACTGATTGCAACAATATTGAGTTAAATTATCAATGTCTTCCTTATGTTTATTTCGATTGTTATGTGAATGCATTCCTTGAGGCATTCATTCTCAATATATGTTTAAACGGCTCATATTGTTAACATCACACTACCGCATTGGCGGCTATTATTGGCAGTCTGCGGTTTATGTATATCAAACAGCACGAGCAGAGGGCTGCAGTTGGATAAATTATCATTTTTATTTCGGATATAGATGGTCCAATATCTGAAAGTGATATTACATTGAGTTTTTATCAAACAGGCCAAGTGGGATTAAATGCTTACGAAATCTCAGCAGGGTGATAGTTTGGGTGAATCCACCCATATGAATGGTAAAGTCGACACGGTGCTCTGTAATAAAGAGCTCGATATTAGGCCTCCATTGAGCCCCGCGGATATAGATCGCGTCCAAGAAGAACCATTTTGCGACGCTGTCGAGAAACGACGGAGAAACGACGCGTTAAATTCAGATTTCAGTCCCTTTTTAACTTTGATTCGTTCGAACCTGGAAGTGATGCAATCTTTATCAATACGATTGTAGAATTACATTCGCGCTGTCTATGACAACAACTGAGCCAATTTTTATGAAAATTGAACCGTTATTGACTATTTCATAAGCAATCTAAAATTTTACGAAAATTTGTTTTTCAAACTCAACGCGCTTTGAAAACGACGAATATTGTGATAGAATATGTCAATTATCTAAGTTTTCTAATTGAATCAGCTTTCAGAAAATGTTTGTTTTCTACACTCGGATCATGATTAATTAATCAAAACATAAAGAGATTTTGGTAAACAGAAATATTCGACCTGCTGGAATTTTTTTTAACAATGCATTATTTACAATTACGTATATGCCAAAAAAGTTTACAATCACATAACACTTTCAGAATATGTAAAATGTTTTTATTACCATTGGACATGTATTGGACATCGGTTTTATAAGCGCTCGAAATATTCATGCAACTTTTGTTGAAATGTGGACTAAAACCACGAATTTTCGTCCTGGGGCGCTTGGGAAAACTTTTATTTTTTTAAAAATCATTTTTTCAATGACCTTGATCTTAGTTTGAGATCAAGGTCAAAACAAAACCTTTGGGTTCTGTGAATCATTAAAAGAGAAATCAGGAAATTACGACCTGTATCGTAAATCAAAAACTGTTAATAATCCAACAAACACACACACCAACAAACCGGACCGACCAAGATAACTTGGCGAATGCGAATTCGCCAGGTGAATAAACCACTGATCCAGACTAAATATATATATTTGACCCAATTAAGTAAAAACCACATCCAAAAATGGCCTGTCAAGCGTTATAAGTCGATTCTTCCCTGCTTTTCAAAAGTATTGGAAAAACCCATCATGTCAGACTCAATGAATTCCTGAACAAATATCATTTATTGCATCAACACCAATTGTGTTTTCGTGGCAATCATAGCACTAATCCACTTGGCATAATTGTGTCTAGTTGACAAAATTATCATACATGCGTAACTGATCTTGAATGAGCATTAAATTGCTTTAAGCCCTAGTGAAATTGAACTGTATTTCCTATTCCTTTAAAACTAGCAGGATTCCACGAATCCAGCTCACCAGCTCGAGCACGCTAGTGTGTACCGTCCTCTATCGTAATAAAGATAACATGGTGATTACTCTAGCAGGTGTCATCCTCGCCTTCGCTGCCTACACGCTTCCTCTAAAGTAAGACTCAAACGTTTCGTAAGGATAGAGCATCGATCGCCAATGTAAGAATATATAGCATGTAATCCTTACTTGAGGATAAGTTAAACATGCTGAAGATAGCTCAGTATAAGTTATCATCTATCGTGTGGTATTTAGGTATTTCCGTGTAGAAACAGTGCATCGAATTACATTTACGATCTCAGATGAGGCCAAGGATTAGATATTCGTTTTATGGCAGGTGTACGTTAACAAGATTACTCAAGATGTTGATTTTAACCAGCAATCTCTTGACTTGGAGGCTATAGCTGTGTGCGGGGATTCAGCTAGAAGTAACTTACTTTGGCGCAGTACTGATTTATTTGAGCAAAACTGTCAACTGAAACAACAAAATGGTGCAATGGATCTTGACACATAAATCTTTCATTTCACAACTCGTTCTACAAATTATCGCACTTTGGTAATCACAATGTTACTCGTTCAAATCATTGATTGAAAATGCTACGAACCGACCTTGGGACGGTAAACTAACCAGAGCTGCACAATATGTAAGTCCGATCATTCTACACAACTTCAACATCAAAAGGTTTCAATGTGAGATCAAGAAACTATGTCGGAAATCATCCTAGTTGACAATAAAGACGCGGCGTCCTGGTACTTCCGCTAAAACCTTTAGCCGCGTGGTGAACGTAGTACAAAAAAATTTCACAACGCGACCGCAGACACAACACTTTAAAACTCATTATGATTAATGTAACCAACGTTATGATGATGAGCCACTGCCGCTGCCGCTGCAACAGGGGCGACTACCCTAGCCACTAAATTGTTCCGTCCCTAATCCCTTCTTCCCTTCTTCTTTCCTGATGACTAAAGAACAAGATGTCATTCTCCCGTAATTCTTTGTCCCTGCCGTCAGGTGCACTGTTAAATAAATAAATGGTATGTGTCTGTCATATAACATAGACTGGTTAGTTGATTATGTAGTTGAACTGAAAGGCTGGTAATAATCTTTGCATTGCGTCATGCGTTTAATTAACGATCTGCTGTTAGGGACTGTGACTAAAATACATAATTCCTTTGTGTTAGCAATTCTTGCGGGCTGGTAAATATGTATTTATTTTGAAATATCTTCTCCAAAGCAATATTTATATCCTAGTTCGTTGGATAATTGCTGATGACGTGAACATGCTCAAATCGAATGATAAAATCTTGAAGTAATTTTAAAATTCCTGTTCCAGTTTCATGGAAAGACGTCATCACTTTAAGCACCTCATCCCGTCATCTTTTATGATAAATGCATCATTATTAGCGATAGCATATACACATCTATTAATGTATTATGTTCACGCGGAGGCATGAGTTGTTCTTTTGTCTCGAAAGCTCCTTAAAATGTATGCTATGTATGACATTACCATTTTTGTAATTGACACTAAGTAATAAATATGGTGACCACGTGCTGATAAGCTTTGAACCACCGATCTCACTATCGTAGACAAACCATGCGCAACTGAACTCGTGACTAAACACATATTGGAGAATCCAGTTATAGTGTTTATTGAGATAATAGAAACACAAATAATCAAGACAGTGTTGGATTTATATCACGCATGCTGCAGCATAAGTTGATATAACGACACATAACGTTTATGCATTGCAGTTGTAAATTTACCTGTAAGGTTCAAAATTCAAATACGTCGACATACATTGTTTGTTTGGTACTTTTTAAACAGTCCCAAAGTCAAATTCCTCGGCAACCATGGCTTGTATGGTCCTTGAAATAATGTTGACCCAAACCATATGAAGGGTAATCACAAAAGTTGATATATAGATGTTTGATTCTTACCATTCCATCCCGCTACGCTGCTGCCATGGAAGGAGTGCAGCAATTACTCGAAGTAACGCGGATGGTACACCAAACTTTGTATGTCTACATTTCCAATTGGTAGAATCAGTTCCTTGGTATGCTGGCCAATATGAGCTCGTTCAAGTAGCAGTCCCCACCAGGGACCCATTCAGCCGTCTGACACAAGAACAATTCCAGATTCACACAAAGCTCCCAGCAAGCATCCCTGTTGACCACGTTGTGTAGGATGTAGTTGTCGTAACCATTGAGGAACGAATTCGGCCAAATCTCTCTTTCCCAAATGCCTGCAACATCAACCAGGGAACACTCATTCTCCTGTGCTTTGCAATAATGCGTCAACTTAAACACACTGTGATTGAAATACACTCAGGTTGAATCTAATGTTCATAGCTACTCACCGGCATACATGTATACGTGATGTTCGTAATCACTTCCTCCAATTCTTCCCTGAACAGTAGAACTTTTCTTAAC
Organism: Urechis unicinctus; assembly: GCA_034190875.2. NCBI lineage: Eukaryota > Metazoa > Annelida > Polychaeta > Xenopneusta > Urechidae > Urechis > Urechis unicinctus. Next base: position 27,473,190 of record CM067357.1, on the reverse strand, counting down.
ATCACAGGCGTAGTTGCTAGTATCTACTGGGTAATACACAGCTGTTTCACAGAATGTTCTGGAGACAGAGCTGTGCACATTGCAACTTACTTGTCACGTTTACTTGTAAAAGTGTGTCCGCCAAAACAGAAACCCCGTGCTCTATTTGAAGCCGCAAGAATCTCGCGCCGATATTTCCTGAATCGGCCCCAAGAGTAAGATGAAAGAAAACAATCAAAAGACAATAACTAGACATTGTGATTTGTCTTTGGCGTATGTATGCTTTGCAAAAGTCGTGAACTTGCTTATGACTCGATCCTTGCGTGAGTATAACTGAGCAGTTGCTGGCCTCCACTCGAGGTTTTTGTCAAGTAAAATTGAACGCCGCGTCTATCAAGGGCTAGGGTTTATCTTGTTGTCCAGCTTACATAAAGAACAAACCGCTGGTATAGGACAATATGCGCGCTACTGCCTCGTCCAAACTGCAATTTAATAGATACTATTTTGCCCTATGGTTTATTGACACGGTTGTGGATGTGTGGAACATTCGTCTGCTGCAAGATGTGCAATGCTACATTGTGTATTTAGTTTCATAAATTAGTTAATTTGTGTAGAATATGAAAAACACAACAACCTCGCAAATTGTTTTTCGGACCCAGACTAATTAAAACAGGTGCGAGTTATTTTAAGTTGCCTGGTCGTGGTCGTCTCTGAGATTATTTCTGAAATGGTCAGGCTCAAATAGTTCTCAATGAATAGCTGTTATAAACGAATTCGCCTTGACGAGTCCCATAGTGTACATACACAACAACAAAGCATACGTTAATTGATGGAAGCATCAACACAGTGATAAGATGTATTGTTTTTATCCCAATATAATACTATGAAAATATATCGGGCTGTTATCGTTAATAGACGTTATAAAAGAAGTTGATTTCTTCATTTTCCCGTAATTAAAGTTACACGTCCCCTGTACTGAAGGTGCATCCTGAGCATTTATGAAAGCATCAGCGTAGGCAGAAACGTAGAAGAAGCTTATCTACATCAATTTGGATGCTACATTACTTTATCATCCTCTGGTTGTGGTTAGCGCCACTGATATTCACAAACCGGTTCTTATGAAGATTTTAAACAATGTTTTCTTCTGCAAAAGCACCTTGCAATGAGATGTAATTAATTAATGCGATGCGATTCGAGAGCGTAGTCTATCCTACACCAACTCGCAGCTCTCCACTCTTCCCTGTCCAGCATTAGGGTCCTCATCTCCCCTGTGTCACTGAGGCCAACATCCCGTCGCAAAGTGTCGATTAATGTGGCTCGTCGCCGTCCCCTTCTGCCCTTTCCCTGATTTGGTTCCCACAAGATAATGTGATGGGCTGCCAGCTCCGGGTGTCGAATGCATTGGCCTGCCAGACCCATCCTCCTCTCCCTGATCTTTATTGAGATACGCGGAAGGTCACCATATAAGTCATTGTTGTGTGCATGGTCTTTCCATGTAACATCAAGTGCCATGCGCAGCATCCTGGTATAGACACCATCAAGGGATTTCTCTTGCTGTACAGTTTCAGCGCCGTAAAGCAGTACTGACTCCACTGTTGCCACGAAAAGTCGCCTCTTGAGGTCGTCGTTGAGCTTATTGATCAAAATGGCTCGAATATTGAAGTATGATAGGAAAACCTTCAGTACATGCGGTCTTAATTGAAAACTATGCCAAGCAAGATCTTCACCTGCTGTTAAGAGACTTCCGATGGATAATCTGTTTGCTCATAATATTCAGCAACACAATCACAATACAGGCAATGTCATATTGAAAGGCTGCATGTATATAACATGACTATATCCAACATGCTCATTGCAGCTGTTGTTTTAAGAAAACACGTCAATCTTTGAACGTACGTCAATGAACTGTAGCTCTGTTATCTTGCACAATGGGCTGTCCAATTCTTTTATGCCCTTTGTGCAAATAACATCCCGATATGTGCAGCGCTGGTGTACGGCAACCCATTTCTGAACGATTCTACAATAGACCCTGATAGCAGGTAGTTTACGGCATTCTACAAGCAGTTAGGTACGCAAGTTTGTCGAGACATATTAGCCCCCATCAGCAATATACGCTGTGGATCGGTAAATCCACAATCTTATGGCGTGATTTCTAAACTCGCCATGGTAGTTTTAATTGCTGTTCAGAGAGTGTAAGCGTGTTAGCTCATGTGTGAGTGTATGAGTTACTTAAGGGGTAAGTAAATACGGGTGTGACCAAGCTAGTGAAAGAATCAGTGAATTAGTGGATGACCAAGCGAGTAAATAAAACAGTGAATTAGTGGATGACCTACTAAGTGAACGAATCAGTGAAATAGTTGATGGCCGAGCAAGTGATGAATTTGTTAATAAGTAGATGGCCGAGCGAGCAATTTTCAATATCGGCAATTTAGCTGACTATTACTTGAGGACTTGAACCATCAAACCATAACACAATATTGGATAAGGTACGTTGAATAACGAGTGACTTTACTATTGACTTCGTTGCTTCTAAAGACACGTGCCCAAACGTGTTACACATATACAATAAGTAAAATAGTGAAGCCCAAACATCTCTCTTTCGTCTTCCCTTTTTTTGATGTGATGTATGAAAGAGCAAACTGCGAATAGGTAATACCTTGACTGGGGCTAACTTCCAACTTACGACGATCAACTGTCCGACTCCACGTAGGCATTGTTTTGCGTCGCATTCTCAACACGGTCAATATCAAAGAAGCCACATACGCCAAGGTTCTGGGTGCCGAGCCTTTGGATCTATAAATTACATATATAGATGTAGCGAAGTCTGGCTTCGGGAACCAAGCGCCTGCTGTAGAAACGACCTGGCTAAAAAACACTGACCAGATATCGTTTGCTGCCAAGATTATGAACAAGCACTAAATGATTTACTACAGGAACATTTACCATTATAGAAACACACAGTCTGACTTGATATTATCATTTTTAAAAAAATCCGGTTGTCAAATATAATTTACGTGTCATCTATCTTTGACGGGGCTTAATTAACATTGGAAAGGCCACCGCGACATCGGTGTATAATCTAGATACCATCATGAGCAATGAGAGTGTTTGTTGAGCAGGAGCAATCGTACTATCTCTTGCTGTCGTACAATTTGCTTATGAAAACACCACTGAATTGTTGCGAGCATCAGAATAGAAGCATACAAATGGTATCTACATAATAAAATGACAATAAATCACAATGCATCCATAAACACTAGACAATCGCCCTGTGATTAAAGGATGACGTAGTCAGCGATTGCAAACTTATTATATCATAGATGGAGATTAGTTAGGCTATCGCTTGAATCACTTACTAAGAGCCCTATATCTATTTAAATACAGTGTCATTTGATGGACGCAGTTATTATGTATGCATCAAGCACTACAGCAAACAATGCTCGTAGCTCAAACCATAATGCAAATTTCAGGGGTGCAACGATAGATCGAAACATCGTTGTATTGTGATCGTGATTGTCCCGATGCAATTCTCTGAGAACGATAATTATAGCCAATAGTGATTCCAACAATCGATCATTTCGTCAGTACTATATTGTCGATGTATCCTGCGTAGGAAAAGTGTGTTGTATGATTAATCTGCAATATAAAGCGGCTGTATGCAGCTTGGGGAATGTGCACTGTATTGTGGTCCTGCAATAGTAAATGGATGTATGCTTGTTGCTAGTTGTATCTGCAATATCAATTGCATGCTATACAAGGAGTGCTTAGTTTATGGTGGATCTGCAGTAAATGATTGATGTAAGATGTGTGGAGTGTTGCTCCGCAACAAAAACTTTCTTATTCACAGCAAGTGTTCTAGTGGTCTGAGCACTTATTTATCAAGATAATAAACAGTATGGGAACAAGACCCTTAGTTGTACTCAATCCCGCAGCGTGGGATTCATTCGGTGCTCGAAAACTTGGCATCGAGAACCGAGCACCTATGATCCAGCCCACTTCTACTTAATTTCTGAAATAGCATTATCCCACCAATATGTTATTCGCCAACTCGCTTTGATCATTATAATGAATCCTGGCCTCAACAAGTTCGCAAGAAATGTTAACGCATGGTCTTATTTTTCAGTGAGTTCTATTCAACTTTCATATCAATAGTAGGGCGTAGTTATTGATGTATCCTTCAGGCTTATGTAAAACATTTGTCTTTCCATCGATTACATCGTGCATATTTCAGACCGAACCCTGCATTATTTAACTTCTCTTAGTGCATATTTGACACCGAAGCAACCATCTATTGAATAGCACACCACCAATGTGACTGTTATAAAAATACGAAGTAGAAAGAAGGGATGGGGCAAATGCCCATAACTTGCGTCACAGGTGAAAACCTGATTCCTAAATGAATGAGAGAATGGCCTCTTATATCACACCAACGAACTTATGAAACAGTCATTGAGATGTGTACTTGATTACCCGAGAATTTCAAGGTCTTACCAAACCTTTACGTTATAAGGTGTGTGCCGTTTATCTTGTAATGGTGTGCAAGACTGCGAATCATGAGTCGGATGTCTCACAGAAGCTGTCGTGTCTCGACACCGCTTCGGCTCCCCAAGTACATGACTTACAAGAAAGTGAATATGAGAGTTTCTCTGAGTGCTTCATCGGTCATTCTTTTAAATACGCTGACTAATTGCTGTGGTCATCGTTATATAAATTTGTTCAATAGGGTGTCGTTGGTCTACGCACCCGTTGAATGTACCGATATATAGTATATGTTGGCACAATATTTACCAGACGGTTATGCGGTTGAGCTAATACCGTCGAAACCCAAGGCCTGGTTTCTGATGCCAAGCATCCGGGCTCTATACAGATCCAGCGGCTCGGCAGTCAGAAGATTGGACATGGGAAGCAAGCGCCTGACTTATAACACTGACCCGATGTCGTTCGGTCTCGGTGAATATTGACAGGCACTTAACGATTCGATTCACTTAACTAATAGCTAATGGAAATCAAATGGCCTAACTACACATTTTCATTTCATGCATCCGGATGGCAACTAGGCACCCATTAACATCTATCGACCTCAGTGCTAATGTAAAACGGATAAAGAATAATCAATTTACCTCCATAATTAATGTGAGTGTTTATTGTACAGGAGCACTCCTCACTTGCCATGGCATAATATGCTTCTTAGAACACCACCGAATCGTTGCAAGATAAACAAGCGCATTTACTGCCGACAAATGATATCTACACAAATGCCAATAAAGAAAGACGCATACATATACACTTGGCAATCACCCTGTATCTATCTACCTACAGTGACCAGGGTGATCAATGGATGTCGTAATCAGCGGCAATATGTGCCATTGATTCACTTGATTCACTTGCTTCTATTCAATGGCAGTGTCATTGGTAGGACATAGTGCATGCTTCATGCACTAAAACATACACATCTTGTATCAACACCCCAAACTAACGCCATACTACATTAAGTGATCAATAGATGAGGGTGACTATATCAGATAGCATATTCATTACCGGGCCTTGCATTATTGAGCATATTTGACACCGCGGCACCCATGTATAGTGCAGCACATGAGTAATGTATCTACAATACAAATAAGAAGTAGAGCAATGGAAGATTTGTCACCAATGACAACCCGACTCATACCTTAATGATATGTCTCAGAGTGATTAAAAAGTTCTACGACGCGTAGTAGCTCAGATGTATGGACGATTAGTATTGAGAGGTGGATCTATAACATATTGGACAAGAGTTGTACGGTGTATCTTTGATATAAAATGGATGTGGACTGAGCTGAGATCTTTGCTTGATGATTCCTCTGTGATATTGGTTGTATGTGTATTATATAGTTGATGCGTGGTCTATTGATTGTGGGTGTGTTACAAATAGTGTATTGTGGATTTGTGATGCATTGTGGTTTTCGGTGCACCTCTGCTCGTGTGTATGTACGCTCTATAGGGATTGTTCACTGGGTGGTGGATCTGTTATACATGTTGGATGTAAGATGTACGGTGGCAAGGCTTTCGCAATACTAGTATAGTTTGGTGAATTGTGATTTCTTGCTCAATACCGACTCAACACAGATAACCTAAATCTATAATGAAATGTTTATACACTCCCCTTACAATCCCGCACCCGTGGTAACCAAGGCAGATTTATATCTATTTTATCAGTCCAACACACATCATTGGCAGGGTTAGTGACATGGCAGGTAGCAGACCAATGTGCGCCATATATGATGATGTACATTGACCTGTCTAGTTGTAATTTTTTTGGTGGGAATAGTTTTAAGAATTCGTCGCGTTCCACCTCAGGCCGCCCTACGCTAACTCACCACACACACCAAGTTCGAGCCGGATCGGAATAATGCATGAGCATTTGCCAAAACTAATATAAACTTGCATATGATCAATTCACTAAAGAGATAATCTGGTACGCAACGTAGCTTCCAATGATCATACTTTATGTAGCGCATCAGTAGAGGAACGGCATATGGAGGATTATGTTAGAACTCGCTAAGTACGATGATAGGAAAACAATGTCTGCTTAACTGGAAACACAAGTTAGCAGCGTCAGAATTGAATATATCAAACGGGCATTTGCCCTCAACATACTTTACATTCATATTGCATAGATATATAGGTTTTATGAAATGATTAGGCTTTACTTATCCCACTATGTTATAAAACCTATTTTGATTCACAGTCTACGTCTTTACTGCTGATTAGCCGTGTCACTGCAGTTGATGATCAGCGCAATCAATCAGCGTACTCAAAAAGTAATTTTAGTGAGCATATTTGTTTCACATGTAGTCTTGCTGGATGGCATGACTTGGGGTAAGGATATTTGATCTGGGTAGGGTCGTTCTATGGGAACTTGGTTACATTAGAATTCTGTTTGGTCTTGATTGATTGGACGAAATGTCGACTGAGTCAGGCGCACTAGGGCTATGTCGGGTTGCATTGACAGAAGCCGTCAGTGTTAGTCCGGTATTTACAAAAGTTCCATGAAGCAATTTTCACCTCTTTATTTCATAATTTATTCAGACCTATATCCTCTTGTGACCCATATGTACACTTAACAAATCATTCCCTTACACATGACCCTTGTTTACAGATTGTTACCTCAACAATTAAAACCTTTGCACTGACAGCAATTTCCCCATAGTAGATATCGTTGACTCTAAGAGCGATACCCACTGGACATTGATGGAATAGCTTAAGCTTGCTTGATCCCGAGAGGCTTCCGACTGCCCACCTGGCAACCCGTCCTGAACCACTTTCCCTCCCACCACGTGACTGTTGTGATCTATCACAGCAGTCCATGTACCAGGCTGGTAAATGTGGTTGAGTCTCAGGCTGGATAATTGAGGGCATTGAAAGAGGATATTTTAAGGATGCAACCAGACTGTACTGCAAGAGCAACCAAAAATTATCGAAATCATAGTGAACAAATATTCTTGCTTTGAACAATAAACCTGAAGTGGGTCGCTTCTAAGTAACTCCAAGTCGACATCTAGGCAATAATGACCTTTTTCCATGTAGCTTCTTAAGTTGCTTCCGGGTTCAAGGAGAATGTGATAACAATTCAAAACAGGGGAAATAAAACGTGACTGGGTGCTAGTGCATGTAAATTGTTCGACAACCAAGACAGTTCTACTACACTCTCTCATAAAATAACCATAATGTGAATGTAAAATAATAAAGCCTCCCGTGTGCGCTGACTGGATTCATTTATTGTCACTGAAGCCACTTCACATGGCGACGAACCGTCAGCTGGTCAAAATTGCACAAATGGGTCGAAAATTTGATTCCTTTCAAAGATTGTTTGACAATGAGAGCACTTGGGGACGTTTATTAACTTGGTGATTGTTTTTGTTAAACCATCTTTGTCAGCCCAGTTCATGAGTTTGTTTGTTAACACCGTTTTTTAACAGCGGAAGTTAACACAGTGCATCGTGTTGGCCAATGGTATTATGAATTTCACTTCTCACAACAATATTGGAAAAGCATATCATTCTTACCCGACATGTTGCCAAATACCATCGTTCCAAAGTCTTCGTTAAACACCAGGCTAGTGTCGTGTACAGGTGACGTCAGCCGGAGAATGCTGATCCTACAAATATAGTTCTTTATCGATGGAAAAGCTCCCACCAGGGCATATCTATCTCGCATCCCAGGGTCGAATCAACTTTAAATGTGTGTAACATTCTTGTAAGTTGAAACTGGACATTTGCATGGATTTTTGTGAAAAACGTCGGGTCAGCTTAATAGCACCACAAAATGCCAACAGTCACAAGAGCAAATCGCATTTTGGATGATTAACACTGGTAGTATGGTATTTGGTATAAGTGTATGGTTCTTCACTGCAAGTGTAAAAAGTTTGATCTCGCACTATGTTATATAGTAACGAAGTAGGCCGATGACGCAAACTTTGCTAAAGACTAGCACATTAACAGACTTCAATATTTTAGGTATGATGAGGAGGCAGTAATCGATCTAGCCAGGCGTTAGATATTTAATAGGTATGTCAATGCCCGTGTGTATGTTATGCGGCTGGGTCTGTCACATTTATTGGGTGTCACTCAGAGCTGCGATAGAAATGCATTAAGCACGATTGACATCGATTCCAGACAAGTTGCAAATTGGTTGCTTCGTGCGAACACACACCCGCCTGCATCCAGCAGAACATCGCGGACTTTCTATAAATTAAACGGTCGTGTTCTGCCTCATTTACAATTCTTATAACACTGCTGGTTTCTCAGGCATTCACTCAAAGAGTCTTATCTATGTTGGGATTTCTTTGTCAAATACATCCTGGACATCACATGGATGGCTTTCAGAACGCAAATCTCTTGTTACTGGACATCAGCATGGATTAATTCGAAGTCATTCGACTCGGAAGAGCAGTACATTACATGATGATAAATGATGACATTGTAAGTCAAATATTGTCGTATTTAAAATATATTGTGGCGCAATATTGATTAGGAGCAATCTATTGAATTGGCAAACTATGCTAAATTGAATCGTTGCTAGATAAACGAGCGATACAATAGTTGCATATACTGCAGACAAATGATGTCAACAAAGGGCAACACAATGCCCGTAAATAACGATACAGCCATATACACTAGGTTACCCCTGTGTCTATCAAGCTACGTGTAAGTCTTATAATATCACACATTTATTAACTATAAAACCAACATGATCATGAATTCCGTATTCAGCGGAAATGTATGCCAATGTATAACCATAATATCATACTCATGAATAATGTTTGCGTCACTTGCCTGGGTAAGGTATGGTAAGTGTTCGGTCTAATGGTACGCCAACAACAATGTGTTATATGGCGCCAAAGTGGTGTGTTGCTTATATGGCGTTGCAAGGACCACCGTACCGTCAATATCCCATTGTCCACCGCCACCAACGGCAAACAGGTTTCCCCCACTTGTCGCCTCTTACGCAGGAGGATACAATGTGCCTATTCTGGCATTAGACCTAGGTGTCCACATCGATAACATCGCACATTTACAGAACGCACCCTGTATTAATTTATTTAACTTAGTGCATATTTGACGTCAAAGCAACCCCTATTGTACAGTGCACACTGCAAATGTAACTGTAAGTATGATGTACCCAACTTGCATCAAAACTGAGATAATGACACCCGTCGTCATCAGCGCAGAGTGATTACACAATCTACCGCCGCCCATTGTTGGTGATTAAATCTTATTTAATCGTCTTATTGTAGAGAGTACAATAGCAATAAGTACCTTCAAGCATAGATAAGTTTTATCTTGAACTGCTATTTTTTATCATAATGTCGTGTTTTATCATAATGACGTCAATAATCAAACAAGGCTTTAGGGCGTCCCGAATTAACACTGCGTTAACGTTCCGATTCGATGGATTACGTTGCAATGCTTGATAAACCTTTAATGCCCCCTTATACATTGCTACACTCGAATATTCCAAAAAAATGGTTTTCTTCACCGTTTGTCCAGCCATGGCGCAGAAACTTATATACAATGTTAATTGATGAATCGAGAATTAAAGTAAATACAACAGGAGTTAATTGTGTGCATTGATCATATACATGATTTCTTTTATAGATGAATTATCTTCTTGAACATATACATAAGTGTTTGGATACGCCAATATGGCTTGCAGATCCACTTCCTGTTGCAAGATAATGTCGGGCCCTGGTTATTATTTACTTATATACTAGCTTGATAATCACAATATGCTTAATTTGGTATGGCGTGCTGACGGATTTGGATTTAAATCAAAGCTCTCCAACCTCATGGGACTGATAAATCTCAAAGGGGTTAAGAACATATTAGTTCTCTCACGGAACATAACGACGCCATAGACACCAAGGCCATGTAATCACATTCATATATCTTAAGGTGGAAAAGTTAGGGAAACACTGTGTTCGTAGACAGTGTACAAGCTGCAGCATACCACCGGCACATTTAAATGGCTCCATATTTGTATAGCTCCAAGACGATCCCTATTTTGCGTAGGTCACATTTAACAAACCATCGAAAGTTGCGGGAGCAAGCAATATTCCCTGTGAAACAAAACAGTCACCCAAAGGGAGCTTATCTTGTATTACGTAATACATATAGGGGACAATGCTTACAGCAAAGCATCCTAGGCTGCGAATTCATGATGTTTTTATTCAACGCTTTCGCAATTCTGCACCTCAGTTTTTTTTTCAACATTTGGCCCGATAGTAATTAATCGTTATTGTGTTTTCTTATCGAGGAACTTTCTGATTACAAACAATGCGCAATGAATAACAACCACATAGAGAAATATTTGTTCAAATGAGACCGCACAGGCGCTGGATATGTCATAAAAGTCACTACACGCTATAGATGCCACTCCATACAAATGTGCACCAATTGCAGCCTATAACCTAAGTCATTATGAAAACGCATGACGTGGATGCGACAATTGGAAAAGAATTATTCAACGTGGGAATATGAAATAGTACATAGGGAAACCCAAATGCTAGGATCTTAACATATTTTACATGATGTAGAAATGATATGGCATTCGCGAGTCATTAAATAGAATCTCAAGCACCTTGACTCATGTCAATGAACAGTAGGCTGCGAAAACAGAATTCATGGCTCAATGGCATTCAACAAAAGTAACGGGGACACTTTCTGCTTGATAGATTTAAAGTTTGTCTGAAATTGCCATTTTGCTATAACGGCTTTATTGAATCAGGTTTTGATCATACGTTCAGTTGATTCCTTTATTTGTGCATGACACTTGTATTGCAGAACTCGCTGAACAATAAATCAGTCAGCAAACGGGGCAATGAACGCCTTACCACTGAAATTATCAAGTAATGATATACTGATGTTTTCATTGTGTACATGGCAACAATGACACAGACTCTATTTGTGTTCATCCCTTCATTATAGTAGTTGTCTCTATTGACAAAGCTTGGTCTACTGACCATCAATACCTTGTTAAAAAATAATGACCTGTAAAACAGACAGAGTTTGGGGGCTGTGCCGATCCGGTCAGCAAGTAATGACCACTTAGAGAGTAAGTTAATTTCAACATGAATGGTTACTTTACGCGGAAAGAGTGCAGAAAGGGAGCAATCTACCTTTTGCATTACTATCTAGTCTGCGTCCCAGATTCCAGGGGTTCCGCTACGCTTCTCGCCCTAGAGTCTACGAAAAGATAAGGTCTTAAATTGGCGCGTCCGAATATTCATTAGACACGTTCGTTAATCTTCGTGACCAATCAACGCAAAGGTTGTGACCCGGATTGACCTTAATTGCGCGTGTCTGGCTTGTGATACGCACCCTCGGTTCTATGTGACGTCATGGACATTGTAGTAGTCTGCGTCCAATGAGAACACATTGAATGTCTTCTGGAATTATGGGGCGTCTCAAAAGTTCAAATTGGCACCACAACAAATACTTTAATGCTTAGCTGCACGATAGTATGTTTACTGCTTCTCTCGCCGACTGTGTGATTAACGGTGCCACTCAGCGTGAAACAACATATCGGAGTGTTATAGGATGTGTGCCCGGCTCATAAAAATCACTCCACCGGTTGGACAAGTTCTTCCGAACTTGTAGAACTGACCAATGAGAGACAACGACTTAAAAGTATCAGAGAGTGACCGAGAGACACGGCTTGTGATTGGAGCATCCCATATCTGGGATGCCTGTCCAATTCAAGATATTAAGCTCGCCCAGACCTGAAGGCGAGACTATTGAATATCAGTAACATGTAAACAGCGCCCGCAGCCATCAGGCTGGGGGACCTTGACTAATTACTATCATACCACCGCCAAAAGTAACGTTTTCATGCATTGGGTTGCTAACTTACATAATTTCCCTTTCTTGTATAGCCATTTGATTAGCCCTAGGCATGGAATTATCTCAGGAAATGAGAAGGGAATAAATATTAAAAAATGCAATAATAAAGGATGCTGCATGTCGGAATAGTAGCTCAGCATAATTTTTAAACAGTTGACTATGTATAATAACAAGTATGAATCATCCATCACATCTCTTTATTCGTAGCAGCAGGTATCAGACAACGGAGCCCGACAACGCATAACCATAGTTGATATGTACAATATTCATAGACGCCGGTCAATCAAGAAAATAAATCCACGATCAAAGCTTTTGTTGCATATCATTTGTTACTTTTTCCGGTAGAAAATAAATAATGTGATCCTTGTTGTATGGAAGTGTTTTGTGTATATATACCTCTGAAAAACCATCCCACTTGGCTCACGTGACGCTCCTATTTAACTCAAGGGAAATCGATGGTGCAATGGTAGTCGCGCAGCTCTATTGAGATAGGTCATAAGCGGTACCACCGATGTAAAGCACACATACGCTACCGTCAAATCGCGATGTCTTGGCTCAGCATCTGTACAGTTTGTTTGCTTCTTACCTACGCAGCAAGTGCAGGAAACGTAGACAAGAGATTCTTGTCGTTTCAAATGGAACACGGTGTGTCAGTGTTGGCGGACACTGTGTACCATGTTTACGTGAGGAGTAAGTCGCAATGCGCACAGCTCTGTCTACAGAATACTTGGTGTGAAACAGCTGTGTACTACCCAGTAGATTCAAGTAACTACGCATGTGACGTCAAGAACAGTTCAACTGTAAAGGGTAGAATTGGGGGAACTGATTACGACCATCACATATACATGTATGGCGGTGAGTAGCTATGAACATATTCAAACTATTTCACAAGCTGCGTGTTTCAGTTCATGCGCTATTAGGAAAAAGAAGGTCGATACTCACGCTCGTCCGTGGATGTTACAGGTGTTTGGGAACGAGCAACTTTGCCGACTTCGTACCTTATAGGTTCCAACGACCACCGCGTACACAATGTCATCAGTAGGAATGATTGCTGGGAGCTCTGTCAAACCACTACACTGATCTTATGTCAGACTGCTGAATTGGAAATTAATGGGGACTGCTTATTGAACGAGCACACCTTGGCCAGTATTCCTGGCGATAAGATTGGATCACATCCCAATACCGACATTCAATATTTGGTCTATCATCCTCGTTACTTTGATTAACTGGGTTGCAGTATAGTGATACGATAAATTGTTTCGGTTGTGTTAAACATCGCTACATTAAGGTTGATGAAAGCTCGCAATATTTCACGGTATATGAGCTGTCAAAATGTGTAAAATCGAGTTTAAATTTTGAAATTTACAGTGTGATATACTTCTGTTATTCATACATATTATGAATAGATGCATTAACTTATGATACAAACTGCGTATGATATAATCTGTTCATTTCTGTTCATTTCTATTATCTCAATAAACGCAGCAGAACTGGCTTCTCTATGCTTTTGTAACCTATCGAGCGACCCATGTGTGAACAGATCGGTCTACGGCAACTGGCCCCGATATTCATTTCTGGGAATTAATAACTTTATTGGTCTTGCCATACATCGTATGGATACAAGGAGCTTAGGAGACGAAATAACCGTACGTCTCTTGCATAAGCAAAGCCCCATCGCCGACTGTGATATGTTTATACATATATACATATGTATATACATATATATATATATATATATATATATATATATATATATATATATATGTTTACATATATATTATATATATATACATATATATATATATATATATATATATATATATATATATATATATATATATATATATAGAATATTTAAGCCTATTTGTGTGTATTATAAGAAAGTGTATGTTATGTATGTGTGTGTGTGTGTGTGTGTGTGTGTGTGTGTGTGTGTGTGTGTGTGTGTGTGTGTGTGTGTGTGTGTGTGTGTGTGTGTGTGTGTGTGTGTGTGTGTGTGTGTGTGTGTGTGTGTGTGTGTGTGTTATATGTTATGTATAGAGACGCAAACACACAAATTGAACATTCGGATCTTCTCACATGTTATATTTGACAACTGCCAGGAACCGGAAATCCCATGACATCATTGTAATTGCATCAGCCATCATAAAGCATGAATCTACCCCACAACCCACGCCCACTCTGTACATCCATACACCTTACATATAACATAGATTACCGATCTGCCATATCAACTTTATTTTCCTGATCCACCATGCAGCACGCGTTCGAAATAATACACGCTTTTTCAATATATTACATATCCGCCATACTACACACATTCCCCATCCACCATACCTTCACTACATACGGCCGTCTGGCTTATTCAGTAACAATAGCCAACCATCGCTTACCTTTATACGCGTAATGCTCTGTTCGTATTGTCAACAAAATGAGGAATGAAACCTTTAGTTGAATTTTTGTCATTTCTCCTTGCACATCAATCAATCAGTTAACAGAAGTCGCTTTTGAAAAATAAGGCGAGATCTTCATTGGCTGATTGATGACGATACGAGGAATAAGTCGTTCAATAGAAAAGCATAAGTAATGACCCGTTCATATCGCTGTAAAAGTACGACGACAGTTAAGCTACCATGTGCCGTGGGGTTGGTCTGCCCTTACCACGACGACATAGCCAGAAAACACAGCCGGATATCATTTAGGAATAAGTCAGGTTTTCATTTGTTCTCAATTTTTGTTCGTCTGTCCTCATCGGTCACACTACTTGCCAACTGTTTTGCAGGTACATTGGTTGAGTGATGCATAAAAGATGGTTGCCATGGTGTCACATAAGCAAGACATGTTGTAATATAATGCAGGGCGCGGTTTAACTTATGCACAACATTGTCGATTGACGAAAAGATGTTAAGGAAACCTACTTTGACTGATGCCCCTGAAAGTTGCCAAAATCTATAAACCATAAAGTGCACTTCGGTGTGATACAATATAAAGATATAAATACATTATAACTATTTGACGCAAACACACAAAATTGAACATTCGGATCTTCTCACATGTTATATTTGACAACTGCCAGGAACCGGAAATCCCATGACATCATTGTAATTGCATCAGCCATCATAAAGCATGAATCTACCCCACAACCCACGCCCACTCTGTACATCCATACACCTTACATATAACATTGATTACCGATCTGCCATATCAACTTTATTTTCATGATCCACCATGCAGCACGCGTTCGAAATAATACACGCTTTGTCCATATATTACATATCCGCCATACAACACACATTCCCCATCCACCATACCTTCACTACATACGACCGTCTGGCTAATTCAGTAACAATAGCCAACCATCGCTTACCTTTTTACGCGTAATGCTCTGTTGGTATTGTCAACCATATGGGGGATGAAACCTTCAGTTGAATTTTGTCATTTCTCCTTGCACATCAATCAATCAGTTAACAGAAGTCGCTTATGAAAAATAAGGCGAGATCTTCATTGACTGATTGATGACGATACGAGGAATAAGTCGTTCAATAGAAAAGCATAAGTAATGACCCGTTCATATCGCTGTAAAAGTACGACGACAGTTGAGCTACCATGTGCCGTGGGGTTGGTCTGCCCTTACCACGACGACATAGCCAGAAAACACAGCCGGATATCATTTAGGAATAAGTCAGGTTTTCATTTGTTCTCAATTTTTGTTCGTCTGTCCTCATCGGTCACACTACTTGCCAACTGTTTTGCTGGTACTTTGTTTGATTGATGCATAAAAGATGGTTGCCATAGTGTCACATAAGCAAGACATGTTGTAATATAATGCAGGGCGCGGTTTAACTTATGCACAACATTGGCGATTGAAGAAAAGATGTTAAGGAAACCTACTTTGACTGACGCCCCTGAAAGTTGCCAAAATCTATAAACCATAAAGTGCACTTCGGTGTGATACAATATAAAGATATAAATACATTATAACTATTTGTGACTGAAGTGGTCAATATTATATATATATATATATATATATATATATATATATATATATATATATATATATATATATATATATATATATACATATATATATAAATATATATTGAAAAAAATGTATACCTTTTTATTTAACTATATCAGCCGCATTCTTATAGCTGATGAAAGCCAATAGAAGAGAGGCTTAAGTTGTTTTCGGAACTGAAATTTCTATCACTTATTCACCCTCCCATCAGTATAGCAGTAAGATGGACTATCACCTATTCACCCTCCCATCAGTATAGCAGTAAGACGGACTATCACTAATTTACCCTCCCATCAGTATAGCAGTAAGACGGACTATCACTTATTCACCCTCCCATCAGTATAGCAGTGAGACGGACCATCACTTATTCACCCTCCCATCAGTATAGCAGTAAGAGGAACTATCACTTATTCACCCTCCCATCAGTATAGCAGTGAGACGGACTTTCAGTTATACACCTTCCCATCAGTATAGCAGTGAGACGGACTATCACTTATTCACCTTTCCATCAGTATAGCAGTAAGACGGACTATCACTTATTCACCCTCCCATCAGTATAGCAGTAAGACGGACTATCACTTATTCACCCTCCCATCAGTATAGCAGTAAGACGGACTATCACTTATTCACCCTCCCATCAGTATAGCAGTGAGACGGACTATCAGTTATTCACCTTCCCATCAGTATAGCAGTGAGACGGACTATCACTTATTCACCCTCCCATCAGTATAGCAGTAAGACGGACTATCACTTATTCACCGTCCCATCAGTATAGCAGTAAGACGGACCATCACTTATTCACCTTCCCATCAATATAGCAGTAAGACGGACTATCACTTATTCACTCTCCCATATACCATCAGTACGGCTTGGACAGTGTCAAGCAAACGGATCCTGATTATCAGTCTAGCACATGATTACACGAAAAAGACCACATCCGTATTACTAGCAGCTTGTGCCAGTCATTGACGTTCTATCACACATCTTCAGTGATTGTTTCACGAGCTCATTAGTTTGATATAAAGCAGTAAGACGTTAATCTGACATTTATACACTTCTCCCTACTCATTCTAGAAGCAAACGTACCATATACAGCTGGCTGTACGACAAATATAATATATAGAATTATTTGTTCATCCCCTATATGCCATCTCCATTACATTGTCGGTCCAATAAGTGGTCCATCCATGGTAAAACCTTACTGTTTTAGTAAAATGCCTCAAACACGAGGTACAGTTTATCATACCTGTTGCGTATTTCGCCAAATCTTTGTAATATACCGTGCCCTGTAACATCCTGATGGACATCTAGGCACCTGCGTGCCCTTCCTCTCGTATGTAGTAAGAGGCAAACTAATTCGTAAATTAGATTCACTCAAATTCTCTTCACATTATGTATCATAGTCTGCTTGTTAGCACGGATTATCAAAAACGTTTACATGAGTATTGATTTTTTGTAGCCACTGCTCCATTTTAATGTAAACTAGCTGACGAAGAATGTCACATTCTAGTAAGATGCGCAAATGCACAGTTGTACTGACTATCTGTGTGGCGCTGAACATTAACATTGAGTACCCAAAACGCTGATGATAACAACAGTTAGTTGCAGTCGAACCATAATTTATTCACAGCTTGTTCTGTCATCAACCACAACGAAAAAATGGAAATAGAAAAGAGCTCAACTCTTTGACTTAGTATGCATGTCTAGCAGGATCGAACACGAGACTTTGGAAACAAAGAAGTCAAAAGCAACACCATGCGTTATTTAATGAACCCTAATTCAATATTCAGTGTTTGTTCCATGGTACAAGTTCTCACGTAATATATTGGCTTTATGAAAAACTGCAAATATTTCCAGCGCGACACAGGCTTGTCGATATTCCTTATTACACTTACGCAGCTCACTAACTCACAAACTCATCCATTGAATCGCATACTCACATGCGGTTATCTCACTTTATTCTCAATCACTCTTGCACTTATTCATTCATTCACTTGGACACAAACTAATTCGTATACTAATCCGCGCACTCACTCACCCCCTTATATACTCACCCGTGGACATAATATCTCCTCTTGTGCTGCGCTACTAACTCACCAAACATATAAAACATTTGAAGCGTTGTAGATAACAAGGATTCCTCGCTTTATTGAAATGTTACACATCCTCGTAACCAAGTGCGTCAGGTAATAACGATAACGAAATTACGGTGTGTATGGTGGGTGTGCAACTAGCGGGGGGCGACAATGGTTGAACACGACGAATTCGAACAACAATTCCAGCCCAATTAATAAACAGCTTAACAGGAAAAAGGACGTCACCATCTACCGCGCACACGGGTCTGGTACCCGCTGTGGCCCTTACGCTGCCACTGGTGAAATATAGAAATCCATTGACCGATCATGGGTGATTTCGTCGCTTGCCTTGGTTACCATGGATACGGAATGAACAAGGAAGTGCTGTGAGTGTGTTATGGTCAGAGACACTTAAGAGCAGATAATTTCATCATATTTAGGTTTGATAGCTAGACAACAAGACGTACTGAGATGTGCAAGCATTTTGGATGCATTCGGTTTTCTCTTCTACAGCGTAAACCATTAAGAAGGGGGGGAGGCAATTTCGCTTTCATACAGCTCTGGTTTGAATTATGTTACCGCGCAAACATGCCGAACAATTTTCATTCACCCAAGGCACCGTAATCATGAGTACTGCGACTAATAGAACACGCTTGCCGTGAATAAAAACGTTTTGAATAGGAAGTATTCAGATGGGTTCTGGGAAGAATTCAACCCCCACACTTCGCCGAGCGTGAATTATGCTAATGATCGAGATCATGGTCGCGGTGGAACACTGGCTGGAGAGGGAGGGAATTCATGTACCCATCATGCTTCACTCAGCATGAATTATGATAATGATCAAGATCACGGTAGCGGTGGAGCACTAGCTGGAGAAGGAGGGAATTCATGTACCCAACATGCTTCACTCAGCATGAATTATTATAATGATTGAGGTCGTGTTATAAGTGGTGCGCAGACCGGAAAGTGATAGAAATCAAATATTTGACACAATCATCCTTTTCCCCTGGGTCACACATGCGCACGTTTTACAATTCACTAACATAAGGCACTAACATAATAGTCAAACATAAATAATTTATAGCGCTCATCGCACTAACTGACAGTAATACAGTGGAGACGGATTCAGTGACTAGATATATAGCTTAAAAGTGCCTATCGCACGAAAAATCATGTCATTTTTTTCGCCAGATAACGGAAATATAACCCAGAAGTACCTATTCTGTTTATGTGTCAATTGTCAAAGTGCGCGCTTTCAGATCGAAATTCGACTTTTAAAGATGAATTCGGCGTATCGAGCCGACAAGCTCATGAATAATTCATCGCCTCCGCGTGACGTCAGGTCCGGGAATGTTTTTGTTGCGAGGCGCAATCTGCACTACGATTACTACGATTAGCGAGAAATGACTGCTGGAAATTTCGTTATTTCATCACTTCAGGAGAGCGACGAAGAGACATGGTATGGCACAGGTCATTCGCAAACTATCGTTGCTTCGGCAGAGCAAGTTTTGCCTTACAGATTCGAACCAGAAATGAGCCAATTTGACGTCTCCGATGAGGGAAAAAAGACCCTGGCGATGTCACTGCTGCGTCTGGGTCTCACGCGGGTCATCCTGCCCAGGACATAGGGCTGCTACAGAACAATGCTTGCTAAGCTATGTCTGATTCTGCTTGTGCACCAGTTCATCGTATATGTGTTGGCATGTAACGAAGTTAATCTATAAATTTCACAAACAAAATATGTAAGCTCTATCCCTAACAGTAGACTATACAACAGAGCTTTGCAGCAAATAATTCTTCCATATCAGACAGCAGACATGATATACCACGAAGTTTTTTTTCAAATCAAGTGGTTGCAAGGGTTCATGTTTACAAATTGTACCATGTAAATGTAAATGCTCCTCCACACGAATTGCAAACAAACTAATTTCGGACTGCTGTTAATAAATAGAGATCCTCTTTTATTTAAAGTAGGCCTTATCAAAGGCTGATTACAATATATTAAAAAGTTGATGTAGATTGATTCTGAGGTAGAATATATATAGGAGAGCAAGTACCACAGCTGTTTTCTCATAGGATTGTCAGTTAGCCCATAAATGAATGTATAACTAGTCTTTAGGAGGTGAAGATTATGGTATTATATTATCATCTGGTTAGTGTTACATCAGAGTTTCTATGAATGCAGAGGCTAAAACATATTTGCCGTACAATATGTCATCCTTTATTACAAACATTAATATTCCCATCATTACATCATGTTACAGGTGTTTGTGTGGCTACTGTCAACCAATGGCAGAGGTGGAAGAATCTGTGTGCTATGTGGAAATTCCATGAGTCATGACCTCAATAGAGAACAGCCCCATTCCCACTGTTGGCATAACCCAGCATTCTGGTTTCAGCCCAATCTGTTTGAACCTGCGGATGGCAACCAATAGAGTTCATCGCCCACAATGGCCACGACCGGCTGAGGGACCTACAATTCCCCCGGTCAATTAAGGTTCAGATTTACTAGGGAGATATCTGGCAGGCCATTCGACAGGTCACACACAACCAGCCGATTGGGGTCTGGTTACTAGTCTAACGTAAACCAGTTTGTACTCCAGGACGACAGAACCTACAAAACGTTGGATCACCATGAGTAGTATAGAGACTGGGGGTACGAGCACAGCAATACAGCAACCCAGAAAACACACATATACAGGCTACTCACATGAGCCAGCGAACCACTCGCACCTCCCCCCTATACTATACCATATGAGCCCAGCCCTTCCAGCCCCTATGGTATAGGCCTACACCAGTAGTTAGTCACCATAGAGGTCATCGAGTGATAAATATCTGCGACCGTCGCTGTAAGTTCCATTTTTTACGCGTTTTAGGTCCTGTATAAACTGGGCAACCTTAGCGTCGTTCTTTTCGATAAAGTCGGGATCAGGACGAGCGGTTATCAATCTCATCATAAAGAGCTTCCAACAGTAGAAAGCCCCCGTCGGCCTCTCTGTGGTCCCACTCGGTCTTCCCAACCAAGGACCGTGATGTTCCTGTTCCAATCCCAGGCAACTATTAAACCTCCCGTTCGCGCTATAGTCGCCGTCTTCAAGCCCCTCAATGGACGCCCACCCCCAAGCCACCGTCTCCTTATACTTCTTCTGATCCTTGTGATACACCTGGTTATGCGCCTCAGCCCTCCCCAGGTCCTCAAAGGAGCACAACCTGAAAACGCAGTCGACAAATACGCCGATGGTCGCCGCCGGACTGTGGTGCAGCCCCAGCAGAACCTGAGGCTTATACATATTCGGAATCACCCTCCCAGGACTCCGAGTGTAGGGGCACTTTATCTCGAGCAGTTCAACCTCCTCAGGATGCCCCAGACAGACAGCATCCACTCCAGCCCGCCGGATCGGGAGCACACAAAAGCCATCCGGAGAGTAGGCCGTCGCGCCGCCCTCAATATAGATATTATTTCCGTAGACCTTGGTGTCGTACACCTTCTCCAATACCGCAATTGCAACCTCCTCAAAAGTCGTACCCCAGAGGCAGGGTGCGCTAAATCGAACACCCTCGTTGCTAGTTTTTTCTGTCAGCTTCTTGCTATAGCTGCTGAAGTAGTTTTGCCCTATGATAGCGGAGTAGTCACTTCCTCCAACACAGCCCTTCCTCATGGTCCCCCACTGGTCCGTATTTTGTTTGACTCCAGTATGATCGTTGCAGAAAGATTTTATCGCCGCCTCCATTATATCTAGCAACCCCCACACTTCAAATGGACTGTCAGGGTCATACCTTAGCAGGTCTAGGGGGCGATTCTGCCGCTTTCAAACATTTTGCTTTAATGTCACTTTTCATTTGACTATATTTCGTGATCTCGAACGAAGCGAGCTTAAACTCATCATCTGAGATATATCCATCTTTAAGCGCCGCCGATACAATGTCAGCAATGGTATTCAATTTGCTCTGAGCGAGAATGCGGATCTGGTCATGCTTTTTCAACTTAATGGTTTAACTTAAATATCATATAACTCTATATATAGCAGTGGTTTATTACACTGAACATTTCAAAAATACAATTCTTGCTTGTGTGGTAGCTTAGATCTTTTGAGAGCTCAAACACTGCAACATATTGCAGGTTGACACCAATTTCGCGCAATTAGATTTTACCGAACTTAAACGTGATGTGTCCATTCCAGCCGCTATATTGCAGTCATTCGATAAGAGCCCAGTTAGTCAAAGTAACGAGGATGGTAGACCCAATGTCGGCACCTACATCGCCACTAGATTCGCCGCCGGATTCGCCACTCGTGTCGCCACTCGCTTCGCCACTTGATTCGCTCCTGTCATCTAGTACTCCTGCCAAGGCAAGCTTGATCAGGTAGCAGTTCCCACCAGGTGTCCATTCAGACACCAGACACAAAAACTGCTTCATGGTCGCGCACCGCTCCCAGCACTCATCCATGCTGCCCACCGGTAATTTAGTGAAATAGGCGAGCCACAAATAACTTTTGCTGCTAAGACATGAAGTAAGGAAAATGTCAGAATATCCCCTAGCTCTTTACACCATTTAGTTCACGGAACAATTTAGATGTGCTATTGATAAGCCTACAAGTTGTGCTTTAAGTTGTACAGTGTGTGACGTTTGATATGAAATAATGGACTACACTGAGAACCATGAGTCGGTTGCCTCACAAAAGCAGCTGTCTACAAATTGTTTCAAGTCCCAAAATGCTTGCCATGTAGATATGCGAACGTTCCCTGAAGTTCTTTATTGATGCACAGGTCTGCATGCCGATGGATTACAACTTCATTTGCATCTCATTATCAACCCGCTTCTAAACCTAAATAGCGGTAACTAATGGTTTAAAGAACTATTAAGAGACCAATACTTAGTTTTTTAATTTACCATAATAAACGATTCGGTATACTTATCAACATTTTAGGGACAAAGCAAGTTAGAAGACTCTTTGAAATCCAATCTCCTAGAAAAATTGGTGAGCCTGAAATGGGTGCCTAAATGTACAAATCCTTGATAATAATAATTTCTTTCCCATGTCGGATCAATCTCACAATGCTCGAAAGCATACAAAGCACTGGCCTTACTTTGTTGTGATGTTAAGTTGTGTTAAATGAACTCTAGCATTACACACTAACGGGCTGTCTGTCTAAATGTTATCACACAAAAACCTCTCTGTCCTGGCCTTTCTGCCTGTCCCTCTATACTGTTATCTGTATATTTATAAGTCAGAAACCATGAATACCACTCTTCTATTTGGTGTCATCAAATTTGAAAATGCGGATGATTAATTGTGTTGCAAACCGGTAATTTCCTTAAAATTACAATTATTCATATATCTGTTTATAACTTTACTACCTCACTAGCAAATAGAACAAGCCAGAATGTATGTTTTTCATTGTATCGCATTTAGACTATGACAAAAGCAATCCCACTCCGATGTATTACTAAACATTAAAATGACGTCATTCTGGTGAAAACGTGTCAATTGTAGCAATTAGTTATCGAGCTGTCCAGGGAATGTTGGTGGCATGGTGGATCTGTCATATAAAGTGAATGTTAGCTGGTGGGAGAATATGTATTAAATTATGCGTCTGCAATGTAAGGTGGATGTATGCTATATAAGGAGTGGTTTGTGTATGGTGGATCTGTAATACAAAGTGGATGTACGCTGGTGGGAGAACATGTGTTGAATGGCGCGTCTGCAATGTAAGGTGGATGTATACTATTTAAGGAGTGCTTAGTTTATTGTGGATCTGCTATTTATCTTGGGTGTAACATATATGGACATTATCTATGGTATATCTCTGGCGCATAGTATATTTTGTGTTGGGTTTCTGTCCTAATTTTCTCGTGGGTGAATCCGGTGTCTGCATTGACATTGTTGTGCGCGGCAGATTCGTGATGACACCGATAAAGTGATCATTATAATTGAGTATTGGATGGCTTGATTAACGTCATTTAAGAGTCTGGTCTGAGTTTGTTTGTAGCAGCCAGTCTTCTCAAGGTACAAACTAATTGGTTTTGTTGTCGTGGGTCGAGTACCAAAGGCAGCTATTCTACATAAGAATGCTCAGGAGCAGGGGTGTTAAGCGAACTTATTCAAACCTTTAGACGGAGTCTGTGCTGTAACTGTGTCAGTTCGTGCAATGAGCAAAATAAATTATTGATGACTTAAAAGTCAACTTCAACGATTTTCATCATTTCTTTATTTTGTGTTTCAAAATGAAGATTAATAACTCATTAACCAACGGGTACTCATAATTCATTGCACCGCTATGCATAACTACTAAAAATCCACCGATAAGGTTCCACTCGGAAGAAAATACGAAGCCATCTTCTCGATGCCATTTTGCCTCAGTTGGCCGCTAGGGGCAGGTTGCGTGACGTCATTCCTGCTGCGAGGCCTCAGAAAGAATTTGACAGCGATCGAGCGAGCGAAGCGAAAAGCGATTGTTTGGATTTTAGTATTACACTGTTATTAAATGAAGCCATGTCGTCTTCTGATGAAAATAACGAGGCCCCATAGCATAAAATTGGGGCAAATTATGTCCATGACTATTTATTTGAGACAATACGGACGGGAGTTGAAAAATCCAAGTCACACTTCGAAATGACACCGGGAGCTCTAACTCGCTTCGGATGAAGAATCCACAAAAGATTTCGACGAATGGTGAGTTTAAGAATACCCTTCCCCAGCTTTATTGAACTACGTTAACTGGTAAAAAATAATCTTTAGTATCAATTACCCAATAGATTTACACATTCTGTAAGTTGAGGATGGTATGCTGACAGATGTAACTATGACAACAGATAGAACTTGGCTAGTGAATGTAGCTTTGCCATTGTACCGTCAGCACATTAAACATTTTTGACAGATGATTACATGCAGTATATAAAGTATTTTCCTGTTATATTCAGTCAGCACTGCATCCCAATGGACGAAGCCAGAGTGTGCATCAGAGGTTTGGAGAGAGTGATGGCTATAACAGAGGAATGGACATGCATCACCAAGCAGCCAAGATTCCTGGCAAACTGCCTGAATAAAATGTGCTGGAAGCTTCCAAATTTGAATCTATTCAAATGAATGGACCTGTTGGAGATGAGGTCTCTACAATGAGTAAGTTAGCCATTATTGCTACCAAAAAGGACGGTTTGAGGTTGAACAATCATATTTATTACTAAGGGAACATCAATCACGCTGTGTAAAACATTCAGTGTTCATATTGATAAACTACAATATATTTCACATAGCCAAGAATAAATAAAACCATTAACATGAAATCCAGAGGCAGAGCTTACAATTACAAAGTGAGGGAATGGTTGACAAATGACAATTGTTTTTTTAACTATGCAACTTATTTCAAAACCATAGACAACTTATTGACATATTGCTTCAGATAATTCAGGTATCTAGCCTACCGCCAGTTTACATTATGGATATGGCACAGACTGGGCAAAAGAAACAGAAAAGTGCTGGCAGGAGTGGAAGATTACTTGGTCAGGTTAAATTTACACCTGTGAGCACCTACGAGAAGATCCTTTGCAGGTTTCTCGTACTGGGAGGCAATAGGAGGTGGAAGATTCCTTTCCTCTGCAAGGACATCAGCAAGTCTGTAGCTTGGGTATTTTTGCCTGAGATCAAGCACCTCAGCAATGAACTGATGTACATAGTCTGAAGGAAATCAATGATATTCATATTTTATGATAGTCATAAAACAAGTTAGTTATAAAATATGCCCATTTGAATAGGGTTACAATGTTTGTGCATATGAAACTTATTTAGGTTCCGGTAATAAATGTCAAAATAACATGTGTTTCATTTTAGATTAATGCACCTACACACCAAAAGTAATTGGTACTTTGACCGGCTTGACAACTGGGTCTCCCTGTCTGGCTTTGGGATAAGACACTCTCCATTGTGACTGACCTCCTTCAGTGATGGCTTGAGCTCTGTTCGAGTTTTCATTGAAGTGAATTACTGCTAGGAGCAATCTGGATATATATATATAGCAGGTTGATAACATAGTGCCAAGTAAGAATTGAAACTTGAGCACATAATTATACAAAGAACATTACAGCTGCCAGTACACACAAATGTGCTAAACTTCCATACAAAAAATATACACAACCGAATTTCAAACTTATTTCATTGGTATTACCTGGCCTCCATGGTGGCATAGGGATAGTGAACACTCTTTGGTGCGAAGAATGTGACCACTTTGTGATACGATTCTAGGCTTGATGTCTGCTCTGATGGGGAAAGCCTGCCAATGTCATTTAGGAGATCTTGCTTGCTGGAGACTATCAACTCCAACTCTTTGTGTGGCTTTGATCCTATTTATGGTTAACACATATATCAATACAGATTACATTTCTTTGGTAAAGTAGTACCACAAGGACATGGATTTTAACTTTATGACTCATTTAATTACACTACAACTGAAGTAAATATTTCTATGTAAACTTATATGATTAAAAACTAACACTGACCCTTCAGTATCCACTTCCTGTCCTCTAGTAGTGCATGCTCACATTCTGGGTACAGATCCCCATGCCCCGCGTGCTCATTGACGACATGCCTAGTGACAGAGAGCCACTTGGCTCTGACCAGACCTGCATCTCCATCGCTTGAGGCAGCACACCAGTAAACATGATTGGAAATGCTTCTGGCCCACTCACCCAGGATGTTGCAGTCTTTTCTTTTCCCTTTGGCCAGTATTTTCTTCTTGATCCCTTCATTTACAAATAAGTGTGTGTTTGTCTTTAATGCTATCATATAAATTTGGTATCAACATGTTAAATATTCTTTAAAATGTTACACAGAGTGTTTTGGGTCGGCTTAAGTCACACAAAGAAACTAACCTTTGGCAACATGCCACACATCAAACCAGTGTTGGACTGTAGGTTGCTCTTCCCTTATGTACTTTTTCACCCCCAAATGTCTGTCAGTAGTGATGGATTCAACGGTCAATCCATTCTCAGACAGGGATTTCATACCAAGCTTCAGACCAGCTAACTCCATAGCATTAGAATTTTTAACTTGGTTACTCTGAAAGAAATTAACAGGCAATTGATGGTACAATACACATTAAAGAATCCATCATATACTGGTCATAAATTGTATGTTTTATACCTGAACAAGTTGCATGTCTAGAACCTTTGAAGTCTTTAGGTCCATCAGGGTGTAACTGCCATACTTAGCAGTGTGGCCTGGAGAACAACATCTTGCATCCCCTCCTACAGAAAGTGGTGTACCTTGGCGAGCAGTTGTCAGTGATGTCTTTTGGGTCCCTCCAGAGTCGTCTTACAGCTGGAACAAGATAGCTTCTCTGAATGAGATAGAATGTTGACATAGATATGGTTGGGATATTAACATGCCTGAACATGTTCAGTGTTCTAACAGCACTACTGCCGCTAACAAAAATTCCTGAAGCCATTAACAAATTCCCTGCAGGCATAGCTCCTGTAAAAGGTTGGCTATCCCACATCTTACGGTGTCCATTCACACAGATTTGTTCAAAAACAAGCAAAACTCCCCCGTATCTGCTTGATGATGACTCTGCAGGGGCCCAAGCACAGGAAGCATGAGAGCAGCAGGGTTCTCAAGCAGCTCTCAAACACAATAAATTTTCTTTGATTCTGACTAGGGCCATCCTCCAGATCAACACCACTGTGAACAATAAGAATGAATTCACAATATAAGCATTCTGTGAGCTAAATTTTTCTTCCATCAAATAAAACCCTGTGGTTACACTATAAACAAAACAATATTTTCCTTACACTTCTTCAAACTCCATGTCATCATCAGTGTCCATCTCGGCATCATCACTGACATCAATGAAGTCATAGTCGGGGTCAGTTTCCATCTCATCATCGCTGTCCACTAGCAGACGGCAAGGCACTCGCCCCTGGTGTAGCACACAACGTGGATGCTGTCAGAAGCGAAGTTCCTTCGCCTAGGTCGGCAGTGCTTGGGTGTGAAACCTCAGTCTGTGGTTCACCACTGTCACTTGATTTGTTTCTGCTCAGCTGCCAATACCATTTCATTTACTACCTGCATGACAAGAAACAGCTAGATTGATATACTGGCAACTTGGTGATAAATTCATTAACATCTAAATAAGTATACGTCAACATAGCAGGACTAGCCTAAAGGTTCAAGCCAACAGATCTCACCTGTTGTCGCTGCCTTTTCTCCGAGGCACTCCGTCGCTTACTTTGACTGTCATCAACTCCAACGTGGCTAAAGAGAGTTGGTATGGCCTCTTTTCGGAGCCTAGGTTTTTTACGAAATCCTAGACTTTTGAGCAGCTCTGGGTCAGTATCATAAGCACCATTCTCGAAATGATCAGAACATAGAACCGTCGTGAGTGTAGGACTCCAGTGTTTACGTTTGACTTTCGACACCCATATGCGGCGCATTTTGCTGTCTTTTGGAAAGAAAAAAAAAAAACTCACGCCTGACTTCTCATTGTTCCGACAACCAAACGCACAACAATAAGGCATAATCCACAACAAGAAACGCACCAGACCGTGAAGAAAGACGAGTAAGTCACACGCTGTCAACCAACCGTGAAGGCTGAAGATGGCGAGGAATATTCGCGAACAACCTGAATGACGTCACTGTCCGGAAATTCACGAATTTTACCGAGCGGTATCTTGTCAGATTCGACGTGGAAAATGTACATTTAAAAATCATTTTTCTAAAAGAAAAAAAGCGCGCAGTCACCTTATTTTGGTTACGATACCCTTTTAAAACATAGAACTTTTGAAAAATGGAATAAAAAAAATTTTTGTAGTTGACCTTTAAGAATTCGGCGCCTGTTATTTTAGGACTGAAAAGTACAGCGAGCTCGTGTGTGATCCAGAGGGAAGGGTGGATAGTTTAAATTATTTAACTTTCACCCACTCCCCTGCCACTGTTTCACCTCTACCGCGATCTCGATCAATATCATAAATTATGCTGGGTGTTGAATGGAGTGTGGGATTCTTCCCATAATCAATCTAAATGCTTCCTATCCAAAACATTCTTATTTACGGCAAGCGTGTATTTTTCGTCCTAGTCCTCTTAATTCATTAAGACTTCTCTTGTGTATTCTAATTGTGTAGCATAATTTCGCAGAAATATAATTCAGACTAGAGCTGTTTAAGGGATTTTTTTTTATTTACCCCTCCCCTTTTTAATACGAGATACACGTTGTAGAAGAGAAAACCGAATGCTTCCGAAATGCCTGGACATTTCAGCATATTGTTCTTGCTAGCTATCAAACAGAAATATGATCAAATTATCTGCCCTTTGGTGTACCTGACAATAACACAGCACTTAAGTTATTATCCCGCATCCGTAACCAAGGAAAATTTGCCCATCATCGGTAAAGGGATTTCATCTACCAGCTTTACATTTGCTTGAACAGTGCAATACACAACTTGGTAGGGAAAGGACACCGCAGGAGCCAGACTCGTATATGCGATGTATAGCGGTGTAAAATATCCTGTTCAGTTGTGTATTTGTTTTGCTGGATTTTTTTATCCTCATTCGCCGTGTTCAACCATTGTCGCCCCTGCACTATTATCCATGATGTTTTATAGCCACAATATGGATTTTAACGAGATTATAAGGAAACCAGTACACTGATATGTAGGCTTTAAATTTAGTTTATTCCATAGAAGAACTATACATTGCCCATTGTAAATCCATTGTTCTTGTTTGTCTGCTTTATGATTACACCATAAGCTTTCAGTGAGGGACGCATAGGACTGGTGGATCAGTATTGTAGCTATGCGCCTTCTTTTGGCTCGATATAGAGCTATGACGCTTGCCTTCAACCATTGAGATCAAGCATTAAGGTCATTCAAATTTTAAAATGCAAGGCTACAACAAATGGCTCTTAACCGGCTACATGTAACAGCTTATATATTTTGGCATGCGTAAGACTGTTTGGCCTGATCAACTGGTGCTGCCACCGCTGGCTGCTCGCCACTGGTCATGTTGGTGACTGGGGCCAGCTCCGTGAGTGTGGCAGGCTCTGTGATTGTGGCTGCTGTTGATGCATCGACATCTAAGCTATTTCCACTATCATCTGTCGACTGGACATAGGGGGCTACAATTGTGTTGTGTGCTTGCATCATGTTCCTTCTGTACAGGCGACTATTGATATCAGTGATGTAGCTGTACGGGGATTCGACTATTCTTTGGAATTCCTCTTACCTATGCAGTTTGAATTGTGGAAATAACTATGATAACCAATTTACATCTAATAACTAAATTCGGAGAGCTAATTGTCGAGTCTATGTGCCATGGGAAACTGCTACATGAGTGAGTCTGTAATATAACATAACAATGGTATGATGTTATTGTGATATATACGATTATCCACCGTCCGGGCACCATTAAAAAGAGGTCATGGATTCATGAGTTATTGAGTTATGCTCCATTTTTTATTTTATCCATGACTATTCTAAATTTGTTGCGTTCCCATGCATGGCTTAGTGGATTCGTGATAATTGTCATACCGAAAGGTATCAGAGAATGTGAAACGACTATTCCATGGTTGGCAACTTAACATAATTTCACAAGGTACGGGTCACCTTAGGTTTAAGTCTGGTCAGGTAGAAAGTACCAACTTCAATGACCATATACTAGTGATTTCCGAACCTGGTCAATATGGCCTGGGGTGTTACTATTCTGACGCCTGGCAATTCGAGCGAGCTCTGGGCGCGCTGTGGGTCCTTGTCAAAATGACTCGTCAACTTCAAATTGTCCAACCCTAACGACGTTTTGGACACATTTTCGTAGATACATGCGATGGGTTATATCAATATATATTAGGTACTTATTCGTCATATAAATAAAGTTGTTTTTAGCACAGGAACCAACCAGCAGCAACGCGATATCTTGTATGCGAACTGCTCAAGCCAACCCAAAAAGTCTTTCTTTGTTTGTGTTTACAATGTGATCGTACTATATGGACGTGCAATTTGCCTTTATTTCGATATTGCCCCACGTGAAGAACACAAGCCTTTGCGCGTGTTTTGAGATTATAAGGTCATGCAAATGAGGTCACGAGAATCAATCACTCTCTCTGGTCAGCTGACCCGGCTTGCTCGATGATGTCTTAGTTTTGATCGAGCAACATGAATCTCTGTACGTCGTATTTAGCTCGATTAGAGCCCAACGTTTTGATAAGTGGACAAGCAGGAGTTGGGAAGACATTTTTAGTTTCATGCATCGCCAAAGTGCTTGAGCGATTGGAGAGAACGTCAACTGGCGTTGCAGTCAATCAGATCCCGGGTGGACGAACTCCTCATGCTTATTCTCAAACACTCATCGACGCAGGTTTCCCGGTGTCTTCTATAATACAGCCAACCGGGCGAGCAGACCAAGCTACATCGCCGCGTAAGGGCGTTATACAAGAACCGTTTGCGTATTTTGCTGGATTATTTACTTAATTCGGCCAAAGTGTCTAGAACTAACATACTGTAATTATTTGAGTGCAGGTATTCAATGCAGCTGTAAGAGCTTCGGTAAGTTTTTAGCGAGTTCATCTGTCGTTTTGACTTCGGAAACACCGAAATTTCACAGGCGGCGCTTCGCCTCTACAGCTCGGATGTGAGAAATCGAAAGCAGTAAACAGTGCGGAGCTGTCAGAGGCGGAGTTTCTTTGCCTAGCTCTGGGTGCGCTGTGGGTCCTTGTCGAAAAGACTCGTCAACTTCAGATTACCCATACCGACGTTTTGGACACATTGTCTGTTCATACATGCGAATGATCATATCAATAAGTTTTGGGTACTTATTCGTGCTATAAAGTTATTTTATAATTGCTGGAGCAAATATTTGCACTGGAACCAACCAGACGCAATCCGATGTCTGCGATGCAAATAGCTGCACCCCATTTTGGAGGGGGCACATTCATGTTGCTCAAGCTAACCCAAATCGTCTTTATTTGTATGTGTTTACAATGTGATCGTACTTTATCGACGTGCAATTTGCCTTTATTTCGACATTGCCCCACGTGGAGAACACAAACTTTGGCGCGTTTTTTATAGGTCAAGCAAATGAGGTAACGAGAAACAATTGCTCTCTCAAGTCAGCTAACTTCAATCGCTTGATGATCTCTTTAGAAAAGTGACTGTCCCGTTTCCTAACTGATAACTCGCGCCAATCCGGGTGCATAAATCGGAGTCGCGAGTTATATGAAAACGCGAGTTAGCGAATTAGGTTCGAAGGTAGCGACCCTAGCGAACAGAAGGAAAAATAGCCTGGTGCGTCCTCCGCCTTTTTTTGCCAGTTAAACCTGTCAGTAGGATTGCTATATGGACAAGGAATGAAAAGGAACGTTATTTTTTTAGAGATGAGTGTTGATGGTAAAATGAACTGATTTCATTAAGTTGTGGGCTGGTTTATTTTCGCCCCCCAGCGCCAAACGTTTTCTCACCTTATTCTCATCTTATTCCTGTGGCATCAACTCCTCGCCCAGGGTTGCTTGCTGTGAAAATGCGCTATTACGGATGGCGGATGTCACTAAGACACGCTATTTTGGGCTTTAAAAGCGGGTCCAAAACCTTAGCGCGAGTTATGCAGATTCACGAGTAATCGCGACGCGAGTTATCGGGGTAGACCTGTAATTAATAATCAATCTGCAAACTAAACATAACACTCGTGGGTGAAACCGCTGATACACAAGATTAATCAATTCAATAAAAGTTTTTACTATTGATGTCTTCGCAAATTGGGGAAATATTAAACCGAAGAACACTCACACCATATATAGTTCTCATATAACGCCCGACACCACGTTATACATTTATAGTAAACCGCGGCAGGCTATAGTGGCTTACCAAATAACATCGAGGGAGATAACTGAACCAACCTTATATATTTATATTATTATCATCCAAATGGAACATGATCCGATCAGTCTGTCAGACTTAGTGTAATTTACCCGCCACGTCGCCGAATATACGCAAGTAGACTATTTCTTGTTTTCAAACGAAACTGATGTTATCTTCAATGAATGTGCCGTAAATATGAATATGTAAACCATAGTGCGCTAACCGAAAGACAAACTTCTCCATGACTGAACAACAGAACTCTGGATACTGACAAAATATTTGGACAAAACGTGAAACTTTCCAAAAAGTTCATTCTCCTTTCAAGGAGATTAGCGATTAGTCAGTATGTGGGGTTTGCTATAGGGCCCAGATTATTGACAAAGTAAGGTGGTTAATCTATAAAAGAGTCTATATTATTCAAACATGTCAGGCAAATCCTCCATACATGCAATATTGATTAGTTCGTTAAGTCAAGACATATGTCGGGGGAGCCTTTACCCACTATAAGGCGTTGAACCTTACAAGAAAGACATTATGATGGTAACGGCTTTCCTAACAATTGACACTAATTATGATGAAATGGATATTTAATTGTAAATGATTGACACGAACGCTAAACAGATGATTGGAACAGGAAATAATGTGGTCTCGTAATTGGTTTACCTAGCAGATTGGTATGTTACGTCATTATCCGTTCGTTTAGGTATTCACACGAACAGGAACATTTATCGTCATATCATCATCATCAGTGTTCCATGGTGAGATCGTGATGACCGAACCCTCATTTCTGGACACACCCAGCAATACCAGGAAATGTAAACAGTTTTTCACCCGGAGTGTATAACGATCTTAATGTATGTGACGGCTACGACGTAAAATGTGATATTATTCAGTCTAACTGAACCTACTTTAAATGGTGCTTCCTGTAATGCAATAACAAGGTTGTTCAAATGGAATAGAAATCGTAAAAGTGATGACAATAAAAGAGTACAGGATATGGAGACGACGTTTACCAAGATCTAGATCTTGACCTATCCAGAGCATTCTTTCCAGCATACACCTGCCGCAAAGAATTAGTTATTTAAATGAAAATCCCTCCATCTGAAATTGTAATAAAATGCTGTTCATTGCATCACTGCGCAAATGCGTGGAGCGTTTGTTATTGTTAAGGAATCCAGCGAATTGTTCTATACGAAAAGGTTCTTTACCTTAATATCAAAGTATAACTTTACTCCAGGGCATAATAGTTTTCAACACTACAGCGAACAACAGATTGGGCTTTGCCATTAAGACAATCGGAACGCATTTATCATTCATGGCTGTTAATTGATGCTTCATGCATCACGAATTGACCACGCCCGCTAATCACAGCACCTCTTTCGGCGCATATACCCAACTGCCCTTATTAACAAGTGCAGCTTGTGTCTGCAACTGTGGAGAACGAACCTTACTTGGCATCATATAGAGTTAATATTAAAGATTAAAGAACAAATCAGCACAACGTTACTCGGCTAAATCATCGATCGGGTTACACATATTTAGCATGGAAACTACGTCCAGTAAGGCTTTAAACAGTGACAGTCTTGAGAGCCTTCCTTGCAGTTACAACACAGCTATCGATGGATTCCGATGGATAATCTTTTTGCTCATAGTGTTCAGTAACACAGTAACAATATATGCGATGTCACAAAGGAATGTCCCTACAGGATTGAAAGGCCGTATTTACGTAACAGGACTCACTCTATCAAACATGCTCATGGCTCCAGCCATTTTCATAGCAGCTGTGAATCGATTAGCTGAAGTCAGCTGTGGTTTTAAGATAACAACTCGATCATTGGACATCCGTCGATTGACTGCATCTCTGCAAGGCATCCTCTATACATTCGCCAACTCAACATCGCTCTTCACCCTACTGATAATTGCTGCAGACAGGCTGCTTGCCATTTTATTACCTTTCAAATACAGAATCTGGGTGACCCGATTCCGAGTGAAAATGTTATTAATAACGGTTTGGATATATTTCTTGGTAACATGTTCCGTAATGTTCGGCTCACAAGTTCAGCGTTCCTCGAGTTCTCAAGTTGCCACTGCCACGTCCTCCTTCGAATTACTGCCTGAATGGGCTGTCCAATTCTTTTTCACAGCTCATATTTTCGTTGGGCTCTCTGGAAACATTATTCTATTAAGCATTGCATTGATTATCCATCGCAAGCAGGCACGTGTAGCTTTCGGACAAATATCCAGAAATGTCAATCGATTATTGCATAGCCGCAGATTTACACGAATGAGTTTAGCCATCATGGCTTTCCAGGTGATATTTTGGACTCCGTTCCTCATAATCAGCATTATATTTAATCCTGCTGCTCCAACTGCTGCACCCTGGGTAGCAAAGCATGCATTGCCATGGGCGAACAATGTTATGTTCACTACTACTTGGCTAAGCCCTCTTGTTTACTGTTGGACTAACTCTGATTACCGGAGGGCATATGTGCGTGTAATGAAGCGCTGCTTCCGTCTCTGCCTCAAGCGGAGAGTGAGTCCAGAATCTGACGTTCCTGTCATGCAATGTGTCAGCGTACAAACACGATAGTCTTAGAACTATTGTATTTGTGACAGTGTTTAACGTTTATGAATTTAAATTGCATGTTAAATATTACTTAATTATTGTAGTGTTACTTAGCGCCTCATTCGATCCTTGCAAATTGAGTGAAATATATGATGTTATTTCGTGAAAGATCATTTAGACAAGTGTAGCAGTGGTAATAAAGTTATTGGTTTTGAACGTTACTTAAGCAACGAGGTCAAATCACGACCGTGGTGGCTGAGGATGATTGCAATTGTTGAATAGCTCCCCTTAAGTGCCAACGCCCACTTAGCGCAAAACCCGATTCCCAGAATGGTCTTCACAACACATGCCGCTGGGCCGAAGGTCCAGGATGATGCCATGTATCCGGCGACTCGGGATCGAACACATAACCTGTGGGTCGAAAGGCGACGTACCTCACCCCTTAGCATTAGGTGAACTGATGCGTCATGAAATCGCGTTGGGAAAGAATTGTTGTATTTCAGATACAATGTTAACGGTAGGTGTTCCTGTGTTTGCAATTTAAAATACCAATATGCCGGAAATATTTTACATATCTATTTTAGTCAATCTACATTTTGTTACAATTCCGGTCAATCACTTCTCACCAGTACCTGGATTGATGTGCTTATGTTTTGCAACGCCTGTGCCATAGTGGTTCAAATAGAGTAATCTTCGAATTACTCGTTTATAGGGTTATATTTTTGATAACATGCTCATACCAGGACATCAAATATACGACAGATGCTGAAAAGATGAAGTGACCAAAAAGATAATTCGACTTCCCATATGTATTTGACACAATCTTTGAATATTATTCCTTTATCGCTTGTGATTAAGGTGTCCGTAACAGAAATAGGGGAGCTACATGGACTTATTGATGATGTTGTAGATGTCGTACGTATCCCTCGCTCGTATCTGTAACCGCCTCGTCATAATGCACACATACTATTATCATGAACTGTGATAGCATCGTTCATTCTCGGCAACAAGACTCACCTCCTATAACGTCGGACTCATGACGTCTTCTCATTATCCGCAGTCGATGTTAGTTGGTCGTTATTTGGTCAGAATGTCGGTCCTCTGAAATTTCCTTAAATTTAATTAATAATAGAAAACAGTTGCAAGGATTTTGCGATCCTGAATTTTCGGATATTATCTCTGAAAATCATTAATTATGAGATGTATATCTGAGATATAATGTACGTTCTTTTCGAATAGCAAATATTATCACTACATTCTGCGATGTGATATACATTTATATTGAGATTAAAAAGACGCATTTCAAACTATTTAATAAACTGAACCCAACTGCTAACTCTGAAGGTGCGCTAGGCAATCAATTGTTCGCTAACTGCTATTTCGATTAATTTTCGTTCACTGCAACGCTGCTTTGTTACTGTTATGTTATGTCCAAATAACTATATTGAGAAACACACACACGAGGACGACACCATGAAGACCGGAACAGAACTGTCTTTATTCTTAACCACCATCCAACACATGAAGTGGACGTTATGATTTTTAGTGAGGGCTTCATAATGCAACATCCCCCTTCTTTTAAGAAATCATCAATGACAGACATTATGTTAGTTGCTTGTCTGCAGTCACAAACAAAAAGGTAGCTGTCTGCCTGTTACAATAAAATGACATACAATTTAAGTCTAGTCCCAAGTTGACATTCATACAAAACAATACTATCTGGTTCTGCTACAATATGAATATGTATTTAGATTAAATATCTTCTATGAGACGACGTGGAGGCATGACATTTCGCTTGGGACGTGGTGTAGGTATTGTAGTATTTCCACTTTTCTGTATCGCAGGTGAGGAGACTGTTGCGTTGTGATTCACGTTACTAGTAGGTGTGGAGATGGGATCAGGTACGGGGCCTATCCTGTGTTGGCTGTAGAGTAGGTGGGGCAACTATCGGTGCAGCTGGTGGTGACGGAGTTGGGCTTGTGTAAG
This sequence comes from Urechis unicinctus, assembly GCA_034190875.2. Classification (NCBI taxonomy): domain Eukaryota; kingdom Metazoa; phylum Annelida; class Polychaeta; order Xenopneusta; family Urechidae; genus Urechis; species Urechis unicinctus. The sequence continues at coordinate 27,435,347 of CM067357.1, read as the reverse complement.
TGTCAGTGGCTATGGGTCGAGGTCGTAGCAATATTCTGTTGCGTTTTAGAGGGCGACCTGTCGTGCGGCATAGCACTGTGTAGGAACGTGGTTCGGGGCCAATTCCAATAACCTTACCGGGGAGCCAGTTTTTACGTGCCACATCCTGGTAGTAAACGGGCTGGTTGATGTCAAGCTCATCAAGGGTTGTGCTCTGGCTGTTGTAACGCATTTCAGATTTCTGATGGGCTAGCTGTCTAGCTGCAGTTATGTCATGGGCGTTGCCTTGATGGTAGACTGGTAGGTTGAAGTTAATTTTCCTTTGTTCAGCTGGTGAGGGGATTTTAGGGCCTAAAGGGGTTGTTCGATACACAAGAATAGCTTTGTCGGTTTCCTCAGGTGACTTCTTAATGAGGGCTTTCATGCTCCGGACCATGCGTTCAATAAAACCGTGTGAACGAGGATGGTGAGGGGAGCTGGTGACATGAGCTATTCCATAGTTGTTTGTCATTGCCTGGTAAGCACTGCCAATAAACTGTGGACCGTTGTCCGAGATGATGGTGTCTGGACAACCAAACATTGAAAATACATGACTGGTAATAGCAGCTACGTGACGGCTGGAAGTGTCACGTCCAAGGCATTCAACAATCGGGTATTTCGAGTGGTAGTCTGCTATGATGAGATAGTTCTCATCATTCAGTGTGAAGAGATCTGAGCCAATTGTATGCCAGGGATATGGTGGAACGGTTGTCATAACGGGTTCCATTGGCTCTTTACTCTGCGATGCCTGGTGCTTTTGACAAATGGCGCATTGTGATATTATGCCCTCGATGTCAGAGTTGATCCCGGGCCAGTACACGCTACCTCTGGCGCGCATCTGACAGCGGATAATCCCTTGGTGACCAGTGTGGATGTCAGTTAGATATTGGTCATGGAGGATCTCTGGGATCAGCAGTTGACTTCCCTTCAGAATGAGACCATTTTCAATGCTTAGTTCGTCTCGGAAAGGCCAATAAGGATGAATGCTGTGGTGGACGTCTCTTTGGCGTCCGGGAAATCCTTGGATAATGTATTTTGACAGGCGATTGAGTGTCTCGTCATTTGTTATTGCTTCACGAAGCTCATCGAGTCGTCTGTTGCTGAATTGAACGAAGCATACCTTAATATTCAGTTCAATGTGCTCATCAGCACTAGACTTTGGGAGTCGAGAAAGGCTGTCCGCTAGAATCATCTCTTTGCCAGGTCTGTATTTTATCTCGTAGTCATAGCGTTGCAACCTCAACAGCATACGCTGCAGACGGGCTGGGGCAGATGTGAGTGCTTTGGCTGAGATCATCTCCAGTGGACGGTGATCTGACTCGATGGTAAATGGTTTGCCGTACAAATATGTGTGAAAGCGTTCTGCTCCAAATACACATGCAAGTAGCTCTCTTTCTATGTTTGCGTACCGCTTTTCGGTGTCAGACAAACTTTTTGAGGCAAACGAGATTGGGTGACCATCTTGAATGAGTGCGGCGCCGAGGGCTTCTTGACTCGCATCAACTTGCAATACAGCTGGCTTGGTTGGATCAAAGTATGAGAGCAATCCAGCTGTACTAATGAGCTGTTTGAGTTGGCTGAAAACTGCTTGATGCTCTGGATGCCACTGGAATTCAGAGTCCTTTTGTAGTAGCTGTCTCAATGGTCCTGTAACGTTACTCAGCTTAGGGATATACGGAGCAAGGTATGTGACCATTCCAAGGAATGACTGGAGTTCTGAGACGTTTGCTGGGGGCTTTAGGTCGATGATAGCCTGCACTTTGCTTGGATCAGGCTTGACCCCTGACTCCCCGTAGATGTTGCCAAAGAAGCATACTTCGTCTTGGTTGATTTTACATTTCTCTGCATTGAAGACAAGACCACATTTGCGAGCACGTTCCATCAACTGATGGAGATTGCGGTTGTGATCAGCTTGGTCAACACCGAACACAGTGATGTCATCTGCAATGGATATGACGCCAGGTAGTCCATTGAGTATCTGATCCATTGCCTTTTGGAAAACGTCTTGGCTAGTTTTCAAGCCAAATGGGAGCCTTTTGAAACAGAATCGTCCAAATGGACTGTTGAACTAGTGAGGTGTTGACTGGCATCATCTAACTGTACGCTCCAATAGCCGGACTTGGCATCCAGTTTGCTAAACACTTTGGCGCCCTTGAGTCTGTGTGTGACCTCTTCAAGTGTGGGGGTGCGGTGCTGACCCCTCTTTAGCGCCTTATTGATGTCTTTCGGATCCAAACAAATGCGGAGAGACCCGTTTGGTTTTTGAACATATGTTATGCTCGAGACCCAGTCTGTAGGTTCACTCACTGGGCGGATGACATCTAGGTCCAGCATTCTGTCAAGCTCAGAGCGGATTTGAGATTGGAGCTGGATTGGAGCTCTTCTTGGCGCATGGATTACAGGACAAGCATCCTCCTTGAGGATTAGTGAATGCTCTCCGTTGAATTTACCCAAGCCTGTGAATCGGTCAGGGTACATGGACTTGACGTCACTCAGCTTTCCAAGGTTTGCAGTGTCAGTCTGGAGAGATATGGTACAGTTCATGGTCACCAGACTGAGAGCTTCGCAAGTTTCCAATCCAAAAATTACAGGACCTGGTGTGTCAGTTACATAAAATTTTGTTGCTTGCCACTGGCTGTCCGCGTAACGACACGGGATGGTAAGTGTACCGTACTGACGAATCGGAGTGCCATTGTATGCAGTGAGTTTGGCGTCACTTTTAACTAAGGTTGTTGGCAGTCCGTCTTCATTTACATGCGATGGGTATATATTGCGGAACGTTCGCAGAGGCAGGATATTCCCTTGAGCACCTGTATCCACTTTACCTCGTAGATTTGTCTTCTTGTTGGGGTATGCCTCAATGCGCAAGATTGCAAATGCTTTGTCCCGGCTTACTGTTGAAGTGGAGAGAGTGTCGAATGTGCACTGTTCAAACTGTGGTTCATCCTGATTCTCAACACAAACAGAGTGTACATCAGGCTTCTGCTTCTGTTTGTTATACTTTGAAGTACTGTACTTTATTGAGCCACTGCGATGTCCTTGCGTAGAACTGTGTGCAGCAGTACTGCGACAAACTTTTCCCCAATGACCAACTTTTAAGCATTTATTGCATTTCTGGTCGCGAGCGGGACATTCCTCCCGACGGTGTCTAGTCCCACCACAAAAGTGGCATGTGTTCCTTGAGGTCGATTCAGCATGTGGAATCGGTCCTTTCCTTTGGTTGTTTCGCTTTTGATGGATGCTATCCACCTTCGTAGCCTGCCCAACTGATTGAGTTGTTGTTGTGTGGCCTCGTATGTTCGAGCACAGTCAAGAACTTTGTCAAGTGTCAACTTCTCTGGATCGTGGTCTAGTAGCTTTTTACGGACGGGGTTGTGCACAGTGCCAATAATGATTTGGTCGATCAGCATGTCCTCGAGAGCAGCCTCGAATTTACACTTCCGTGCTTGCACCTTAAGACGAGTTGTAAAGGTGTCAATGGGCTCAGCTGACTGTTGACGAATGTCGCGAAATTGAAAACGGGCAAGTCTATAGTTAGCCTTGGGCTCAAAATAGTCTTGGAATGCCTGCCACACTGACTCTGGCGTTTTCTTCTGCTCTACTGTCAGATGAGACCAGTTGTCGTAGACTTCTAAAGCATTGGGTCCCAACCACAGTAGGATGTAGTTAACAATTTCGTGACCTGTTTTGTTACTGTACGTAGGAGTCGACAACAACAGTTCACAATAACGCTTGAATGAGCGAAACTGATGAGGCAAATCGTCTCTGTCCCAGTTGAATGAGGGCATCTTGATACCGGCTAGATCGTTTGAGTGCACGTACTGCACGCTTGCTGCTGGGTTTGATTCCGACATGATTTGGCGGGCGATAAACTGCACACTGTCACTGACGCGATGCAATTATTTACCACAACGTCCAACACGATCACTAGACCTGATATTGTCACATGTAGAAGCTTACTTGCGATTTGCACTTTGCGCTCGTTTTGTTGCTCAACATTCCAACACCACAGTCACACAATCCGTCGCCGACCATGTGCGTTTGACAGCTGTTTGAGCGGGGTCGTTGAGGAGGTGAATTGCTCGGTTCACTGAAATCCGTTGTCACTGACCTCAAGACGACAGTCGTTTCCACTGCTGACTAGCGGAAGATAAAAACACTGTTTTTAATCACTATGGGTCGTTTTAGATCCCACCGCTGCCACCATGTTATGTTATGTCCAAATAACTATATTGAGAAACACACACACGAGGACGACACCATGAAGACCGGAACAGAACTGTCTTTATTCTTAACCACCATCCAACACATGAAGTGGACGTTATGATTTTTAGTGAGGGCTTCATAATGCAACAGTTACCTGTACATAAATAAATCATGTCTCATCAAACAAATAAAGGTTATTTGGTCAACCGATATTTCTTAGAGGATATGTTATCGGTTAAGATGAGGATGATCTACTAAATGTTAGCTGGCTTGAATGGATGTTTCAGCGAATATTGGGTGCTCCTCTGACATAATTTTCGAAACAGCAGTGACAGTTTGAATAACGTGACGAAGACAGTTTTGGTGTCCAGAGTATGAAGTAGGCATATATGACAATTAATTGAAATTATGTCGGGCTTTTCCATCTTGGTTGAGTTTAGATTCTAACACCCTGCAGTATTTGATATCAGAACTGTAAATTGCCTGATGCAATGATTAGTCTACAAGACTAAATAACTTCTCCGTAATATTATAGTGGTCAAGTTCTAAAGGAGCATTTTTATTGGAGACTGAACAAAGGAATTAACCAGAGGTGCAATGTTCATGACGTCGATCAAATCATATGGCAACTGATTTTACCTGGTCGTTTACATATCATATCCTGATAATTATACGGGACGAGAAAACGCTGGGACTGACACGGCGTGGATTGCAAATGTTGCTGGTTTAGCGTTATGTGGCCGTAACTTCAGCGTACATAATACTTGATTTTGGAAAAGCTTGTGGCGAAGCATATTAATCCAGAAAAAAAAGAATTGACTACGTAGTTGCAATTCGAATGCGTGATTAGATGTGATATGTGTAATTCAACTTTCATGTCCGGTATGAAACATTTGTGATTAATGCCTGCGATCATCCTTTTTGTGCGAGCGATAATATGTGAAACTAGGTAACCTAATCTCAATCTAAGACTAAAGGTTAATATCGGGTGATTTTTGCTTGAATTGTAGGGTGACTAAACACAAAACTAATGAGCTTATGTCAACGAAATAGTAATTAAATTGTTTGGCTAAACTTTGTTACGTGTAATTTAGCTCAACTTCTTTAAGTTCTTAACTCTAGCCAAAATCGATCTGCCATCCTGCTATGTAACCCAATGTTTACATTTAGGAATATAAAATAGAGCTAACTGACAGAAGCTGTAACCTGTAAATGTTGTTTTTAATGGGAATAATGTACGTCTGCGTAAAACCTTGCCGTACAGTTATTGGTGTAATTTTCTCATGCCAAACACAGGGCGTGAAACTTGCCACCGGCCAACCTGGCTGGTAGTTCCAAAAATCCACCGGCCCAGAAAAAATTCCACCAGCCAACAAAATTCAACACAAGTTTATGTATATTTATGAATACTTTATTTTTTTTACCCATAACCCACATAATATAACTCACAATATACACGACGCTGACAACTTACACGAAGGGATCTAACGAGCCTGATTTTTTACTTCACCAATTTAGAGAGATAAAGGATAAATATTCGGACCGTTCTGCCCTTTACACAGACGGTTCGAAAGAAGACAATAAAATTGGAGCTGCAGCCATTATGGGAAATGTGTTTTTAAACATGAGCCTACCACCTCCACTGTCAATTTTCCACGCTGAGCTTAAAGCTCTTTCCATTGCACTTGGACTTATTGCCCAATCCAGTAAAAAGCGTTTTGTGTATGTATTTTCCGACTCACTGTCTGCCCTGGAGGCAATCACAGGGAGTAATTTACGTAATGGTTTTATTTTAAATGTTGTGCTTTTATATTCTCAATTGACAGATCGTGGCAAGGATATTTTGTTTGTATGGGTACCAAGCCATGTTGGTATCCCTGGTAATGAAAGGGCAGACAGAGCTGCCAAGGAAGCCCTCAACATGAATGTGACTGAGGTTAAAGTCCCCTTTACAGACTTTAAACCTCAAGTCGTCCAATTTTTTAAACAGAAATGGCAGGACCAGTGGGATGAATCCATCCCAAACAAACTTCACGAAAAATTCAGCCCTTACTTGGGGAGTGGCCACAGAGCTGCAGAGAGAGCAGAAGAGAGGAGGTTATTCTTGCTCGCGCTCGTATAGGACACACCTATACAACTCATGCCTTTCTATTAAGGGATGAGCCCATCCCTGAATGCATTCCTTGTCAATGTACCTACACCGTCAAGCACATTCTCATCGAATGTGCTGATTTGATTTTGATCCGAAATCGCTTCTTCCGGGTTCAAACCCTTTCAGAATTGTTTGAAAGGGTGAATCCATCCAAGATACTTGGATTCATAAGAGAAATTGGACTTTTTTATAGATTTTAGACCATACAATTCTCAAATTATTATATATTATTCAATTAATATAATTCAATTAATACTAATGGGTTTAATTTTTAGTTAGTTTTAACCCTTGACTCCTTCTTATCCTTTCGTACTCGTATTTACCCCTCCTTAAGTAGGCACCATATAACACACTAGTGTTGGTGTGCCGTTAAACCCTATACTTACTTACTTACTTACACAATATACACGAAAAAAATTAAAATAAAATTGCACCAAATTCACTTGATAAACACAGCATGAAAAACATGACACTCGGGTAAGAACATATAATACACTCAACAATAACACCCTACTTAACAACAGGCTTTCTGGTATGTGGCCTTGAGCGCCCAGGACAAACCAAGTAAACAAAGTCCTCTTCTGGTCCATTCTCCTCCTCACTTTCACATCGAATGTTTTCCTTGTAACTGGAGCGTCGATACCAGGTCCCAGTAATCTATAACAGTTCTATAGCATGCTCAGGGTTGCAGTCAGCGGTAGGGGGCGACACAAGAAGCACAGTCATCAGGTCGTTGAGGGAGTCTGCGCCAAGACTGGACGTCCAGTCATTTTTTTATGTTGAATCCTCTTTCACACAGCTGTAGAGGCAAGAAGGGTCAGAATGAGGTCCATGAGGGCTAATATATCACAACAGTCTGTCCTATGTGCCCTGTTGATGCTTGCCGAGCCTAACCTTGGAGTCATACCTCCGTGCACCTACTTACATTATTACCTGAAACAACAACAATAAATTGGCACATCCCGGCAAACAGCGACACATTCAAAGATGAACAAGCACTCGAATACAATTCTAGCACAACAAATTCACGGCTGCTCGTGAGGGGTGTTTTTACGATTTCGGACATGGTAATGGAAGAATGATATTGTTTGAATAAAACAAACACAGTTATATTATATATAAAACACCAGAAATTATATGCGTCATGTAAGTATTACCGTCACATTGCTGCGTTAGTTATTATGTGAACAAGTCGTCAGCTAAGTGAGCGACAGTATGTTAGCGCCCAATTAACAATACCAACGGGACATCCGATAGAGTCCAAATCTGTATATTTAATACTACAATGAAGACCAGAGACCCTCTAAATAAATACTCGCTGCGTTTGGAGTAAACAATCACTGGTTGTCACAGTCGGGGTTCGGGGCTTAAGTGCGTGTTGAATTAAAGGTCGGGCGCTTCAGAACGTGCTGCGAGCGGGCGCATCATAACAACTTAATACAGGCTATTTGTTGACTCGCCACCCGGGCGACCAGTTTCGTAATTTCTACCCGCCTGAGCCGATTTTGACTCGCCATTGGCGGGCAGGCGGGCGTTAGTTTCGAGCCCTGCAAACACAATGGCAAGGGCCTCTTTGCAATGAACATTATGACTTATTATCATAAGGGGAGTTCCAAAATTATGGTTCATTTTGTACTTTTTTTAATGGCGTTGTGAATTGAAATTGTAAGTTTTGACTTGAATGCTGTAGCTTAGACCCTTACTCAGGTGTGCAAAAATGTTATTTGTTACATTCATGACAATACTATTTTGACAAAATCGAACTTTTATTAACCATATGTCATGCATAAATTTGGTCAATAATGTCCACTCCGTTACGTACATATTGTTGACATTTACTCTAGCTTCCTTTAATCATTTGAACATTCTAAGACAATGGTTATGTTCATTAATTGTCCTTTCTCAAAAACACGCATGATTCTGTACTGGTTTACATTTAATTTCCTAAAAAAACGTTTCAATACTAAAATTTGACAAAAATAACTAAAAATAAACATACCTTAAACTTATGACACAGTAATTTTAACAATGAGTTTTTTTTAAATGTTCAGTTATTATATAAATCATATCTTTTTATTTGAAATGAACCTGATTATAACACCATTACAATTATTCAGTGCTGAAAAAAAATAAGCTATGATGTGGTAACAGAGTGGACAGTTGGTAACGGAGGAGACTGTAAGTAACGGAGTGGACAACAACATTTATACAACATGCAATAAACCCTTAACATTTGGATTTTGTTACAAGTTAGTGAACTTACAACAATGTACAACAGTACATTAGTGTGTACTAATAGTCAATAAAACCAATACAAATATTAATACTACTTTGATAACTTCTGTAAAAAGTGGGATAGACAAATTATTTACAAATGCAATTACTTAACCTTAAGGATATAACAATATTTGATCTTATCAAGTTATATGTTATTACTTGACCTTACACATGGTAGTATTGACACAATTTCAGTAAATAAATAAATAAATGATCGCATGACTGGCATAGCAATATGGTACCACAGTTCCTACATCAGCACTTTTGCCTGTTTAAGTGACACCATCGTAGCCGAATAAATAAATAAATTGCTATCTATACAAAGCATAGCAGTGAATGGCATATCAATGGTTGAAAATATTTCATGTAAGTCTATGTAAGTGGTATTGTAAGTAACAGTGTCCTTATTTTATTTTATAACATTAGAACACTAGCTGCAGCATAACATCATAAACAGATTATATATAAAAATGTGCAATATACAAATGCTCATGAATGTATTCAAGTATTAATGTTAATATTTACAGTCACTTGGTTGGTATGAATGCACCAACACCTGCAAACATCGAAAATAAAGAGCAAAATACTGTCCTTCAAACTGTTGATCATTGGGTAGTTGATGTTAGTTCGTTGGTGTTTATTGCATATGCAAAACAATTTCCTTTAGAATCTCAGGATCAATTTGCAAGTGACGACTTTCTGCAGCTCAGGGATTACAGCAATGACGTTTGATTTTTCATACCAGCAAACGTCTCCATGCAAGGTTGGCCAAAAGTACCGGTTTGGCCCAACCTGATGTAAGCATTTGACTTGAATGTCACCATCTTCCACATCCATAACAAGTCCTGGATATGGTTTCTCGTCATAGAGTACAACTACGTGCTGCCCAACTAAATTTGGGCCAAAGTCTTTGTCCTCTGCCAACCAATAAAACGTACTTTGGTTGATGTGGTTGGTTCCGTTGTTGTTGCTTTCATTGTTGTTACTGTTGTATCTGGCTGTCGTTGTGTTGTTGTTTTGATCTGAAGCAGATATTTGTGGCCACAAAGGTACAAAGTGGTTTGGAAAAAAATTGATTCCTGGCTTGTTTCCTTGTTGAGGTCCATTGGATATAGAGCTTCTCATCTGTTGTCGTATTTCTTGGTACCAATATTCGATGAAGGTCTCTTCTGATGTTAGGATTACCACATTGTGGATACACAGAAAAGATCTCAGCACCCAGGATACTTGAAACTGCCATCATCTGCCAAATTCCCATGTAAACACTGGGCTTACGGATTTCAAGGACTTCTTTTCGATATATTGTTGAGATGATCTCACTTGTCAGACGCTTTTGGTGGTTGAATTCGCCAGAATACATGCAAAAGTTATTCAAAGCCAGCTCTGCTTCTTTGTCAGTCAGTTCAGTACCCGTTTGGATATGTTTGGAGTCAAGGTAGTCTCTCTCATGCAGTACTAGCTCCATGACTATCCTGGATTGCATCTCTGAAGCGGCATGCTCATGTCCAAAAGCCAATACACTTGCAGCATGTGGGAGACAATCTCCATCCGCAGAGACTTTCACAGGATGCAAGTTGCTAGGTATATCACTTGGGAGAAGCTTAAGGCTCAGTTGGTCGATTTCGGTAGGATTATCAACAGGACGGTCTGTCAGATGTATAACATATTGATTGTTTCTATCAATTTCCTGTGATTTTTCTTTGAGTTCCTCGTACGTTGCACAGCTGTTTAATGAGTCCAAGATTCCTTTGAAATATTGTTCTCGTGCTGTGTCATATTGGCCAGGTGATGAGACAGGTTTTTGCTTCGCTTGATCTTCTTTGCGATTGTCCATATCTGTGTTTGCCTTGCTACTTTCCGATTGGTCAAGATGGAATGGGAAGGTAAATGTCTTTGGATTATAAATCACAATTTGGTTTGCAGAAACAGCTGACTTCTCTGTACAAAAGTGCTGTTGGCCCAGTTGTGATCACTTGATGCATTTGCATAGTTCCAGGAATGGTAGGAAGCTTTGGGAGGCTTTGTACAATTTTCTCTTGCTCAGCGACACTTGCATGACTTACAAGATACAGCTGGATTTTCGTTTTTGGTTGAAGAACCTTGACAAGTGTTTCAGCATCAGGAATATCAGTCCCATTAAGAACCATCTTATCTGCTGTGCGTTTAATGATGGCTCCAACACCGTCAGGTATGCCTTTTCCATGGCCACTCTCATGGAAGTTCCATGTTCCCATGTTGAAACCGCGCTTTGACAGCATATTTGTGAATAGGAACATGTTTACCTTTTGGCGATATTGAGCAGTAGGTCCATCACTGAAGAAGTGAATTGTCTTGATGTGTGTGGGTGTTGCTCTTGAATATAGTCCAAGACAGGATGGAGGTGGGCCCATATTCCAGCTGGGCCATGGTTGCAATTTTCAGACACAGAGCAAAAGGTTTTTCCCCTCTCCTTTTGAGCCAATGTAAAACACTCCAGTATGGAGTGTAATTTGATTTTGAGAGGCCCCAAAGTGTACACTCTGAATCTCCTTGTGCAGTTTTCCTTTCCAGTTTTCCGAGAAATCCACATGTATAAGACATTCGTTGTCATTGATGCTCTCTCTTAGTGTTATGTACACGTTCATCTGGGTACACATGTTGAAAAAGTGTTTTCTGAAGTGTTCCATCATTGCTTGAAACTGTTCTGCGAGATCACTCTGGGTGCCTTCTAAGGTAACCTTCTTCGTGAGTGTTACCTGCTCCTTTTGGCCAGCAATGATTCTGTCTTCTTTTATCGTTTTCCATTGTGTCCATGATATTTCCTGTTTTGGTCTTCCAACTCTACAGATATCTGATCATGTTTGCAGTGATCACAGTTGCCATACATGCATTCCTTTCTGCTCAACTCACATGATATCTCTGCCACTAGCTGTCTCATATCTGTAGTCTTGATAGCTTTAAGCCCTTTCAGTTTTCAGCCATCAGAGATACATTTTCGTGAAGTTTGCATGCACAGGTGTCCCTGTCTCTCTCTGATGGAAATTTCACCCAAAATGGCCTCAATGTACAAAACAATGAGTAGCTGATTTTCATGTGAGGGTTTTCAACACAAAACTTGGCGTGGAGGTTTTGTAACGTATCCATGAGTATTCTTCGTTGTTTCTTGTTCTTGGACTGGGTAACAGTGTCCTTCTTGCCTGTTGTTATTCTGGAGTTGTCATCTCTCGTGAAGAATGTACGAACACAATCCCCATGAACAGTGGACTTGGATTGTCTGGATGATGCTTTGCCTGATTTGGCACGCCATCTCTTTGCAGAGAACTCAAGTTTCTCCTGAAACATGTGCTGCATTCGATACTTTTTCACAAGAGAACCACAGAACAGTCTACTGAATTTCTTCTTCATCATTTCCTTATTGGTAGAGGCATATTTATCCTTGATTTGTTGCTCCAGAACGGCGTGGAACAGAAGTTCTTTTCGTGCTGATTTGGTGGTTACATTTTTCAGCAGGTTTTTAGTTTAAGTTCTTGGAGTATCTGGCAAATTCTGTTTCAATTTGGCTTTCTCTCTCTGGTACCTCTTCTTATATTTTTCACCTCGACGTCTTTCATTATCAAGCTGCTTTTGGAGTTGTTCAACTTCCATCTGAATCTTCTCCTTGTTCCTTGTATGTTATAACATAATTTATTATCCTTGGTTGAAGATCAAAGTTATTGGGACTACAGATTTGAGTTGTATTTCACCTCTGTCACTTTGATTTTTGACTTCTTGGTGTTAAGCCTCAGGTTTGCCTTGGGACATCTTTCAAGTACACTTGTCAGACGATCGGCATGTTCCACCTCATCTTTACCCCACGCCAGAATACCGTCCATTATCACCTGGACACCAGACATGCCTTCGAATAGCTCAGACACGGTCTTTTGAAAAATATCCGGTGCAGAAGATATGCCAAATGGAAGTCTCAGGAATTTATATATTCCAAATGGTGTTCCCATGGTACACACATTACTGGACTTCTTATCACGGGTATTTGATAGAATCCACTGTATGCATCAAGTGTGCTGAAGATTTTTGCATCTGCTAGTGTGGCTTGTAAATCTTTTACCAGAGGTTAGGGATGGTGTTCCCGCTTGATAACTCTATTAAGGTGTTTAGGGTCCATAACCAGTCTTATTTTATTTGCCTTGACAACTGTTAACAGGTTGCTCACCCATGGAGTGTGACCTTCCACTTTAGACACAACACGTTCTGCTTCTAGGCGATCTAGCTCAGTCTTTACTCGGTCTCGAATGGCCACTGGTATCCTGTGAGGTGCATTGATCCCTGGTTGAACGGCTTCATCAAGCTCAAGATGGTACTCTACAGGTAGTTTTCCTAACCCAGGAAATGCACTGAATACACACCAGAAGAAAGATTTGCGATGGCCAGGGACTTCAGGTGAATATCTGTCACTTCTGAAGCCTGACATTGTCGAATTGCAGTTGACAGAGTCAGTTTAGCATTTTTCAACAACGATTTCCTCTCATTATCGTCTCGAATTCCCATGACGATTCGATCTCTGACGAGACTGTCAGTTAAATCACCGAACTCGCAGCTTTTCACTTTGTTTTTTAAGTCAGTCACATATCATCGAACGACTCTTGTTTTTCCTGTTTACGCGAGAAGAAGACGTATCTATCATACGTGATGTTCTTAAGAGGCTTGCAACGCTCTTGAAATTTGTTAAGAAAATCGACTGAAAAAAGCAATAGAGAGTAACAAGACGGGATTGGATCTGAAAGACAAGCAGCGAGAGTGTTTGAAGTTGTTTGTGTGAAAAGAAGTTGTTGCTAATCTACCAACGGGGTATGGGAAGAGCCTGATATACCACTTGCTCCCAGATTTGCTGCCCTCCCCCGATGGAAGTTCACGCTCATCGGCAATGGTGGGAAAAAAAGAGACGAATCAATTGGTAATATAAACTAACATAACACTACTAAAAAGACACAAAACCCAAAACACTTGGACAGTTAATGTAAAAAATAACACATGTCAAAATTAAATACTTGTGAATGCAGAGCCTTGGTTATATAACCTAAATAATAACCTAGGTAATATAACTTAAAATGCAAACTTCCGATTACCTCTATAAGGAAGGCAAGACTGAATTAGAACACATAAATTGTATTCCAGACATTAAGATATGTATTCATTGAGTGAGTTTTGCCTGTGAGACTGCTGGAGCACTACATACATACAATCAAAAGACTATTATAATAAGGTTCACAACAAGGTTTTACATATTAGGTAAACTCTCTCCTGCTGCCTCTTCATTCTCATTGTCTTCCTAAACTGGGATAGTTAGTCTGATGCAAATCCTTCTGATATTCCTGGTCAGAAATGGGGTCAGTACCTGCCTGTCAATGCAGTCATAAGGTGATTTGCCTGAAAACCACGGCACTGCCATCCGGGTAGAATATTGGAAGGCTGAATCTCTCAAGGCAACAGATACTTTCTGGCGATCTGTATCTGAGATGTGCTTGGCATTGCGTGGAGCGCTCAAGAAGACACAAATAACCCTGTCAAATTCCTGAGCCATAAGAGCAATCCCATCGGCTGCATTTGTCCCCCTCTTAATTGCTTTCTCTGTCTTGTTTGCCCCAAGTTGTCTGACAATATCTTTCCTATTCCTCACTGAATGTTCCTGAGCTAAGTCGGCTTCAACAATGTTTCCACTACTGCCTTTCACATTCACAAAACTGCCCCTCTAAAACACTGAGACTCATTGCAAGAGATAACAGGTGGCGGGTTTTAAAGACTAAGCCCACGTTTTCCACAAAATACTTCGACAAGTTTGAGTGGGAGAAGAAGAATGGGAGGTTGGTTTTACAGGCGATCAATGTCGCCTTCCTCTGCAGTTTCCTCTACAGGAATTAAAAGAACTTTGCCATCTCCAGTGACTCCAAGAACTCGGTAGGAGGTACCAATAGTGGGATGCTCTTGCTGGCATGTGGTTGTTGCAGTGAGAAGTTGCTATAGCCATGTTTATGTATGAGTCAAGAAATTATCTGGTTTCCAGTGGCTAGCCATCCTTCTGCTGACTCCCCTGTTATACCCTTTGGTGGTGGGTTCTTTGTTGGGATGCTTACCCGCGGGGCCATTTCGGAGAACTCCATGGATTGTACAGTTATGAAATGCTCACCAACGGTCATGAACAGATCCCAGTGAGCTATGAAATAGCTCTTGACCTTTCCATTGACATCTGACCGTCGTTGCAGTACTTTAAAGTAGTAAAGGTTGCCCGTTTCTGTAGCAGAGTCCTTACGGTAGAGGGCATGGTGCGCATGTTGTCAAGCAAACAAAAATGTCATGAGCAACAAATATCCAGAACAAAATGCATTGCAATATATGAATGACTATACTTCATGAGTCATGAGTGATTATGACGGACTATATTAAAGTAAATTAAGTATTTATGTGGAGCAAGTCTTGTTTGCTGTGCCATATTTCCACCATGACTGGCTGCAATTGCTGGAATCGCTTATGTGGCTCTTGTGTAAGGGCCATTAGGCGACGTGCACTTTAAAGTGGCACACGAGTTAGTTGGTCTCCGCCAATTATAATGTTGAATGCTGGTATCACCTGTGAAAGGTTGAAACATATTGTAAAAAGTAGACTACGAAATATGTTAGAAGGCTCACTATGAGCCTGAGTGAACAGACTGATGACCTGGTCCTCATAGGCATCTTGGATGTCAACGCAATTCTCATATTTGGTCTCGTTTTTCATGAGTACGCCTAAGGGGTGGATTTGGCTCTTGTTGGCCGTCTCGGCAGAATAAGTGTGACTGATGTGGTTTGGCATGGCATCAGCCATCCACTTGAATGAATGGATTTTTTTGGCAAGAATTCGTCCCACAAGTAGTGCATACGAGTCTTGAAAGTGACCGTGTTCAACATCACTAAGCATAAGGTCTTCCGGCCTTATTCTCACACCTGCAGCAAATACATCAACCACTGCATCATTGTTACTTATACATTTTAAAGGCAACATTTCAAACACCCTTCATTTATCTGTGAAAGAACTCATCCACTTAACGAACAATTAAAAACAAACTATGACTTTGGACTTGGATCAAATTCTCAATGAAGTCTTCAAAGTGTACTTCTTAATAAATCCCAGTGCTGATTTTTGATTTTGATAAGTCACAGAAGCATGAACTTGCATATATAATCATTAATATGCTATCCAAAATATTTCCTTCAGCATGGATTCTAAGAAGAAATCAGTGTTTGCCAATTCTTTTAGGGATCTTAAGCCAATCATGGCTGACTTCTGTGAATACACAGGGGTGCATGCCTTCACATTTTCCACAACAGAAGTGTTTGTTTTTTGCTCTTCAGAGCCATTTCTATTAGAGACATGTCAATGCCAGAATAAGGATTGCTTCTGTAAATATTTCGAATGCTCCTTCATGATTCTTTGATTGTCACTTAGGTTGCTGATTTCCGTTTTGGGAAATGTACTTGTTGAAGAAGATTGAATAGATGCCTGAGTATGACAATCCATGTGTTTGCTGTCAACTCCATAAGGCAGTATGTCACTGCAGTTTAAAGCAAGTTTTGTGTAATCATGTTCTTGTGGTATTGGCATTAACTCCAGTGTCAGTCTGGCACTCTTCCGTGACATTCTGTCCATAATGACTGTGGCTGGTGTACAGGTGGCTTTCGGCTGAGACAGATGAACCAAAGGTTTAGCTGGGGATTCATAGCATCTCTTCTCGACTCACATACGTTTGTTGTAAATTTCCAAGGAATCTACAGCTAGCCGCTGAAAGTCATAGAAATTTAACCAGACAAGGCTTATAGATACTGCACCCCTGTGCCTCCGCTACACTACAATCGAATTTCACTGTCCTAACAGGTGTTTTGATCGACGAACGGTTTTCTTTGTCCAATTCCAAATTTGGCAAATTTTCAAGATATTTGTATGCCATAGTAGCAACTATTATGCCTACTCTGCCAATATTTCCCATATTCATATGTGCAGGTGACTTACCTCCGAAACGTAATTATGTACTCCATGACGTGTAAGTCTTTTTCGTAGCCAATGAGTAAATTTCTTGCATTTTTATGTTTATGGGCAGCTAGCCTGCTGTTCGTGTCTACACCAGTCTCCTGAATCGTTTTGTGCGGCGCCAACAACATATCCAGTGGTTGACGAAGTTCTTTTTACAAACATGATTTCAAAAGGGGAAAATACCCCCATGGCAAATTATGACAGAAATGGTTGATATATTGCTGTACGCCAGTAAGAAGGACAACACAGAGCCAACTGTTTCTCGCAGACGGTTACAAAAAAGGGACACAGAGCTCTAAGCCTTTTTGAATTGTTTTAAAGGGTTGATTCATCTCAGTTCCTTGCATGCACTATAGAAATATTGATTTTAAATGATAAGAATAATTCTACTGAATTTCACTAGTGTTGGTGTGCCACAAAACCCTCTACTTACCTTATTTTTCCGATAGCGTCCTTCACGGGTGCTTACTTTGTATTGTCAGACACTGGGCTGATACTTCACGCTCTTTGAATATGTACTTAAGATCGATGCGTTCTGCAGCGGTTTGGAAAGTTGCCCCCTTTCTGTGTCTGCCTCACATAGTTTCGCAGAGGGCTTTTCAATGTTTTCGAAAATTATGAGTTTGGCCGAGCAATGGTATTCTTTGTCTTGTGGTATTAATCAGATCGCAGTTGAGTTAGATGTAGACTTTATTAGTACTGCAAGATTTTCTACCACATTTTCAACGAATAATTAAAACTTTGTGGACTTCATCACTGCAGAGGCCTAGTGTCGTAGTTTGGTCGCTGGATGGGTGAGTGATGAGGTTGAGAAGAGTTCCTCTTTTATACGTATCTGTATTGGACACCTTTAATGTCAGACTTAATATCGTGTTGGTGGACAATGAGATCCTGGTGGTTTAGTGCGGTCATTGCGAGGGCCGTATCTGCTACATACAGCTTTGGCCCGGATTTTGCCTAGTAGAGAGGCTGGAACGACCTGGTCCAGTCAATCGGCTGGTGGTGACATATCCTGAATAATGCCCACGTGTCCAGCCTTACCCCTTACAATATGACAGAAAAACAACAATGTATATTCTCAATGCATCCATAAAAGGAATTCAATAACAGAGCCAAATCACTTAGTCAACATAAGATGAAATCAATTGAACAGTTTATTCCATGCATAGTATGTCCTTTCTGACAACTCTGTAATTATCACCAGCGGCAACAGTTGATAGAGCAACATGCAGTATAAACGGTCAACATAAATCACCGGCCTTTACAAACAACAAATGACATACGTAACTTACCATATAGGGTTCTATTTCAGATCCAATATGTATACAGCCAGCTGTTACATAAGAGGGAACGATGCATGCATATAATTCCAATGAATGAAATCATTGCTATGAAGCATCATGGTATACAGTATGACACAGAGTTAACACAGCAATCATTATAAGCATTTCAATAAAGGCATAAAAGGCATCTTATTCCAGAGTCAAGTCACATCATGGGAAATATAAATACACCCCTCGAAGTCCATGTAAACAACTTGGTGAATTATATTATACACGATAACATACTAACATTTCAACAAGTAAATTAAGTTTAACATGATTAACAGCCATAAAGTGACTAAAAAGGGCGTGAGTCAACTTTACAGGATAACATTCAAAGGTTCTAGGGAGTTAGAGTGAGCTATGTCACCTGATAGACATACCACCAATATAGAAATATGTCAACACTCAACTATTATGTAAAACATCTTGGTAAACTGGACCATCAGTGATAAAAATCATACATTTCATGATAGCATTAAGTAAACACGTGTTTTGTAACGTGGCACAAGCGTTCAAATAAATGCAAATCATTTTATTAACTTACCACTCTACTACCTACGACCTGTAACGCGGGCGTCACCTGTATAACACTCCCCCTGTGGGTCCGGGGGTAGAATAGGTCCACTGTATTCACCTGCATGTCGTTAGAGGTGACTAATAGGGGGCAACCTGTTGGCCGTGGGTTGCGACTCGTGTCGGTGGACGATGGGATCCTGGTGGTTGAGTGGAGTGGTCCTTTTGTGGGCCATATCTGCAACACACCAATTTGGTCCGGATTGCCCTAGGATTGTTCCCATTTCCATCTTTTCCATCTCCATTTTCATTTCTCCTTGAAGGTGGCTGCTTAATCAGGTCAATCTTATCTGTTAACCTTTCTTGGCACCTTATAACACATGAATGTTTGTGTGATGTTAAACCCTATACTTATCTTACCTTGCCAACGAAATTGATCACAAATCGTTTTTCGATATGGCATTTAGTCCTTTACTTACCTCACCTTGGCAAACACCTTTCCACTAATGTCACATTATCGTCCAATTACTTATAACGTATGCGCCCCCTCTTCTCCCGGGAGTGCTTGGTGGATAACTTTTACATATATGTATTTAACAGTTTTGTATTACACAACCCAGGTGGGTCATTGTGTCCTGCTGTGTTGCTAGTGGAGCTTACCACTGTAATACGTATTCAGGAGATCGACTTCACAGAGGAATCAACCTGCAGAAATTTTCTGTTGAATCTTTTGCTAAAAAATACCGAATTTCAGATGTGAGGGCATTACCAATAGCATCATGGTATCAAGTGAAACATTTTTGGGACATGGTAGCTATTGCTAAATAAGGTCGCCTGAAGTTTTCCTGCTTTTCTTCTTTATCATTACTTTGAAAAAGTCTGTGTAATATTTCTTGAAAATGTCAAAAAAAAAACCCACGGGATGTTATTTGTTGATGAGCATGAAAAGATAAAAGAAGAGGGCTTTCTTAAAGAGTTGTATTGATCAATGGCCTTATACAGATTCAGTAGAGCCAAACGCTGGTCATAGAGCTTGGATATGCTTGCTCTCTTGTCCAGGGCTAGACACTAACGGTTGTCCGCCGGTCCGGGACTGGTGGTTCTGCTTGTGGGACAAGTGAAAAGTCCCAAGCACTTGTCCGACCGGACGTGTAAATTAATTCGCCGATCGCGAGTCTTATCTCGAGCAAACACTGCAGCCTTGAAGACTAAGGTTTAGCGTCTTTCGATGTGCAGCCGAGCGTGTAAGACAGAATAATCAGTAACCGTACAGCACTGACCCATGCGCCAGTTTCGTGTGTGTGAAGTTTTCTCACTGCTAGTAATTAAGACTCACTTAGTCATGTACGGTTTAACCGCAAGTTGCTTTATTCTACCAGTACCCGATGAATTGATAACAGAGGAACTTGTTACGTGTCGTAGTTTGCATCGTCTCGATAAATAGCTATCGTCATGACAGTGATGTAAGGTCAAACTTGTTGCAGGAGTTTCGTGGCACGTATTTTTAACGCACTACTGATTTAACAATACATATGCGCGTTGTGACGTTTAGCGCGGTACGCACCGCACATTTCACAGATTTTTGATATATTTTTAACTTTACCTGCCTCCAGCGCTGTTTGTGAAATGCACCCTGCACCCGGAAATGATGGATAGGTTGATGGCCATTTCGATATGTGGGCCGTCAGTGGATGACTATAATCCCAGCAGAGCTGTACAACTGTGGTTGAATGGAGGGAAACGTATGCGACGGTATCAAGGCCTTTTCCCCCCCCTGTGGGTTCGGGGGTAGAATAGGCCCACTGTATCCTCCTGCATGTCGTAAGAGGCGACTAATAGGGGGCAACCTGTTGGCCGTGGGTTGCGACTCGTGTCGGTGGAAGATGGGATCCTGGTGGTTGAGTGGAGCGGTCCTTGCGAGGGCTATATCTGCAACACACCACTTTGGCCCGGATTTCACCTAGACGAGAGGCTGGAATGGCAGATTCTAAACGGATATATAAACCATGATTTTCTGATGCATGCCTAGACGCTGTCAAAGAGCGCAAACGTCACTGTACAGGTTCAAAATGCGGCCCACTGAGGCCAACAAAAACCTGTACAAAGTAGCCCGAGCCAAAGCTCGACGCGTCATCAAATACAGCAAGCGTGAGTCTTGGCACAATTTTGTTTCCAAATTAAATAGCAAGACTTCCACGAAAAAGGCATGGGACATGGTTCGTAGGATTAGAGGAAAGGATAATAACAACACTCTCTCACATCTGGTTAAACCAGACGGTTCCAAAGCCTCCAATTTGAAGGACATCGTCAATACTCTAGGCGATGCCTTCCAAAAGAATTCCTCTGCCAATAATTATAGTACCAAATTTCAAAAATTTAAACATCATCGGGAACGAAACATTCCTAATTTTAATTCAAATAACAATGAAAATTACAACTCTCTTTTTTTACACTAAATGAGTTGAAAGATTCGATACATAAATCGAATGACACAGCTAGTGGAACCGATGATGTACACTATCAATTTTTAAAACACCTTCCAGAGGAATCACTTCAAGTACTTTTAGACATTTTTAATGGAATCTGGGAATCTGGAACATTCCCAGATGGTTGGAGAGAGGCTATAATTATCCTGATACCCAAGCCAGGGAAGGTTAACACAATTCCTACGAACTATCGTCTCATTGCTGCATCTGTAAAACGATGGAAAGAATGATAAACAGCCGCCTGGTATGGTTTCTTGAAAGAAACCAACTTATTTCCAGGTACCAGAGCGGTTTCCGTCACACACGTAGCACGACGGATCACCTGGTCCGTCTTGAAAGTTTTATACGTGACCGCTTTGTGAGGGGGGAACATGTGGTGTCGGTCTTCTTTGATATGGAGAAGGCCTATGACACCACATGGAAACAATTCTTGAGAACAGAATTTTTAAAGTACGTGCTGGCACCACCCTTTCTGATACTTGTGATCAGGAGATGGGGGTCCCACAGGGAAGTATTTTATCCGTTACGCTTTTTAATATCAAAATTAATAGTATTGTTAATGTCATCAAGCCAGGTGTGGATTGTTCACTCTACGTGGATGTTTTTTGATTTATTTTAAATCGAAAAATATGAGCACAATTGAGAGGCAGCTTCAACTTAGCCTCAATAACATCCAAAAATGGGCGGATGAAAACGGATTTAAATTTTCTGAATCAAAAACTGTTTGTATGCATTTTTGCAACAAAAGAAATTTTCATCCAGACCCAGTTCTCTCCCTTGATGGCAACGTTATTCCTGTGGTGGAAGAAACCAAGCAATCAATCTTTTAAAGATGTTGTCCAATACTGATTGGGGCGCGGACCGGAAAGTCCTTTTGCGGCTTTACCGGTCACTAGTGCGCTCCAAGTTGGACTATGGCTCTTTTTTCTACGGTGCTGCCCGTCGTTCTTATTTAAGGAAATTGGAAACAGTTCAAAACCAGGCTCTGAGGCTTTGCCTCGGGGCTTTGAGGCTTTGCCTCGGGGCTTTCCGAACCTCCCCCATCCTCAGTCTACATGTAGAAGCCAACGAGGCTCCACTTGGGGTTCGGAGGCAGCAGCTAGCCATACAATATGCTTTGCACATTAAGTCTAACCCCCAGAATCCTGCATTTGATGTAGTTTTTAATCCTGGTAATATCCATTTTTACGAAAGTAGGCCGAATGTTATCCCTTCGTTCGGTCTGCGTATCAAAGAATCACTGGTTGGGTCGTGCCCTAACTTGAATGCCGTGGCGGTTGAGACCGTGCCAAGGTCTCCCCCATGGCAATTGAAAACCCCAACAGTAGATAAATCGCTGACAGCCAACACGAAGGGATCTCATGAGCCTGATTTTTTCCTTCACCAATTTAGAGAGTTAAAGGATAAATATTCGGAACGTTCTGCCCTTTACACAGACGGTTCGAAAGAAGACAATAAAATTGGAGCTGCAGCCATTATGGGGAAATCTGTTTTTAACATGAGCCTACCACCTCCACTGTCAATTTTCCATGCTGAGCTTAAAGCTCTTTCCATTGCACTTGGCCTTATTGCCCTGTCAAGTAAAAAGCGTTTTGTTATATTTTCCGACTCACTGTCTGCCCTGGAGGCAATAACAGGGAGTAATTTCCGTAATGTTTTTATTTTAAATATTGTGCTTTTATATTCTCAATTGCCAGATCGTGGCAAGGATATTTTGTTCGTATGGGTACCGAGCCATGTTGGTATCCCTGGTAATTAGAGGGCAGACAGAGCTGCCAAGGAAGCACTCAGCATCAATGTGACCGAGGTCAAAGTTCCCTTTACAGACTTTAAACCTCAGGTCGTCAAATTTTCTAAACAGAAATGGCTGGACCAGTGGGATGAATCCATCCCAAACAAACTTCACGAAATTCAGCCCTTACTTGGGATGAGGCCACATTCTTGCTCGCGCTCGTATAGGATACACCTATACAACTCATGCCGTTCTACAAAGGGATGAACCCATCCCTGAATGCATTGCTTGTCAATGTACCTACAACGTCAAGCATATTCTCATCGAATGTGCTGATCTGATTTTGATCCGAAATCGCTTCTTCCGGGTTCAAACCCTTTCAGAATTGTTTGAAAGGGTGAATCCATCCAAGATACTTGGATTCATAAGAGAGATTGGACTTTTTTATAGATTTTAGATCATACAATTCTGAATTATTATACATAATTCAATTAATATAATTCAATTAATACAAATGGGTTTAATTTTTAGTTAGTTTTAACCCTTGACTTCTTCTTATCCTTTCGTATTCGTATTTACTCGTCCTTAATAGGCACCATATAACACATGAGTTTTGGTGTGCCGTTAAACCATTTACTTACCTTACCTTACCTTACCCATCAGATTGTAATTGACATTGAGCAGGAGATCGTCCATGCGTCCCAATGCTGTCTCTGTGTCCTGTTCTTTAATTTTGGACGTTAATTCTTTCTGGTGTGAAATGTCCAAGAACCGGACGAGCACAAACAAACTGTAGAGCGTAGATTTCTGCACGTGGTCGATAAGCATGTGGGCTTTCTCTGTGTTGTCAGGCTGTTGTTTGATTGCTCTGGTCTTCTCTGGTGTCAGATATCTTTCGTCTTCCATCAGGTCCACAAGTCTCTCAACATTATTGATTCCTTGTGTTTCACACTGCTCCTCTAGGCGGTCAGACAGATGTGGGGGGACTTGGAGATTTCTTGGGTCTCCTATTCTGTGTTGACAGAAGACGCGATATCGCAGTGTGGTCAGCTGGTCCGAAACAGGCTTTACTTGTACCTTGTCAACCATGAGCTGATAGAGTTCATCCTGACCAGAGACGCGCAGGCACTGACTGAATATATCATATGCGTCTTTCCTATGTATGATGTCAAGAAGCTTTCCTTTCTTCCCACATGGTGTTTTTTTGTATTGAATTTCTTCGACTTGGTACCTTGACAGAGTGCCTGTTAGTTGTAACTGCTCTAGCAAATATTCCACGTATTGAAGCCTGTTGACAAGATCCTCCCAAAGCGAAAGAAGAAACAAATTGGTAATAATAACTGCAGCTGTATAAAGTCAGTATATTGCCTTAGTAAAATAAGTATTATTTACCGCCATGAGAAGCTCGCCCCCTTCGCAACAGTCAGGTATATACACGGGCGGGTGGGCGTGGCAAAATGAGTGCGCTGTAAGGAGGCTGGAACCCGAGTGAGGTGACCAGAGAGAGGGAACTGGGAAGGTAGAGGGATAGATAGGACAAAGGAAATGACGTCAGCTGACCAGCAGAGAACTGAGGCGCCGAGCTGACGCGAGAGCGGGGGACGGGGCTAATTACACACTATTACTACCCAATAGTTAAACAATTACCCCTCGACCCCCGAGAACAAGAGAGAGTGTTGGCCTGTGCAAAACACGCTTTATTGGGTACCTCGGAGGACCCAAGTACAGTGAGGTGTTGACAAGATATACAAGAATCATAATACAAACAAATATCACATTATAATTATAGATTACAGGAAGGAAATGAGAGGTACTCGAGAAAGGGTAGTTAGGTAGTAGACACGAGATTATGTAAGAAGAGCGAAAAGGAAATGGCCAGGAAGGCCAGCTAAGGGAACCGGACAAAAGTAGGGAGGAGAGAGAAAGGAAAGAGGGATAAGTTGAGAGATAACGTGGTGCGAATGATATATCAAAATTAGAAACGACAAAAAGATACAAATTTCAAAACTAAGTAGAAGAAATAAATTAACGTGGTAGTCTCTAGCAGTTGTTAGAGCTCGTACACATTTCACCCATTGCACGGGTAATCGAGAACTGTTGAGTTGTATAGAAGAAGATATAACTTTGGTAGCAGTCTGAGCGGCATGTACCCTGGTATTGTAGTAATTAGTAAGGCAGCGAAGAAGGCAGCATCTTGTGGTACATTGAGATTTAGGTGTTGAGAAATCGCAGAGCATCCCGAGCTCTATAGGAAGTTTTGCTAACGGTTTATTCCCGAGATTCTTTCTTACAGATTGAAGCATCAGCTTAATGTTGAAGTGAGATAGTTCAATAAATGGGACCTTATAACGTTTGTGTAGAACACTATTTCCATGTAAATAGTTTTTGATTGACTGATATGACTTGAGCGAACGGCAAAAGTAGGCGATGTAGCGAGATAACGGGTGATTGAGTGCGCAGACATATGCTCACCAGACAAATGCTGACAGGACTCATGCTCACAAGACAAATGCTCACTGGACAAATGCTCACACCCTTAACAGATTTTCAGACAAATGCTCACATTTTTTTTTAACTCACAATCTTTATTATCACAGTATAGCATAAATAGCACTAGCTCTACTGTGGTTCTGTTTCCCTCCTAGTAACTCCTTCTGGGCCCTACGTTGGCGCTTCTTGGGCAGCTGACCTCTGGAGTACTGGGTCATCTGTGTTGTGGCCAAGACGTAGTCCTTGCGTAGACCTTCACTAGCTGTCCAGAATGAAGGATGATGATGTCCAACTAGTTTAGAGAATGAGGTATTCCATCCTTCACAAGCGTTGTTGGTACGGGAGCGGCCCTCCAGGGTGGCTTGGTTAACATTCCAAACAGGAATGTCGTAGCGTGGTGGGATGTGGCGAACACAGAGTGGTGGGAGAGGAACATCCTGCTGAGCTCTTGGAGGCTGGACACGGCGGTAGGACCCATAAACGTAGGTGGCATCGAAGTACTGAACTAAAGCCTCCATCCCCTCAGGTACCCGGTCCTTCAGATACTGCATTCCTTCCTGCACCTGGTCCGGAGGAAGAAAGGCTGGGCCCTCAAGCATACCGCAGAAATGCTTGACATCGTCATCCATACGGCAAAGCTCAGTCTTGCCTAGGTCCTGAATCTTCCTCCAGGTGCTCTGAGTGAGGTGGTAGAAGCAGCATTGAATGGTAACGTGTGGTCCAAGCACAGCTGTCACTGCTTGGATGGCTGCCAGCTCGAAGTCGGTGATGACGATCCGGGGGTCTGGGTAGATGAGCAGCTCCTCCATCTTGTCCAGAACAGCATGCAGGAGTTCTTGGTAGACTCTAGAACTCTTGCCAGGCAGGAAGGCGTAGACGCAAGAAACGTTGCCATCACCAAGGGGAGCACGGATGACGTAGATCTGTTCAAAGACATTTGGACTCATGGAAAAGTTGCCATCCATGTACCAAGTGTCAGCTGAACCTAGATGGTGCAGCTGCTACTCTGACGCGTAGACCACAACACGCTGCCTTTCCTCAGGGCCTGAGTCGTGGATGAGGAAGGGCCTGGGAGTAGCTCCTCCAGTCAGTGTCCAGTTCTCGGTAATGATGAGGTCTCGAAGTGAAGCAGGGTCCTGAGGCAGGAATCCACGACGCTGTCTTTGGAGATCTCGTTTACACGACTGGAGGTTGCCGATGTTGACACGGACCTCATCAGCCGCATGAAGAAGGGCTTGTGTGAGGAGTTGGTTTGGACGAGAACTGGACTGCCTGGCTTGGTGACCTCAACCCCAGTCGTGTCAGCTAGATGGTTGTGGGAGACATGAGACCTCGGGTTCTCGTAGGTAGAGTCCGTAGTTAGGCTGCCCTTGCACCCTGCTGCTCGCTGTTGTGTGCACTGCCATCTGATCCAGTTGTTGTAGCTCCTCTTCTTCACATACATGTAGCCAACCAGACAGAGCTTGTCGCCTCCTCGATTAGTCTTGATGATCTCCATGGTGAGTGTTTGTGAGTTACTCTGATACCTGACATCCTTATATATGGTCAAATTTGAGCTCATCACATCCAAGAACTACTCAGATTGCTCAACACATAGCATAGGATTTGCTCATGTATACAGATTTGCTCATAAAGAACTCTAACACCTGAGGTGATTCTAACGGTTCGATTCTAACACCCTCTAGTGCTGAGACAAAGTGTGAAAAGAGGTGTGACAAGTGAGAACATATGATGTTACACCTTAGATTATTTACATAGGCAACAAAGCTTTGTCATAAAAAGATGTTGCTTCTCACATATCTACAAAGACTTGATAGACCACAAGCCAATAATCAGAAATATATAAAAAATATATTTAAAAAAAAAATAACTGTGAGCATTTGTCTGAAAATCTGTTAAGGGTGTGAGCATTTGTCTTGTGAGCATTTGTCTTGTGAGCATATGTCATGGAATCGGCAATTGTGGCAGGCATCGGAGTGAGATTAAAAGACTCGCAGAAGGAGTAGTAGTTCTGTTATTGCGAAGTAAGATTAGCCTTGGTACCGTCAGCGCCTTGCCTTCGATCATATCAACTTCTTGATCGAGCTGTATTAAATCACTGGTCGCAACCGGATGCACTTCTGACGTCCGGTAGCTGTCTCATCGGATGCGGAGGCTTCTTCAAAGGGCGATTTCATCACACGCAGTTCCCAACACATATCCTCAATGAGGATGAGTTGTATTTCTCAACGAATGCGTGCCACCAATTAATGTCCAACCGGAACTCCGCATCCAATTCCACGGGCGAATCCTTTAGTTTTATTATCTCGATAATTCTAGCCACAAAGCGGCGACTAGGTCGAATTACTTAAGATAGATGAATTAAGACACCAGGCAAATGAAATGAATGGACAGAGGCATTTTGTTTGCTTAGCCACTTCAGGAGTTCAGTTTTAAAAGCTTGCAATTTGTGAGCTGGAATACGCATAACCATGTCAACAGTATCAATTTTGATGCCTAAAAATACCATGCGGGTTGCAGGTGGGCAAC
The DNA here is from genome assembly GCA_034190875.2 of Urechis unicinctus. NCBI lineage: Eukaryota > Metazoa > Annelida > Polychaeta > Xenopneusta > Urechidae > Urechis > Urechis unicinctus. Next base: position 27,407,582 of record CM067357.1, on the reverse strand, counting down.
ATTGGGCAACAAGTTCAGATGTAGTCCCAAAATATCTCTAATCAACGCAATTAACTTGTGATAAGCGTCAGCGGCTGCGCTTGTATTATGACACGAACCAAAATCATCCAGATAGTTAATTAAGTCCAGGCCGTGTAAGGCGTTGTAGAGAAAGGCGACTGCAGACGACATGCGCTGGCAATTGCACCCTTCGCGATTTCGGTGGCGATGTAGCTGTCGATGTGTGTAGCGTAGCGAATAGCGTGGTTGGTGATAGGCACGTTGGGTGGTCTGGAGGCGGTGTAATTTACAGGAAATCCAAAACGAAGTAAATCACATAAGGCGATGTCCGTATAATGGTAGTCATTCAATAGTGCACACCATGTATCAACAAGAGCGCGCTGTAAGAAGGCTGGAACCCAAGTGAGGTGACCAGAGAGAGGGAGCTGGGAAAGTAGAGGGATAAAGAGGACACAGGAAATGACATCAGCAGACCAGCAGATAACAGAGGCGTGGAGCTGAAGCGAGAGCGGGGGGCGGGGCTAATTACACACTATTACTACCCAATAGTTAAACAATTACAGGTCCATAGCAATCAGTAGTATTTTGGGAAAATTACTTGATAATATTATTTTAACATCTCAGAGTGACGTACTGAAAACTAGCGATCTGCAATTCGGATTCAAACAGTCACACTCTACCACTCAATGCACGCTTGTTTTGCAAGAGATTGTTGTTCACTTTGTAACTCCGGGGTCATCTTGTTTTGTAATTCTATTGGACGCATCGAAAGCATTTGATCGTGTGAATTATGTGAAATTGTTTGCGCTTCTCAGGCAGAAAGGACTCTGTCCAACAATATGTAAATTACTCATTAATATGTACACACGTCAGAACCTGAAAGTCCGATGGAATGCTTCTAGCTCTGAGCCTTTTATTTGCACGAATGGTGTTAAGCAAGGCGCAGTTCTTTCGCAATTATTATTTTGTGTATATATCGATGAATTACTAAGGCGCCTTCGTGAAGCTAATGTTGGATGTCACATGGGCCATCATTATATGGGTGCCTTGAGTAATGCTGATGATGTTTCACTCATTGCACTTTCAGTTTCAGCGGCTAAGAAAATGCTTAGAATATGCGAGGAATTTTCGAAGGAATACTGTGTGCAGTTCAATTCTGCAAAAAGCCGATTGCTTGCATTCAGTGCTTACGACAGTATATTTAACACTAAATGGTGTATTAATTGTACAAGAGAAACAAGCTGTTCACATGGGAAGTAATATTGGTTATTGTGCGAATTTGATAAATGCACAGCGTGCATGTAGGGATTTGATAGCGAAAACGAATATGATTATGTCTCGCTTTGGATACTGCAACTCTGTTATAAGAAACTCACTATTTGAAGTATACTGTAGTAGTTTTTATGGGTCGGCGATGTGGAGTTTAAGACCCAACCAGTTGGTCAAATTGTGTAGTGTTTGGAGAAGGTGTATTCGAACTATATGGAAATTAGAGTCCAGAACATGTTCAAAGTATTTACAATTCATTTCGGGAAAATTGTCCCTTAGAAATCAACTGATGTTGCGCTTCGTCAATTTCTTTCATAAGTGCCTGAACAGCACCAATGTTTTAGTATCCTATGTAAGTCGATGTTGTTTCCATTGCAGAACAATTGTTAGCGATAATGTTCGAACAATAATGCATGCCCTGAACATCAATAATTGTTATTTATTACAGCATAGTGAATGCATTAAGGACTCTACCTATAAGATTAAGCCACCAGGTAATTCTGAATATGAGAATATTGCCATGCTCATAAAAGAGCTTATTTCTATTAGAGATGGGGATTCATTATCAGTGCTTACCCGACGAAGCTGAAGCTCTGTTAAAGGAATTGTGTTTATCGTAACTGATTTAATTGTTTATTCGTTCTCGTGTTTTTTTTTTTTTTTTTTTTTGGTATCAAATAATAATGTTCCTGTACACCTGCTGTGCGAAAATAAAGATTATTATTATTATAAGGGTGTGGTGTTTTTAAGCCTTTATCTGTTGCTTCGATGTGGGGTTTCTCCTGTGTTATTCCGCCGGTAGCCAGGAGCCAAATCGCTTAGCAACAGGTCTCAATTAAAGCCCAAGAATGACACTCACTGTAATCAGGATCCTGAAGCTATCGCCAGCTTTCTTAACTAAAAGGGCCGGCGAGGTCATGGCCTTAATCATGAGCTTCCTCGATTAGTCCTTGTTGAATTTGTTGGCCAATGAATTTGTCCATTTCCTATCTACCATGAGGAGTCATTCTATCAGGGTACTTATGAACTGAAATAAAGCCCGGGAGAATCCCTATTTTGCACGAAGTTTTATCAGTCAAACCCAGTTCTTTGGTTATTGGATTGACAAAACAGTCAGGTCTTTAAGCTGCTCAATCTGAGTTACCTGAGACTGACTCCAGTCTACATCTGGTCAATAGCCAGTATCTTGCGAGGACAAATTGCATGCATTAAATTGAGCATCCTCACTTCCACCATTATTCACTGAGTCATTACTTTTGTACGGCAAGTTTTGATATCATTGTCCTAGCAATCAAATGTGACAATTCTCTCACTTCCGGCAATGTATTACAATCTTACGGACAGACAGTTGTCATTAATGTTTACTGTGGTGCGGGCCATTTCAAAAAGTATTAAAAAAAGGTGTAAAAACTGATCATTCTCTTTTTGTTTTGTTTTCGACATTACGGAACAGATTCCCTGCACAAAATATATCAGGAAAGGGATCAATTGTAAAGTTATTTGCAGAGTGTACAGGAATATTGGTTGTGAATGAAATTATACTGCTTCCAAACTTCATAAAGTGTTTGTTAAGAAATGGAATGCCTAAATACACTGGGGAGTGAGAGTGGCTAAATAGTTCATTGATCGTCTGCCCGTCGTCCGGGGCTCGCGATTTCTTCGCGAACTCTGCTTATGACAATGAATAAGAGCTCCAGTCAGAGACGAAGTGCAGCGTTTTTAACTCGAAAAAAATGGGGTGGTTTTTTAGACGAACATGTCCCAAATTGCTTTGGGGGGCGCCAGGCTCGTAAAAGGGACTAAAGATGGTTTAAGCGAGATTTTTGGTGAGCTGGTGGCGAAATCGTTGTCCCCCTTGGTTTTGTATTGGTCGGCGAGCCCAATGTAAATCCCCGTGGCTATGAGGCGCTTCGAAGCTGTCGCCAACTGCTCTGCTTAAAGTTTTGGGGTAAGTTGGCACCCAGTTATCTTTTTTGTGGCGCCTGGTTGCAAAATATTTGTACTCTTGGGCTTCATATGTAAACATAGAGACAAGATATCCGTGAGGTATCTCGTGTAATCCCCAACGGAGGCGCGATTGCAATGTGTCTGACGTCTTCCTACGTCGGTGGTTGAGCCTTCTAACTGTAGCCTTTCCTGTGAGCCCGATGTTGAGGGCCACCTGAAGCTCGGAATGCACTTTGTTAAGCCCCATGTAGGCTTGGAATCTACGGAGGAAATCCTCCACGTTTTCAGAGAGCTTTCCTTCGTTGCTTCTTTGGTCGGGCAGCTAGGGGCTATTGACGGATGACCCGAGCTGGTTCATAGATTCATGCTGTCGGCAAGGAGGCGGAAAGCCCCGGCAATGGCAAATTCCATGTCGTCAGTGGCCGTCGTGTCTGTGTTTCGTCAAGGAAATTATGGCCCGCACCAAGACACATAATATATCTGTTAAAAGCTGTTGCCGTTGGATGAATCATGTAACATCATGTGTATATTATCTACACTGAGACAAGATGTATTTCTTTATAGAAATCAAATAAGGTCGACATTAGGCTGTAGCTAGTGAAGGAGATGGGAAGCGATCAGTAACGTGACTCCTCCACACTTTAACCGAATGTTGTAACTATGTATGACTGCGTGTCCTGATCACAGGCGCTAGGTTCCCGATGCCAAGCACCCAACACCGAGTCGCTACAGCTATGTATAACTGGCGGTATGCAAGCAGTTATGTTTGGTCGAACAAATCTATAACAATGTGCAGATCCACCTGCCAGGAGCGGTGAGCGCCCGTTGCAAGTAGATTCATCACTGGAATGAGCTTTGTATTATTCGCTTATTGGAGACAGATACTGCATTCCTTGTATTAAGAGTGGGAATATGTGTGGACTTATCGTTCTATGACTGACATCACAAGTGCTCAACTTCGGACCTGGTATTAACCGAGAGTATTTGAACTCTGGTATTTTGGCATTATATACTTTTTTAATCGTTGTATTTTCATATGCTTGCTGTACGTGGTTATTCATTAGCAAAGTCATGCATTAGTTACTCAAAAAAGAAAATGACTGACAATCAACTTTGAAACACTGAATCTCAGCGACATGGTTGTTTTCTTGCTTCGGCTTTCTCTTGCACCTATTGGTCATATGAGAAATTCAATCGCACTTCACCTCCGCAAGAATCCAACAGAACCCCTTTTTTGAACGTTATGTCTCACCAATCCTTTCCTTGTTAAATAAATTGTCGGTGGATATTTAGACATGGTTTCCCTTCCCTAGATAAGGGTCTCTAGATTTATTCATATACTATATCACTCAACAACATTGCAGATTTATTCACAACATTTATTTGACCTAAATTGAAATATTAACTCTCAATTGCAGAATAGCTTTCTCCAAGAACAAATTAGTCCCTAGTTTTTGCTTTAGCTCCGTTCATACTTGACAAGGTACAGTGCTCTCGTATACTGCTTTATGACACAAAAACGATCGATATTCTGTAGCTAATATTCTTAGTAAATATTCTGGAACTCGATACATCGAGCAAGAAAAGTGAGATAGTTGCTATATAACCTCTGCCTAAGGGCACAGCAATGTAGCACTTGTTTATGTCATGCAGATGAAACCCGGTCGTCAAAGGCATGTTAGCCTTGCTGTCATGCCGCTAGGATCAGGCCGACAATGGACGGGCACAGGCCTGTCATGCACTGCCATTATGGACGCTACAACGACCCCACCCGAGACATTGGAAGGTATGCTGCTACCCATTTGTAGCCATATGCTTTATATGATTGTTAAATGCTGTAATAGTTTTGATTTTGAATAATTATTAAGGTGCAACTGTATACCAGCTCGCAATTATTGACGTGCCTATGTATCTTTTGCCAGCTATCAAGCAGAAGAAGTACAGCCTTCTCCTGGCCACACCCGAGGCCTTCTTGGCCCTAAAGTGGCACAGTGTGCTACTGGCACTACCTAGTTCGATATGCGTCCTGGCAATGGATGAGGTTCATGGTCTGATAGAGTGGTAAGATGTACCTCGGCCCATCAACATTAGCTCATTGACATCAGCACCAGATCTTTTTTATTATACCTTGTTGAACTTGACATGTGCTGCTTCAGGGGGGACTCAGGGGGCCCAAGTACCAAGAGCTAGCCTATCTTCGCAGTTTGCTTCCAGTTGTGCCTGTGGCTATGGTCACGGCCACTGTGACGGAGGCCATGATAAGAAGCATTTTGGCCCTCTTGTGCGTCAAAGATTGTGAACACAAGACGAAGGTCCCCAACCGGTACATGTTATATCACGTCAGCAACTTAAGAGATTTTGTCTGATTAGTAGTTCGTTAATGATAGCTAATTATTGAATTGATATCAACACAAGTCACTGTATGCGTGCAGGAGCAACATCCACTTGTCGGTGGTCAGAGGGAAGGCCACACTGGAACGTAACCTTGGGTCGCCGAGATGCTGTAGGAGGGTCAACGCAGGGCTCCTAAAGTCTTCATTTTTGTCAGGTTCAAAAACTGCTACATACAGGTTCATGTTCCTAGTTCCAAGAGCTAATGCTATACTTTAGATTAACGGTAAACAGATGTCATTTATTGTCCGTGTTTTATATGCTGAGAATTACTTATTATGTATTATGCGCATGGAGGAGCAAAGACTTGTGCTGGTCCATCACCCAATACTTGTTTGAAGAGCTGGGGGACAGCTTATGGGAAGAGACCTCCATCCAGAATCAACCCGGTGGGCAAAGTGAGCGTCCCACAGCGTTTCGCTACCAAAGACGGAAAGCTGCGGTGCCTCATCTCGGCCATAGCGTTTGGTATGGGGGTACATATCCCTGACTTTGACTACGTCATCCCCTGGGGACCGTCGGCAGACATCCTGATGTATTGGCAAGAAGTAGGGCACTGCGCTCGTGATGGACGGCCCTACAAGGCCCATCCTCTATACCCCACCTTACTCCATGCTGAAGATCGACGAGGAAATGGCTGTAAGGTAAGTAAGTATTTTAACGACACAACACTAATTGGTGCCTACTTAAGGAGGGGACCCTACGAAAGGATAAGGTTTACAACCAACTAAAAATTAAACCTATTAGCATTAATTGAATTATATTAATTGAATTATATTAATTTGAACTATATTGAAACTATATTGTTGTGGTGCGCCTGGGTGCTGCTCGATTTGTGATTGAGCCTCCAGTGACTCTAGCTACACTTGCTGCATCAACCAATATCTTAAAACATACCGACCATGCAATTTGTTGAAGCCATGGGTAGTAGCTAATGCGTGCATGTTTAGTGTACCCATGTAGTCATCCGCAGTGAATTAATTAACACGCGTAACCATCAACATATTTGTCCGATTTCATGCTAAGTTATTGCCTTTAAACTACGTAATTTGGTCGGTGCATAGGCCATAACATGACATTAATAATGTCATGTTATGGCCTATGCACCGAACAAATTAATGATTATTGAGGGACACTGCTAGCTAGTAGCCACTACTGGACACTTACATCATTGACAGGCTATATAGTTTTTGCCAAAGAGCCGCTTGAAGACAAGGTGGCTCTGAAAAGAGCCGTGTGAAGACAAGGTGGCTCTGAATAGAGCTGTTTGAAGAGAGTGCTGATGATGTGCTGAAAGCTGAAGTATTGTGGACTCTAAAGAGAGTGGCCAGACACTTCTCCTATAATTCAGCACATGATACACCGGAATTGTTAGGGAGATGTTCCCAAACAGTGCTATTGCACAGAAATTTGCATGCCATGACAGGAAAGCAGCAGTGTTTTTGTCATCGCAAAATTCTTCAAAAAAAAGCTTAAATCCACAAAATGCCGAGAAAACAACTGGATCTCCACGTTCGATTCTTTGATGACGAGGTAGGACAAGTTCATACCCGATACCTCACAAGCCAGTTTCGGGGTAGATAGTTCATTTAGTCATGAATAGAGATAATTCATTAGAAATAGATCCATGCAATTAATGCAAGCAGATAGTACTTTGTTTGACAGATGTTCATATTTATTCACTTATTGATTCTGTTAATTTTGCAACACACTTTGTAATCTGGCTTTATTTCTTTTTTAATTCTTGATGTGTTGCAGGACATGCCAAAGCCACAGACCTGCAGAAGGCTATGACAGAGTCAGTGACTGAAGCTGGCCTTCCAATAGGTAATGTAGTTCAGATTGGCATGGATGGTCCCAGTGTACTGGTGTAAACTGGAAACTACACACCGACATGTCAGCTGAGCAATATGGAAACAAGCTGATAAACGTAGGATCCTGTGGCCTACACGTTGTCCATAACGCGTTCAAGAAGGTCATGACTGAAGCTGGTTGGAGGGTGTCCACTTTCCTTTCCTCTATATTATTTATTCAAAGATGCTCCGGCTAGACTTGAGGATTATACCACCACCACTGACGGTGCCAGACCCATGAAATTTGTCTCCCATAGATGGCTCAAAAATGTTCCAGTCGTCACGCGAGCCATCAAGATCCTCCCATGCATAGAGAGATATGTTCATGCAGCAGAGTCAAAGGAAATTGCGAGACCTGACAATAAATCGTATGATATCATTGTTGTGGCCCTCAAGTATCGCTGCTTGCTTGCACAACTCCATTTCTTTAAACTGTTAACCACCCAATTGCAACCATTCTTATGCCAATTCCAAGCAGACAAACCCATGTTACCATTTATGGGGAGAATTTTGAAGCAGAAAATATAATTGCATACAGACGTACTTATGCAACAATGCTGATGATGTCATGGATGAACTGACAAGACCGGGCCCCTACTTTCTGCTAAAATCGCCGAGATAGTCAATGTTAGTATGAAAGCTCAGAATAAGAAGAAGAAGAAGGGACAAAGTTTATTCGACCGGATAGTTGTGACAACTTGGGTGATCCAAAAATGAAGGGTACAAGATCTGAAGTTCCAAAAACTTAAAAAACCAGATGGGCAATACTGTGCGTGATTTTCTGTCCTGTGGGCCGGCAACCACACAGGCCTTGAATCAATTTGGGATTAAACCCGGCCCGAAAACTATCCCAGTGCACCTGATGTAGCCCTCGCAAGGACCTCTCCCTCAACCACCAGGATCCCACCTTCCACCGACACGAGTCACAACCCACGGGGGTCTGTTATTGTTTAGGGCTGATACATTTGCCACCAAGCCAAACTGACAGGACAGCACTATGGCTGAACTGCAGCAAGACTAGTCTGATGTTGAGAACCATCTCGCTAGTCAAATGGACCTGACCTATGTGCGTGGAAAGAGGGGAAGAAAGGTTCCGATCCTTATGCTGCCGGACACTAGAGAGCATTTGCAGTTCCTACTGAAGTGGCGAGGGAAGTAGGTGACAAATCAGGGCAATCCCTACCTCTTTGCTAATCAAGGTTTGAGTCCATGCTGTTGACCATTTAATTTTTTTCAGATATCATTATATTTCAGTCTGTTCTAACATAGGTATGACATATAACCACATAGATAAAGGCAATGACTGTCAATAGGGAAAGAGTGTCTGAGGGCTGATATTGTACTGAAAGAGATAGCTGCCGAATGTGGGGTAACATTAACTGAGAGAATGACAGCAACGCTTCTCCGTAGGTACACATCAACTGTGTGCAAAATGCTCGCCCTAAGTGAGTGGCTGGCTAACAATCTTGGGCATTCAGTTCAAGTGCACAAGGAGTTCTACAGACTTCAGGAATCCACATTGGAGCTGTCCAGAATTTCCAAGTTACTCGTGCTGATAGATCTAGGTTAAATTGGCATGTGGACTGGCGAGCTTGCCAGGATGACATTCTAGTAATCGCAAACACTCAATCGGAACACGATACAATCCTAGACACTATGCTGCAGCGGCTACATGAACACGGATGTACATTATCAAGTGCAAGTTCAATGGGGCCACTGTCAAATATCTTGGTCATACCATATCTTAGGCTGGCATACAGCCTTAACAGTCACTTCTTGAAAATCCCTCATCATGTTGGCAAAGGGAATTTGAGGTTTTCACGACCTCCGAAGATAACTAAAGTCGTAGGATATCAAGTTACTCTTGAAGATGGGAGGAGGTGGAATATAGCTAGATTAGCAAAGTGTGTCTAAGTAGAATAGGCAAACATGGGAATTTGTCATGAATCAGATGACATGTACAACTTGATATTGATCTACCCCCCCATGATAGTTTGGTAACTGAAAATGAGGAGAGAAAGTACAAGTTTCTTGATGGGTACTGCAAGCAATGCAAACCAGTGCAGAACTAGATTAACTAGACCAGTAAGAACTAAAAGACCTCCTCAGGAAATTGGGTGACTACATATCTTGAGACACAAAGTTTAAAGTTGATTATACATATTCCCATGTTATTATGTAGTATACACATTATGATCACTAGCATATGATAACTGTTGTATGTTAAAGTATGAGTTTTGTGTTAACTAGTACTTCAGGTTTTGAGATGTAATAGTATAAGAGGAAATGTAAGTTACTGTTAATTGGCTTCAAAGTGTAGCGATCATAGAAACTTTAAAGGGGAAGGATGTGTTATTATGTTCATTGAAGGAAGTATAAAGTATTTACAGAGGAAACAGAAGCAATTACTTTTGGATTTCGCTCTCACGGAAGGGTTTTGAGAATAAAAGCAGTGAACTGTTTCAAGGCATTGTCTTTTTCCTGAGCAGCTTTTATAATGAAATTAGAACATAACAGTATGCTCAATTGTAACTCAACATGAAGACATATATCTGTTAGTCATTTTGCTTGTGTGTCTGTTGAAAATAGATAAAAGCATGATAGAGATTCATGTAAAAGGGTTACCCAAAAATTTCCAGGATATTAAGATATCAGATGCAGATGGCACCACCGCGGGATAGTCAATTGTAGCAGCAAATTTAATGTGTCACTAATTATACTTTTGCATGGGATAGAGAAAAGTATCAGAAAGGCATCAACTATGCACAAAACCCAGCGGGCTCGTTTTCAATTTAACCTTTAACTTTCCTAAAATTCATAGCTTACTTTTCCCAGAATTGATCATCAACAAGGTACGCGACCAACCCGAATGGAACAAAGAACATAGTCAACTAACTATCAATTTTTCAATTTTTTGCAATTTATACCTTCCAAGAGGAACATTCCTTAAATCAATGCACCATTGTTTGACCTAGATGCACATATAGCTGATTTATAGCTATGAATTCTAACTTGTCAAATGTACATACCGTATGAACTAAACTAAAAACAAAACTGTATCTATCCATGTAAAAAACACAGTTTATGCTAAAAATGTTACAACCAAATTATTGATATGTAAAATAGTATTAACCCTCAAGATTTCCATATGCTATTATCTCAAGTGGAAATACTATAAGACCGAATTCACTTACCACACAGCATCCATCAGCGGATATCCCAGCATATGATACAGATAGAAAAAATAAAACCACAATACACAACTTTTTTTTATATCTCCCTGATTATATTTGGCTTAAATATGTTATACTCAATATATTTGGAAAATGTCTATATTGAACAGTCAAGCTGGCTGCACGAGTCGCATCCAATATTGATGTTATTTATGCAATTGCTATCACAGTTTTATGTAAGAGGAACCAAGTGTATGAATTGATACCTGGTGAATTAATTCTAATTATCTGCACCAGATCTTTGTATCTCATCACAACTGGACATTTGCAACACAAAAAGATAGATGGCATTAGAGGAATAAGACCAACCAACCCGGTCAAACATGATTAAAATGGGCGATGACGACCAAAACATCTTCATGGTTGTGACGCACACAGGTTGTGACAGATTTAGGTTGCCATTTCGCAGACTTAAACTTGCATGTGATGGTTTTGTTATTTTTTTATGGTAGATGTTCACTATTTAATGTGATTTGTAAACTTATCATATCACCTAGATTATAATAACTGTTATATTTGGGGTTTCTTGTGGTGTAGTCATGTGACCTACTAACTGTATATAAGCTGGGCATGAGCCAGGCTAGGCATGAGCTTGTGAGGGCAGTTCTGAAAAGTTGGTCTCCGAGTAAGTCAGACACAGCCACACCATCTGATCCGGGAAATTTGAATGATTACGTTTTAGTTTAGATCCGGTTAGTCGGGAGAACGTTGCATTTGGTAAGTACAATTTGTGGTCCTTAATTTGTGGGTGTCCGTACTGTAACTTATGCATTTTATCCTGTTTGTAATTGTATGTAGAGGAGGGAGTTAAGTTTATGCACCAAACCTAGAGACACTAATGGTGCTTACTAATATGACAGTTTAATTACACATTGAACACCTAATGTAGTATATTAATAATACCAAAACAGTCAATCCGTTGTTTTTCTTGGTAAATATACTTTGCAGCAAAGGTTAGAAGTTTACCAACTATTTATTTCGGACGTTTCGGCCCCACAACGCTACCCCAGTGGGCACGACATGTAGAATCCACGTGGAAATCATATGTATTTTGGGTGAAGTCGTGGATCCACGAACTTCCACATGATATACACGTGGATTCAACGAGTATGTAATCACGTGGAATAGACGTGTGAAAGACACCTGGAAAAGACGGAGAATTTTAGGACCCATTTGTAAATTATTATTTATATTCTGTTTTAACTTTATACCAGAAATATGGGGATATGTTAACCTGGCAGCCCCAGCTAGGCATGTGCTAGATATGACAAGCTAGTGTGTTTCACAACATTTGGTGCTATCGATGAGCTCTGTGGATGAAAATGGTTTGTGGCTTTCGACTGCTTGCATGGTTACTATCGGGACTGGGGTCTCCTGGAATAATGAGTCGAAATTCAGGTGAGATACTCTCCAGACGTAGGCGGGGCGATAATTTTTTGACAGTTTCTAGGTTTGAAATAATATTCATCAATTCAAAATTATCACAAAAGCTATAAAAAATACTGTAATAATGTACCAGTCTTTATTGTATCTTTGTGGTCATATAACTAGGTTCCTGCACCTAATGGGGATGAGCATGCTAAGGTAAGGTAAAGTAAGGTAAGGTAAGCATAGGGTTTAACGGCACACCAACACTCATGTGTTATATGGCGCCATGAAAGGTTAATAGATAAGATTGACCTGATTAAGCAGCCGCCTTCTAGGATAAATGAAAATGGAGTTGGAAAAGGTAAAAATGGAAACGATTATCCTAGGGCAAGTCACCACCACTTGAATCCCATTGTTCATCGACACCCCCTATTAGTCGCCTCCTACGACATGCTGGAGGATATAGTGGGTCTATTCTATCCCCGCACCCACAGGGGGGCTGTCAAAAGTCCAGATAACAGTTGCTGTGGGCAGTTTCTCCCCATTGCGAGTCACAAAGATTTTCCGGACATCAGTTACTTTTTGGGGTCGAAGTCCTTCAACAATTTTTTCACTAGAGCATTGCTTCAAGTCGAAGGAGCGGATAGCGCCCTTTTTGGTGTTTAGGATTCTGTGAGGGGTGACGCCTATTGGAACCCCCGCTAGTAGCGTTGACTTCAACAGGCATCTCACGTGGCTGGGTCGGTCAACTTCAACAAGGAAGTGGCCAGACGGGAGTCTCCTGATGTTTTTTGGGACTCCAGCCAATCCCTCAATTCCTTTGCCAATGGCAAATGGGATAAGCGACGTAAGTGGACGATGTTGTTCAATGTTTGAAATAACACGAAATCTTGGCCATGAGGACGATGTTTCAACATCAGAATCCGAATCAGTTTCACAGGGTCTATTTCGTTTTAATAGTCGGTCTTGAGCTTGTTTTTGAGCCATGATATTATAATAAAATTTCTTCACTGGTGCTCCCCACCCACCATGGAGCCCAACATGGGGGCCTCAGCGGTGTGCGGCTCAACTAGCACACATAACGCCAGGGACACACCATTGCAATACTCAAATAAATAGCAAACAGCTCAAACAGCTGTTCACGCATCAACTCGATTGACCTGTTAAGCAGCCGCCAAGGATGAATGGAAAAAAGAAGGGAAAAACTATGTGGATAAGAATGGATGACAAGAATTGGAATGAGAAAGCAATAAGAGATGAAAACAATTATCCAATGGCATGTCACCACAAGCCGATTGACTGGACCAGGCCATTCCAGCCTCTCATCTAGGTGAAATACAGGCCAAAGTGTTGTGTTGCTGATATAGCCCTCGCAAGGACCGCTCCACTCAACCACCAGGATCCCATCTTCCACGACACGAGTCGCAACCCACGACCAAGAGGTTGCCCCCTATTAGTCGCCCCTTACGACATGCAGGAGGATACAGTGGGCCTACTCCCGCACCCACAGGGGGGCCAACGACAAGGAAGTCAGGAATAATAAACATTGCTAAGTCATCAGACCGCTACTTCTACAATCGCCGGTATTCTACTAGACCACTTGCTAATATTGAGCAAGGAAGCACAGTTCGTGTCCAAACAAACAAAGATGCCGATTGGTCACAACGTGCTACAATAATTCGTCCAGAAAATAACCCATCAATGCGTTTGTACACTCTTCAAATGGATTCAAGAAAAGTAGTGAAACCCAATCAGTAAGATGTACACTAAGGACACAACTTATGCCAGTCCGAATAAGTCTGCAGACAAGACTAACACCCTCTGTCATGCTGATTCTCAGGTAAATTTGCCATCGCAGACCAAACCTATTACTTCGCAGCAAGATAAATCTCCTGAACTCCACTCCCTATCAAAAATCATTGCAGCCACCAACTTCAACGCAACATAAAACCCCCAAAAGACTTATAGAGGAAATGTAACTCTCCATTGTGTAGACTGAGTGAATGTGACTCTCTGTTTACTTTGGTGATAATGGCATAGATTTGCAAATTATACTTTTTGCAGATGTAAGTAACAATACTACTGTTTAACTTGCAGTTCGAAGGGTAAGGTAAGGTAAGTATAGGGTTTAACGGCACACACTCATGTGTTATATGGTGCCACGAAAGGTTAATAGATAAGATTGACCTGATTAAGCAGCCGCCTTCTAGGATAAATGAAAATGGAGATGGAAAAGATAAAAAGCGATACGATTATCCTAGGGCAAGTCATCACCATTGACTGGACCAGCCCATTCCAGCCTCGTCTAGGTGAAATCAGGGCCAAAGTGATATGTTGCAGATACGGCCTTCGTAAGGACCTCTCCACTTAACCACCAGGATCCCATTGTCCACCGACACGAGTCGCAACCCACGGCCAACAGGTTGGCCCCTATTAGTCGCCTCTAACGACATGCAGAAGGATACAGTGGGCCTATTCTACCCCCGCACCCACAGGGGATGTAGTTCGAAGGGAGATGTCATAGTATACGAGCCTCCTTCACTCATGACACTACCTGCCGGCACTCTATTAAGTCATAGGTCACGCCATCACAGCGCATGGCACGTCTGGCTGCCTGAAAAGTAACGAGTATTTTGTCCATCTGTTGTAGGAATGACCAATGGCGCTGTGATCACATGTTGCTGTACATATTTTTAACCTTGACATTGGATGACCCAAGTTCAGCACTGTTGTTGGTTATGGTGATGTGGATATAGTTGACTTGTACGGGATGTTATTATTAGCTACACAGGACTTGTGTATGTTGGATGTCATATTTTATTCGACCAAATGTTACGAGATTGAAGCAGCGAATTATATTCCTGGTCTGTGTCTGGTGTCTTCAATCAAGTTGTTGTTGTCTGCTATCATAATGTTATCACAGGTTATTGTCTGTTATCATAATGTTATCATAGGCTGTTGTCTGTTGTAATAATATCACAGGCTAATATTGTGATATCACAGGCTGTTGACTGCTATTGTAATGTAGTCACAGTCTATGGACTGCTATTGTAATGTAATCACAGGCTGTTGACTGCTATTGTAATGTAATCATAGGATGTTGACTGCTATCATAATGTAATATCAGGTTGTTGTCTGCTATTGTAATGTTATCGCAGACTGTTGAATACTATTGTAATGTAATCACAGGCTATTGTGTGTTATTGTAATGTTATCACAGCCAGGTGTCTGTTATCGTGATGTTATTGCAACCTGTCTCGCAATGAACCTCATTCTGTCTGTAGAGTGCTCGGAGATTTCTTTGATGAGAACTTGACCAATTTGCTGAACTTGCCTGTGTCATCCCATATGCAGCCTACGAATGAAAATCGCATATATTGACGTTATGATGTTATATTATTTCTCTGAAGATTGTGTAATTATTTTCCTTAGAGGAACTTTGTTTTTCAATAGCTAAGGAACAAAAAAAAATTATCATTCATAATCTAAAAATGGTGTAATTGCTATTAAACAGCTGAGGAACAACGTTAGTAAAACTTGTTATTCATAATATGCCAAAGTTCCATTCTTTTTGTAAATAAAAGAATTTGATGAAGATATCTGGGTTGGAAAAACTCAATTGGATTATCAGCGTGAAGTGTTGAGCTCTGAAATCAAGCTACCCCATGTGAACTGGTGATGGTGATTGGCATAATAAGCTCACAGGTCGTCCCGCTGTCGAAGTGCACGTTATGATGGCTCGTTAACAATTTTGATCATAATGTCTGAATGTATCAGAATTTTGTACACAAGTAATATGACATGGTGACATCCGAGAAAAAACAAGATTCCATGATCACGCAAAGTAATAAAGGAATATCATATATCAAATATATCAACGAAATGTGAATTGCCTGCTGTTCAACAACAAAAAAAGCCAAAAATACGTTTTCATGCAACTTGTCATATGGCGGAAGAAATTAGCGCGTTTTACAGTGAACAGGAGAGCAATGAAGATATATTCATGGTTCGTGAAGCCGAGAACTAATTTCCCTCAGACTACGATGTAATTCTATAGATTTTGATGGAATTCTAAAGATCTCTTTTGAATGCTAAATATCCCGATTGAATGCTAAATATAACGATAAAGATTAAGATAGAATTCTAAAGATCGTGATGGAAACTCAACAGCAGAAGCAGCCGTGAAAGTTGCTAAAAACATTCTGAAGAAGGCAAAGGATGACAGGAGATACCCCTGTCTGGCAATAATGGAGCACCGAAACACCCCATCAGCTAACAATACAGGGAGCTCGGTGCAGAAGTTGATGAGTCGAAGAACAAAGTCGCTGATACCTATCCGAAGTGACAAATTAGAGCCTGAAATAGTACCATCCAAGGCGGTTATTGCTTGTCAGGTGGCAACCCCTCAAAAAAACAAAGTTCACTATGACAAACATGCCAAAGAAGTCTCCACTGGTGATTGGACAGCAAATCAGAGTTAATGTGAGACCTCAGTCATCAACAACATGGTCGCTAGGCAAAATAGTTGACAAACTCACACCGCATTCCTTCCTCATTGAAGTCGACAATAGACAATATATAGAAGGAATCGCAGCCACGTCAGAAACTCTAATGAAGTGAACATCCCCAGGCAAAATGATGAACTTATAGAGCCAGATATTCACATGTACATGGACATCGCTGAATCAAGGCAGAGCGTGCCAGTGCCAGGAGAAAGTCTGCGCAAAATAGCACAAAAACAAACTCCCAGCAGCACTCAAACTGCAACGCATTCTGTCCGAGCTACTAGAAATCTTAAACACCTGGAGGATTTTGTGATTGAATGAAAATGGGTCAGAATAACACCCATGTATGAATAGAAGGAGAGAGATAGTCCAGCTCAATACCCCCTATGATAAGAACATCATAGTGACATTTGTACTGTCTCAATTTGTAGTTATCTGATATTGCAGCATAGTTGTAATTTAAGAGATCATCTTTTCTTTACATATAACAAGGAAGGTGTTACAAAATGATCTCTGTATTCGTCTGTATTAAGGTATGCTCCCTGTGTTATTAAAGCTAGGCCAGGGCTTTCGCACTTGACCTCCATTGATCATTGTCATTCCATTAACGCGCAAGGAAATTTAAATTGGTGATCTACTTAATTAAAAACACAGTTTTCAATGTAATGTTCAATTTCAAGTGGGGATATGCGAGTATTGCCATATTATTAAAATTCGACATGTAAGCATATCTATGATATGTTATCGTTTGATCTATTATTCATACATGTATCTTAATTTAAGTTAAATTAAGATACATGTATGAATAATAGATCAAACATTTATTAATTTAAACTTGATTAACAAATGCTGGTTTGATCGAGTAGGAAAAAAACTCGCGACGAGGTTCATCCCCTACCCCAACCTCAAATAAAGGAAAGAACTTTTCATTATATTATCGCTCGGACTTGTTATGTTATGTCCAAATAACTATATTGAGAAACACACACACGAGGACCGCCATGTAGACCGGAAGAGAACTGTCTTTATTCTTAACCACCATCCAACACATGAAGTGGGACGTTATGATTTTTAGTGAGGGCTTCATAATGCAACAGGACTACGTCGAAGAACGTATGTCGATTGCATGCAGAATTCGAAGGCACTGATAACCTAGCTTAGTGGCTGCTGGTACTATATGTGAGTAGTATTAGGTTCAAAGCATATCAGATATATATTCATGATTATGTTGGACTTTTTGTTGTTCAATATGTGGTTACCTACCAACGAATGGTCTTTGCTTAAGAAGTTAAGAGGCGATGTTGCTCATCGATTAATGTTTGCCTATTCCCTGGCCTTCAAACTGCATCATGGATGCATAACTTTCCGTTTCAGGAAACTGTTTTAAGTAATTCCGTGTATTAACTTGAGATTAAACATCATCTGATAAAGCAGTAAAATTCTCACATGAAAATATAATAATTAGTAGAGATTTATGCGTATAGTTGAAAATATAAGCTATTTGAAAATGTTAAATTTAGCAGCAAAATAAATAGATGTGCATTTATTAAGTTTCCGTAGTACACATTGGCATATTATACGGGGCTTGAAATATGGTCTCGTCACAAGCTGAAGCAATTCATGACGCATAGTATAGTTAACGTCTTTTCCAAAACATTAATAATGGCTTTATTAATTTATGAGTTGATACTATTATTGGATCTAAATGGGGAATTATTCCATGTATAAATACCGGGAATTATTCCGAATTTGCGTCAACGTTTGTTTCACTGGCTGTTCACATACTCATTTGAAAAACATCAGATGAAGTCAATAAATCAGTTTATTGTTCAAACACTTTCAAGGATAAATCGACTTCGCCAATTAAACACATATGATTTATTCGTTAATTTTTTCACCAATAAAGTAGTATAAAGAACACACCGATATGGCTTGCAAATCTACTCCCCTGGCAAGATAAATACAAACACAAAATGGCACTAAAAATTATTAACATTCATACAAACTTGGTGAATAAAAATGTGTCCAAATCGATATGTTATGCTTGGAGATTGCGGTTAAAAGCATTTTTTTACGCTAAAGATGATTGCCTTATCTCGCGAGACTACGCTGAAATCTCAATACGTAAAACAATTATCCCATGTAAATTGACGTTTTAGGCCCCATGATAACGCGGCTGTTTCATTTATGGAACACCGACCACGCACCCAGGATCTGCGGAGGCGCCATCTAGTCAATGTGGATGTGCGTCTAGACCGACTGTCACATTGTGTGCTGCATGTTTCAAATTAGCTCTATGCTCTAACATATATGACGACATAGTATGTCCATTGATGAAAAATTTTCTCTCTTGGTAACTGCTGTCGCATGTAATTGTGATTTGTCACTGAGTGATGAATGTTGCATATTGGATGGCACTTGAGCTTGCACGGTACGCGAGTTGAACTAAAACATCAGAGAACAATCTCCTGTCTGCTTCCAGAAAAAAAACACCGCACACTGCCAATTAATAGACGCATTGACTTTCGCTTTTGCAACAGACGCAAAACACAGTAATATCACTCCTAAATATCGGCTTATTGAAAGCTAAGAACAAACGACGTAAATGACAGATCGGCCACTCGACAGCTGGCACGTTGTGGACGTGAGTCAACACAACTTTGCAATGTCGAGGTTGTACGACACGTTCAATAATTACTCATTTTAGCATATGAACGACCGACTGCCTGTGCTGTCTATATGTGGGTGTAAATGCGAAGTAGGTCATTTTCATGGGCAGACCTAAAGATCCAGGACAAGTGGCAATGGGCATACTACATTTGAAGGGTGCATGACAGCATCTACAGAAACAAAACATGACACGAGGATGCAAGGGAAAATAAACAAATTCCATTGGCAATAAAGAAGTCACCAGGAATAGAGAAGCTATTGGTGAAGCCGTCAGAGATTTTAATCCACTGACGGTTTGAGTGGCAGTTCCTCATTGATCATGGCAATAGTCATCGATACAACAGTGATCTAAATCGAGTTCATCAAAACATGGAACAATGCAATCGCTATTTCCAGTTAACCGAATCAGAACAGTAGCATTGTTGTTCTGTTGTGCGGTGAATTGACCTATGTTAATTTACCGTTTGACTCATCCCCCATAATTGATCTACCACAACCATGCACAACATTAGCTTCCATAGTCTCCAAGTAAAGGCTAACAGAGTTGTCTGATGTTCAACATTGGCTTTGCTTGTTGAGTACCGGAATCTTTTTTATTACAAACTGTTCGACCACACTTTTAATAGTCGACTGACTGATCGATTCCCAATTCTTCTATCGGCACGAGCTTCTCTTCCCACACTTTTTGTGTCCTCATTATATATACTTAATCCAACGAACATTCAAGAAGCATCTACAATTATCGGAACCCTAACATTCAAAACGCTATGTAGATATAATAGAAAGAGTACAAAGGCGTGTTGCCAAGCCAATAGCTGGTATTTCAGAGTTAGGATGGAGCGAATATTGCGCTTGTAAAGACGGACAACTTAAAACACGGCGTCGAGGTCTCCGTGCGGATATTATTAGTGTTGATTTGTTTTTGCATCTGCCAATATTGACACTTTGTTATTAAAAGCCGATAGCAAGTTAATGATCTCGAAAACAAGTATGACCATGCCGAACAATACAGCCGTCGTAATAGCTCACGAATTCAAGGTCTGTCGGTCGTAATGGCGCTCCTTAGTAAAGAGCTCGATACTAGCCCTTCATTGAACCTCGTGGATATAAATCGCGTCCAAAGGCCTGGAGCAAAGCCTTTAGACGAGAGACAACAACATCCGCACCCCTTCATAAACAAATAGGCTACGTATAGCGCACGGGAATAAATCTCTACAAGAAGAACAATATTGCGATGCTGTTCAGACCCTCCTTTCTTGATTAATGAAGAACTAAAGAAAATCTGCGTGCAACTCATTTGGCATTTAAGACACCATACGAAAATGGAAGGTTGATTGACGGCTGGACACACGATGGTAAGGTACGAAATATATTAAAGGAACAATCCACTTGAGAAGCTTCCTTCACTTTGAGAGCATCGTAACGTGATGGAACTTTGGACCCCACTACCGCTATGTAACATCCGGAATCCTTGTACAGTAAGATATTGTCATTTATTTCACACACCTGAAATCAACTGTTGGAGATAATTCCGAGAGATTTTTTCCACAAATACCGAGATCGACATCAAATAAGAGTCATACTAATATTGTAATTGGTGTTGCATATCAGCCCCAAACACTAGCACCAGAGATTGTAATATAATTATTTCGCATATTTTATCAAGTGTTAAGCACGACAATAAGTTTGGTTGTATAATGGGAGACATGAACATACATCTTCTTTATGTTGAAAGCCCCTGTACTCCTATTAATTTGTCCCTGCAATTTCTAACGCGGCAAAGATTACAGATGATTCGGCTACTATAATTGATAACATATTTAGCAACTATCAACCACGCAGTATCTTCTGTATGGATATCAGTAATAATTTGTCTATGGTTCGATCTGGATTAAAACTTTGCTCCTAAAAGCTAAGGCGAAGACAATATACTGAAACAAATAAAATCCGTTATTGTGTGGATTTGGGGGAAGTGAAATGGGAAGAGGTTCTCGAATGCAGTGATCCTCAGGCTTCTTACTCAAAAGTTTTACAAAATTTTGCAGGACCGTTATGAATTTTGCTTCCCAATGCAACCTGTGAAAAGTGAATATAAAGATGTAAATCGTTAGCCCAAAGAATGTCTATTAAAATGAAAGATGCCGTTGGAAGACATGCCGTTAGCGCTTGTACCAATCTAGTTAATAGTCCAAATGCTCAGACTATCTTCATAGTGAATACAAATGAACGCGAAATTACAAACATCATCAGTGGCAATATGCAACAGTCATCACTCAGTGACAAATCACAATTATATGCGACAGCAGTTACCAATAGAGAAAATTTTTTATCAATGGATGGAACGATATTTCTAGATCCATTATTAAAAGTACACCAGAAACATATTAAAACCAGTCTAAATATATCTCTGTAAACAGGCCTTGTCCCCAATGAGCGCGTGTTATACCCATGTTCACAAATGACCGATCAAAAAAAATTAGCAAATAAAGACCCGTGTCGATTTTTCTCTGCTTTACAAAAGTATTGGTAAAACCCACCATGTCAGACTCAATGAATTCCTATATAACTATCACTTACTGCATCAATACCAATAAAGTCAGCATTATCTAGTTTATCAGTCATATATGCGTAACTGATCTTAAATGACCATTAAATTGCCCCTAGGCAGCTATACCTGCAATAATAACAACTGCTTTTAATCATACATACAATAACAATTATGTCGTAAATAAAAATGAATGCATAATATTTTCAACGTCACCATCATTACGATTCTGAAAATGTCGAAGACTGAAAAACTTTCCACAAATGTCATATTTTGTCAATTTTTTATCAGTATGCGTTAGTATATGTTTCGTTAGATTACTTCAACAGTTGAAAAAACTTTCCACAAATGTCCTATTTTTGAGGTTAATCAAGCGTTCTCATATGTTGCGTAAGAATTCCTTTAAGAGCAAACGACTTTCCACAAACGTCATATTTGTAAGGTTTTTCACCAGTATGTGTTCTCATATGTCCTGTCAGATTACTTTCACAAGCAAACGACTTTCCACAAATGTCACATTTTTAAGGTTTTTCACCATTATGTGTTCTAATATGCTTTTTCAGATCACGAGTAAATAACTTTCCACAAATGTCACATGTGTAGGGTTTTTCACCACTATGCAATTTCATATGTCCTGTCATGTGACTTCCATTACCGAACGACTTCCCACACATGTCACATTTGTAATGTTTTTAACCAGTATGCGTTCCTTCATGCCTTCTTAGAAGGCTTCCATTACCGAACGACTTTCCGCAAATGTCACATTTGTAAGGTTTTTCACCAGTATGTGTTCTCATATGTCCTGTCAGATTACTTCCACAAGCAAATGACTTTCCACAAACGTCACATTTGTAGGGTTTTTCACCAGTATGTGTTCTCATATGTCCTGACATAAGACTTCCACAAGCAAACGACTTTCCACAAATGTCACATTTGTAAGGTTTTTCACCAGTATGCGTTCTCATATGTCCAGTCAGAGTACCTCCTTGAGAAAAGTCTTTCCACAAATGTCACATTTAAAAGGTTTTTCACCAGTATGCCTTGTAATATGCCTGTTCCGACCACTTACACAAGCAAAAAACTTTCCACAAAGTATGCTTTCTAATATGACGTTTCAGATCACTTCCACGAGCAAATGACTTTCCACAAGTATCACATTTGTAAGGTTTTTCACCATTCCGACTAAAGGCCTTTACATCTGTGTTACATTTTAAAGTTCTCTCTCTAGTTTGCGTCATCTTACAGCTTGTTTGATTGTCAGCACCATCTAAAATATGTTTTGCGACATCACATTGGCTTTGTTTATCTGGCACAAGTCCAGTGTGTTCTGTGGTATAATTCACCGCATGGTTATCAGGGGCAGAGGACGGAGTGAAAGGGATTGCAGGAGCTCCCAATTCATAGTGACATTTGAAGGAAATGGCAATGTCGGAGGTGCCATAATCAAAGCTCTCTTTTTTATAATACTGGAGTAATGCAAATTTGTCCGAGGCGAATTCATCTCTCACACATAAATATCCATCGCTGACATCATCAGGGGCCTCCAGTTTTATCACTGGTTTAACGTCTTTCATTGTATTCGGTTCCATCAGCTAGAATTCTCCTGTAACACATGATCATAAATCAATAGCTGTTTTCATTAAAAACATTCATGCATCATGATCAACGAAAGGCTTTCGTTGATCTTGGATGAATAAACTGATTACGCACTTGTACATGGAAGCTGTTGCTTGATAGATATAGAAACAAGCAATATTCCCCAGTAAATTTGTAGCAAAATCCCATTTACTAATGAAACAATGTGTCGGAATGATCGCTAGTTAGAAGTAGACAGTTGCGAGTAGTCATATATTTTCACAACATATGTATATGTGGGCAAGAACCTAACCATAGTTTGGCAATATTGATTCACATGAATGACTTAAATATACTGTTACTGATAGATAACTTATGTAACCATGAATTACTTGAAAACGATAATAGCTTTAACTCCATGTTTCCACCATAGAACGCTAGCACTTAGTTCATCTGCAAACAAAGATATACCAGACTGACCTGACAGACTAATCAAATTGATGTCAAGGCAACAATGTGCAAGTATTTTTTTGCGGGAAACTGGACATTCTATATTAAATAGGGGAACTTATATGCCTGATTTACTTACAGTGAATCGTACCCAACCAGAATCTGGCAACCACTAGCTGTTAATTTTATCAGTGACCTAGATAACTACGGTTACGAGAGAGGAGCTGAGGAAGGAATAAAGGTCCCTATCCCTCTGCCGCAGCATACGTAAGCTGAAGACTCACGACAACGCCGCTTAAAGTAACTAGTGTATCCGGTTAAAGTTTCATTTGTCTGACATGTGGACTCTGGTTAGCTGCCTTGGCATTACATAGGAGGAAGTTGAAGGAATTCAGGGGATACTCCCTACCAAAATCTGCATTCAACGGATGATTACAATTGCTTCACAGAAACAGCGTCCTTATGCTCATATGACTAAAGCTGGTACTTATAAGATATAGGTTATTTGTTGAGTGCCCATCTAATGGATCTCGATGTAGAAAATTCTAAAACGAGGAACAGAAATAGAACAAAGGCTAACCAAAATCCATGACGCCCAGTCGACACTTTTGTATAGTGAAGGATTGAATTTTTATTTGTAAGTGGTCATCAATCCCATTGCTCACCGACACGGTTGCCCTCAATTAGCTGCCTATCCAGGAGGATACACCGATACAATGGGCCTATATGTTCTGCCCATCCACCCCACCCCCCACCCAGACCATGAGGGAGTGGGGAGGGGCGGTGATGGGCAACAATATGAGAGTGGTCCATGTGTAGTTTCAGGCAAAAATGATTACCTATTGGATTAACCTCACCGCATCTAACTGGTAAAATCAGAGAGTAGCAGTTCCTCTTGAGGTACACACCGCGTGAGTAAGCTTCTGATGCTATTGGCTACGACAGCCTAGACAACAACGAGATCATGTGGGCTCTGACGGGATCGGACTGGCAGGGCAGCTGACGCCCTAAGATGTCAACATACCGGCGAGATGAGCGAGTGTCTGGGCAAGTCAAGGACAATGATTCTGGGAAAGGGAGAAGGATGGGGCTGCCATACATCAATATGTAGATGTCTTATTGCAAGAAAACGGCGGACAATCAGGAATTCAGTTGCACACATGAGCAGTCACAGAGCCGCCAAAATCAATCATATCGACCTTTCAATTATTTTTATGAGAGTTAGATGCTCATAAGAGGGGTCGATGTGTAATAAGAAGCTTTCTTTTAAAGAAAACATGCCACCAAACGTTTACGAACGGACGGACAGGCTTACGGACGCTGGAATTTACGTATATGATAAGCTCGTCTAAAAACAGGCCACCAGAAGTTATAGAATAGCTATTTTTTTCAATCATAAATCGGAGGTCAAAGGTCATGGAGGGCTGATTTTTAGTTTGCAAGGTTGAGAGGGGTCTATGTTTAGTGTGGGGCTGATAGCTTGCTTAATGTCCTACCGAAAGTTTTAGAAAACTGTTTTTCAATAATATATCGGGAATCAATGGAGAGAGTGGGGGGGGGGGCTGATTTTAGTTTGCAAGGTCATGATGAGAGGGGTACGTGCGTGATTTGAAACTGAAAACGTGCCACCAAAAGTTTACGTACAGACGGCCAGATGGATGGACAGCCGCCACAGTCGTGGTATAGTTTTATACAATAAGATGTGCTGAACAGCAGGCACCAAGGTAACAAGTGTTCACATTAATGTTTCGTGAGTGTTGATAGTCATGATATTACTAGTTTGTCTATGAATTTGCTCTTGTTTTGGTTACCAATCAAGTGGGATAAGCTGTGGTTTCAAGAAATGCAAATGCTTGTTTGTGAACGTTTTCCGTATATCTATTAATATTGTGAATAATATATATAAGTTTCTGTACCACAGTTGTGAAGGCATTGAACAGATATATCTTTATGAATACTGAGGATTTTAACAGATTTTTTTTATATTGCTTCCTGCTATTTGTTAAAAACAAGAGGCCGAAATGCCTCGAAGCTCTGCTGCCTTTGACAAGATCTCCAATTAAACGTTATGACCAAATATAATAATATCGATTATTGGTTTACATTGTATACAATAGTACACATTAAAGGGTCACAGAGCCCTCAAATTAAGCCACATTGGCCAGCTAATTGAATAACAGAAGAGAAGTTAATGCTTAGGTGTGTTGGTAAGCACCTTTATAACATTCCACAAGCTAAATTAACAACATAAGACACCTAAATGCACCAGTATTGCTTAATTGGTGGAATGATTTGGGCTTTGAAAAAAATTACATTAGATAGTCTGATTGCTTAAAAACAGCAGCTCAAATTTCCCACTCGGTTATATTGTGCAAACAATTTTCTAATAGGGCTAATTCTAATTGCTTTAAAACACGTAAGTCGATGTGAAATTTTGCGCTTACTTGCTTGCAATAGACGAAAAACGTGCCATCAAAGCTTATCATCTTTGGGGCTTACATGGAACAAGGTATTGAACAACAACTCAGTGATCAAAGATCAATGCATCTGCATAAAAGGGGTCCATGTCTACTTTGGGGCTGCTATATATATATATACGAAAACGTGCTATAAAGACTTATTCCCCATGGGTTTTACATCAAACAGGATATTGAACAGTAACTATGGGGTCAAAGGTCATGCGGGTTTATTTGTAGTTGCCAAGAAGCCGTTAACATAAGAGGACTCCATGTCTAATTTAAGGTTGCTGACTACCTTCATAAGAGAGCGTGCCATCAAAAATGTATCACCTTCAAACACTCCTTATTGGTGACTGTTACCTTTACAATGGTCAAACAAACATCTCTTATATAAGGTGCCATCATACTTAAACCCACAGATTTTAAAATTTGCTAGAAATTATTATATTGTTCTAATTGCTGAGCAACAGCATATTCAATTACCAATTGGGTTAGCATAGAAGAGGTGATTTCTTATAATTTAGTTATCAATAACTCAGAGGTCAAAGTTCAAACATGTCCATGTATGATGTAGGGCAGCTACTTTGCTTTAAAACAAATCAGGCCTTCAAATGTAATGAGCAGACAGACAAACACCGCAGCAATGATATATGATAAGCTCTGCTGAACAGCTGAGCTTACAAGTCATGATGCTAGTGGGTTTAAATGGTCCACTAACTCCAATGCAAGGGTCATGCAGATCTGATTTTTAGTTAACAAAGACTTATGATAATCGGTGTTTCAGGTCACGATGGACGGGGGGTTGGGATGGACGGGCAGTTTTCAAATCCTGGCTAAGACCCTGGTTCAAGGTCATATAAGGTAGATGTTAAGTTTGCAAGGAAACAAATATCTGAGGGGGTCCACGTGTGATTTCAGGCTATTATAACGAAATGTGCCATCATAAAGTATTCTCCATCGGGCTATCGGATCTCCTTTGAACCATGTACAGGAGCTGCCAGGCACCCAGTCTTGGTCTGTGGGGCTAATACAAAAGATTATACATACATTTTTATCCAGTAAATCAAGTGTCCAATTAGCCCCAATCGGACGGTCAAATATCATGTGGAGTAGATTTTTAGTTTGAAATTATGTATTAACATAAGAGGGGTCTATGTATAATTTAGGGAAGATTTTTGCTTCACAAGAAAAATTGCCATAAATGTTTTCTGATCGACTGAGGGGTGCGGGCTAACCCGGTTAACAGACCTTTCTACTATCTGTTAGGTCTGGCGTTTGGCCTAGTCAAAATGTGGTTGACAACCAAAGATTAATCTCACTGCCTTTCATAGTTAAACAAATACAAAGATGAACCATATCTGGTTATTCTCAAATATCTTACGGTGCTCACTGAAAAATCCAGATTGTCATCAATCTTCAATATATGCACAAATGAATCAAAAAAATTTCGCAACTATTAATGCTGCTCCTTTTTATGGCCTTTTTTGTTTCGGATAACAAAGTACGTTTTCGCATAGACTTGTGCAGACACATTTGTGGACGATATTCCGCTTCGAATTTGTTTTCCATGGATATTTACAAGTGCTATGTATTACAGCTTTCCTACAACTTCAGCCAACAAGGTAATCAACATTTGAATCGAACAAATTGACATCCGTATGGCTATTTCAAATGGTTAAAGAGTAGGTGGAAGAAATATTTCATGATTGACCAGTCCTCCACATTTGGTGTGGCATGAGGTAGGCCTCTACTGCAGACATAGAGGCCTACTGTAGGTCTATGTGCAGGCCACTTCGACCAATAGTCTATTTCCGGTAACCCCAATTACGCATGCACGCATGCGCAACAGCGCACCTGGCGTAGCGAGGCACGTGACCCCGGTACAAACAAACAGGTTCATGCTCACAACAATGGCGCACAAAACAGATTTTTCGCGTTGGAAAGTCGAACAACTGCTGAGTTTTTGGAAGGATAGAGGGGTTACAACGACGGATTACCGACATCAAGATCGAGTTAAACTTAATTAGCCCTGTGATCCTGACTTTAGTCGTGCGAAATTGGTATTGCCCCCGTGCTCGGAGTCTAGTTTTCAGTTCTCCGCTGACTTTTCTGTGGTAATACTGAGATTACACTCTGCGATATTTTCAGCTATTTGATAGCATCGCGCTCTGACTTCGACAAAAGGAAAGTGAAGAGCTACAGTCTTTCGAAGACTATAGATTTTTTGCTGATGGCCATGTGCTCCAGCAGAGACGTTCAAGACAGCATGGCTGTCTTGTGCCAGCACAGGATATGGGCCATATCCTGTACTGGCAATTAGAAGGGCGAGGTGAGACAAATATTTTGGTTCATATGAGATAACATTAGCTGTATTTATCCCAGGCTAAAGTTGTCAGTTAGGATTATTAAGTCCATGAGTAATTTCTACTATCATTTTTGTATCTGTTCAAGGTATAGAACCACACTAGAGTCACCACTTGGTAAACAAGCTGATGCCTTTGACCCTCGTCACCCAAGTGACAGGTTGCCCACCTCAGAGGAACAGCTACAGGGCCTGGCACACAAAATCAGACAGGTATTGAAATGCTTCAGTTTATTGCACATATGCTAAAATGAAGCCAAATAAAGTGTAATTTATTGTACAAAATAGACAACTTGGGTATGCAAACAGAATGAAGTCACTTTATTGATTCTTTCTGTTTAACAGAGCAATCCTCACGCTCAAGTCCCCGAACTACTCGAAAGACCCAAGTCAACCTTCATCTCAGTATCCAGAGCCAGAGCCAACATGCCTCTCACTGGGTGTGCTGGATAGAGCAAAGGAGTTTGTCAGGCACATCATACAGTCTACTCAAGCCATATCGGGAGCCACCACAATTTCCTGCACTGCAGATGATTTTGTCCGATTTGTCAAATACGCCCCTGCTGATATTGAACTCATTGATTCAGATACTTAAGGGAAAGCCAATAACTCAGCCTAGCTTGCAATGAGGCTAGGACGAATCACAGCCTCGGTGTCCCAACCATCATGAACAAACCAAATACTGACCCGTCTGCACTCATTTCTAAAATAATGGGAAACAATTTACCCGTTACTACTCCAGCTCTCGATTGGGTTCCAGAAAAGAGAAATGTGCCCGTTCTTTATACACTACGGTTAATTGAAACAGTGCTTATTACACTCAGGTGCAGAGACAGATGTGAATTTATGGTGCACAGAATTGTGACATTGTGTTGTACACTATAAAAGGCTTCCACATTATCAGTGCACCCTTTGATGAAATAAGTTTGCAGAAATTGTGTGTAATGTGTCGCATTTTTCTTTTCGTCATTTCTCTTTCCAGAAATAATCAAGTTGGCACAGCAATAGAGTTCTTATTTTTTCTTTGCATTAATGTTTTGATGTATAGTTTGTTTTAATTGATAATATTTCTTTTTTTCTCGTTCATAATAGCCATAATGTTTATAAATAAATGGTACTCGGAAATGTGCTTATTATTCTTTATTGTAAAATTAATCAGTGTTTTGTAGAGTTGGCAAGGAACTGTCTTGTTATATTCTGGGTAAAAATATAAACTGGTCTTCAACAAATAGATTAACTGCAGTTAAGAAAAAAATTCATACTTTTACCACAAACATATATTTGAGTCTTGAGAACCTGTTTATGTTTTAATATGGTTACTTGGTTCTTGCTAAACACACCAGGTTTTTGCTGCTTTGGCATGGTGGGGGTGTCAACACAGGATGTTTCTTTATGTGCAGGCCTTTGTTTTTGCGCATGAAGCGCTGATGTTCAGTTTCTGATTGGAAAGTAACACGTATTGGGTTAGGATGCTCAATTGTTGGACCGTTTCCTCCGATGAAATGCTTTGTACAGATATAGGTGCACTCATTAACCTTCTCTGGCCCAAAATTTTCCCGTCCACTAGCCGCGCACGACGGTAATATAAATATATTAACAAGACGTCTTGCACGGCTACCCGTCCACATGCCCTGGCCCACTCTCTGCATTTCTTTGGATTGGAGCGTAGCTTTGGAAAAGGAATGAAAGACACGCCATTCATTCTTTCACGATCCCTATATCGACTGTCTGAGTTGCACCTACCCCAGCAGCACTGTATCGCGGGCATTCTGGTTCGATGTCATCGTAAATTATTCGGCAAAAACAGATTCAAAACATCATTTACGGTACGCAACAAACTGTTCATACAGCGTCGCTAAGGAAAAGCTTGTTACGGGTAGCAACAAGACGGGGTACAGGAAGAACTTATTCCGGGTCACCGGGAAACGGCCTATTAGAAGACTATATATCTTCAACACACCCAATGCGGCAATCCCAGACGACCTGAGACGATAGATAAATAGCCCATGCGTGTTTGTTGATTTTATTGCAATAAGTTATTGATTTGTTCATATTTTGGCTGAATATTTTTTATTGAAAGTGTACTACGTAGAATCATAGCGCACATCGCGTTATGAGATCAAGCAGAGCTAAATAATGATGATTGGATCATCGCTCAGGTCCAAACAAAAAATGTATGATTATTTTTTTGATGTCATAAGCTTTGTTTCTTATAACAACCGATGTCAAAATAGATAATAAATATTAAGAAAACATGAAAACATACTACCAAGCAGTCGATCTTACCAAGGCAATAGAGTTAGTGGCTAAAGTGTCTTATTGACGTCTTGCGAAGGTCGTAACCGTACGCGCAGTGAACGAAACATGAGTTCCAATTATACACGACAATTACACAAATGCGCATATGAATAATAATTTTTCACATATACGAATGTTTATGAACAAGTTGAGTTAGTTTACGTGTGAGATTTCGTCAAAGGCGATTTAATCTGGCCAGACACATTTCCAAAAGTTCATGTTTATTTTGTATGACAACATCGGTTGTTGCGCGCACGCGCAGACAAGGTACTTCGCAAACAAACTCTTGCTTTCCATTTTCGACCGAAATGTGGCGCGCTCTCTCTGTAAGAGACAGGAAGCGGCCTTTTGCGGTAGAAAATGCTTGCTTTCCGAATTTAATTTTTTGAGTACATGTGTCATTTTGTCAATGATTATCTTTTGGCAATACCTACCATAGAGTGGGGATTTATATTCAACGGCATCGCATTGACAATTAAAAAAAGATAACACTTATGGAATACTTGAGCCCGGAGGAGCCACTTGGCCTGGTCCTGAGTAGGGCCCGGGTGTGACCCGAGACCTCGAAAACCCGTACTCGTCGTACACTGGCAAAAGTATACCCCGTCGTACAAATACGAGGCCCAACAAAACCCGTCGTACAAGCGGAGAGGCCCAAAAAACATACCCAGTATTGCGGCACATGTATACTACCTCATGTATACTCCACTTGGCGAGTGAAACTGAAACTACGTAATATTTCCAAGACGGGGGTTGCCGTGAACGAAAGTTGTGATTCTTAAAGTTCATGTGACAATTGCCAAATAATCACGAGACAGATGATATCCAAAATAGTGTTGGTCAAAGGATATTCATCTCAATTCTCGACATATATAGATTCGTAAGTACACAACATTGATGAAAAGCTATGGACACTAGAAATGTAATTTACCGTCTCGCACGGCTAGTGCATCTGTTATGAAATTATAGTGTCAAGTTTGCAGTGTATGGAAGATGACAAGGTAAGCGTATTCTAATAGTTTTACAGGTGCAACTTAGTTTAACCTGTACTTACATTTACGTGGATTTCGTGCGGCAGCAGAGGATCGAGAAAATCAGTGTCGGTTGAGGCAATGGCAGAGGGTCGGCACACAACTGATCACGCGTAGACCAGCGTCAAAGGATGTATGTCACTTTGGAGCAAAGTCCATAGAGGCTGCCTTTAATGAGGGACTTTGATTCTCGGTGGCGTGGTCAATCATTAAGCTCGCATTGAAGTGCAAACACTCGGCCCCAGTGACAGCTGTGTGTGTCGGAATTGCAATCTAGCTTGTGATCCTTAAAGTGCAAGTAACGTCTATTTTCGAATCCCTAATCAAAGTTGAATAAGGTGTATTTCAGCCTGTGAAAGACGTTTCCGACAATATTTTCGTCCATAGATGTCGTTTTGTGTGTTTTTTTTCAATATTTCCATCGATTTTTCGGACCGTTTTGGCATATGCGCAAAAAACGACGGCCATTGGCTCCTGAGTTTGTGACGTCATATGTCACCGTCCAGCCGGATAGCGCAGTCATTTCCTCGTTTGTTTACATGGGAACTGTGGTAGGTGTGAGCATAATCGTATTTTATACCGTCATCATGTACATCATATACCGCAACGAATCACATCATTTAATGTGCCATGGAGTACTTGTTCGCCTAGAATACATTAAATTGTGTTAAACTTCTATTATGTTGGGTGAAAACGTCAACCAAAGGGGACCGAGCGATAATACAGGCAGTACTGGAACAGAGGTCTGCACCTCGATTTCAGGCCCGTTTAATGGTTATCAATGATTGATTCACCATTTGCCTGTCCTGTTACGGAGAATATCCTTTCTTGTGCTTTTATTTGATTTAATCGCAAATGAAAACTGATACTACATTAAATGGGGATTTCACTCGATATTTCGTTTTTGCTATAAACTGAATAAAATTTCAATAATTTATATTCTCCTTGACAACAGAAAATATCAATTTTATTTTAAATATTGGCACTGGTTTTGGGAACCGAGACCTATCAAGGATAAGCTGTTACAATTGAATATACCTCTCCAGTGAATTGTACAGGATCCAAGTTCAGTGACATGTTTATGACTACATATATCATAGGCCTTTAAAGAGTTCAAGGCCTAACACTAGTTCTTTGAATTACCTGGCGTACCAACCTCAATAATACATACTTTATCTTGTCCTTATTAGTTCTATATTTATTACTTACACCTAGTACAGTGCATAACTGCCATTATACTTTGCTTTTATTATATGTCAAGGGAGCAAAATGTCCTCATCTTCCTTATATACAGACAACTCCGGAAGTGATGAGCTGGATTACAGCAGTGAGTGTTCGTCTCACCAAGAAGAGGAACTAGGAACCTAAGTGGGGCATACAGACATGCAGATTTGAACCTCCAGCTAAGACAAGGCCTGCAAATTCTCCTCAAAAAGAAGAGGACTTGAGCCGACTGGGTAACAGCACTTGGTATTGGCACATTTCAGTCTAAACATTCAGATATTTTTCTCTTTACTTTACAGTTGTTCTTAAGTCTTGCTTCAAGTCATCTTCTTGTTCATGTTTTATGTCAATTTTTTGTTTGCTGAAAAGCTAGTTATTCATTGTAATTATGTTCTGTACTAGGTGCTCATGTGGGCCAATGATTACAATAGCAGAGAGTAAATGCTGCCAGGAAATTCCACAAGTTCTCGAGAAAGTAAAATCTATGGGCGCGTCCTGTATTACAGCACACCCAGGATTTGTCTCAGGGTTCCTGTGTCCCTCGACACTAGAAATAGCATATAGTGCTTATATCCAGAGGTACAAGAAGAAAGTTACTACTCAGCATGAGTGAATATACTTAAAAATGGTCTGGTTCAGATGATAACTGATGAAAAATATTCATGTACTCTTTTTATTGCAGGTTATTCCGATTCACTGCATATCGGCAGTTGGTACAGTGGTGATGGGGTAATCTAGGCAGACATCATAGAGTGCCACTGCCAGCTTGTTCTGTACTTAAAATTAGAGATGATTTCCCAATGGTGAATCAGTTTATGTTGGTTTCAAACTGCCAGCATTACAATAATAAATGGACAAAAAAGCATTATGTGTCTTATTCTGTTATTTACATTCAGATGATACTACACGCTGATGACAACCAGCAACAAAATTCAGTTAAGGCCAGTCCACCTAATTTATTATACCATATGCATAAAATGATAGGAAGCATCAATTCCAAAATCATGACATACCTGCAGGGCATCTTGTTCCTGTATCCTGTATCTCGTACAAAAGATATTTAATCACTCAAATAACAGTATGTTAACAGTTGTTTAATAATTTTTGCAGGATATTTTATATATCCTGTGCCATTGCACATCAATCATCATGATTAAATTTCGCGGGCACATTATACAAAAAATGCTTATGCAATTCTGCTCACAATACCAACAATGTCTGGTTCTTCTTCACTTGTCTGTGATAATAGAAATGGCAAAATATATACACCAGTCCAACATATATATTTACAAAATTAATTCTCAGCAAGCCACAAAGAGGAATCATATAACAGTGTTTGAGTTTCACCACAGCTTAGCTTACCTTAGACCCATTTAACATTCAAATTAAGTCATAAAGCCATACACATGCTGGATGATTTGAAAATAAAAATGGTTAATATTGTTGTTTAACATCACTTTCAACATCAGAGGTCATATTGTGGCGGTTACCTCACCAATGATGTTTAAGATGATAGGTCCACAACTGTGGTCTAGCAGGGTGGGTGTTTGTCTAGTTTCCCAAATGTGGCAAGTTCAAATCCCACTGTGTGCTATGCATGGTGGTGCCATTTGGGCGATAGGATCTTAAACTCCAATGTTTGTTCGTCATCTTACACCACCAGTTTGAAATGACCTTTGATGTTCAAAGTGAATTTTAACCCCAATATTTACCATTTATTTTGTAAGTATGATGATAAGAAATAGTTATGTCCTTGTGCACTTGTTAACAGATAGGTAAAATTAAATGTTACAAGCTTGACTTAGCTGAAGCCAAAGCTGAAAAATAAACAGAGCTTAGATATTACTTGTAAACAAGCAAATATCAATCGGCCAACCACCAATATAATGGTTAGGCCACCCACCATCAACTCCATCACCACCCCTCCCCTACCCCATCACTACCACCACCATCATTCATCATCACCTTTAGATACCTTACTACATGACTCATCTAAAGAAGAAACCTCTCCATATGCTGCCTCTCAGCCTCCTCCTTGTCAGGGTAGTCATACATTTCAGCAAGTGCACCTGGTTCATTGGTCATCACGGATGTACTTATTGATACTCGTGTGCCTATCGGTGATGATGCAGTCCTTGGTCATCCAAACGAAATGACATGCTTCGTTTGAGGCCCTAGATGCGAATTATTGCAGTACTGGTGCTCACATATTCGCACAATGATGATACAGACTGGAAGACATAAGGGTAAAGTTATATGAAGCAAATTTGACAGTAGGCCAGAACTGACTCACTGAGCACTGGGCATCGTCCGAGGATTGTTTAGGACAAGTGTAAGCTACTGTCAGGCTAGCATACATCTACATATTGCAGCCTGACGAGACAAATCTATATGTTATCTGTGAAACAGCCTTATAAAACTTGAGCCGCCCCACACTGATCACTACCGGCCATGTCAATTTTGTCAACGGGCAAGTGCAAATTCTGTTTTCAAAATCAGTACGGAAGCATAACTAATGAATTCTAATTCGACTTTCATATGGGAAATGTAAGGATGAGTATACTTACAGATTCTCTAGAAACCATGGATACAAAAAACGCTGATGAGTTTCTGTAAATAGCGATAAATTAGTACGACAGCTAGTTCGCGAATAGAAACGGCGTCCGTGGTAACATAGATCTTCTGGTGACATATGACGTCACAGCGCCTTCGTTCATCTTCGGTGTGTGGTCGGGAAGTTCCGGAATGTGTTGTTTGTTTTTGCTTATTTCTTGTTTACTACGCGTCGGATCGAAAAAAGAACTGCAAATTATTGATCAGAAAATCGCGTTCTATAAGATCCCGAAAATTCATATTTTACCCATTACTTGCACTCTAATAAAGGACTGACGCATGAATGAGGATGTCTTATATGTGTGGATGTCAGGACTTACACGTGTGTACCTATTTGTTCATGTCCCTGATCATCCCGATCCAAGCATAACGCGGCCACATGACTGAAATCATTCGTGAAGCACCCAGATGCCTCCGTAGAGGTGCATCAGTGATGTATTTTGAGGAAGTGTTCCTTGACGTTCTGAAGGATATCTAATTGTGCCATTGTTTTATGAGGCTTCCGTCTCTGTGGTGTCAATATATGATACAGAAGATAGTTAGCAATGAAATAGTTCAGCTCGCGTTTGAGCAGCTCCTGTCTGTTAGTGTAAGTACGATGCCATATTTGAGGAGGAGTATAAGCAGGCTACATAGAGGGTGTGTATACGGATTCGTGCGCGGTTTAGTTTTCCGATTCGCCGTCCCGGAGAGAAGGGATGGTATAATAGATGGTACATTGTGGTACTTAACCCGAGGTTTTTTCGGTAATTTCAGGATGATGAATGCCTGATAACAAGCCCGGCTTCTCGGGTCGTGATTGAGGGGCTTAGAGGCGAGATTTGGACGGTAACGGTGAAGTAGTCGCATGGGCAAGCGGAGAATCAAGGGTGTTAACAACAGAGGTGATGATGTCAAGATGGGACAAATGATCAATGCCACCACCAGCATTGGTACATATGATGTAATAAGGGTGTAGTGTTTTTTAGCCTTTACCTGTTACTTTGATGTGGGTTTTCTCCCTTGTTCTGCCGCCGGTAGCCAGGAGCCATGTCCCAAATCAACAAGTTTCAATTAAAGCCGACGGCTGACACTCAAGAGCTGATCAGGCAACGCTAAGTTAAGGCAGTGGAAACGACATAGCTGTCACGCGTCATCTCACGGGCGAAATATCTCTACCATACACCAAATATATCTCTATAATAATTCAACTTTCATGCCGGTAAAATCTGTGTGTACAATGTAAGCACTAACTTCTGTGTAGTTCAAGCGATAGGATGTGAATTTAGCCATCTCTTATCTCGGCCTACGGTCGATATCAGGCGATGCTTGCATAGTTGGTTAGTTAGTTTAGGGTTTAACGGCACACGAACGGTAATGTGGTATATGGTGCCTAACGATGTTTGCTTAGACTTTTCAGTTTGACTTACCACAGCACCAATATACAAATGTCAGTGGCAATAACTACGAGCATTAAAATTTACTAATATGCCATGGCCTACTATTGCGCCCCCTACCCCCTACCCGACACAGAGACAAACCTTCTGTTACGATCCAGATTTTGAGCTGCTAGTTAGGAAAGTAATATAGTACGAGATTTATGAATATGATTAAGCGTGATGTTATTGCTAGTTAGGAAAGTAATATAGTACGAGATTTATGGATATGATTAAGCGTGATGTTATTGCTTAAGGGAGAGACTTTTATCTTTACCGTGGCTTACTCATCTAGCTTATTTATGAGTAATGTTGTTCCTTTTTTATTTGACATTGATGGCCGAGTGATGTATGCGTGGCAGTCCAATTCCCCTTTCTTGATTAAGTGGGATATGTTTTATATGCTTTATATGCCAAGTTAATACTTTTGTCCTCAGAATCCCCTATCTTGAATAAGTCGGCTACGCTTTATATGACATGTTGATGCTTTTGTCCTCAGAAACCCTCCTATGCTGCGTGATTGCTTTATTTTAGCATCCCTCGTAAACCATTTTTAGTGCTTTGTCCTCGGATCTCTCGTAAAATGCATGCGTTGAAGGGGTAGATAAATGTCATGTGGTGAATTACTTATTATCTTTATTGGAAGTAGTTAAGTAGATCCTAGCGTATAAAAGACGAACAAAATAGCGCACCAACACAGAAGCTCCACAGAAGCTCCACAGAAGTCCACAGACGTCCATCGAAGCCACAGAAGTAGGACAGCCAGACTCCAAAAGAGGCTGACTCTCGTCAACTTCCCGATAGGCTTCAGAAGAGACTTAAGTACTTCTACTTTGTGCTGTGGAGTGAAATAGAAAAATAAACCAACTTTGGCTTGAAAATGGAGTCCTTCATTTACCTGTGCACCTACAAACGTGTTGGTAAGGGAAGTAAAACGAACGCGCAATAGGAGAAGAAACAATAATATCTTAGCCTTACCCCATGGTGCGATACTCGACAAATTCGAGATAGAAATGCAACAGAAACAACTGGACTTATAAATGGGCTGTCTGTAACATGCCTGCTGAAACGATCGGCAAGTCGTAAAAAAACCCTGAAGTCTGTGGTAGATATGTTAATCACCGCCTTCATTCCTGACCCGAGGAGTTAGCTCTAGTAGTATTTAGTTGTTACGGGACATGGTGAGGAGAAGAAGAGATTGTCGGCAACTTGAGGATCCCTTTATATCCGCCTCAACTTGTGTCATCGAAGATTAACTAATTTGATGATAAATCATGATATAAAGAAACGAGGAATATAAATGTAAAGGCTACTCCGACTGGACATCGCATACTCATGACCAAAGGGCAAAGTCTCTGTTGTAGTGCGTCGAGCACAATTGGAACAAGTCAATTGTCGGTAGGTTATCAAACAAATTGCGCTGAAGTGTCTAGACGTCAATGTAAAATCCACGCAAACAATTTGTTCGATAGAAGCAAATATCTTTTAAGGAAATGTTACCGCCATATCTAAAGCAATCCACCTCAAACAACAATTTATATAACCTCTTGATTAGTGGTAGTTCACACAAGAATTGCGTGACAGTCAAAATGAAAGGAAGTCGCGTCTGAGGAGTATCGCTTGCCACAGTTGGCATTTAACCTTTCTCTGCTCTGACTAACATATCTTCATCAATTCATAATGAATTAGTGACATGCAATTGCCTTCATTAATTATATATCACGAATACGATATTCCTGATAATGTATTTATTTCCGAATAATACACTATCAAGTAGCTGTTGTGTAATCTGCTTTAATTTGACACCTCATCAGATTAGTATCATTGATATATTACTTTCCGTATGATTCCCTTGTATCAAACACAGCTACACCTCACATGGGTTCAGTTTAATGGCTATTTTACAATATATACCTAAATATCTATGGGCTGTTCTTCTGTATGTCAAATATTCAAAACTTTTACCTCTGCCATTGAGCGGATCATTCAACCACCTTAACAATATGAAGATGACATCAGCACGTTCATCTGATTCTTTGCACTATAACGTATCCCCGTTGCGCCCCAACACTTTTAATTTTAAGTATATAACGTGATACTGTCGATATGATGTCCATGCTGCCGAAACTGTGCTTGAGAATAAGAGGGCCTTCGTTGGAACTAACCAATAAGCGTTGGAAAACATGATCATTACAATCGCCTCCACAAAGATCGCTCTCTGCAAAACGTTCATCGCATCACAGTTCATTTAGTTATGTTCTGAAGCTATAAATCTGGATTTGGAGTTACATATGGAACAAAATTTATGAATAAATTCCTGATGCAGATATTACATCTCAGTTTAGGAATTTTAATTGTTAGTTTGCTTTCAAAAACTAATAACTGTCACACGTTCATCATATTTTACTGAAAAGCAAGCAATAAAGACAATAATCAGCAAACAAACATCAAAACTATGATCATAAAATCCTCGGACCTTTTTCTTCATCTTGCTTAAGCACTACATCCGTTTCTCACCAGTTCAAAAACGAGGCCTAAAACTGTCCGCAGTGAAAATTTTCATGACAGAATTCACCTTCATATATTGACTGTTGGGGGCATCTGACCTATCATAATCCTTCAAGTAGCCAGGGTAATTAATTGTGATCATGCAAATATGTGCCAACACAATTCCTTATAAATCATTTCTTCTTCCAAAGCAATGGTCACTTCAAAACACAAACGTCTCGCTTTTTATGGGCTGCAATAGTTCTAGGCAACTACACAGGCCAAGTTCGTGCAGAGTCAGGCTAGTTAACTGCATGCTGTTTCTTGCATATATTTGGTCCAACCTTCTATGCTGTTATCTATCCATCGATTCCCATTCCCTTTATATAAGATGTTACACTCATTACACATATAGTCTACTACATAGCCTTAATCAACTAATATGAGGTAGCGCCTGATAAGCAAGAGGAATGTGATCGCCCCTATCGACATAATCATTAATTACAACGTCATGTGACCGTCATGAGTACTAGTTATTTTATATAGTATTTTCGTTGAAGTCATAGATTGGTTCGATGCGTATTGGAATATAATTGCATATTGCAAGTAATAGGATGAAAATGGAGTGTCCAATTCTGTACGCTCTACTGGAATGCAGGATCGAAACTCGTCGTCATATATTCATCAATGACAACATTTCTGATCCTGGTAATTCACTGTTACTATGGTTTGAGCGACGTTAATCTACATAGTTAAGGCCCGAAGTATAATTTCCCTGATATATATGATAAGAAAACATCATGCATCGATCAAAAGGAACTATACCAAACTGATTTGTGTATAAGTTCAAGATCTGAAAAACATTCTGACAGTGTATTTGTGATATAACCGCGGATCTATTCGGCTTAAGTTTATCTCAATGATTATTTCTTATTTCTTAGGATGGTCACCTATTCAACATCAATATGTTGAATTAGGTTTTTATTATAATTTCATTTGATACTTTAAATTGTGTAGTGTGTCAGTCAATGACCAGATCAGCGAGCGCCTTACAATGTATACTATTGAGTGGTGAAATGCTGATAGTCATCGTGTGTATTGAATGGCAACAAATAGTGATATAGATGTTGTTGATGAGCAATGGCATATTATGGTAGCAGTCTGTACTGACAGAGTTGGTCTTATGACCATTAATATTGACCACTAATTTTATGACTCATAATGTCAATCTATTTATCAATTGATAATCTTACTCAAGGCAACTTTGGATATGAGTTGGAAAATTGATATAAATGCGGTACGATGTACCTGTCAATATATACCTTTAATGTGAATGGACAGATTCGATTAATAAGTTACGTCCAGTGAGTGATTACATTGATTAACAAAAGATGTGAGTATTTTGAACACATGGTGCTTATTGTATTCAAGACAAAGATTGCACTCCAAAGAGAAAATGTTCACTGAAACGGACAGTAAACACTCGATTCAACTGCTTTAGCACCACCATCTATAAAATTCGCATACAAATCTGGAAAATATACACATCTAGAAATGACAGTCGATTAAATTCGAGCTCAAATATTTTCTGAACATGCTTCCTAGTTGTCATTACTTTTACAAATTCTTTTATCATGTCATCACCAACGCCTTCGCCATGTAAGATGATGACTGAGGTCCGCATGACAACTCTTAAGTCGTATGAGCTATATTACACAATAAGGGACGGTTCATTGTGAACAAAGCAGCATTATTTTTATCCTTATGTTGATTGTGGCGCTTCATTGAAAAATTAAGGGACATGATATGAATGTGAGCGGTTTTATGATATTGCACTAATGAGCCACACCAAATATACCCATTAACATCACTATAAGTCCATCAGTTACTCGTTATTGTGCGAGCTAGGCATTGTAACTAATTGGCTCTAATATCAAATCATTATCATGTTTCCATTGTACTGCCAGAAAGCTTGGCTGCTGTGTTGCTGGGAACACCTGGCAATTATCATCCTGGTCTACGTATTCCACTATGAAAAATATATATCAGGCCATGGAATAAAATAGGCACAGGCGCACGGCACTTACTATTTTTGTGGGATTCATAAACAGCTCACAACATACCGTCCCGATCCCAGTCATAAAATATTTGCGTTGTGCGTTGAATGAATATTACGACAACTGGTGTGACTGCACGAACATTGGTTTCATGCTGCTTGTTAACACTGTAACTGTAGTTTGTGGCATTTTAAATCAATTCAACTCGGTGCTGAACATTTCATAAGCACGCATTACCAATTGGCAGCAATATATGAGAACATTATATATTATGGTGCTGAGCAAATGGAATGCTGAAGAATGTGGTATTTATCTTAACAGTTCTGTCGCGTAACGAATCTTAATTGAACCAATGACGCATATTAACGATGCAGCCGATATCAGGCATCTATTGATACATGCTGATGCTATATCAAGCGGTAGTAGAGCAGCTTCTCAAAAGTAATCTCAACATACTTGTTGTGTCCTCACGCCGCTGGTTGGTACCGAAAACTGAAGCATACGAAAATTAGTTGAATGCTAACGCAATTGAATTGGCATGACATATAAACCTTGATTTAACTCTAGGTTACGGTGCGGAAATTTGACTATTCCCTGGAGATGATTTACCTTGCGATGATTGATAACGGTGGCTCTGCCTCCTGTTTTCAAAGGACGTGAACTATGTGTGATCAAATGGTGTAGGCACATCCGATCTAAATGTATGCCGAACTCGTAGTCCAAAAAGTGATTTAAAACTCGTTACTTAATTCATTACAACATAATCCCGAGGAGAATGTTATTTCTCAGGCAATATTGTTTAAGGCGACCAAGTAGTTATTTCATCATAATACATATTGTTCTTGGAAACAGTAAGGTGATGAATTCCTCCAACATACACAGGAAATTGCGTAGATTATAGGATTACTAAATTTCAAATGCACATGTTTTTTAGATTTTAAAGCATGCTTAAAGGTAAAAATAACATTACTTGACCGTGCAAATACAGCTTAACATTAAATTCATATGGCAGTGAAAGCACATACAAAACTGGTACTTGTGCTTAAATGCTCCGCTCCCAAGCTCGATTATTCCGCAGCAACATTACCGAGACATCACCATCCATTGGTACAACAGAATAGTCTTAATAATAATATCATAAACGGGAAACTATGGAAAAATGACATAATTAGGTGATTAGGAGTGCCCTACGATGGCCATTTGAATGGTAGGGATTTCAGCTTCCTGTCTTACAGAATTATTTGTCACGTGACAGAAACAGAACCATCGTTTCAATACACATACATATGCTCTGCGATAATCAGAATTCATCCAGCAGTAGACGAGTGGATTTAGCCAAGCATCTGTGAGCATTACATGATTAGCCCATGGTAATGCTTGAGATGTCACCCAGGAGGGCATGGTCGGGTCCTCTGGATCAAACATTATGTTGATGATGAGAGTCCAAAATATGATGTGGAGAGATATAATAGCTAAACTCATTCGTGTGAACCGCCGGCTATGTAGCAAACGATTGACATTTACAGATGTTTGCCCAATAGCTATACGCGCCTGCCTGCGATAGAAAATTGACGTCAAACTAAATAGAATTGTGTTCCCAAACAAACCAATGAACACGTGCGCGTTGGTAAAGTATTTTTGAACCCAGTTTGGCAGTAACTGGGATGA
Organism: Urechis unicinctus; assembly: GCA_034190875.2. NCBI lineage: Eukaryota > Metazoa > Annelida > Polychaeta > Xenopneusta > Urechidae > Urechis > Urechis unicinctus. The sequence continues at coordinate 27,364,162 of CM067357.1, read as the reverse complement.
GGATTTTTCTGTGGCAACTTCGAAACTTGAAGAAAGCAAAACTTGCGAACAGTATAAAACAGAAAATGTTAAAAAGAAATATAGCCAAACTTATAGTACAGATATCTTGACCCGAAGTTTTGTCATCCACACTTTGTACTTGAATGGCAGTAGTATTGCGATCAGTCTGTCTGCAGCAATAATCAGTAATGTGTAAAACGATGTTGAAATTGCCACCGAGTAGAGGATACGTTGCAGACTTTTTCCAATCGATAAACACCTGTTATGAAAATCGCCGGTGCCAAGAGCAGGTTTGACAGGGTGAGTCCTGTGATATAGATGCGACCCTTCAATCCAGTGGGAACGTTCCTCTCTGAGACACGACCTTTATTGTCACTGTGTTACTGATAACTACCATCAGAAAGATGATCCATCGGAATCCATCCACGGCAATGTTGTTGTTACATGGAAGGCTCTTCAACGGACTGCTGGTCATGTACTCGCTGGACGTAGATTCCATGTTCTGCACTACTCTCAAACCTTGGTGATATATCGGATTTGTTTTGGTATATTTTACTCCGGTGCTGCACTAGTATTCTGCGCTTTTGCTTAATGCAAGCTTGTTTTGTATGCGGTTGTAGATGCATTGGGTGTTAGCAAGGTGATATGGGTGTGGTTAAGTATTTCTATGCCAGTGGATTTCCTAATCATCGCCCGATCGGGCTAGCGCAATATTTCGCCACCCGGGATATTTTATGCTGCCGATTGGAGGTTGGCTGCAGCAAGCTGCAGCCTGGTGTCTTCATGAATAATTGATAACAAAATTTAAGCTACAGCCAATCGTTGGTCAGCGTGCGACAACGAACGCTTCATCAAGCCATTCGGACATTGCTAGCGCATTTGGTTTTTGTCACTCGTAATTTCAACAATAGATTAAACATTGGCAATGTAAATATTATTACACCCAGTCGCACAACACTGTTATTCACTAGAAGGCCAAAAGTTATGGAAGCATCCCAGTTTAGTTAAGAGGGGGTCTCTATGGTACCTGGGGGATAAGCATGCCAAGGGCTTCAGCGAACATCAATAGCATTTTGGTGCATTTTTCAGTTACAATTTGGGCCAGTGGTTTTACATTCGGGCCACTGACTCAGACTGCTTAGCACGAAGGGGCTAGTAATATTTTTGGAACTTGTCGAGCCCTGGTCACCTACCGCTGAGGGCTTAAATATTACCCACATATTCATAGGTCACATATTGTCTGACCATGGTCATTGTAATTATGTCATTTTTTCCACTTAAAAAGATAAATAAATGGAAAAAAGAATGTTCATTAATTAATACCGCGTAATCATGTGTTATTGGAATTCTTTAAAGCAAATTGAGAACTATTTAGCAATTACTTTTCATTATTTGGAAGCATTAAATGATATATTCATGAATGTTGCAGGACATGAAATGGTTTTTACAATCTAGATATAGAATCTCAACTACAACATAGAGTAGAATTGGTTTAAAAAGCTTCTTCTATGTCCTCCATGTATTACTACGGGTGAGATCAACAGAACTGCTGATACCACAATGGCGCTTTCTTTAATGCAAAGGGTGTGCTCACCAAGTAACGAAACCTGGGAATTTTTAACAAGCTATGGTCGAGGCAATTAGTATTGACTGATGGATGGGGTGTAAATTTAGCATTATCAGTACCTCAACCATATGGTATTATCTCCTTATCAATGCATTGGACATACAATTACATTTCATTCATGGATCATCCTTTTCAGCCATACGATTTGATCCTAACAACGTAACATCCATGGGTATGTAACGAAGGTTACTATTCATCCTGGCGAATTGAAAGATATTTCAATGGACAGAATACAAACAAAACACCCTGCAGGTCAACAATGGGGAATGAGAGACTGTCAGGCCTGTCAGGCATATATATATTATATATATATATATATATAGATATATATATATATATATATAGATAGATATATAGATATATATATATATATATATATATATATATATATATTATATATATATATATATAGATATATATATATTATATATATATATAAGAATATATATATATATATATATATATATATATGTCATATATATACATACCTACACTATTACACATGTAATGAATGCGCGCGTATATATATATATATATATATATATATATATATATATATATATATATATATATATATATATATATATATATATATATATATATATATATATATATATATATATATATATATATATATATATATCTATATATATAGCCTATATATATATGTATATGCATATATATGTATGTATATATATACATATATATATATGTATATATTATGTATATATATATATATATATCTACGTATCTATTTATGTATGTATATATATCTATATATATCTCTGTATATATATATATATCATGTATATATATATATCTATATATATATATATCTCTCTCTATCTATATCTCTCTCTATCTCTCTCTCTCTATATATATATATATATATATATATATATATATATATATATGTATGTGCTTTCCTCCATTGATAACCAGATCGACCTGCAGAACAGATATACATCCAGCCCACATTGAGACCAAGCCTGCACCGAAAACCATCCAGCGTTCACGTTATATACGTAGAAAATATATGATGGGGAGCAACGGGGACACTTAATAGTGCAAGGAATCAGATCATCGTGCTGTCAGCTATATATTGTTAAGGTGGATTTGACGCAAGATAGGTAATCTGGGACATTTACTATATAAAAAAGCGAACCTTGTTTTGAATGATCCGCTCAATGGCAGAGGTATGAGTTGTGAATATTTGACATACAGAGGAACAACCTATAGGATATATTGTAAAAATATCCATTAAATTTGAACCCAAGTGAGGTGCATCTCTGTTGGATACAACGGAATCAAACGGAAAGTAATGTGTCACCTTTCCAGTGATATTAATCTGATCAGGTGTTACATAACAGCAGTTTACACAACAGCTACTTAATAGCGTATTGTCCGGAAACAAATATGTCAGAAACTTATCCGAAATATCGTATCACTAAACATATTCGTGATATATAATTATTAATGAAGGCATTTGCATGTCACTAATTAATTCATTAAGACATTGTCAGGGTAGAAAAAAGTTTAACGCCAGCTGTGGCAAACAATACAGCTCAGACGCGATTTCCTTTGATATTGACTGTCACGCATAGCTTGTGTGAACTACCACTAGTCAAGAGTTTATAAAAATGCGCTTTCGTATTTCGATTTGATTTGAATTGCTCATATTATGTAGGTAACTTTTTTGCACAAGATATTTGTTTCAATCGAACAAATTGGTTGCGTGGATTTTACACTGACGTCGAGGGCAAGTAATTTGATTACCTACCGACATTTGACTTATTCAACTTGTGCCCGGCGCACTACAGAAGAGATCGCGCCCTTTGGTCATGAGTACGCGATGTCCATTCGGAATAGCCCTTACATTTGTATGCTTCGTGATGTTGCTTCATATCATGATTTATCATCAAATTACTTAATCGTGAATGACACAAGTTGAGGCGGGCTGGTAACAGACATATATGCGCCATATATGGTGATGTCTATTTACCAGTCCAGATGTTTATATTTATTCTGTTGGTTTTCATTTTCGCATTCGTTGAGCTCCGCCTCTGTCCAACCCACACACACGCACCACACACACTATATTTGAGCCACTTCAGATTTACGCATGAGCCATTGGAAACAATAATATAACCTGGTTTGATGGTTCGCCTTTGAAATTCTTAGGCTTTGCTTGTGGATTGTATATAGAACAACATTGCATTTCCCTGCGGAATATAATGTTTTGATTCACAGTCTACGTTTCGATTATTTGCAGGATCAGCTTTGTCATTGTAATCGATGATCCGGACAATCAAGCAGTCGGAAAGCAGTTTCTACCGGCACATGTTCCTGTTCGTGACGATTCCAAGTAAATACCACAAGTAATGATAATTGAACAATCACCTGCTAATAAGACGCAATCAATTATATAATTTAAAGATGAAGACTTTGCAATAAGTTTACGAGTATCTTTTGTTACATCACCAATAAACTGGCGGTATGTATAAAGCTTTACTAGCTCTTGCACGAATACCAAATTAAGGTTGACTAATGCATACAATTCATGTTATATATCTCAAGGATCAAAACTTCCGTCACTAACCATGTTGACAAGCGGCACTTAATTACCGAAAGATCGACGAGACACTGACAACGTACGTCTACAAGGAGAAAAGGTTCAAATATCCAGCATATGAACGGATAATCCCGGATGAAGTTAGATAGCTACGCTATATAACCATTATATACAGCAGGTATGATATGACATGTTTGCTCGTTCTTGATATTGTTGGTAGCTTGTTAGCATTTTCTTCGTAAGATGACCATATCACCCCAAGGGCGTGGTAGTACCACGAATAACAACTGCAAATTAACTGACCATCCAATAATGAGTGTCTCTAGAACAAAAATCTATGCCGTAGTGAAACATGTGCCCTTCCCGCTACCACATCAAATTACATTGAATGCTTGACAAGTTAATTAAATCTAATCGGGTTACCATTTATGGGGGTTCGTTTAACATTCGGAAAGCGACATGACTCACTGTGGGGCTCTGGCACTTTCGGATTTATGTTCTTGCGTTGCTTTAGCTGCTTCTGTTTTTTCTTGATATATTATGTGATGCGTGGCGGTCAATTGTATCTAGTTCTCCATCAACTGTCTAGTTCTGCATTCGTTTATTTTTGTTGAAGCGAACAGTGTGTCAATAGAGAGGCTTCCGCCGCATGATCTCACCAGTGTACACGCCAAACCTCATGCAATCCTGGAAATGGTTTGCAGAACGCTAATCTCTTGATATTGGACATCAGCATGATGAAGAGCTGATGATTACAAATGCATTGAGCATTGTGAACGGGGAACAATTCGTGTATTGCATATCGGATACTAACCCTGCTCTCATGGATAGTCATTGTGGGGTTTGTGTTGCTTATTGGAAGTCAAATATATCATCGCAGAACACATTCGCATTTAAGATGTCTCAGCTCCCACAATTAATCTGCATTATATATAACGGTGAAGAGTTACACTTTTGTGTCTGCAGCATGATCTTCATATGTATTTTTAGGTTGCGCGGTTTACTGAACGACTTTCCACAGATGTCACAATTATATGGCCTTTCACCAGTGGGTGTCCTCATATGAATTGTAAGGTGATGTCGTCGAGGGAAAAGCATTCCATAACTGCCATGGTTTCACGGGGTGCGTTTTCTTATGTCCTGTTTTAAACGACTTTCCACAGATGTCCTATATGGCCTTTTACCAGTGTGTGTTCTCATGTGAACTTTAAGCGTTTGGCCCTGGGCGAATAGCTTTCCACATCTATCATATTTGTATAGTCTTGCCCTATGCACTCTTGTTGGTAATGTAAGGCCGCTTGAAGAACAGGAAACCTTACCACCAATGTCATTTTTATGCGGTGTTTAACCAGTGTGCATTATTGGATGCGGCATTGTGAGGATTGGGTTGACACTAAGGAAGCCAGGGTCACGCAGTACCGACACAAAACAGTTAACTGGTTTTGGGGTCGGCAACTACAACAACAATCCAGGCTATTGGCCTCTAGTTGCCGAACTGATTTTCTTTAAAACAACAACAACAACAATCCAGGCTCGAGTTGTATCTTCATACGTCGTCCATTAATCTATCTCCATAATACGTGCCAAAGCTTTACAGCCTTCATCAGCATTTACTTCACCCAACCAACACTTGGCCTGCCTGCCTGTCAAATCCATGAATGATGCCAAGATTTTGACTGGTCCTTATAAGGATTGACTAGGGTCTTCATCCTGCCTTTGTCTTTCGTCTAACAGTAGGGGTGATCATTACGCTGCTTATATACACGAATAAAGGATGCTCCATAATAATCAACGGTGGCGCCGGTATGCTAAGCATAGTTATCGTCAATGAATTACAGTCTTCATATGCACCTCTATACCAGCAAGTTAATCATTAAGTTGACCTTCATACGCTTCAATGTTGCTCGCTTCATTCATTGACGAAAACCATATCACGAAGTCTCTGCTTCAAAAAAGGTAAAAGCCACAAGTATATCACACTTGTTTCAACATCTCGTTACGTTGTAAGATACGTTTCCAATTCAGCATATTCTTCGATAACTTAATAACAATATGACTGTTAGAATCGACAACTTCATACTGTGAAATATTTGTGGTTCAATAGTAAAGGTCGATTCAATATGTGTAGTTTCTTATTTTAATAGCATGACTAACAAGATTGGGAGGAAAAGACAATTTATACTGTTACCATGATCCTGGATCTCATATGTCAGAGCATCAGTCAATTTCAGTTACAGACTTATGCTTACCATCCGTCTGTCTTCATCATAGATCAAGGTAACCAATGATTTCGTCTCCTATTTCAAATGCATTCCATCAGTAAGGGATAATCATCAGGTCATTTATGAATGAAATATATCGCTGGAAATTAAAAGTGTTCAACTCCATTACCTCGCATTCATTGGTTAGTGTTGACCCATTTAAATTCAGTGACGGACGAGGAGACTTCATTTCGTCTGTTATTGACGTCTGTGTTGTAGCTGAAAAAATCCTTCAATTCCGGGAAATTGTCCTCATGTTTTTATCACATGTCAATGTACAGCGTGCATTCTAGATTATTTCCGTTCATTTGGCTTTTAATATGAACCCTTGACAGCTGTGGAATTGAGAAGCTAACCAATTTCGTGATATAATAAAATGAAATCCTCACAGCTGATAAACACTCATACATAGCCATGCATGTTAATAAGACCATCCATACTTCCTTGTTTAATTATGGAATAATGCATAGCAATAAGCTACTAACTTCACTCTCTTTATACTAAGCTGGGTTGAAGTACTGTAATAAGTAATCATGTGAAGCGTATATTTTGATGCCTTCAGCCTTTAGACTGTGTAAATGAGTGCTAGAGTTTATTGTCCATCACGTTTTTCTACCGTTTAGACCAACCGCACAAAGTTTAATATGGAAACAGATGCTACGCTCTACAACACTTTTATATAGTAACATTTCAGACAAACATAAAGATGTCTCAATAGTCTGGCGATCTGTGAAACGATTCAGCCATCACTATCGAATCAATTAGTCTTCTTTGTGTGTATTTCTATCAAATTTGTATGGTCTTTCAACAATGTGTCCTCATATGTTATATAAGACGGCTCCCTGTAGATATAGGCTTTCCGCAAATGTCACATTAACGAGATTTTTCACCAGTATGCGTTCTCATATGTTCTTTAACATAACTTCCACGACTGAAAGACTTCCCACAAATATCACATTTGTGAGGTTTTTCGCCGGTATGCATTTTCATATGTCGTCCAAGATGGCCTCCTTGAATGAAGGACTTTTCGCAGACGTCACATGTGTACGGCTTTTCACCCGTATGCGATCTTGTATGTGTTTTTAGGCTGCTCATTTGCGTGAAAGTATTTCCGCAGATATCACATTTACATGGCTTGTCACCTGTGTGCGTCCTCGTGTGTCTTCTAAAATGGCATCCATAAATAAACGACTTGCCACAAATGTCACATGTGTACGGTTTTTTACCAGTATGCGTTCTCGTATGAATCTTTATATGGTTTTTGACAAGTGTGCGTTTTAGTATGTTTTTTAAGGACTCTCACTTGAGTGAACGACCTCTCAGAGATATCACATTTATACGGTTTTTCACCAGTGTGCGTTGTGGTATGTGTTTTTAGGGTGCTAATTTGAGTGAACGCCTTTCCACAGATAGCACATTTATACGGTTTTTCACCAGTATGCGTTCTCCTATGCTTCTTTAGAGAGCTACCATGGTTAAAACACTTTCCACATATGTCACATTTGTAAGGCTTTTCACCGGCATGTATTCTCATGGCTTCCATGAGTGAAGGACTGTTCACAAATGTCACATGTGTACGATTTTTCACAAGTATGTGTTCTCGTATGTCTTCTTAGGTTCCACATGTCAGCGAACGACTTTCCACAGATATCACACCCATATGGTTTGTCACCAGTGTGCGTTCTCATATGTCGCTTAAGATTGTTTCTACGATTGAAACACTTCCCACAAATATCACATTTGCAAGCCTGGCCTCTGGAATGCGGTATTTTATCATTTGTTTGGATTGTTCACACAAGTGAAGGCCGTCCCAAATATGACACATCGGATCACCCATACGTGCGTCGTCTCGGAGACCATCGTATGATTCCCAGCACCACAATATATATTATCGTGCACATTCATTTCCCTATCACAAATCCGATTTGGGGTGTCCTTATTCATTTCACATCCTTGTTATTCGTGCTTCTCGAGCACTCCAGACTTGATGACGATGGCACTATTGGCTCCTAATTCACAAGGAATATTGCCAGAAATGTCACCAGGCGATGACCCGTCTGAGGTGCTATGATCAATGCTCCCTCTTTTATAATCCTAGAGCAATGTAGATTTATGTTAGACATCATCAGGGACCTCCAGTTTTATCATGGCTTTGACGTCTTCCATTCTCGTGTATTCACTTCCATCTGCTAGTAATGACGATGTGCTGGACATCCCCTGTAACACAGGTTCATGAATCAATGTCTGGATTAGGATAGATAAAAAAGCCATATATGCATTTTTACATTTGGGCGCAAAAACATATATAAACAGACAGTGGGTCACACTTTTTTCCCAACTAGTGAAATTTGTTTACTGTAAGATAAATGGCGACCATACAGAAGAAAACTGCTTGTTTGTTCGGAACATATTATGGGTACAAAGATAAGCATTGAACTTAGTGTTGGCAATATTGGTTATTTGTGGTGAAGACTTTCCTTCAGCATAGACATTATGTTTTTCACACGTAAACTATTTATCCTTTCGGAATACAGCAAACCATTTACAATATGGACATTAAACGCAGAAATGCAGATTTGTTGACGAATATTTTGTCACTGACATTATAAGGGGCCTCCAGTTTTATCAAGGCTTTGACATCTTCCATTCTCGTGTATTCACTTCCGTATGCTAGTAATGACGATGTGTTGGATATCTCCTGTAATACAGGTTCATTAATGAATGTCTGGGTTAGAAAACATAAAAAAAACATGCATTCATTTTTACATTAGGGTGCCATAACATACGTACAATTTCAGTCGATAACGGCTATTTCCAGTAATTTGGGTCATTTTTCTTAAATGGCGAAATTTCCTCTAACAATTAAAAAATGTTCTAGATATCGCGCTTAATGTGTGCTGAATGCTAGCAATATAGAAGTAGACAATTACACTCAGACATATTTGTTCAGAACACAATATGGGTACAAATATTAGCATTAACCAAGTGTTGGCAATATTGGTCATTTGGGCTAGAGATGAGAGTAAAAAGAGAGTTATAATTTGCTCGTAGTTGGATTTAAAATAAGTAATATTCCGTTATAGATGATATAGATTTGGGCCGAGGAATTCGTTTGGTAGGCATCACCAAAAGTATTAGCGATGTCATTGAAATTGGAGGCTCTTGAACCATCATGTTTGAACCAGAAGTGAGGGAGTGCTGTTATTTTCTTTTCCCCTGGTCCTACGAACCATGTCCCATGTTCAGTGCCCATTTGAGCTCTCTGACGGCGTCTCGGCATGCATCATAAAACCATGGTTTGTATATCCGTTTGGAATATCTCATGCATTCTTTGTGGATGTTGTTCAGTTTCGACACAGAGTTGTGGCAAGATTTTTGCTTGCTGGCTTTACTGACGCGTCGAGCTTTTGCTTGGGCAGCTTCGTGCAGGTCCTTATTGACCTCAGTGGGCCGCATTTCAAACCTTTGCGGTCTTGGACAGCATCTCGACCTGCATCGGAAAACCATGGTTTGTATATCCGTTTAGAATCTGTTGAGGATTTCGTATATTATATGTGGCTATATCAATTGTTGAAGCCCGAGGCGTTCGACTGGGGCTGTTTGGGGCAGATCTGAATTTAAAGGAAAGACGGACATTGTCAGTGTCTATGTAGTTTTACTTTTAATTTTAGCTTATGAAAGTTCACTTTCTTGTTTGGTTACTTATTTAAAGTTGAATGAACAGGGTGACTGCATTGTGTAGATATGTCTCTAGCCTTCGTTGTAGTGGTAGCAGGTTTTGGCACATCAGAGGCCACCCTCTTTGGTTGGGCGCTGCCATTTGGCCACGTGTAGTCGGTCTGGGTTTCGACTGACACAGTGGTCTTTTAGACAGCGCTAGCATAAGAGGGTTTGGTGCCCTGCTTGTGCCTCTACTATCTTGCGTGCCCCAGATAATGAGATGCTTCTGGTGTGTTGGATCGCTTGGATTTGCTTCTCCTTGATCCATGTAGGACACAACCAAGAGAATGCTGGATGGTACCCTGCGCAATTGATGCACTTTGTGGCCTGCTGGCAATTGTACTCCTTGTGAACCTCCTGTCTACACGTTGCGCATGCAGCTGTCCTTTTGCAGGTTGAGTTACCGTGGCCGTAACGTTGGCACTTGAAGCACCGCAATAGGTTCGGGATGTAGGGCTCCACGGAGACATTCATGTGTCCGACCTTGACAGCTTTTGACTATTACGTGCTATCAAAGGTCCGGCTTGTCAAATCCCATTGGGATCAATTTTTATCTTTTTTTGCATCAGTAAATTTTGGGGACCTTAAAGCCTCAACTATTTCCGAAGTATCTCAATCTTTTAATTGAGTGCATCTTATGACTCCTCTTTCGGTGTTTAGGGTTCTGTGAGGGGTGACCCCTGTTGGAACCCCCGCGTGCAGCGTTGATTTTAATAGGCATCTCGCATGACTGGGTCGGTGCACTTCGACAAGGAAGTCTTCTGATATTTTTTGGGACGTCAGTCAACCCCTCGATTCCTTTACCTATGGCAAAAGGGCTAAGTGAGGTAATGGGTTTTTCGTATTAATGTGTTATATGGCGCCTAGAAAGGTAAATATATAAGTTTGGCCTGATTAAGTAGTTTCCTTCTAGGATAAATGGCAAGAAAATACCGTATCATCAGGGTAAGGGTAAGTATAGGGTTTAACGGCACACCAACACTCATGTATTATGTGGTACCAAGAAAGGTCAATAGATAAGACTGACCTGATTAAGCAGCCACCTTCTAGGATAAATGAAAATGGAGATGGAAAAGATAACAATGGAAACGATTATCTTTGGGCAAGTCGCCACCAGCCGATTGACTGAACCAGGCCATTCCATCCTCTCGTCTAGGTGAAATCCGGGCCAAAGTGGTGTGTTACAGCTCCGATCAACTACCTGGAACCCATTGTCCACCGATGATGAAGTCTACAAACATCGGCTGACAGTAAACTGTAAATCATTGTTGACCAACATGTCACATGTAGTAGAAATTATAGATATGCTACAGGAATGTCCGCTGCAAAGTAATGTCGACATAATCCTAATCGGACCCATCGTCGCACCCGCAGAAATGTTCGAACTAGCCAGACTGTCTACAACAACTGATGTCCATGTGATCGCAGTACAAGATTAGGATTTTGACGTCTTGCATTTATTCCTAAAAGTAGATTCCAGTTGATGAATCATTAATATATAATAGCCCTAGTAAATCTTTTAACAACCATATAAATTTAATTACTTATCCTACTAATGGTATTGGTAATGGGTTCTGAACGCTATTTAATTTCGTTTTTTATTGATCTTGGAAGTTTTGACTTTTCATGGTGCTTATGTGTTGTTATGTGTCGGTTTTATTGGTTGAGGGGGTGTTTTGTTTTGTTTGTTCTGTTGGGGGGTTGTTGGCTGTGAAAGTGGTTTGTTTCGGAGGGTGGTTCTCAGTTTGAGTACTTATGGATTTGGTAAGCTCTGGAATAATTCATCGCCTCCGCGTGACGTCAGGTCCGGGATTGTTTTTGTTGCGAGGCGCAATCTGCACTACGATTAGAGAAAAATGGTTGCTGGAAATTTCGTTATTTCATCACTTCAGGAGAGCGACGAAGAGACATGGCATGGCACAGGTCATTCGCAAACTATCGTTGATTCGGCAGAGCAAGTTTTGCCTTACAGATTCGAACCAGAAATGAGCGAATCCGACGTCTCCTAAGAGTAGAAAACTGACATTGGCGATGTAACTGCTGCGTCTGGGTCTCACGCGGGTCATCCTGCCCAGGACATAGGGCGGCTACAGAACAATGCTTGGTAAGCTATGTCTGATCGTACTTGTGCACCTGTTCATCGTATATGTGTTGGCGTGTAACGAAGTTAATCCATAAATTTCACCAACAAAATATGTAACCTCTTTTCCTAACAGTATACAACAGAGCTTTGCAGCAAATAATTCTTCCATATCAGACAGCAGATATGAGATACCACAAAGTTTTTATCAAATCAAGTGGTTGCAAGGGTCCAAAGTTTTACCATGTAAATGTGAATGCTCCTCCACACGATTTGCAAACAAACTAATTTCGGACTGCTGTTAATAAATGGAGATCCTTTTTTATTTAAAGTAGGCCTTATCAAAGGCTGATCACAATATTTTTAAAAGTTGATGTAGATTGATTCTGAGGTAGAATATATATAGGAGAGCAAGTACCACAGCTGTTTTATCATAGGATTGTCAGTTAGCCCATAAATGAATGCATAAATGGACTTTAGGAGGTGAAGATTATGGTATTATATTATCATCGTTGTCAGTGTTACATCAGAGTTTCTATCAATGCAAAGGCTAAAACATATTTGCCATACAATATGTCATCCTTTATTACATACATTAATATTCCCATCACTACATCTTGTTACAGGTGTTTGTGTGGCTACTGTCAACCAATGGCAGAGGTGGAAGAATCTGTGTGCTGTGTGGAGATTCCTCGAGTCATGACCTCCATAGAGAACAGCCCCATTCCCATTGGTTGCATAACCCAGCATCCTGGTTTCAGACCAATCTGTTTGAACCCTTGGGCCTTACAAGTTGGATATTTCTTCTACAGACAACATCACGGGCACATGTCAGATAATGATGTACAAAAGTTTTTTCTATTATTTACACATAAATCTGTACGAAGGCTAGCAGTCATTATTTACAATTTCATTATACTTATTGAAACTGGTGTTTGCTGGTGCTGGGGACATCTTGGACAAAAGATAAGAGTTCCGTTACCAGTCTGCGCTGTTACAACAATACGATATAACTTCCCAGCACCAGACTATCAAGGATTCCTCTACCTTCCACTCACCTAGGACTTGTCTTGATACATGCGGAACCTACTCTGGTGTGCCTCAATGGCTTGCCGTGGATCTGGTCTCACCGTATCTGCACACATTGTTTACATTTTATATATCAGTAAAAATATTCACCAAATGTTGCCTTCTTTGCTACTTTAGTGACAACTTGCCCCTGCTTAAACTTGGGGTATCTTAGCTTGAAGACTGGATTCCCAGCTTCTGTTGTCGCCTGTTCTCTTCCCCCATTTTCATTGTAATGGAGGGCAGCCAGGCTCAATCTGTGATACAATGAACCAATTATACGTGACCTACATAAATTTGGCATATCAGCACATGTAAACAAATTTAATGACAAATTTAAGTCAGAATATACAAACACCACCATGACGAAGCATTGTAAAAAGCCACAAATTATATCATAAGAATGGTACTTGACTAGCAACCATACCCTCATAGAAGAAGACCAGCATCTTAGGGGCGAGGTGGTTGACCAAAATATGAAATGCTTCAACCGATGTGTTTGCAAGTCGCCTGACAGTTTGCGAACATCCTGGCAGAGTAGATGGTTGTCGACCAACTTCTCAAGCTTAACAGCTACATGACTGCCTGTTAGAACCATGTTATGTAAGTAATTTGGAAGCTCGATCATTGCAATATTTTGTAGAAAAATATGGCATAAGCAACTCGTAAAACTTGTAAAGGCATATAACTAGGCCATTTACTAAATAATAAATAAAATATGATGCCCAATAAGTCTAACCTGGTTCAAGCCATTTCTTCCCAGCAGCATTGCCTTCAAGCTGTGGATGTAAACCTCTGCTTCTCTCTCTTGATAAAGGCAGGTCTGCTTTTCTTGGGCTGGGATGGGAGGGGTTTACTTGCCTCACCATCCTTTCTTGCTTGCTTGACAGCAGAGGCCTTCGCAAAAAGAGTAGGCGCAGCAGCTTCCTTCAAAACCCGCTTACATCGTGATATCCAATCGAGCTCTTCCCTGAGTTTCGGTGCCTCCTCAAAACATTCCTCGGTGAAATGAACCAAGCACACAAATGAGTACTTGCCCGGGCCCGGCCATTTGTCTCGCGATCATAGTACCTGGCCAGTCCATTGTTTTTTAAATCGTCCTTACCAGGAAACTTGAACAAGCTCACACCGTCCCGACTGGTACGCGAGCAGCCCCCAACACAACAACGATTAACCTTCGTGTTCAGTCGGTAACAGGATGGCTAAAAATGATCAACAATCCAAAAAACGAGAGACGAACTCCGACAATGTAAACAAGGGGAAACTCCCTGCTTCTCTGAGAACGGGCATACTTTACTGACGTCACACGCCTGGTCTGACCTAGATAAATGGCTGTCGCAGCATTTTGTCGAGCGCGCTAATTTAAACTGACATTTTATCAAATTTTGGCCTCAGATGCGACGGTTATTGGACCGGTTTGAGTTGATTTCGGTGAAGTACCTATAACCGTGCGCACTTTAATGTACATACTATTGATCGTTATATGCTACCTGTCTTGTATATCGGAGAGTGCAGAGATTCAGATGGCAATTGATAATACGACCCTGAAACGCCCATGAACGTCGAGTTGACGGCCATTGTATGCCAGTTCATTCGAGTAACTGTTTAAAATGGTATTAGAATATAATTCAACCCCATTAGGAAAGACAGCCGAAACTATTGCAAAAGGTTTTAACGGAATTTCCAATTAAGGCGATTTTAATGTCGACGATAATGTCGCCATCATCTACTTGTATATATAGGGTTGCCAACCTGAATCAAGTCACTCACCTCAGCTGGACTCATCTGACCTCAACAGCCTCGCTTGAGGTGCAGTCATCAAAAAGCGTTTGAGTATCGCCAAAAATTATTAATGTTTTATTGATTGGAGCAATAAATAACGCCTTTTCGATCATCATTATGTCAATTAAGTTATTTAAGCAGACGAGGAACCATTCGCGAACTCAAAAAATTATCTTGAAAATGAAACTTTTTCTACGGCTTGTCACCACTTACGACATGGAGTACAGTGGGCTTACTCTACCACCGCACAAATAGAGGGCTGCAAACGTCAAAGACAACACACCAGCTGAGGGACCAGGAGAAGGTTATTTCAGTCGACTTAGTGCGAAATACTCGGAAAGGTAAGGTAAGTATATGGTTTAACGGCACACTAACCCTATTGTGTTATATGGTGCCTACAACGATATGGGGGGGGGGGGGGGGGGATATAAATACGAAAGGATAAGAAGAAATCAAGGATTGAAACAAACTATTAATTAAACCCATTAGTATTAATTGAATTAATTTATAGGAATTGTATCAGTTAAAATCTGTAATATAGTTAAATTTTTGTTATGAAGTCAATAATCTTTGATGGATTCATCCGTTAGTACAGTTCTGAAAGGTTTTGAACCCAAGAAGAAGCGATTGCGGCTAAGAATCAGATCAATGAGTGAGTGAGTAGAGGGTTTAACGGCACACCAACAGGCATGTGTTATATGACTCGGAAGGTAAATAAATCAGTTTGACCTGATTGACCTTGTAGTATAAATTGGAAAGAAGACGGAAAAGATTGTGATCGATTTAGTAAACGCTTCGGCATGGAATGCATTCAGGGATGGGTTCATCCCTCAGTAGAAAAATTGAATAGAATAGGTGTGATCTATACGATCACGGGCAGGAATGACCTCATTTCATCGGCTCAGTGACAACTCTCCAAGTAGGGGCTGAAGGTCATGTACTTTGTTTGGGAGAGATTCATACTACCGTCCCTGCCATTTCTGCTTAAATTATTTAATGAAATTTGTAAAGGGAACTTTAATCTCAGTAGCATTCTGGTTGAGTGCTTCTCTGGCAGCTTTGTCTGCCCTTTCATTGCCGGGGATCCTGACATGGCTCAGAACCCATACACACAAATTATTGACTGTGATTGCTTCCAGTGTAGACAGGGAATCAGAAAATATCGCAAGACGCATTTTACTTGATTGTGCAAAAAGACGCTGTGCAATAGAAAGCTCGGCATTGGAAATTGATAATGGAAGTGGTAAACGTATATTAAAAGTGGTTTTGCCCATTAGGAGAACTCGACCCATCTACGGATCGAACTTGTATTTGAAATCACGCAGCAAGGCACGTGAGTTAGTGCAACATGCGGTCACTAATAATTAAAGGTAAGGTAAGGTACGTAAAGGCTTTAACGGCACACCAAAACTAGTGTGTTATATTGTGCCTACTAAGGTGGGGGAAAACACAAAAACGGAAAATATGAAGAAATCAAGGATAAAAAAAACTAAAATTAAACTCATTTGCATAAATTGAATTGTATAAACTCTATGAGAATTGCATCATCTAAGAATTTGAGATGAATCGACCCTTTCAAACAATTTGACATACTTTAAACTTGGAAATAGCTATTTATGATAAGGATAAGATCAGCACATTTGATGAGAATGTGCTTAACATTGTATGTGCACTGGTTTAGGAATGCATTCAGGGATGGCCTCATCCCTAAGCAAGAATTCCTGAGTTGTAAAGGTGTGTACTATACGAGCACGAGCAAGAATAACTTCCTCCCTAGGGCAATCCTTGCTGCTGTGTGGCCATTCCCCAACGTTGGGCTGAATTTCGTATGATTTGTTGGTGATCGATTTATTCCACTGATGCTGCCATTTGAGTATAAACTATTTGACGATCTGAGGTTTAAAGTCTGTATAGAATGAGACGCATTACGCCTCCTGCATTTGTATGAGACCAGTGATGAATATACATCTTCTGTGACAGTCCTCTTCCAATCCCCACAATTTCTTCCTGTTCATCATCGATTTGATTACACATTGTTTTGGACATTTTGAAAGAAATATTTCAAAAACGTGTCCAAAGTATTGACAAAGATGAAGACACTTTGCCAGATTCAATTTATCTCAAACAATAGAACTTTCAAGCAGCATAGCATTGTTTCAGCAAAGCTTCGCTATGTTGATGGCTATGGTGTGGCTCACTTATCCTGACGCACTAAGAAGCTCATCAAAAGCCACCTATATGACAAGAGAGCCAACATACCCAAGCTCTGTGACCAGCGTTTGGCTCTATATGAAAGCATGGAGTTGGATCCTAATCAAGAATCCAAATATGCAGATACATTCAACACGATCGTGTCTTTCTTCCGGGTCACACACGCGCACGCTTTACATGCCATGAATTTTAACATGATAGGGTGGCGTAGCCAAACATCATATATAATTTATTTTGCTCATAACTCGTACACTGATACAGCAGAGACGAATTCAGTGACTGGGTGCAAAGCTTTAAAGTTGTCCTCCTTAACCCTTAGCTCTTGAGAATTTTCATGGGAAGTTATTGTCTGTGGTACTGGACCAGTCACACGATAATAAAACCAATTAGTTTGTACACTGAGCACGCGGGCCACCAAAGACAAATGTACAGCAAAACTCTAATATGACGATAATCAAGCCACTCCGTTATAATGATCACTGGAATGGTGTTATCCCGAATCCATTCTACCACACAAAGCACATCCACTTCACATCAGAAATCCACCTTATAAAACAAGTAATCAGTGTATCTACCCTGGGAAATTGAAATGAATCACTTCTGATTTTCTGTTTCGTAAAGTTGAAAAGGAAAACAGAAAAACGGTCATTTTCCTATATAGAAGTAGGAAAACGATCGTTTTTCGTTTTTCCATTTAGGAAAAGGCGCTAACGCTAGATCCCCTGATAACGAATAGTCCATACATATTACATTCATCCATATTGCCGATCCTTCCGACTTTATATTACAGATCCACCTTACACTACCTACTCTCCATGCAGCAAACAGATATTCACGAGAATGCCATAGCACGAGAGTTTACCGGTTGCACGCGTTTAACAAACATTCAAGCTGGTCATTGTGGTCACTGAATTGTACGCCAATATCAAGGCAGTTTTCCGATTGTTGATTACGTACCGTGTCGGACAGATTATAATTAATATCACAGCTATTGGACGACCGAATATATAAAATGATAAAATACAGTGAGGCTATTAGTTCATATAATTGTTAATGTTCATGAATTTAATCATTTAGCACTCATTTATATTCATGGCGAGCAAAAGGCATCTGACCAATGTTATCAGCCAGGCTACTTCTACAACAAGCGCTCGGTTCCCTATGCAAATCATCCGGCGCCAAGCCGTTACATCAATGTCGTTATTATTAGCTAGTTGATATGTATAGGAATAGTGGGTCGGCGCTGGAAACGCCTGGCATTTGGAACCAGGCCTATGGTTTCGTTTGAGTCAGCTCAATACACACCAAACACATATTATCAACTCGTAAATATTGTTCCAGCACTATATTCTCAGCACATTCAACGGATGCGTAGACGATGAATGCATCAAATCGTCAACGTTTTTCACCAGCATGACGTTATCTGAGTACACCTGATCAGGGATTGCTTTGATCGATTTTATCATTGGCTAAATACGATACAATGATATACATACATAATAACTTGTTAGTGATATGGTAAAAAATAGATAAGGATATTGGATAATTGTAGTTTTAAGCCATTTTCCGATTTGCAACACAGTCGGTCGCATTTTCAAAACGGAAGAAAGCCCGCAAGAGAGAGGCTTTTATTGTTTTTGACTCATAAACAGGGTTCTCCCAACGTCAACTGAACGGTGCACGGCACCCTGTTGAAATTTCTCTCCGACCTATTGCCCTTCACAGCCCCGTTCGCGCATTGTCGGAATTCCCAGCTCGCCCGCATTGTCTGACGGCGCTGCACTGATTGATTAACAGCTGTTTGCGGAAGAACAAAGAGCGAGAGTCCACCACATGCGGGGTGTATGCAATGAACGTGCTAATTGCTAAGAAAAACATTTTTTTCTGTATTTTTCATCACCGTGAACGATATTGATCTGTGGACCTATCCAATAGAGCCTCGCGTGTAGATACAGCGTTTGAGATGGACACCATATGTTCACGTAAGATCGAGTATCGTTAGTTTTGTAGGAGGTGGTGTGGTAATTGAAATAAGATACCAAGCGTATAAACCGGGCATCATGCTTGCTGCTGAGGCAGCCCGTCTTACTATAAAATATGCGACTACTGCTCCCGAACTGCCGTCACTCACTAAAGCTTGATACCAAGACGACATTTTCTATTTTCCTCAGCCTTCATTCGTTATATGCCCATAACTGTATTTAGAGGGCAAGAAGACTAGGATTCCAAAACAGCTGAATGAAATATTTCAATAACATTCGTGCACTGCTAATTAATTCCTTATTACTAAATCCAACTCAGTGAACAGTCAGACCACACAAAAACATTTCTTGCGAACTTGTTGAGGCCAGGATTGATTATAATGATCAAAGCGAGTTGGCGAATAACATCCTGGTGGGATAATGCTATTTCAGGAATAAGGTGGGAGTGGGCTGGATCACAGGTGCTCGGTTCTCGATGCTAAGTTTCCGAGCGCCGATCCGCTTCCGAGCCCCGAGTCGCTATCTATATTGCCAAGCTTCCGAGCGCTGAGCCGCTCCTGAGCGCCGAGTTGATATCTATATTCATAAATATAGATAACGAATTGGCGCTGGGGTGCGGTTCGGCGCTCGGAAGCTTGGCAATATAGATAGCGACTCGGGGCTCGGAAGCGGTTCGGCGCTCGGAAGCCTGGCTTCGGTAACCGAGCGCCTCTGGGCAAGATCAACGAATCCCTCGCTACGGAATGAAGTACAACTAAGTGGATTGCTCCCGTACTGTTTATCATACCTGTAGTTGCTTACTCAAATTCTATTCTATCTCTGCACAATTATTTATTATCAGACGATTTTTGTCCCGCTTCACTCTTTGACTTAGTATACATTTCTGACACGTTCGAACACGAATCTTTGGAATCAAAGGAGTCAATAGCTACGCCATGCGTTATTCAATAAACCCTAAGGCTGAGGGATATATAAAACAATTTGCCAGTGCACAGCTCTAGTGTTAATTCGTATTCACCTGAGAAGCCTCACTCAATAAGTGGTAAGGCCACTAGAACTCCCTTGCTGTGAATAAGAAAGTTTTGGTTGGGGAGCATTCAGAAGGGTTCTCGAAAGAATACCCCCACCTCACATTCACACGGCATGAATTATGATCATGATCGAGATCAAGGTCGCGATGGAACACTAGCTGGAGAGCGAGGGATTTCATGTACCCCACATGCTTGCTATTATGAATAATGATTGAGGTCGTGGAAGAAGTGGTATGCAGACAGGTAAGAATTCAAATACTTGACACAATCCTCCCCTGGGTCACACACGCGGACGCTTTACAGGTTACTAACATAATAAACACCAAAGTCAAACATAATTTATTACCCCACGTTGCCTTTTTGATTCCGCAGCGAGGAGTTTGACTCCCGATGCCGAGCTTCCAAGCCGAGATGCTTCCGAGCCCCGTGTCGCTATGTATATTCTTAAATATAGATGGCGATTAGGTCTTCGGAAACAAATAAGTCATTATTCAACGAACCCTAATTCAATATTTAGTATTTGTTCAATCGTAACGTCCTAACGTAATGGTGAAATATATAGTCGTTATGCAAACATTTCAAGCGCTACGCGGGCTAGTCACTAACGCGCACTTAATCTTGCTCACTAGCTATTCATCATTGGGGATTGCTTTGATCGATTTTGTCATCGTCTTAATTCAGTATAATGGTATACAAACAATTGAACTTCTATTTGTTAGGGTTGTTTGTAAAGTGGCATACTGATATTAGAATAATTGTAGTTTTAAGCCACTTAGCGGTTTGCAACATGATTGATTGTCGCACTTTTATCCTGGATGAAAGTTAATATTGCATTTTTCGTCAAAATATTAAGAAGGATCTATGTGATATACCGTTTCCGGTAACATATTGATGGGTGCCCGAAAACTTGGTATTCAGTGACCAGCAATAAGAAACTTTCTTCAATACTAGACCTCCACGTAATAAAACTGCACTGGGCGTCGACATGTTTTCTAGCTTTGGGCATCAAAGTGAAAATACTATGAGAGTCTACATTCACAACAACGTTTTCGGAATTGCCTTTAGGCTGACAAAAATGGCGTACAGGCTGTACCAAGTATTCCCCATATTTCCGATTGCGGCCTGGGGATATAAGAGCCTGTGAGTAATGTTAGTTTTTGTCACGCATGTGATGGATAAGTCATTGTTGAACATATTGATATGACTAACATAGAGATTAAGATTTGGACTAAACAACATTATCAAAGCTCTTTATGCAATTGATCATTTACTTATAAGTAACAATGAAATCATTATCAATTAGAAACATGACTGTGCAAAGATTTATTCAGTCACATGTATCCTTCAAATATGCAGCATTCTTTTCCTACCTAACGACAGTCTAGCGGTTTGAGTTGGTTGCAGCGACGTTATCATTAAACAATATCAATTACAAATATCATTTAACAGATATGAATCACATTGTTTTCTCTCGTCGGCAGAAATAACTATTGAGCAGCAGCTTGATTGGCGTTGTGGAGCTACACGGACATAGACACGGGTGAAAAATGAGATAGAGAGTTAGGCAGATACATAGGTAGGTAAGTGTAATTCAAATGGATTGTGCCAAATGTCTGCACAGAACCTGTGAATGTAAAATCGATCGCTGCATGTTTGTGCTTGTTAAAAACTGCAGCGCAGAGGTAAAGACAGCAGCTTGCGAAATTAATGTTTTTTTGTGGGAATGAAAAGGCTTTCTAGCTATATACGAGTTATTCAATATTTCTATGACCTTTTTGTGTTACCAGCCCGAGTCAACTTCAACTAAGAGCAACGTAGTCACACCGAGCCTATTAGTCACAGCAAGGGAAAACGAAAAGGCGACTTAGTAGTTTCTCTATCCAAGATGCATTTGATGGTTGTTGTCACAAGCATCATGTGTGTTGGTCAGATATACTGTTCCGCACGATCGGAATGGTTCGAGCAAGTTCATGCCAATGTCCAGTTTAAAAACCTTGAAATCGTCCGAGCAATGCGAGTAAAGTCACAGTCCCAGTGCGCCCTGGCATGTTCAGAGATGGGATTTGGCTGTGGCAGCTTCTCGACTGACGCCCTGCAGACATGCAGACTAAGTGTTCTACACCTGACAAAACCTGTCAAGAACCCGGAAATGGTATTTGATAGCAGCAATGGAACAAAGATATTCGGAAAAATGTCAGGTAAGAAAAACCAATTGCACTTTGAACTGTGAATATTGAAATGAAACTATGATGAGCGCAGTACTAAAATATAATGTACGGTTTCTTAGAGAACCTGTCCGTTTTCTAACAATATGATTATTTTTATGAGCTTAGCAGTCTCTCTGTCCTACTTATAACACCAGACAACATTTTTGGAGTTCCGCTGTTTGGGCAGAATAATCTGCTTTGTAAAATATTCGTTTGCTAGACGACAGTTGTATATCAAATAGGTTTTCGTCCTACATGAATGTGAATGGACTATTACACAATACAGTTATTTCAAACGACAGGATATGATATTTTACATTGCACAGAGACCGATTTATTATAGTTTATTTTCGTCTTATGGTTTAGTTTCTAATGTAGCAGCGATTCACCAAGTTGCCAAAGATACTGCACAGCCATTCAATTCTCAAACTGTAACAATATGTTACATAATAGCCGAGTCCTCGGCTATATTTCAATAAAAGTACAAACTACAGATACGTTGTAAACAATGAATGGACATAAATGGAATTTTAGCTGGACTAATGCAATACACGTCCTTAATACATCGTTAATTGGGAACATTATTATTGCATATACAAGCATTCACATTCTCATTATAATTAATAAGCGTCAAAACGACGACGGTGTTCACTGTGAGATATTGTTAAGGTTTCGACCAGACCAAGCCACTTCCATAAATAATCAAACCAAGTCATTTTAAGTTAACGGCCCCCACCCCCTACCCCCACCCTTTACCACCAAATACGGTACCCCTGTAGGTCCGGGGTTAGAATAGGCACACTGTTTCCTCCTGCATGTCATATGAGGCGACTAATAGTGGCAACCTGTTGACCGTGGGTTGCGACTCGTGTCGGTGGACAATGGGATCCTGGTGTTTGAGTGGGGAGGTCTATGCGAGGGCCATATCTGCAATATGCCACTCGGGCCCGGATTTCACCTAGACGAGAGGCTGGAGTGGCCTGGTCCAGTCAATCGGCTGGTGGTGGCTTGCCCTAGGATAATCGTTTCCATTTTCATCTTTTCCATCTCCATTTTCATTTATCCTAGAAGGTAGCTGCTTAATCAGGTCAATCATATCTATTAACCTTTCTTGGCACCATTAAACACTTAAGGGTGCCGTTAAACCCCATACTTACCTTACCTTACCACCGAATATTGGAAACTAGCTTTAGGTCAATGCAGATTTGTTCGACTAGAAATATACCATATAATAGTTTATTAGATCTGGAATATAGATGAAGGAGGATGGAAATACCACTACAACTTTTAGATAAAATTATTAAGAGTATAGTATGTGCCATCGTTCATCTACAAGGTAACAAATTAAATGATGTCACTAAGGCCTGTGCAACTGTCATGCAAATATACAAAACGGACCAAAGGCAATCCATATACCATGTCCGGTGTACCCTTTGGAAAAATAAATGATAAATACCGGCGACGAGATGGGCTCTCTTGGTGTGAGGGAAAATCTTAATTATCAAATTACTGAAAAACATGACTTAACTTTGCTGTAAAACCGTTGTGGAACAGAATCATACACACCATGTCACTTTATCTTCAGCTCTTCAATAGATCTAATATGATGTGGCCATGTCATGTTTCTTGTCCTCTGTTTGCCCCATCCTAAAATGCCGCAGACAAAATAGGCGTTAAATCGTACAACTTGTTATCCACAAACCATTTCTCTCTATGCAGATCGATATATAAATATATATATATATATATATATATATATATATATATATATATATATATATATATATATATATATATATATATATAGATATATATATATATATATATATATATATATATATATATATATATATATATCTATATATATATATATATATATATATATATATATATATATATATTGAATTCTCATTGCAACAATATACACACCTATCAAGGCCAAATATTGTGCGAGTGAAGCCTTTGGATGAGACATACAAAAGGGCACTCATGCACAAATGATAGAGTTATGTTATTGTCAGCAAATATGTAATATATACCTGTTGGAAATGTTCTAATGTCAATAACCATTATAATGCTCATAAATATCAGCAGCTTTATTCCTTGTCGCTCTAGATGTGTCTATGCCGAGTGATGAAATAGTCGTTCGTGATGCGCACAAGTTCTCCTACATTGCATGTAAGACTCCTGTTAGTTGGCACACTGCTCGTGAATCATGTCCTCTCTTCGGTGAGGGCTATTTTCTGACCAGCATCACCAGTGCGGACGAGCAGAGCCTGCTGTACAGTTTGACTTCGTTTCTGGGCATAGACGTGAGTCGGCTTCATGCCAAATAAGATATCTGTACGTAGTTCACGGGAATTTTAATAAATATGTCGTTAAGCTTACTCTGTGTTCAGAAGTCATTTGGTTCCGTTGCAGCGGCCAGCATGATCAATGCTAGTGTCAGGAGCATACAGCAGATGGCGTAAAATGTTATTCTTACGTTCCAGAGGATATGGTGCCATAACGATGGTGTCAACCTGGTTTTGTAAGTCCAATGTTTTCTGGTGTATTTACAGATGGTTTACATATCAGGAAACAGTGAACACCATGAGGGATGCTGGTTGTGGGCGAATCCGGTCATCACCAAATTAGATGACGGTTACATAAACTGGGGACCATATCAACCCCACAACGGCGCCCAGCGATGCTTGACGCTGTCAATTATACACGGGTTGGCTGACATTGAGTGTGTAGGTCGAGGCGATGTTGGCTACGTGTGTAAGAGGTTTGTCAATAATTCATACACGACTCAGCCTGACCTCGATGAAGTCTATAACAGCACCCTGTGTTAAAAGACAATCTAGAGATGTGTTTATCTGGTTGTCGCAGTTGTAGGAAGTTTTTCCTATATTTTTCGGCTTGAACAAGCCTGATATCAGAACTAAAGCAATGTTAGTCAATTTTTACAATATATTGTTTTTTTATTAAAGCAAATACCATTTGGCTGAGCGAGGTTGCAATATGAGAAAACCTCATTATTCACTTGTAAGAAACAAATCGGGGTGACTGATCAGTATTGACCACTATTCAAGCATTTCAACACCATTTCATTACAAACTAGTATTCTAGCGAAGATACTACGTTGCGTTTGTATTGTTGCATGATATATGTATGATTAAAAATCATGGCGTAAATTGTAATTCGTGGGTTATTTCTTACTAATCTTTGTAGCATTAAACATCATTAATATCCCCAACATGGTGTATGGATATCTCGTACTTTTGTTTTTCTCCAGCCTTGGTTTTTTGGGTTTTTCTCCGGAACGGTTGGACATATCAACATGAAATTTTGGGGAATGATGGATCAAGTTGTGATACAATTACCGATCTAGTTTGACGCGCATGCACAGTGTTGGAGGCTTATGGGATTGATTTTTCGTCGATTTGTTTCCCAATTTTCTGTAACTATCTCCTCCATAACTACTGTAGTTTCGAACATATGAATAACATGGTTGTAACAAGCAATTATCGTAGCATTGAATAGGCGGAAAAAATTCTTGTTGTCACTTTTTATACTTTGTATAATATCATGTGTTTTAGAGTACCTATCGCGATTTTTGCTACGAGTTCTCTCCCCGCTGATATCTCTGAAACGGCTGTATTTACGCACATGAAATTTTGTCAGTATTTAGAACTTGGTCTCGTGATATTGTTTGAAACAGTATTTTAAGCATTCACAGAAAAAAAACAGTAAAAAGGACGCTTAGTTTGAATGTTTTCTACTGCGTCAGCTTAGCGAGTAGGCTTTCTGCAGGTCATGTCTAAGTAGGCCAAACCTTACGTAATCGACCAGAGGCATTCATCGCTTTCCTCGGCTTTGCATTGGCTTGGCTAAGGGGTCTGTCACAAAAAAGATGTCTTCTAAACCATGGTCATCGAAAAATGAATAAAATGGTTAACTAATACAGCACAAAGATTATTGGTCCTTGTATCCAATTAATAGAAGGCCACATTTCACACTTTATAAAAACAATTTCATCCACGTCTTCTGCGCGCCATGACAAAATGACAGAACACATGGGAGATACAGCAACGGGGCAAGCGTTGAAACGGGTCCAATCAACAGAGCAAGAATGGTTGAACGAAAAAAACTAACACAGGATCTCATATTCATAACAAAAATATGGTAGCACGAGAGGGGAAAATATGGTGCACGCTGAGGAGAGCGGTTTCATTCAAAGTGTCAGCTCTCACCTATATAACTATGGTAGCATTATACGTTTATTTGTGGCTTGCTTACACAACACTCGCGCCAATCGTTATCAGGTGCACTTGCGAGAGCGTACCGCCATACTCACGTGTAGTATACTTAATCTTTGATCCGAATACTTACGTCATGTGACACTCGAAATGCAATTGTAGCACCAAGAAGGAGTTTACGCGCGGGCCATTCTGCGACCAATATTTAAGCTTTAAGGCTGTTGGTAAGTAACCTTTTATAAGTTTTGCATCCTGAATGAGATAAGGCAGTCATGTGTGGGTACAGTCAGTGTTTTAAGTAGGTTGAGTTAGGTAAATTCTTCCGCTAGTTACCAGGACTATGCTCACCTGCAAGTGCGTACAGCTTGCTTCTAAACTATAAAACTGTTAGTACGTTCAAGGTGTTTCAGGACCTGCTTGATCTGAGTACACGCTAGTATTTCACTTCTTTAGTGACCGGGGCTGAAGGTGGTGAGATAACGTGAAGAGCAAGAATAAAACTTGCCAAGCACACGGCCCGGCTTTTTGCTATGATGGTAGCTTTGAATGGAACAAGAAATGATGTGGATATGACAGACGGAGACCGAGCTAGACTATCAACGGTTTTTATGGGACAATGACTCCACCACGACGCAATGTCTAACGCAATGGCAGAATAGGACACCAGTGACCCATATGGACGATGGCACTAAAATAGTCAAAAAGGGCAAGGAGCAAAAATTACCTTTTTTCGCTATAGAACGTATAATGCACCTTATACACACACTAGAGGAGTACACAGCACTAATATACTATCACCAATAATGCTATACAGTGCAGTACTTCATTTAATTTCCCGGTAGAACACCCTTCTTCACGAACACGTTGTCATCACAGTAGTACGTCAACTCGGCTTTGTTCAAACTCAACCTTTCATGCATAACATATCCCTTGCTCTCCATAAACTTCACCATTTCCTGTTTGCTATATTGATGGCTGTATTCGATGGTGAATATAGTAATATCCAACTTATCAAAAGGAATTGTGCGCAGTATTGACATCTCTGCTCCCTCCACATCCAGTGAAAAGTAATCAATGTGGGTGCGGCTCAGAGCAAGCATGAGAGAATAGAATGGAAAGCAGTAGGCGTCAGGAAGGCTGGAGGCTTTCTTCGTGTCACCTGTCTCCAGTCGACTGTGTCCGCCAGTTGATTCATCAAAGGGCAACTGCGTAAGCATACAGGAAGTATATATGCCAGTGAATAACTGTATTCGAATTCAGTTTTCGTCAACAATCATGACTTCGAATACAGCAATAGACATGAGATCCGCTCACAATCGTAGGTTGACTCATGAAAAGCTACATCTTGATTTTGTAACTAGGAGCGTGGTAAGCAAAATGCCACAACACACAATAGGCAAAAGGCATAGTCAATGTGCTGCCTCACAAAGCGATTAAGATCAGAGCAAAGGGAACGAGGCTTAAGAGTCTGTCATACAGGACGTTATGAATACATTCTATGTCCGTCGGTTGCTGCCCTCTTGTATTTGTTATAGGAATAATAAACGAGTTTCCGGTCAACCCATGTTGTGTCCATATCTGCATCGAGCTTTCAGAACATTTGAATATATGTTTGACCACCCACGTTAACAACAAGCTTTGCACAAAAACACTGAGGTAACGAAGGGCTTATTAACAGCTTGAGCCATTCGAGCCAAAGAAGCTTCATTTGAATACATATAGCGAACACATCAGTCAGTAAACATATCAAACTTTGTTCATACAAAAAGCTGTGATAGCACAGCTGGGCGTTATGATTTGAAGCGGACATTTGAGTAATACAAACCACATTTCGTTCATCAGCATTGACGAAAATGAAACGCGGACATAATATAACTCAGCTTTGCAAAAGTCTTGCGGGATTGAAGGTCACTCGTTTAAGCTATATGCAGTTTACACCAAATTGAGTGAGCATGTTGTCGACAGCGAAAGGGGTGACGCATTCGCGCTCGTTTGACGATGAACGCTTTTTGAATTTTGCAATCTGGAATCATATTATCAACCCACAAAAGCACAGCAAGTGGATATTGAATATGAAACAATAAATGATACATTGTCTCCAACTTCTTTGCAAGCTTTGTTTCGAATAATTTGAACACATAACGTACGAACTACTGAGCAATAATAGATGGGTATAGATTCCAGTAACATAGCCAACCATCCTGATAGCAACGAGTGCTTAGAATGTCTTTTTACAATGAATTAACAATGCTTAACAAAGATAAAGCAATCCACTTGATGGTACTTGTGAAATGAAATGTTCTAATCCCTAGTAATTAACTTTCTGGCTCTGAATCCAACAACACCCTATCTGAAAAGGGTGTATAAACTGAATAAACTACAGCCTTAGTACCGTCATTGCTATATTTGACCACACTGTGAAGCCTGATAATACGTATGGCTGAGGTATGGGGGATAGACATTGTATTGACCTACTCATGTGCGCTAGAACAGTTAAAAACAATATCTCCCCAGTAGTCATCATTTTTACCGAAGGCTTCCTAGCATCAAGTGTTAAACTGCTATACCTAGTTTACAAAGAGAACTTGGTAGGCACCCTATGTGCATTACAGCCATAATGAACTCCATAAAACATTTCTTACTGCCAAGTCAAAATCTAACAATAAACATAAAAGAGGTCATGGATGAGAGTAGCCAACAACATGCTGCATGAACAACTTCCTGGCATGGCTCTTTAACTTTCTTGTTAAGCAATTTAGGAATAAAGCTAAATATATCCCACATTTCACAAAGGCAGATAATCAAACCAATGAAGCACTTACTATAATCACGTTTTGAAGTGTACTGGAAAGACAAACGTAGGATAAACAACAGTTAATCGGGAAACAACGGAAATGAAAAATTGAGAACATACAGATACCCAAAACAACATTTGCAACAAAAAAATGTATAACAAACATAGAAATCATTACACATAGAACAACTTTGTCCCAACTTTGCTGAAGTTCACACACTCCAACCAGAGAGGCTAAAAGAGGCACAGTACAAAATCCAAACAAAGAGTATGCCAATATCGATTATTAGTAGTTGAAAACGAGTTACATTTTATGCGTCATCATTGCAACTGTCTTAAAAACCGATATTGTTGAGTGTTACGTTAGTAGTATAGAGACTGGGTGTACGAGCACAGCTTCAAAAATGGACTCACATACAGCCAGCGGACCACTCGCACCCTCCCCCCCCCCACCCCTATACCATATGAGCCAGCCCTTCCAGCCCCCCATGGTCCAGGGCCACACCAGTAGTTAGTCACCATAGAGGTCATCGAGTGAGAAATATCTGCGACCGTCGATGTAAGTTCCATTTTTCACGCGGTCGAGGTCCTGTATAAACCGGGCAACCTTAGCGTCGTTCTTCTCGATAAAGTCGGGATCAGGACGAGCGGTTATCAATCTCATTGTAAAGAGCTTGCAACAGTAGAAAGCCCCCGTCGGCCTCTCCGTGGTCCCACTAGGCCTTCCCAGCCAAGGACCGTGATGCTCCTGTTCCAAGCCCAGCCGTCTTCA
Source organism: Urechis unicinctus (assembly GCA_034190875.2). Classification (NCBI taxonomy): domain Eukaryota; kingdom Metazoa; phylum Annelida; class Polychaeta; order Xenopneusta; family Urechidae; genus Urechis; species Urechis unicinctus. Next base: position 27,333,811 of record CM067357.1, on the reverse strand, counting down.
AGCCCCTCCACCCCCGCCCACCCCCAAGCCACCGTCTCCTTATACTTCTTCTGATCCTTGTGATACACCTTGTTATACGCCTCAGCCCTCTCCAGGTCCTCAAAGGAGCACAACCTGAAAACGCAGTCGACAAACACCACGATGGTTGCCACCGGACTATGGTGTAGCCCCAACAGAACCTGAGGCTTATACATATTCGGAATTATCCTCCCAATGTTGGGGCACTTTATCTCGAGCAGCACAACCTCCTCAGGATGCCCCAGACAGACAGCATCCACTCCAAGCCCCCAACCACGCCGCCGCCAGATGGGGAGCACACAAAAGCCATCCGGAGAGTAGGCCGTCGCGCCACCCTCAATATAGATATTATTTCCGTAGACCTTGGTGCCGTACACCTTCTCCAATACCGCAATTGCAACCTATTCAAAAGTCGTACCCCAGAGGCAGGGTGTGCTAAAGCAAACGCCCTCGTTGCTAGTTTTTTCAGTCAGCTTCTTGCTATAGCTGCTGAAGTAGTTTTGCCCTATAATGGCGGAGTAGTCACTTCCCCCAACTCAGCCCTTCCTCGTGGTCTCCCACTGGTCCGTATTTTGTTTGACTCCGGTTTGATCGTTGCAGAACGATTTTATCGCCGCCTCCATTATACCCAACAACCCCTACTCGTTAAATGGACTGTCGGGTTGGGGGGGGGGGGGGGGGGTCATACCTTAGTAGGTCTAGGGGGTGATTCTGCCGCTTTCAAACATTCTGCTTTAATGTCACTCTTCATTCGACTATATTTCATGATCTCGACCGATACGAGCTTAAACTCATCATCTGAGATATACCCATCTTCAAGCGCCGCTGATACAATGTCAGCGATGGTATTCAATTTGCTTTGAGCGAGAATGCGGATCTGGTCATGCTTTTTCAACTTAATGGCCAGATGCCGACTGATGAATTTTCCAGCAATTACAAGTAGCCCACAAGCGGCACCATTAGCACCCAACACTGTGGCAATAGGAATGGCAACTACTGTAGACATTACACCGCACCACTGGCGCCAAGACACATACCAACAGCAGCTAAAGCAGTGTCTACAGCGTCCACTGAGTTTACTGCACACCTATATTTTTTGTACATAGCACAATATTTTTCAATCTCTTTCTCAAGGTATTGCTTCTTGGGGCTGATCTCATTCAACCGATAGGAGTGCCCTGGATTCTCATCACACGGCTCCGGAGGAATGGGCGGGTGTTGTTTCATACTACCGTTATAGGCACATAAGTCTATAAGTCAAGTTCAATTAGGAGTGATGCTACAGACCAAGTCGCCCCTCTGCTTTGAGTGGTTGTATAAAAGTTAATAACGTTGCCTTGTTCTAGCTGTAAAGGCTGGTCTAAAGATATCACAACAGCCCGTTGGTCAGCAGGCTTACTTATTCCTACCACTTGATTCGTTCCATTAATAACAGGAACGACTGCTATAGGACCAGTATCAGCACCAACACCCGAAGACAACCCAATACGAATGATCCTACCATTGCATAACATGGTATATACACAGCTTGAGTCTTGTGAGTCTCGATCCCTAGCCCCATGGCCAAACGACCACTCATATCCTCTGCGAAGGGGGCCACTTGCTTCTGCCCATATAGTAATGAGTGGTTTTCGTTTTTCATCTACGTATCGTCTCAGGTACCTGCGATGCTGTCTATATTCAGCATCAATATACTTTTTATGAACAGCATCCTTCGGTGAAATCGGGTCTCCCAACTGAACGATTTTATTATCTCCCATTTCAAGGTCTCCAGTCATAGTACCGCCACTTTTATCCATTTTTTTGAGTCTACATAGGTCTTTGTGGCATATTCCGAGAGGTCGGCACCCTGAACAGTGCTTGCCGGTTTTTGCCTAGGTCCATAAATACTCGTTTTTATTGACATCTTGTAAATTCAAGAACAACGCTAACAGGTAAGTCGTGGTTATCAAATAACCTTCCTTTATTATCGCATAACTGAACCTTTAACTCATGCACTGTTCCGCTAGTGACACGCTTACAGACAGGATTAGCGATGTTTCGTGGTTATAATATCACCGAAAGAGCCACCCTCACAAGCCAACAACTTCAAGAAGCGTAGTGGGCGCACCATCTAGCATGTTGTGCGTGGTGCTGACTTGATTGAGGTGAACATAAATTATGTTAAAGATGCTAAAGTTGATGGGTCGGGTACCTATGTAAGTACCTGAAGGTATATCCACCCCCCACTGAGGCCGTCAAGACCCAACATTGTTAACACTCCGCCTGTTATGTGCGCACCCCATTGTCTGGAACTGTTAGGGTAATAACCCCATTTACAGCATCAACCTCCCAAACCGATACCTATCCCGATGGTGTAATAAATTCCTCCTGAAGAAGGCTGAAGCTCCAGAGGCCTGGTTTTAATGAAGCATATCCTTGCTCTGTGAAGTCCTTGACCGCCATGCAATGCTCTCGTCTGATTCGAGATTGTACCAGCCCACAGTATACGTGATTGACCTTAGGCCAACACATAGACCGCCCGCAGTGTTGTCAATAGGTTTTTTGCAGGGACACAGCGTCGCCGCTTTGAACATTAGACAGAGTGTGATACATAGCACTATGAATAAACAAGCCTTTAGTTTCAATAGAAAAGCTACATATGGAAACGGGCGGGGTGTATCCAGCCTCATATGGTGTGGTAGATAAACTAACCCGATAAACAATTCAAGTTGTTCACAATGGTGGTACATTCACAGCAAAGTTTCCTGATCTATTCAGTAACTATAAGGCGCCGCCGGTAACAGCGGACAAAGTAGTAAAAGACTGGTTGACAAATCCAATGCAGTTTTGGCAGAACCAGTTAAACTTTGCAGTGTGGTGTGCAACAGCCGGCTGCGGCGTGTCATCCCACGATCACCTCGAGGCTGGGATTCCACTCGAGAAAGCTCTCTACACCTTTTACCTTTATTACACAGTGCGTCGCCTATTAGCAGAACTGCAAGCGCCTCTACCTCAGGATCATGCCTTTGACCCCTATAACAATCCATATGACAGGAGGGCATATGAGAGACTATGCACTAACTTTGGTGTTCAACCAAACACAGACTGGCGCCAGAAGGCAACCGTAGCTAATAGTGGTCTTGGTATCTTATATGCTCATGATGCGTATTGTTACGGGAGTGTCGTCAAGGTTGCTGGTCGAAACGTTCGCTATGACCCTACACGGATGGCTTTTGAGGCGGAAAAGGATACAAAGCCAGGTTTTGCCCACGTGAGTAACCTACAATCCTTTCAGGAGAAAATGGGTGGTGTTCTACATCTAGCACAGGGACCTGAAGCAGACGAGGCCTGGAGTACCTTCATACTGGACACGTCTGAGGGCTTTACACAGACCGGCGTTGAACGAATTAACGACAGCATTCGGACTTATGTCTGGGCTCAGAGATACTAGGTGTTGGCACGTCTTTTGATGCCCAAAAGCAATTTCAGGCCAACGTTGAGGATGCCATCAACTCCCCAGTGGACATTCCTTCATCCATCCGACGGTATCAGAACGTCCTCCAGAATGCCTCCTCAAAGGTTGATTATGTGTTTGGAACGGGCCTGTACATGGCTCCGTCGGATATGAGCCTCGCCATTGGAAACGTTGCTGGGTACAACAATCTGATTACCATCGCGACTGAGGAGCAGAAGATCGGCAGCAATATTGATCTCAACTCAGTTCCGGTGGTTCCAGACAGAGGAAGCTTTGACCCTCCGCCAGATACAGATATGGAACTCCCCTCTCCAGGGCCGGCCCCTATGGCCGAGACCGGTCTGCGTGGGGCGCACGAGGATGAGAAAACCGCTCTTAATATAGGCGGAATCGTTATAGGCTTAGCTGTGCTTTGGTTTGCTACATAGTAAGTCACGGAGTATCAGGAGGATAACTCCCCCCACCGCCACAGCTGCGGCCCATACATGTTCTGCCATCCAACCAGCCACCTTTGCAGCTGACTTAGGCAGCCATGATACGATGTAGCCAATAATTCCTGGAAGGGCAGCTGCTGCCTTACCGGCCAGGCCCTTCAGGACGTTTGCCAAGGATTTCAGCTGTTTTTAATCCATTCCTTTAAACCGGGCTTATCAGCTGGTGTCGGCGTTGGTGCCGGGGTTGGACTAGTCCTCCCTCCGCCCGTCAAAGCAACTACCAGGGTCGAGATTGTCAATCCAATCGCAGTGAGTATGGAGGCGATTGTTATACCCTGCTCTCGGAACAGAGTGCGTACACGCTCAGCTAGCGTTGTGTCCTCGTTAAGAAGTCTGTTGATCATTTCCCTGATGCGGTTAATTTGGGTTCGCAGACGTTCGCGGTTTACAGAGGCAGCCTCAACACGGACACGCCACAGGTCCTGCAGCTCTGCAAGCTCATTTGCTTGGAATCTCCATGCTGGATCTCTTTCCCTCCCTGCCTCCTCCAGGCTTGCCATTTTAGCTTTCCGCCGGGCTATATACCTTTCTGTTGACCAGCTCACCCCTCTGGGTCTGCGTAGCCTTGTCAAGCCCTATAAGCTCTCTGAGTGGTAGTTCGTTGACTGTTTGTGTACCTAGGTCTTGGATGGTGTCATGAACGTCCTCTATGAAGCTTGTTTCTTCCACACCATCTTGCTCTGTCACGGCTTCAAGGCCGCTCATTTCTAAATTCTCTGCGGCTTTAGCAGCTGCTTGGTCAACACCTTGGAGGGTCCTGCCAATCCGCCTCCTCTGGGTCGTCAAATGCTGGGTTATCAAACTCCATTTTTGTGTGTTAATTAAGAATTCAACATGACGAGTGCTTACGGACGCAAACTAAACCCACACCGCCGGATAGGCAAACCGCTTGGGGTAAAGGGCATGCGACAATCTGTGGTCGTTACAAACAATCCAAGCACTATTGACCAGAACCAACAACCAATCTAGGCGCAGGTGACGTCATTGTTCCAGGGACAGCACGGCTGGCTCTTACAATCATGCTGACCTCGACTGATCTTAACCGCAGCATTGTGCAAAACCTGGGCCGCGCCGTGGTCAAGAAAATGACAATTAAGATTTCTGGCAATGAGGTCATGTCTATTGATGACAGCGATGTGTATCACTGTTACCACGACTTATGGTGGACTGCACAGGAGAGACAGGGCCTCCAGTACCAGGGCATTGACGCGTCAGATGACAGAAACACAACTAAGATACGAATGGGCACAGGAGACAAGGATGAGACCGAGAAAGAGGACCTGGCCATAGCCGATGTGTATGGTAACAGGTTCTACATTCCGCTTGTTTTTAAACTCCTCGAGAGCCATATGCCATTCTACCAGTATGCGCTTAATGACAGACTGGAGTACGAGCTCACGTTCAATGACTACAACCGCGTGATTCACGCAACGGGCGACACCACTGCCAGCTACAAAATTGATGGCATCTCACTGGAGTATGACATGGTTACCCAAATAGAGTTGGGCCGCATGATACGCACCCAGTACACAGGTCGGCTCTCGATTCTGTATGACTGTGTTCTTCGTCACAGGACGCTTGTATACAATAAAAGAGATACACTGTGGAACATCAACTTGAACGTGCCTGCTCGCAACATGAAGGGCATTCTACTGCTCTTTGAAGACCCAGCCAATGCCTCATATGCCAGGAACACAAAGATTTCTAAGGTCGAGGTGACCATTGAGGGCATCCCCAACCAACTCTATGCCCAGGGTATGCGTGGCTACCAGCAGTGGGATGAGGTCAAGAAGGCCTTTGCAGCAACGAGTAAACGAGACCCCAGTGTAGCAATAGCTGCAAAAGACTTGGCATTGTCGGACGTTTCCCTAGGAGAGTACCTAAACAGTAAGTATGCTCTGTGGCTCGACTTAAGGACGAGTGATGACGACCAGCTGCACGGTAGTGGCATGGCCGTGGAGAATCCGTCTGAGGGTATCACCATTCAGATCATAAAAATATCACAGGCGGCTGGCGCATTGAACGTTTATATGTATATTGCAATGGATGCACAGCTTAACATTAAAGATGGCAGGTTCGTCAGCGCAGTCTACTAACAAGGTTTTGATGAAACCAAAACCTGAGTTTACATTTCCAGATGGTCCCTGTTCAGCAATTGTTTGTGGGCAGACAGGATGTGAGAAAACCGCATTCATCCTCGACCTACTTGAAGGGCCCTTCTTCAGTGCCTTCGAGCATACTGCCAGGGGGTGGCTAACAAAGCAAGCTATATGGCAAATCTACCTGCCAAAACACATTCCCAGGCCAAAGTTTGATGTCCCTGTCCTTAATGAGGTTCACCAAACCGATCTCTTATTTCTTCCTCATGACGTTGTGAAGCGCCGGACTTACAAGTATGCCCTAGCAGTGGTTGATGTGGCCTTGCACTACAAAGCGGCTGAGCCATTGACTACAAAAGAGGCTAAAGAGGTCGCAGGTGCACTGGAGAGGATGTACAATCAAGGACCGCTGGGGTGGCCCAAACTACTTCAGGTCGACCCCGGACGGGAGTTTATGGGTGCAGTGAATCAGCTGTTAGTAAAACATGGAGTATCAGTCAGGCGTGGCCGTGTGAATATCCATCGAGATCAGGCTATAATGGAACGTTTTAACCAAACACTGGCTGAGCTACTCTTTGGTCACCAATATGCCGTAGAGTTAAAAGATACTGGAAAACGATCGACAGAGTGGGTTTCTCGGCAGCAGGCTGTAGTCTCTGCGATAAATAATGAGGTGACCTGCTTGACTGGAAAAAACCTAAAGATGCTATAAAGGCAAAACGAGTTGCACAAAAGCCCTCTGTAGTCGTACCAGGGCGCCCGTTGGGGGTCAAAGAGCAAAAGCTTCCCTCTGATGTTGGCGTTCGCTACCTCTACCAGCCTGGTAAGGCAGAGCAAGACCAGCGCCGGCGGGCCACTGACCCTGTGTGGTCACTCAATGTTTACCGGATTGGAAGCTCTGTCACTAAATCTGGTGAGCCTGTACTATTTGTTGGATGGACCACTCCGTGGCTTTGTAAAGGAGGAGCTGCTTGTTGTGCCGCCCGATACCCAGTTACAACCAGACGGTATTGCCAATTAAACAAAAGGCAGATAGGTAGTAATGGAAGCAACTGGAAAGTGCCCCTGAAGAGAGAACCTTGTGACAGGCCCTGTGAGTTTGACTTTTGCGCAATGCACAGGTTTAAGATTAAGCGGGGTATCATAAATCGACTTTGTGTAGACTGCAAGAAGGGCATTAACAATAATCTAAAATTATGTATGGATTGTGGATACAAAAGGGTTAACCACAACCTCATGAGGAAGAAGAAGAGGCTTGAGGGCAGGAAGGCCCGGATGGCGACTCACGTTGAGGCTGGTATGACTGAGGAAGGCGTGCTAGATAAACCTTCTCGAGCTAGGAAGACCAAACCCCCACGTCCGCCGGGTGGTGCCGCTCCCACACCCAAACCCCCTCAGGCCAGGAAGATAGGGATATGTACTTATCTATGTTGTTGGGTATACAGTTGATGTCTCCCTCTACCTAGCTTATGCCTTGTCATAGCCCCTCAGGTTGTAAAAGACTATGGGGATAGGGGTTGTCTTGGGGCTCAACCTAAGCTTTAGGTTGCAGGCGTTGTGGGCTGGCCCTCTGTACTTGCCGGATATATGGCAGATGTCGCGGACCCGGTCGGTTCCGAGTGGTTTGCTGCAGACGTGGCATTGGGTTGTGGTCTTGTGGACTCATTGGTCCTCCCTGGTCATCCGCATGGGGACTGGCTTGGAGAGAACTGCTTTGATCTTTTTCTCCTCTTGCTCTAGGGCTTTGAGGAACTTCTCCACAGTGTCTTTTCCCCTGTAGATGACTGGGGGCGAGGTCTTTCCATCGCATCGGACCACTATGTAGCCGAACCCGCAGCCCTGGTGTTCCTGGGTCTTCCGGGTATTGCTCTTTTCTGGGTTGTGTGCTGGCCCTGGGAGCTTCATTGTGAGCGCCTCAAAGTCAGCGTAGATGACGTAGGGGGCTGGAGGTTGCTTTTGCCAGTTCTGGAAGGATAGGATTTTTTCCCCTCCTCTGGCATGTCTACCCGCACGGCTGTTTGGCCGACCCCTGCACACTCTGGCTTGTGGGCCTGGAGCAGGGCCAAGGTGGTGTAGCCGTGGAGGCAGCGTTGGCAGAAGAATTTGCGGCACTCGTGTTTCGTCTGGTCGTAGAGTAGGCGGTTCAAGTTTTTGATCCAGCTGTAATGGCATACTCCATCCTTGTCGATCACCATGAGGTTTATACAGTTGCTGGGGTGCTTGCTGATCCGGTGGACCATGACAGCTTTCCCATCCCAGCCAAATATGTTCAGGCCTAGGTCAAGAGCCTTTTCAATTTTTTCAGCGTGGTAGACGGGGGTTGGATACGCCACATGAGCCCTTAGCTTATCTAGGAGCCACTGGATGTTGCATTTTGATGGTCGTTGTGGGTGTTTGGCGACTGGGTACAGAGCGGCTATAATGGACCATATAATGCATAAGTCGTCCCAGTTCTTTACGTTTATGATGACCCCTTTGTTTGCCAGTGCTGGTGGTAGGGGGAGGTAAGAGCCGCCTTTGAGTGGTTGATACTTGGCGATGTCGACCCAGATGGTTTTTACTACTTCGAACACCCATCCAGAACCTTGGTTAACCCACCATCTCCTGAATTTGGGGGGCGGCTTGGTTCATCTTAGGGTCAATGTCTTCTGGGTCTAGAATCACCTGCTGCTTATTTCGTAGGACTGGTTCATTATACTCCTTGACACCATCTTTATCGGTCTTGTAGAGGCTTACCTTGATTGCGAACTGGGTCTTGAGGCCGCCTAAGATATTAAGCTCCTCTGCCAGAACTTTACGAACCTGGGGTTGCACGCCTTTCTGGAAGATCAGGAGGTCTGGGCTTGCAGTTGGTTGCTGATGGCCCGCTTGGTTCTCCTGAATTTGAGGCGGGGAATGGGAACTGGTCTGAGGCTTGTTCGGGGAACTGGGACCGGCCTTACATGAGGGAGCGGTTTCCTGGAGGCAGGCCTAGGGTGTGGGGAGGGTGCTTTCGCCACTTCAGACCAGAGTCGGGGGGATGAAGTCGGCGGCTGAGGGTCACGGTCCGCCATGGTGGTCATTCTTGCGTACATCTCCTTTTACGTCCTGTCGAAGGCGTTTTTTTTTATGAGTGCTGCGAGGGCAACCTTCGTCCGTGGATAGGGTGGCAGGGCCTGGCCGTAGATTTCAGCATAGTCGGCTTGAACCTGTTTTGCGCGTATGTGGTGGGGCGTCATTACTCTAATGTTTTATTAGTTCAAAAGGGGGTACAAATGACACAAAATCAAGTCGCAACGAAATACCCACCTATGACTAGTGGCCTGCTAGGTGGTGGTTCCTTGTGCCCTGCGACTGGTGGCTCCCTTACCCTGCGATTTCGTCGCGACTTGATTTTGTGTCATTTTTTGAAGAAAAAAAAGACATAATAAGCATTGGGACAATGTTGACTCATCGGAATATTTCCGGCACCTATAAAACGTAATGAGCAAACGCTCATGACGTTGCTATTGACTTCGTTATTTTTGCCCGCACGTGCTTGGCATGTACACCGTGACAAATTGTGAAGCCCTAACTGCTCCCTAATATTTTCTCTTTTTCGTTGAGGTTGGTGAAAGAACAAACTATGAATCAATAATTGTTCTAACTTTTGTTATTCCAACCTATGACTTTCAGCTGTTTGTATGCCGATCAGTAATGTTCGACGTCGGATTCAAAACATGGTCAATACTGCATTTCTACGTTCTAACTTTCTCCGTCGATTTGGTTATCGCACGTAGAGCGGAGATTACCAGTGCTCAGGCATTGTACAATATATTGACTTCAGGACTTAATCAGGCAATGAACACTTTAAGCAAAGTCATCAATAGCTTTGAAACTAGAATGCGTTGGGCAACATGACGTGCCGTGCTCTGAAAAGGCTAAATCTCACATATAATTGTACAAATGACATATCATTGTAATCATCAACACTACTTAAAACATACACCTCCCAAAATGGTTTTCCGCAAACAGTAAATATATCATATCTATATAAGAGTAGTTATACACACAGCTGATTTGATACCTATTAGGATGTTGCAGGGAAAGGTAGATAACATCGATTTTCCCGCATCTTGATGCAAAATGATAATTTGACTTTCATCCATTATAACAAGTGCGACAATCAATCATGTTGCAAATCGGTAAGTAGGTTAAAACTATAATTATTAAAATTTTAGAACCTTATTTTACCGAATCACTAACATATAGAATAAATTGACACTGATGCGATCGATCAAAGCAATCACCAAGTAAGTACATTCCGATGATGTCATTCTGCTAAATACGCTGACGAGTTGCTGCTGTAATGGATGTTATTAACTTGCACAATAAGTTTCTTTGGTCAATGCATCCGGTGAATGTACTGCGTATATAGTGTAAATGCACAATATTTGTGGGTTGATAATACGGGTTAAGTGAGCACCGAGCTCATACCATTGAACCCCCAGATGCCGAGCTTCCGGCCACCGAGCACCTAGATCTGTGTTTAACATATATCGACGCTCGGAAGTATGGCGTCGGGATCAAAGCTCCTGTTGCAGAAACAACCAAGTTATCAACACTGACCAGATTCATTCGCTCGCCATAATCATTAACAAGCATTAAATGTACGAGTATTTACAGTTATAGAAAACAAAAAGCCTGACAGGATATTTTCATTTAATAAATCAGGTTGCTAAATATATATTCAGATTCATATATCCAATGTGGTGCTGAATTAACACTGGGAAGGCCGTCGTGACATTGGTTTTTAATCCAGATACCATCGTGAACAATGCGAATGTTTGTTGAACAGGAGCAGTCGATAAATCTCTTGCCCTGGCATAATATGCTTATTTAACAACCATTGAATCGTTGGTAGATAAACGTGCAGCAGAATAGACGTATACAATTGATATATAAGTAACAAAATGACAATAAAGCAGAAGCATCCATAAACACTAAGTAATCACCCTGTCTCCGTGAAGCTACGTGAACGTTTTATAGCACAAGAGGAAAAGTACGCAAGAGAGCATGTCCGTGGGTGAGTCTATAAGCGAGTAAGCGAATGAGAGAATGTGTAAGCTATTAGGACGTGACCAAAATGAGTGAATTAGTATGTGTCTAGGTAAGTAAATGAATAAGTTCGACAGTGACTGAGAATAAAATGAGGTAATCAGTGCATGTGTTAGTGCGCTATTCTGATGTGGTGAGTGTGTCAGTCAATGAGTGAGAGAGCACGTGTGTTGGTGAAATCGAGAACATCGACAATCCCATGTAGCATTGGAAAGATTGCAATTTTGCATAGTGACAATATATGTCAACAATACTTTTACCATCAAACCAATACTGAATATTGAATTGGGGTAAAGAGTAGAATAACGCATATCGGTGCTATTGACTTCGTGTTCGAACGTTCAAAACATGGAAACCAAGTCAAAGAGTGAAGCTCCTACTACTCTCTGTTATTTCCTCTTTTTGTTGTTGTAGATGACAGAAAAAACTTAAATAAACAATGCGTCGAGATAAGCTTTCTTGTATTACTATCAGCATTTGTGGTACTGATTGGTTATGTTTTGCATCACACTGCTTACTTCACGCTACACAGGCATTGTAAGGTATTTCTTACATACAAATGACTTGCACAAGCAAAGGACAAATATATACTAATAATAAATACTTGTGCAGAGATAGAAGAAAATTTGAGATAATTGAATTATCTTCATTAACGCAATCATAACACACACCATATGGTTTGCCCCAAGACAGTATACGTAACATCTCTAAACGAGAGGAAGAACATGATGCTTCCTGGATATCCATCAGGATGTTACAGCGGACAGTACATTACATAGATTTGTCCCCACTTCTTGGCGCAATACGCATTACTACATCACAAACAACTACATGCATGATAAACAGAACAGGAGAATTAACAAACGACATTTTGCTGAACTAAATGCCCCAGCGAGAGGTTCGCTGATCTTGTCAACAGGCGTTCGGTTCCCGAAGCCAAGAATTTGAGCGCCGAACCGCTTCCGAGCACCAAACTGCTTCCGAGCGTCGAGGTCGAGACGCCATCTGTTTTAAAAAATATAGATAGGACTCGGCGTTGGGAAGCGGCTTGGCGCTCGGAAGATTGGCAATAAATGTAGCTACTCAGAAACTTAGCAATAAAGATAGCGATTCCGCGCTCGGAAGTGGCACGGCGCTCGGAAACTAGGCATCGAGAATCAAGCGCCTGTGACCAAACCCACTCCCACCTTTTGCTGAAATAGCATTACCCCATCAGGATGTTATTAGCTTTGGTAATCATAATTTAAGCCAGCCTCAACAAGTTCCAAAGCAATCTGATTTCTCAGTGAGCTAGTTATAGTAATATGACATTTACATGTTTCAGAGCGCTATCTGTATGAATACATGGAATTATTACACTCAGGTGTTTTGGAATCTTCTTGCCCTATAAATACATGCGTTTATACCGAATGGAGGATGAGGCAATAGAAGACGATGCCTTGATAACAAGCTTTAGTGAGTGACTACAGTTCGGTATCTTATTGCAATCTACCAAGTGCATTTTATGGTCTATAGGTTTTGGCGACTCGTTAAACGTTTTTTGTATTTGTGAGCCAATCAGTTTGTCTCTCTGGGCAGAAGAAAGTGCAAAGAGTCGTTCGATAGCATACTCCCGGGTCAATGGAAATCGCCCCTACCGATATTAAGAATTAGAAAGTGTAAAATATCTGGCTGAATTGGGCATATAATGAACGCAACGCACTTTGTTCGCATCATGACAAAATAGGGCGACCTCATGGAAACATTGGTTGTCCAAACAAATAAAGCTCGAATTCATGATAGCGTGAAAGCATTCTTTACATTGCGATGGCAAACGCTATGTTGTTTTTGTGAGTTGTTTATTTCGTGTATCATCGCTTTAACAGGTTATTAAGAAAGCCGTCTTGAGCACATCGCTTGGAGTTGGTCACGACATTTCAGTTGCTATAAAGTTCTAAAACATACCGCAAAATTGGCATACAATTCAGTGACGGACGAGGAGAACTCATTTCGTATGTTTTTGACGTCTGTGTTGTAGCTGAAAAAATCCTTCATTTCCTGGGAAATGTCCTCATGATTTTACACATGTCAATGTATAGCGTGCAGTTTAGATTTCCGTTTTTATTTAACTTTTAATATGAAGCCTTGACAGCTGTGGAATTGAAAAGCTAAGCCATTTCGTGACATAAAAAAAATCCATCCTCACAGCTGATAAACACACATACGTAGACATACATGCTAATAATACCATCCATACACCCTTGTTCAATTATGGAATAATGTATAGCAATAAGCTACAAATTTCACTCTCTTTATACTCTCTTTAAGTCCTGTAATAAGTAATCATGTGAAGCGTATATTTTGATGCCTTCAGCCTTTATACTGTGTCAATGAGTGCTAGAGTTTATTGTCCAGCACATTTTTTCACCGTTCATATGTCAGACTTACCGCAAAAAGTTTAACATGGAAACAGATGCTACACTCTTCGACACTTTTATATAGTAATATTTCAGACAAACATAAAGATGTCTTCATCACGATCGAATCAATTAGTCCTCTTTGTGCGTCTTTTTGTCAAATTTGTATGGTTTTTCAACAATGTGTCTTCATATGATATATAAGACGGCTCCCTATAGATATAGGCTTGCCACAAATGTCACATTAACGAGATTTTTCACCAGTATGCGTTCTCATATGTGCTTTAACATTTCTTCCATGACTGAAAGACTTCCCCAAATAGCACATTTGTGAGGTTTTTCGCCGGAATACATTTTTCGTATGTTGCCCAAGGTGGCTTCCGTGAATGAAAGACCTGCCACAGATGTCACATATGTACGGTCTTTCACAAGTATGCGTTCTCGTATGAATTTGTAGGCTGCTCACTTGAATGAACGACTTTCCACAGATATCACATTTATATGGTTTTTCACCAGTGTGCGTTTTAGTATGTATTTTTGGGCGCGTATTTGAGTGAACGCCTTTCCACAGATAGCACATTTATACGGTTTTTCACCAGTGTGCGTTCTCCTATGCTCCTTTAGAGAGCTACCATGGTTGAAACACTTTCCACAAATGTCACATTTGTAAGGCTTTTTACAGGCATGTATTCTCAGACTTTCCACAGATTTCACACCTATATGGTTTGTCATCAGTGTGCGTTCTCATATGTTGCTACGATTTAAACACTTCCCACAAATGTCACATTTGCAAGCTTTTGTTTTATTGGATTGTTCCCATAAGTGAAGGCCGTCCCAAATATGACACATTGGATCTGCCATATATGCGTCGTCTCGGAAACCATCCTATGATTCCCAGCAACACAATGTATATTATCTTGCATATCAAAAGTTGCTCGTTTCTCTCGCACATGTCGCTTAACATTCATTTCCCTATCAGCGATCCGATTTGAGGTGTCCTTATTCATTTCACATCCTAGTTCGTTGGCATAATTCTCTACATGCTTCTCGAGCGCTCCAGACTTGATGACGATGGCACTATTGGCTCCAAATTCACAGGGAATATTGCCAGAAATGTCACCAGGCAATGACCCGTCTGAGGTGCAAACGATCAATGCTCCCTCTTTTATGATCCTGGAGCAATGTAGATTTGTCTGAGTATAAGTTATCGCTGAATTCATCAGGGACCTCCAGATTTTCCTTCAGCGATGGATATCATGTCACGCAAACAAATTATCCTTTCAGAATACAGCAAACCATTTAAAACATGAACACCAAACGCAGAGATGCACATTTTTCAAAGAATATTTATCACTGACTTCATAAAGGGCCACCAGTTTTATCATGGCTGTGACATCTTCCATTCTCGTGTATTCACTTCCGTCTGCCAATAATGACGATGTGTTGGACATCTCCTGTAATACAGGTTCATTAATGAATGTCTGGGATAGAAAACATAAAAAAGCCATTAGGGCGCCCAAACATATAAACAATCTCAGTGGATAACTGATATTTTCCAGTAATTTGGGTCACATACCTTTTCTTAAATGGCGAAATTTCCTCTAACAATTAAATAAGTTCTGGATATCGCGTTTATTGTGTGATGAATGCTGGCAATATAGAAGAATACAATTGCACTCAGACATATTTGTTCGTAACATAATATGGAAACAAGGATTAGCATTTAACCAAGTGTTGGCAATATTGGTCATTTGTGCTGGTGATGAGTGTAAATAGAGAGTTATAATTTTGCTCGTAGTTGGATTTAAAATAAGGAACATTCCGTTATTGATTATATAGTTTTGGGCCGAGGAATTCGTTTGGTAGGCATCACCAAAAGTATTGGCGATGTCATTGAAATTGGAGGCTCTTGAATCATCATGTTTTAAACAGAAGTGAGGGAGTGCTGCTATTTTCTTTTCCCATGGTCCTAGAGTCCATTTAAGCTCTCTGATGGCGTCTTGGCATGTATCATAAAACTATGGTTTGTATATCTGTTCGGAATGCCCCATGCCTTCTTTGTGGACGTCTTGATGTTCAGTTTCGCAACAAAGTTGTGCCAAGATGCGCACTTCCTGGCTTTGATGACGCGTCGAGCTTTAGCTCGGCAGCTTTGTGCAGGTTCTCAGTTGACCTCAGTTGGCTGCATTTTAAATCTTTGCGTTGTTCGACAGCATTTCAACATGCATCGGAAAACCATGAGATGTAAATGAATTACAGGCAATGGTCACCTTGCACAATGAGTGGTAGCTGGGTTGGGTGGTTATTTATGGAGACAAAGGCGAATTTGCTGCTTGTACTTTTCAAGTTTTTCTCTAAATATTCAATTACATTTCGCGGTGCTAGCCGTCAATTAATGAATGCCTGTTCATATTCGTTCGATTTTTAAATTGTGATATTTCCGATTCTAAGCATTGATAAAAATGAACATTGCGTGGGTCTGTTTACTTTTCATTGTATTGCATTAACCCCATGAACGTTTCGTTCTAAATAATTCAACACCTGGTTGTGAAAGGAAACACCAGATCATCGTTAATTTATCGATATTGACGCCTTGAAACCGCCTTTGACTTTGTAATAAACATACACAAAAGTATAACGAACTATGCAAGCCAAATACAATAATTCTCGAGTATTAACGTTCAAAGTTTATTCCATTTCAGCTTGAGATGTCGTATTATGTCTACTACATACCACATTTCGACTTTGTTTTAATATCCCGTCCAAATATGCTAAATAACTTTACTAACACCATTAAATAGCCGTGGTTTAGTTAACGTGAATATTTCTATAGTAGTCGGATCAAAGCATGCTTTTTTTTTTATTAGGTTTTTTATGGTGGTGCTTGATCATAAAGTTCGTAATGACACAATAGTGTCAAACTGAAGGTATATGAGATGGAATCGCAAGATAAAACAAGTTTGTGTCGCATTAACAACATACAGTTAAATAATTTAAAAATTAATGCATATACTTTTAATTATATAGTTCATTATTGAACAAGCTTTATATGCCACCTTAATATCCCTGTATTGTGTTTGTATCATCATACAATCATCTATTCCAAGCTAACCGAGATTAAGCTTTACCAATATCCGATGTGTTCCACATTTGATTGCGTTCAACCAATTTATGTGGATTGCCAGTCAAATCTCGGTTGTTCTAAGAATCTCAAAACGCGACGTCAATCTTTGTCAACGTAAAATTAAGCAATACTGAGGGGTTTGGGGGTGGGGGTGGGGGTGCAATACGATAAGGCGCGGAAAGGGGCACAATATATACCCCATTGACTTTAACCACACTAAAAACCATATCATATCCTGCTTTTATTACTTACCAGCGTGTTATACTTACCACTTAGAATCAGTGAGCAGGGATTACGTCCGACTCTAATGTCATTAAAGAAGAAATAAATAGAAAAAAGATCGGGATAGCCAGTGGAACAGAAGCTCAATGGCGATTGCCATGACTGAAGAACTTGATGATATCGAGGAATTTCCGAACTCTGCTCTCGTGGTCATGCTCGTGTTGTGATGAGCTTAATCTTTGAGCTTAACCGCGTCGCCAAGTTCTTGTTGTAGACTACTACGAAGGTGCTCTCAAAGGTTAAGGGCTCACAGAGAAAAGGAGGCAGAAAATACAGCAGTGGGAGGAGATGGTCCATCGACCAGACGCCACCATTCATGACAGTGCAGATATCGAGATGATCATCAAACGTGCCATTGTCTTGAAATACATTACATGTGAGAACATCCACAACAGCGGGAATTATCAACGCATCGAATGACAACCAACGACCCCCAGAAAACTTGTACGCCAATATTTTGTTGCATGCGCATTATCTTTATTCGTATAGTGCAGAGCTTTCACATGATTATTGTTCTTCGGTAGGTCACTGCTGGGCTCAAAGTTGTCAAATTAACTGTATGTATGTATGGTGTAAGGTTAACCTGGGGCCTTTATACAATATACTTAATGCCTATACTTTAACGCCCCCTTCCCAGCTATCAAGTTAGTTGTGAGGAGGGTTAGGTCTTGGCATAGACAATGTGAGGTAGATAACAGGATCCCAATCACCATAAACTCCATACGACACATCCAACTCAACCCCTACCAAACACAACCTGTCTCAACCAATGGAGAGTGGTGCAGATTGTTGACCGATGAGAAATAATAATGATAGATTCGTGCCACTACCAAAATCTACAATATAAAGATCAAATGCACATTACAAATAGCACTAACCAACTCGCTGTGGCTGCTATGGCTTAGTAAAACAGTTGAGTCAGGAATCTAACACCCAGTGGCTATGTCCGCCTGTAAATCAACCAGGCACATCCCTACAAAAATGTACAATAAAAAGGCTAGAAAGATTGCACTTTACATAAGTAGCTGGTACGGCAATGCGACATATGCCTGACTTCTAAGGCAGTGCCCGGTGTCCAATTGTGTCACCCTGATGAATGCCTATGTATTTGACGCAATTAACCTGGTAAAATTTTAAGATGTAAGAATGATTAACAACAAGGCTATATGAGTTCAGAGCAAACATACGCACACATGATTACCTCCCCTCATATTAATAATTATGTATTTACGATCAAACTGGCACACTTTTGAAGCCACTGATTAGTCTTTATGACAGATCAGCGAATACGGTTACAATTACACATCAGGTTTTTGTGAATAAGTTCAGTTGTCAGATAAATCACTTCGCTTGAAAACAACGTATATGAATGAGAATGACTTGATACTTTATATATTTCTTCAAAATTAAGTATCGTGCACATTGAATGCTCTTCAAAATTGGACGCTTTACAAGTTGGGGCATAACAACACCAATACATAATTTGAACTGCATCCAATGTATAACTCCAGCTGTCAAAACGAAATGTGGTTTATGTAGTGTTTGAAACTAGAACCCAGCATCGTTCGAAATGACATATTTGTATTGATGCTGTTGAAAAAACCCTAGGCATATGTTTGTCAGTTCTCCATGACCGTGTAGATTGTTCGTGTTCGTGATCTTGAGGCTTAGACAACTGGTATGTTCATTGAATTTGTTTGAACACTGTCATGATTGCATGAATATACCTCCGAATGCAAATTAGATTGTCGCATAGAGTTTATCCTGTGACAGTGATTATTGTATTCCTTGTGACGCACTAAATGTAACACAGTTAACTGTCTTGCGTTAAGTATTTGATCGATCGACATCGATGTAATTTGAATGACACTACACTTTTTTTAACAACTTAAGACATAATGATACAAAATCATATGTACGTTAATATTGATAAATATTGTGTACTTAATGCGAAATCATTATTTCGTTTAAGAAAAGCCGCATCCTGCAAACGTTATGCAGTATTATAAAATTCTCCTGAGGATAAATCTCGAATTATTATGTATTGTAATTCAATATGTATAAATACCATGCAAAACGTTAATGTGAGCATGGTTTATCAGTCAATTGGTTAATAGCCATGGGGGTCTTTCAAGTATTGTTTCCGGAGGAATCGACTGACGTGTACCGAGTTCACATTCTCCTCGGATGGTAAAAAAAACTATCAAGAAGAAGACAAATACCGGTTATTCAGCACTTTTGCAGTCAATATTCACACTAGACATGTAGCGACGACAATCTTATTACAATCCAACGTGGAGTAATTTAAAGATCATAAGACAATTGGGTCAGGTTTCAGTAATTTCCAACTTCGCCATTTGAATCAGTCATGCGAAATTTTTTTCGTCCAACACAAGTTGTTTCGATGCGGGTGTTCTGTTTGAGATGAATTATCATCGATCATTACATTTATTGTTCCAAATCGTCAAACGAAGGCACCTCCCTTCATATGATAAATAACTTCCTATTTTTGTGGTAATTCCGGTCGGAGCTAATCAAAAATAATGTACGACGAGTCGACGGGGAGCAAAATTGTGAACGCGGCAATTTGTTTACTTTATTTTGATCTTATCGACGACTACCACAAACTTTGTTGTTTCGGTAAGATCGATTGATCGGCAGTTTGTTTTCATGTCTTCTAAATATACATAAGCTATTGATACATCGTTTATTATTTCATATATAGCCAATTCCCTTCAAATGAATAATCATGGCCTGGTTCAGTCCATATGCTGGTGGTGATATGGCCTCGGAAAATCTTGTTCATTTACTAACTTCCAGCATTCACTTGTCCCGTAGGCAAATTGCACTTGTCCCATATGAAACCTACTTATCCCATAAGACATGGAAGTTCACATGGTACGGTTGTTTTTATTGATATAAGTAACAAAATCTTATGTAAAAAGTTTATTGCATTAAAATTATTTATACCCCAATCAGTAAATGTTATGTACATTTACAATTTCTTAACAGCTTAATGAAAACAGGTTTTCAAAAATATTAAATGGTACAAATCCACCCATTGTAAATGCAAGATATTCGTGGCTTCATTCGTTTTATGGTCATAGCAGTTGAATTTATCAGCTAAGGTCTTATTGGCCCTTTATATATAATTTGTGTCTGTTGCACCATCAGACTCGCAGATTGAAACATTGGTTGTACAACAGTCCGCTAAAACACATCGTGTTGGATCGCGCGCTCCGTCATCGTAGCGCGGTGCGTAACGCGCCACGTCACATCGCGCATATGTAGCGTTAATCCAATAGAGCGTTAAAAACGTGTCACGAAACTCCTGCAACAAGTTCGACCTTACATCACTGTCATGACGCTAGCGCAATGCATACTGCGACGCGTAACAAGCACAGGGATTTGCATTGGCCTGCCGGCCGCTATCTTCTAAAGATAGCGGCCGGCAGGCCAATGTAAATCCCTGTAGTAACAAATGCCTCTGTTTTCGATTCATCGGGTACTGGTAGAATAAAGCAACTTTCGGTTAAACCGTACATGACTGAGTGAGTTTTAATTACTAGCGATGAAAGAACTTCACACACACGAAACTGGCAAATGGATCAGTGCTGTACGGTTACTGATTATTCTGTCTAACACGCTCGGCTGCACATCGAAAGACGCTGAAACCTCAGTCTTCAAGGTTTCAGTGTTTGCTCGAGATAAGACTCGCGATCGGCGAAGTAATTAACATGTCCGGTCAGACAAGTACTTGGGACTTTTCACTTGTCCCACAAGCAGAACCACCTGTCCCGGGCAAGCGGACAACCGTTAGTGTCTAGCCCTGCTGTAATTTATCCATCCACCCTACAAAGCGGCTGCTCCTATCTTTGCAGGCTCTAACACATTATTGTGATATATTTCCTCTTAACAAAAATGTTTTGTGTCCTCTTTAAAGATATTTCAACATCGAGATCAATTTAACAAATAATCTATGTGTACCACCTTAACTCGTAACAGCACAAGGACGCTGTTTCTGTGAAGCAGTTGTAATCAGGTACATTAGTTCATCGAAGCGGCATTGTCTTGATTCCTCAGCTCATGTAAGCTGCGGCAGAGTGAAAAGGAACCTTGTCCCTTCCTTAGCTCCTCTCTCGTAGCCGTAGATATATTGGTCACTGATTTAAGACACAGCAAGTAATGGCCAAATGCTGGCTGGGTATGATTCACGGCTTTCCGTTAAACAATATGTCGCATATTGTTGCCCTGACGTTTATGTGATCAGTTTGTAAAGTCAGTCTTGTATACCTTTGTTTGCTGATGAACTAAGTACTAGCGTTCTTTTTTAGAATCATGGAGTTAATGCTGTTATTGTTTTCAAGTAATTCATGGTTAAATAGGTCATCTATCAGTAGCGGTATATTAAAGTCATCCCTATTAACTATGCGTTCACCGATAGTGCCAAAATATGGTGAGGTTCACGCCCACATCCACATGTTTTGAAATTATAAGACTATGCGCAATTGTGTACTTCTAAATAGCGACCATTCCAACGCATTGTTTCATTAGGGAATGGGATTTTGCCACAAATCTTCTGGGAAATATGGTTTATCAATCGAGCAACAGCTTCCACATTGAAGTGCGTTTTCCATGCAAGACCACCCTTTCGTTTAAGTTTTAATGTTTTAAAAGATCACATGAAAGCAGCTTTTGATTCATGAGCATGTGTTACAGGAGAATTCTAGCTGATGGAACCGAATACATCAGAATGGAAGACGTCAAAAGAGTCATAAAACTGGATGCCCCTGTAGATGTCTGGGATGGATCTTCTCCATATTGCCTCAGAAATGGAAGCAATATGAAAGCCCACAAAAGAACGCATACTGGCGAAAAACCTTACAAATGTGACACTTGTAGAAGGTCATTTGCTCATGGAAGTAATCTGACAGGACATATGAGAACGCATACTGGTGAAAAACCTTACCAATGTGACACTTGTGGAAAGTCGTTTGCTCATAGAAGTGATTTAACCAAGCATATGAGAACGCATACTGGTGAGAAACCTTACAAATGTAATGTTTGTGGAAAGTCGTTTGCTCGTGGAAGTAATATGACACGACATATGAAAGGGCATACTGGCGAAAAACCTTACAAATGTTACACTTGTGGTAAGTCGTTTGTTTATGGAGATTATATGACAAAGCATATGAGACAGCATACAGGTGAAAAACCTTACAAATGTGCTATTTGTGGAAAGACGTTAGTTTATGGAAGTAATCTGACAGAACATATGAGAACGCCTACTGGTTAAAAACCTTACGAATGTTATACTTGTGGAAAGTCGTTTGCTTGTGAAAGTAATTTGATAGGACATATGAGAACGCACACTGGTGAAAAACCTTACAAATGTGACGTTTGTGGAAAGTCGTTTGCTCGTGGAAGTAATCTGACACGACATATGAAAGGGCATACTGGCGAAAAACCTTACAAATGTGACACTTGTGGAAAATCATTTGCTCATGGAGATTATCTGACAAAGCATATGAAAACGTATACAGGTGAAAAACCGTACAAATGAGACACTTGTGGTAAGTCGTTTGCTCGTGGAAGTCATCTGACAAAACATATGAGAACTTAAATAGGTCTTGCTCAGCACGAGCCCCACAAAGGGAATGTCATTAATGAGCGAATATGGTATGAATGTTTCATAGATGGTAGGGGGTGGATTGGCTTTAAGGTGGCTAATATTGTGTATGTTTTTGATGTATAATTATGGTTGGGGGTGGATTTAAGGTGGCTAATGTTGTGTATGGCTTTGATGTATAATTATGGGGATGAGGTAAATTCTTATTTCTCATGCACCAATTAACCGCACACTAGCGTGTGAGCATGTTCATTCTCATGTGATGTAGGTGCAGAGCCGTTCGTAACAAATAGCCGTAGATGGCGGTAAAGTGATGTAATCGATATTGACCGTTTCAAACGTAAATCGAATGCCTCAGGGTAGCCATTCACATGTACTCATTAATTATTGTAATAAACATGAGGACGAAATCGTTGTTTGTTATAATGAATGTCAATGTTGTTGAACTCAATGCATGCGATTACACTACCGTCTTGAATCACACATTTGAATGATTGTGAACAACACAAAATGATAATTTACGTGATGACCTTGTGTTCAGAACAAGATGTTTTCCATTTGATAACTGCGATGATAAACGAACTTAGTTCACTGTTGGATGAATGTTGTACATTGAGTCATACATTGCCTTTGTAGAATGTGTCATACAAGCCCTTGATTATTTTTGGTCCACACGGCGCAACTGTATCAGCCATTTTAAAAACCTGCACCCTAGAGGTCTTTTCCACCCAGGTATTTTATGTTGCATTGTGTCACTTTTGCTGTAAATACTCTCAATAGTAACGGGTATGTAGTAATGAACTTGTTATCGTTAATGATAATTTGCACCATAAATTTAAATGAGTTTGTAAGGAAACTAAGTTTACATTACATGGATATTAAGGCTTTATATATGCCGTTCTCATTCTTATCAGAAACACATTTTTCAATGTTCAAAGCTTTTCAGAATTGCTTGAAATTGTTGCTCCGTCCAAGATCCATGGTTTTAAATGAGGCATTATTTTCCGAATTTCCCGAAAATAATGTAATTAAATATCAAAGGGTTTTATTTTAGTTACTTTTTCTCCTACAATTATTCTTATGTTTTTCGTCCCCCCCCCCCCCACACCTTTGTGGGCACTAAATATGGTGTGCCCTTGAATTATGAATACTTACCTTATCGTGGCCGTACAGTCGGTAGATGTTTAGTGGATATATGTATAGTGGGTATATGTATAGTGGGTATATGTAAAGTCGGTATACGAATAGTCGGTATATGTATAGTCGGTATATGTATAGTCGGAATATGAATAGTGTATAGTGGGTATATGTATAGTCGGTATATGAATAGTGGGTATGTGTATAGTCGGTATATGTATACTGGGTATATGTATAGTCGGTATATGTAAAAACGGAATATGTATAGTCGGGATATGTATAGTTGGTATATGTATAGTCGGTATAAGTATAGTCGGTATATGTATAGTCGGTATATAAATAGTCGGTATATGTATAGTCAGTATTTGTTCTGTCGGTGTATGTATAGTGGGTATATGTATAGTGGGTATTGGTATAGTGGGTACATGTATAGTCGGTATATGTATAGTAGGTATATGTATAGTCGGTATATGTATGGTTGGTATATGTATAGTCGGTATATGTATAGTCGGTATATGCATAGTCGGTATATATATAATCAGAATATGTATAGTCGGTATAAGTTTTGTCGGTATATGTATAGTGGGTATTTGTATAGTGGGTATATGTATAGTGGGTATATGTATAGTCGGTATATGTATAGTCGGTATATGTATAGTGGGTATATGCATAGTCGGTATATGTATAGTCGGTATATGTATAGTCGGTATATGTATAGTCGGTATATGTATACAGTCGGTATATATATAGTGGGTATATGTATAGTCGGTATATGTATAGTCGGTATATGTATAGTGGGTATATGTATAGTCAGTATATGTATAGTCGGTATATGTATAGTCGGTATATTTATAGTCGGTATATGTATAGTCGGTATATGTATAATGGGTATGTATAGTCGGTAAATTTATAGTCGGTATATGTATAGTCGGTATATGTATAGTGGGTATATGTAGAGTCGGTATATGTATAGTGGGTATATGTATAGTCGGTATATGTATAGTCGGTATATGTATAGTCGGTATATTTATAGTCGGTATATTTATAGTGGGTATATGTATAGTCGGTATATGTATAGTAGTTATATGTATAGTCTATATATGTATAATCGGTATATGTATAGTTGGTATATATATAGTCGTTATATATATGGTGGGGATATATATGGTCGGTATATGTATAGTGGGTATATGTTTAGTAGGTATATGTATAGTCGGTATATGTATAGTCGGTATATGTATAGTCGGTATATGTATAGTCGGTATATGTATAGTCGGTATATGTATAGTCGGTATATGTATAGTCGGTATATGTTTAGTCGGTATATGTATAGTCGGTATATGTATAGTCGGTATATGTATAGTGGGTATATGTATTGTGGGTATAGTTATAGTCGGTATATGTATAGCCGGTATATGTGTAGTGTGTATGTGTATAGTAGTATATATGTATAGGCATAATCGGTGTATATATATTCGGTATATGTATAGTCGGTATATGTATAGTCGGTATATGTATAGTCGGTATATGTATAGTGGGTATATGTATAGTCGGTATATATATAGTCGGTATGTTTAGTGGGTATATGTATTATGGGTATATGTATACTCGGTATCTGTATGGTTGGTATATGTATAGTGGGTATATGTATAGTGGGTATATGTATAGTCGGTATATGTATAGTCGGTATATGTATAGTCGGTATATGTATAGTCGGTATATGTATATTGGGTATATGTATAGTCGGTATATGTATAGTGGGTATATGTATAGTCGGTATATATATTGTTGGTATATGTATAGTGTGTATATGTATAATCGGTGTATGTATAGTTGGTATATGTATAGTGGGTATATGTATAGTGGGTATATGTTTAGTCGGCACTGTTTAGTCGGTATATGTATTGTCGGTATATGTATAGTGGGTATATATGTAGTCGGTATATGTATGTTCGGTATATGTATAGTCGGTATATGTATTGTGGGAATAAGTATAGTCGGTATATATGAGTCTGAGGTCTGTGACAAAATTGAGACTGAGTGTTGTTCTTCTAACTGCTATTGTTCTCATACTATTACTGTATTGGACGTCCGGAGAGCCCTGAAATTACTTAAATTTGGTAAATGTGATCGAACGCTAACCTCTGATCACTTACTAAACACATGTGATGAATTTTTTGTTCATATTGCCTTGCTTTTTTCCACCATGTTACGTCATGGCACTGCCTCTAGAACTTTGCTAAATGCGACTATCGTGCCTATCCCGAAGAATTTGAATAAGTCATTAAATGACTCTTCAAACTACCGAGGGATAGCGCTCAATAGCCCTTTTAGTAAACTCTTTGAACTGACTATACTCGAAACACACGACATAAGCTCTCGACCTCTGACTTGCAATTTGGGAACAAGAAGGGGCTATCGACCTCGGCGTGTACGTTTGTTGCAGGTGAAGTCATCCAGCATTATTTAAATGCAGACAATGACGTGCATATGCTCTTAGATGCTAGCAAAGCATTTGTGTTAGCTATACCATATGAGTCTGTTAGGATAAAATTCTTTTGGCTACCATGTAAGTCCCTTTGCCCTTTCTATTCGCTCTTCCGTATGCTTGCAGTAAAATTCTCATGTAAGTCTGCCCTTTCCCGTATGCTGGATCTCGCAGCATAGTGCGCGGTGAGTCTGAGTCTCAAGTTCAATGAAGCTAAGTCTCAGTACCTCTTGTACTCTGCTCGAGGTGAGTGACGCGGGCTGTCTCAAGTTCAATGGTTCTATACCTTGACTTTTGTGGTACCAATGTCCCTTTATGTCCCTTTATCAGAAAGTGCTATTCACCTAGGTAATCTCATGTCAACTAACTCTAAGTCTGCAACAATACATCGGTCTACCACTGATATATAAAGTCGGACCAATGTATTGTTGTCACGTTTTTATTTCTGCCCTCCGGAGGTTCGATACAAACTTTTTAAATCGCATTGTGTCATTGCCCATGGATCCCAACTTTGGGACTTTGATAGTCGCTTTGTTGATGAATTTGTCACATCTTGGCGCATGTGTGTGCGACTGGTCTGGGGGACCCCTAACATCACCCACTGCTTACTTCCCGGGATCTGTGATGACAGAGGCATTGAATCCCAGCTATTAGCAAGATCTCTTTCTTTTGTGCGTGTTGCCCTCTCATCTACAAACGTTTTATATAGATTAAGTGGCTGTCTAGCCCTAGCTGGCAGCGGTTCAGCCGTATCTAATACGATTAGTCACATTGCTGACCACTTTTCATGGTCCCGCCATACAATAGGATATGAGTCCCTGACGATTCCAGATTCTAATGATGCTATTGACATGGTCACAGCTACTGCCATTCGGGAATTCGTAAGAATGCATCACGTTACGGTCGGGGTGGATTGTTCCAATCTGGCGAACATAATTAGTCGTCTTTGTACTGAGTAACCTGATTATGAAAACACGATTCTATCTTATGCTCTCTTATCAATTAAGATTATATTTTATGGCTATCACGATGTAAAATGATTGTATAGACATTGTATTGCATGACTGATTGACTTTACTATATTGTCATATTTTTATGACTATATGTCATATTTTTATGATGAAATAAATAAATAATATATATATATATATATATATATATATATATATAGTCGGTATATGCATAGTCGGTATATGTATAGTGTGTATATTTATAGTGTGTATATGTTTAATCGGTATATGTATTGTCGGTATATGTATAGTCGGCTTATGTGTTGTCGATATATGTATAGTGGGTGTATATATAGTCGGTATATGTATAGTCGGTATATGTATAGTCGGTATATATATAGTCGGTATATGTATAGTCGGTATATGTATAGTGGGTGTATATATAGTCGGTATATGTATAGTCGGTATACGTATAGTCGGTATATGTATAGTTGGTACATGTATAGTCGGTATATTTATAGTTGATATATTTATAGAGGGTATATGTATAGTCGGTATATGTATAGTTGGTATATGTATAGTGGGTATGTGCATTGTCGGTATGTGTGTAGACTGTATGTGTATAGTCGGTATGTGCATAGTCGGTATGTGCATAGTCGGTATGTTCATAGTGGGTGTGTGCATAGTCGGTATGTGTATAGTCGGTATATGCATAGCCGGTATATGCATAGTCGGTATATGTATAGTCGGTATATGTATAGAGGGAGAGTTCTGCCCTTTCTAGGGGGTGTCATGTCTGCCAGTGAGACCCTCACGTCACACTGATTTGCTGGAGTATATTAAATCAATCAATGACTCAAATGACTACCATGAATTAGAGCTAATCTCCCGAGGAAGACCTTTCCGTGTTCATAAGCTTGTGTTAGCGGGCCAGTCGCGCTATTTCAGGGAGGCTTTATCATCTCACAAAACTGCTCCTACCCTTACTCTTGATATTTACGCAGACATGCTTTCTATTTGTCTCGATAACGTGTGCAATGGGACAGTAGACCCGCGTTATGCAGCAGCATTTGCCAGCTTATCTGACCAGCTTGGCATCGATAATCTCAAATATGATTGCTGGTATTACCAGGTGACTTCCCAGGACCTATAAACTGACAACTGCATCTCGCAATGGGAAGTTGTTTGTGCTGTTGGCGATACAGACCTTAAACAAAATGCCCGTCCATTGAAGCTAGATAACTTTGATTCCCTCAGTACGTCCCCTGATTTTCTGAAGCTCCCTCTTGGCCGGGCGATGATTCTCCTCTCCCACCCGGATTTGGGGGTGAGTTCACCAGATGATCGTCTCACTGCTGTAATACAATAATATATCATTGCATCCTCATTATTATAGGATCACAATATTTGACCTAAAAGGACGTGTCTAATTAACTATTCATTATGATAAATTACTCAAATTGTTCATGGCGATGATGATGATGATGAGCATGATGCTGATGATGATGATAATAATAATGATGAAGATAATGATGATGATGATGATGATGATGATGATGATGGTGATGATAATGATGAAGATGATGATGATAATGATGATGTGGCTTACGATGGCCGTGCAAATGATGATTATGATGATGATGATGATGATGATGATGGCGATAATGACCGTGATTATGATGACGAAGAATATGATCATGGTGAACTCTGCAGCTGCAGGACTTGGCATATGTTCCATCGTTGTGAATCGCCAAAATCTCTCGCAAATTTCTATTGGTGAGAGTAATAACGCCGCAGCAATAACTCCGAAACAATCGCTGAAGCGCTTCAGTGCGACCTGATGAACAGAATTTCGATGCTTTTTGAATATTTGCGATTAAGAGTGCATTTGTGCTTAGTTAAAAGCCATTGAAGCGATTGATAAATAGCTTCTAAAAAATGGCATCATTTTGATATCTGGGGAATATCGTCCCAAATTTAGACCAATCAGTGTTTTACGCTATATATGTACGAGCGTTGTTCTTGTCAAAAATCCGCCAAAGATTATATTTCTCTCTTCTACTAACTTTCTGAATTTCATTGCTGATATAATGGTGGCCAACGCTGTAACTGACATGTGAACGGATGTGTTAAGCTTAGGGTACTGTCGATGGCGATATGACAAAGAACCACTATTTAATTGTGACACCCATAAGCGGCTCAGCTCGGATATTGCAGCCAGAACACAAAGCCATAACAAGCTGAATATCTATCATGCAAGGTAAGCCTATAAAGGAGATTTCCAGCTAAGAGGCCTAGTACCACGGCTTCAACTTTTACATCATTTCTACGATACGTCTGTTACGGATTTGCGTGTAATGGCGCTGAATGCCAGACACGCATTAGTTGTTCGACTTTCCCTAAAGTTGCTATATTTTCACCACCAAACGCTGCATTGCTCAGTAATTGTTTAATTCAAGCATATTTCTATCACTCCCACTAACGACACTGACTGTTATATAGCTTATCATCTTTCCGATGGCTCTACAACGAGCATAGCTGGACGGAAAAATTCAATGGTGGTGCTTTGGTCAGAATTGTGCCTCATCCAGCTTTCTAAGTTACTAAGATTGGGTTGCTTTAGATAATATAATTGTAACCTATTATCATCAGCTATAGCACATATATGCGCACTGAGTTGGTGGTCTCAAAAACTAACTGTAGTCATTATATTTGGTGATATAGTCATAATATGCTGTCATATAATTTCTATCTCTCCCGACTTATCAAGCAAGGCAGCTGTCGAGGCACTACGCCATTGAAAAGTGTCGGCAATCTCTTTGTTATTGAAGGTTGACATTGATACCAGGCACCAAACAATAACGTTACGGTACGTGATCAGCCACCCAAACGGGCTTCTAGTAAAATGGCAGCCATGGTCGCAATTCCTGGAAAGGAAGGTTTTCAATGTAATGGTGTCTCTAAAGATAAAATTTCAAAAGCTATACAATAGTATTTAACTTTGCAACGGAGACGCTAAAGGTAATGATCGACGTCAATCGTATAACTGGCATGATCTGTACAAAAATAAAGCATTGGTATCGATCAGATTGTTAGGAGCTTGGTGTAAGAATGAGGATGAGGATTTGAATATGGTACTTTCAATAATAAAGCTTCACTGGGTGTTTGGTCGCATTATCGATGTCAGAAAGACATGACTGTACCTTACTTAGTTTTTCTAATACCCGGCATTTGCAAAATTTAACCTCATCCTACAGCGAATGATATTAGATAACATTGTTTGGATCTGCAACTGGACCTTCGGGTGAGGCGGTCATTTCTTCCCCCATTGTCAATTCATCACATTACACTGAGCCGACCCCACCATTACTTTGAGGCTGTTGCTGTATGCACAACAAATTTGTGGGAGCTTTTGGCCAATCTAGCAGTTCTGAAATAATCAAGCAATATCTCAGCGCGTTTTCTATGCAAATTTTCCGAGTTTAGTACCATCGTTAAGGATTTTCTGTTGGATGTGGTAAAAACTCTGGAGCCTTCTAACGAAATGAATTACGAAAAATAATCGTGTATGGCTGCTTTATCATGAGATGCGTTTGTATGTTATTGTTGCTGATATACTATATATGAGGTTTTAAACTACATGTGAAGCAATTGAATCACCCAGCGGAGGAAATATAATTCTAATCACGCCATAGTGGCAATTAGATGATAAATGTTGAACCAGTTACCTTGCTATCCATATGTTTCTTTATCCAATCCATACGTTGATCATATATGCCAAGTCATTTACGCATCATATGGTTTTGGAAGGTGCAATTGTCTATGGCCCTTAAGTGACTGCTTTTTTGTATTTTTAGCTTTCTTACTGGGACTTATATATTGATTTCACTGTTTCATATGCAAATGTCCTCTGCTCGGATATTCTAGTTATTTGAACAGTACGTATCCTCTGTTCTTTGGGGAGCAGAATATATCCTTGTCTACCATTTCATTTAGATCTTGCGCCTCTTACAATTTGTGTAATCATTCTCTGGTTGGTACCTGACAATGAGCAATATATACAAGGTAAATGCCCGACCTGAACTGACAAGCGCATTTGAACCTAAAATGAATTGCACCCATAGTTAACGTGTAGCAAATCACATTCATTTAAGCAGCATTAGGTCATCTATCTCTGTATATAAATGTATATAGTAAATACATGATAAAACCAATATATAAATATATCTGTACTTAAATATACATATAAATTATCATTTACTGATGTAATCATCATCAATCTAAAATATACTTTGGTTAAATATAATCGCAGTTTTTGATTTCAAGAAAGCCTGTAAAAGAGGAAATTCCTGATTTCTCATGCACAGATATACAATCTAGTCACTTTAACGTGGTGACTGCAGCGCCTTATATGGGTAAGCCACTTGATTGCAACTATATGTATTCCAACGATATCATCTAAATATATTATCAGAATTGTCTCAAGCACGACTGGGCCTAATCAATTTGTAAGCGTAGTTTTTTACTATTTACTCGAGACAGTCACGTGTCCCTGACGAGCTAACGTCTATCCTATGCCAGTTTCTTCGCTCCAGACAGTTATTGACTATCTAAAACCACCAACTACAGCGAGGACATGAAAGATCGAGGATCGTAAACTGTGCGAACGCTGTGAGAGGCGAACTGTTTTCGATAGGTGTACCCAAGACCGGGCAATTTATCAAGATGACATTTAATAAATAGTGTACTTGCTATTTTCGCTATGTTCAAGCCCATTGAGCGACGTGTTTTTGTAACGGAAAGGCTCTGCAAAACGACATTTTTCCCGCTCTCATCAATCGCAGTGCTTTTGTTTGTGAAAATGTCCTTCTATAGATCCCAAGATGAGTAGATTGGCTAAAAACCTAATTCTCCACAATATTTTCTAAGGTTATGAGTGACTGTAGTGTGTCTGGTTGCTAGGGAACAACTACATCCCAAGTGGACTCTCGGGCTTGTGGCGTCACGATAGCGCAAATGCGCATATCTTGTACGCGGGGAGCAAAGCAATAACTGTTATTTGCTGAATTTCTTAGATTCATAGCACTGGATGCTTCATAATAAGTGAATGAAAGGAATAGGCAAATGGCAACAATACCAATAGTATGCATTAAAAGATGGGCGTTATGAATTCCTTTTGTTCATACAAATTGTAAATTTAACATTACCTTAATAGGTGAACGTTCAGTCAAACGATGCATGAAATTTGTACAGAGTTTAGGCATTAGGTCTACAACAAATTATCAACCACCAACGATACATCCTTATACTAATTCGCAAAACTTCTCGGAAGTTTGATAGAATAAACGTAGTGATATGACAGTTGAAAAAGTGTACAGTGATCGAAAATGCAAGAGACCAAGTTTCAATGGTTTTATTAGCATATAGGAGAAATATTAGTGATATTTAGGTTAAGTCATTAAAGATGTGTGTAACTTCTACCATCCACATGGACAGGCTCCAGCACTCTTCCCGCTGAATAATAATTCTTGTGTTGGTGTATTGGTGGCAACAACAACACAGGTGCGCCAGTTCCAGCATCGGCGTATTAATAGAGTGGTTATGGAAAGTGCAGGCACGTCTCTCTCGAGGCCTAGGCATTGCTGTAGGAGAAGTACATTAATAAATCCTCCCGTAATAGTGCGCATATGATGTTATGTTAAAAATCACACACTACGTTGAATTATTTTTCGAATTACTCATTGCGGTGTATCCTGTTATATGTCTGGTACGTGATATAACAATAAATTAAATAACTATGTATATATGCATATTAGCAATATTTTATTTGCCACTGCAAAAGTAAAACCCCGAAATGCAAGTCTTCAATGTAATGAATAAAGCGTAATTGCTCACTCAAATTAACAACATTGATATTGATCACCCGAAACGCTTTTACAAAATCTTTTGAGCAAGTACATCTTCATAATCGGCAAAATTCTAAAAGAATATGCTTGTAAACTGGGAACATTTATTATTAAAGATTGACAAGTTAACAGCCAGCGGGGATCTCAGACACAGTAGACACAAACAGTAATACTTGTATTTCACGAATATTTACTCCAATTAAATCAATTCACTACATCATCTATCATTAAACATTTTTGAGCATACCTGCTACGTCGCTTTGGCAACCCGTAGATACATTGTTGATATTCGTTGATTTCCTCACTCAATACAGTGGTCAATGATCAAGCTAAATGATTTGCCAATTTGTAAAATTCATATTTTCGTACACTAGCAACTATCAATATCAAAATCTAAATGACTGAATGTAGCAAAATGCAGATGTTTAATTACTCTGATATATGAATACCAAATTCTAGCGGTCTACATTTGAACTTGCTAAAAAGTTCTCTTCAGACTAATGAATATGCAACATTTTCTTAAAGGCCTCTCTAAATCTTGCGTTCTTATATGCATATATTAAGGGGTTCAAAACAGTGTTCATTCCAAGGAAACCTTTCGAGAAATCATGGCTAATAACTAGAGCCGTCGCTGGCGCATCAGTGGCAATTGTCAAACCTGTGCATATGATCCAAGGCAACCAGGAAACATAAAATACACCGACTATCATCAAAAACATTCGTGTAATTTTAAAATCGTGTTGCATTAACACGGAATTCGAAGCTTGTGCTACAAAATGCTCTGGTGCAATTTTTCTCTTGCGCCATGCAGCGGCCGATATAGATACATGCAGCAGAAGACAAACTAAGAGTGTTATCAACTTAGGCAGTAAATACACGTTGTTCATGAAAACAGGATTATAAACATGAGTTGTAAAGCAAGGTCGTCCTGGCACCCAGGCATTCCATCCTAACAGGGGCATAGAATTGATTCCTATCACAAACGACCACACAATTACACTTACAGCCCAAGCTCTCCTTGGAGTTGCATGTGCTACATACGAATATGTGAAGAATACAGCATAGAAACGTTCCAAACTGAGGAGAAGAATGTTATACAAAGAGGCAGAAATTGACATCAGGAGAGAACTAAGACTAAATAAACAGCAATACTTTGAATTTAAAGTGTACTTAAGTCCTGCTTCTGTGTAGTTGGAAAAAATAAAAAATATTACTGTGAAGACAGTGAGGAGATCCGCAATGCTCTGATTGAAAATAAGAATATTGGTCGGAGTTCTTATTGAGGATTTTTTCACAAAGGCCATGAGAACCAACAGATTACCAGGAAAGGCTGCTGCTGCGAAAATACTTATCCATGCTGCTACAGCTGGGTACCAAGGCTTGTACAGGCAGGATGCTTCAATTGTTTCTGTACAGTTAGTTGTGGGGAATGTCCTTGTTACAGATGTTTCCTTGGGGGAGAATGATTCCGTGGTAGGGAGAAGTACCACATCAGTTTCAGGGTCATTCTCAGAAAATGACGGTCGAGTGGCACTGGGTGTCGTTCTGGCAGTCAGAAGCGGCAAGAATGCAATAACTGGAAACATATTAAACTGGATAAAATCATCCATTAATTAACTGAGAGCGCAAAACAAGAAGCCTACGTATTCATTGATTATTAACATGACCTGCACCTAATCTGCAATGATCAACGTGTTGCCAACATTATCCCTCTAAACCGAGATATCTGACTTTCAAACAATAAACATACTTGTAACCGCATCACGGTAACTGCAACGTATCATTTGGACGTTATGGTATCCTAGTATTTTGTAACGTATTAATTTTGTTTTGGGGTTTTATTATTGCATTTGCCATTTTTACGATGATGATGATAATGATGATGACCATGATGGTTCAATCACTGGGTTCCTAAGATGCACGCTATAATCAGGTGGTGTCGGATTTCCTACCAGCCCAAAACACCCAACGGCCGCTCTACAGACTCGGACAACTATTTCAGCAGTAATAGCAAACTGTACATATAAATGTATATGTAAAAATGTGTGTATAAATTTATATATGTGAATATTCATCGATATACACACATGTATATATATAAATATATATATATATATACATATATATATATATATATATAGATATATATATATATATATAATATATATATATACATATTTTATATATATATATATTTATATATATATATATTATATATATATATATATATATATATATATATATATATATATATATATATATATACATGTGTATATATATATGTGCGTATATATATACATATATACATAAATATATATAAATTTATAATATAAACAAACATCAATATAAATATATATATATATAAATTTATGTATAAATATGACTTTATACCTAAATATATACACACACATTTATATATATATAAATATAAAGATATAACTATCGGTAGCAACCGACGTATGTTTGGTCTGCTGTGGATGTTCCTTGACTACATCTATCCGAGTGTCGTCACTCGGCGCTCTGTTTATCGACAGGAATATCAGGTACTGGGAGAGCGAGTTGCTTGGTTGATATTAATATGTTTACATAAGTTGTATACAAATTGGGGTTTCTGGGTATCGTTGTCCCTCGAACATCGTGATAAAAGTCGCCCCTCACGCGAGGGACACACACAGTATATACAATGGTGGTTTTGGGACAGTAGCGAGCCCATACTACGGGGCTCGCTACTGCTTAATATTATCATATATATTCCTCGCTGCGTAGCTATATTCGCAGTAGCCCTGACCAAATATGCCCTCATACAATATCCAATACATCCCATATATCTGATGACCCTCGCTGCTTAACATGTTCATAACGTGCCTGAATTTATTCTTATTAAACAGGGCCTCCATGTATTGCTCGTGTCTTAGCTCTTTTTTTTCCCAACAACCTTCTTCACACCTTTGACTTTCTTAATCAATTCCTAGTGGGATAGCAGAATAGAATACATCTTAGCCCGTAGCCATACGTACTCCTTGATTGGCACCCACCCCATTCGTCCTTCATTTTACCAAGAACTTGTTTAATTCTCATTGCTGTGCAGGATGTGGCGTTGCAGTTAGTTGGTTGTATCGAATTTTCCGACATTGCGCATATCTCCATAAAAGTCTGGTGTTTTGATCTCCATCACAACAGTTCTGTGTCGGTATACATCAGCTGTAGCCCCTCACCATAACTTTCCTTCATTGTTTTATAGTAGAAGTTATACATGAGGTGCTTGGAGACAGGCACATGCCGACGTATACTGGCCGGGCTGCGTTATCATTGTCCAATACTTCTTGTGTTGCATACGCAGGACTGCAACAGGACACCAACCTGCGTATTTTGACAAATACCGAGTTTTACATCCGCTTGTAGAGGTCTTTCTCAAAGTCGCTGGTGGCCACCTAGCTGAGGTCCGTGTTCATGCGGATACAGGGCACCATCTAAGGGCTCTGGTTAAAGGAAAGCGCTCTGTGCAAGCTGCATTCCGAGAGAGAGGTAGAGCTTTAGGCTCC
The DNA here is from genome assembly GCA_034190875.2 of Urechis unicinctus. NCBI lineage: Eukaryota > Metazoa > Annelida > Polychaeta > Xenopneusta > Urechidae > Urechis > Urechis unicinctus. The sequence goes on along the minus strand of CM067357.1, from coordinate 27,297,213 downwards.
TCTAGTGGATCACGTACTTTTCTTTGTGGCGTAGGTTGGGTACCAATTTCTCAACCACAGAGAGGGTCCCCACTCCCCTTAGGAATTACTTTGGTAGTCCTTTTGTACCATCGTCCTTTCAGGGACCAGAAGGTAATCGTTGTGCGCAGCGTGTAGCTTCTTCGGGTATTCCATGTCTACCTCATTTACTACCCTGTCTCTGCATCATCGCGATATGTCGGTCTAGCATTTCGGAGAGCGTCCGGGTTTGCCACTATTGACCCTGTTGGTAGAGGATGGCTTAATGTCCATCCATACAGGTTAATCGCATCGAGAAACTGGATATAGCTTGCACATGTGGGTTGTTGGCCTTTGCGTGGCGCTTCGGGGTCATGCTGATCCCTCCTCCATCACGTAGTCCCTTCTCAATAAATAGGTGCATGCTATAGTCGGTCAGCAGTTCCAGCTCTAGGCCTGTGACTTTAAGACAGTGTCCGATGACAGACCCAGACTGGTGCAGTGGCGGGCCGGGTCTAGGCCGTACTGTCGCAGGCAGGGTTTGCGAGTGATCTCAAATACGTCTGCCAGCGGCAGTACATCTGTACGCAGGTACAGATTGTGGTAGTTGTTGTGACACTCAAACTTGAAGATAGGAATAGAGGCCTTTCGAAGGAGCTCATACACAGTCACAGCAAAGGCTTCGGGGTTTGCTGCCGCAACTAGCTTATCGAGTGATGCCTAGAGGAGCTGAGCATTTCCAATGAAGTGTAACTGTCCAAGGGACAGTGATATTTACTTACCCCATGTTGTTGATTTATTGTAGTTGATTTGGTCCTCCACCCTACTGATGGCCAGTAACTAAAATAATCTTTTTATGTTATGTCAAACACAAAGGAAGATTTAGAAAAATCCTGTTATTGGCGAATTACATAATTACAATACATCAACACATGTATGAGTTTGTAGTGACAAATACACGACATATTTACCACGCATTAACAGGCAACACAGCATCAATGCAATCATAAGCCATTTTTGTTCGGACCATCTTCTTCCAGCTCAGACAATATGTCGACACGTCTTCGATATGGTTTAGGCTGCTTTACAAAATCAGTACTATTAACGATGGGCAAGGCAGTTGATTTGTAATGTTGATATTAACGTAGATCAACAGCTATCATTATTCGAACTGAAATGACTGTATGTTGCAATATGTATGTATGTCCAATACCAGTCGTTCACAAGTAAAATTGCTTAAACGGGCTCTTGAAACGAATGGATGTGCAAAATTATCTTAAAGGTCTTTCTATATATATCGTTCTTAAACGAATAAATCATGGGGTTCGTAACAGCGTTAAGTCCTAAAACACCTTTAGAGAAATCCTGGCTGAGTTGTTGACGCACATCGCCATCCTTATCACACCGTATCATCAGATCAAACTAGATAAAAAGACAACACTTGATTCGTTGAAAGCACCCTACATCATGAATAAATGGACAAATGTATCAGGATATCTTAATTACTGATCCTCAATAGACTGATGAAACTTTAGGTCAGGTAACTACAAACCATTGTCCTTTCACACGTCAATTAAATTCGCAGATTACTTGTAAATATGTAACCACACAACATGATCCGCGATTTCTGATTTGGATTATACATATTTACAAAACTCATCCACCGTTCATAAAATCTTGATACTATGTTATCAAGTGCTCGTCGATATGTACAATCAGGCATGCTCATGATTTAGCCTAATAAGGGGATATGGTGACCATTTTGCCGCGGCCGGTATGCGCTTTTTGTGCAGGTGGAAATAGCAACAGCCACTTATATAGATTACCCAAGCATTTATTCGTATACATTTTACGCATGTGTATTTCAGTCGGATATTGATCAAATAATGTCCTGGTTACAAATCATTCGTTGACGAAAAATTCATCAAGCCTTACGCACATTTCTGCGTATTTAAATAACCTAAACTCAGTAGCCCATTATACGAACTAGACAAGATAAACAAATTGACACATTGACAATTAAGTGACTAACCTGAATAAAGCTCTTTTATCGCCATGACACTGTTTAAGGATTGGGCTGTGGTCAGCCTGACCAAATGTGCGACGTACAAATATCTTTAACCGCTACTCTTTGACAAATTGTAGTATTCCTTTAGATGTCGAGCCTCACATCCCAAACCCCGTAAGTGCGCTAAACTTGCTGTTATACGGTTGTAATTGTTAGATATTGCGGCATCATTAATATGGTCAGTATACACTACAAACATCAGGCCATAAAGAAAACAAAATGTATTATCTTGGATAAGACTCGATATTTTGAGACATAACCAATACAATAATCATGTTGTTTTAATGTTTGCAAAAATGCGTCATCCAACAGTAAACACCAAAACTGTGTAGTGGCAGTCGGAACCCACTTACAATAGACATAGATCAATCTCGCTGGGTTGGTACAAATTTTAATCATAATATCTGAGAAGTATTCCAGTTATTATTCATATTCTGGAGCCTTAACGCCAGCAGTACAGTTTCATGCTTGGCGCTGTATCGCACCTTGCAAGGTTCATTACCTAGTTTTTAAGCTTGAAAGTTGATATCACAATGCATATTAAGTGCAAGAATTACAGTTGGCAACTCATCTCTTGGTTCGTAAGATAATTGACTTGGGTCGCTAAAACTTCACTACCCCTTCACCTCGATGAGTACGTAACATATGTTTGCCAAGTAAGGAATGTGTATATTAGGCAAGTGTTAAGTTTTGTTACGGTTTATCATCAATGACAATAACGCTGTACAAAGTGATATTATTTTCTGTACCAAAGCAGCACAGGCTAGCGGGTATGTTGAAACTGCAACTAGTAAAGCCCTACTAGACGAACAAAGTGACGGATTTTAAAGATAAAATACACAGGGGCTATTGAGGGCTCTTCTTCATAATATATTGAAATTATTGTGACAATTGCAGTGAAATGCCCAAACATAATTTTGCCTATTCATCGTTCAACTTGTCATGACAAGCCATTCTACTAACAATACCCGCTCGCATTGTCATAAACGCCACACCCCCACAAAACCTTCCCTTTTTCAGCAAAAGTGCCATCCAATTATACAATTATTAACGCGATTAATTGTTTTCCCATTTGGTAAACGCAGCCGAATTAACGTTCCCTTTCTACTGACGAAAACAGAGACGTCGAGATGAACATTCCCCACAACACAGCATGTATTCTTCCTGTGTTTAATCGGCGAAGGTACGGTAGGATATGGAAACGTGGACGATAAACTACATGGGATAATCAGATAATGTTCCTCCGTGGATCTAATGAAATAGATATACGAAAGTTCAGGGATATTACTTGATTATCACTAGATTATCCATTTGGCGACTGTTGTCTTTCATTCAACTTTCATCACTTTAAAGTTTGGTGACAATAGCAAATCATATCCACAATTGTAATCTTCCCGTAAGCACCCTAGAGGTAAACGCTGATGACACACTATGTTTGTGCCCAACGATGAGATAAATCTACCTGTAGCAAGTAAGGCTGCACAATGTTCATAGAATATTCAGCAACACGCAACGAGACAGTTGCTATCAACAAAGCAGCATACGAATAAAGTAATGTTTGAAAACTAATAGCTCGACTCTTACAAAAATATGAATGGTTGGAAAACCTCTATGAACCTTCATATTCTGTATTCTAATATTTGGCTCTTCAGAGACAGTGCTGATGAAAATGCGATGCTGAGGCAGTGTTTCCATATTAATGTCCAAACAGCCTTGCCCACATCATAAATTGATCGACAGTTTAGTTATTTGCACAGCGGCCTAGAGGTTGTTAGATAGTAGAACAATATTTCGGGTAAGAATCAGAAAGAATGTTCCAAGAATCAGAAACACTGTGTTATTATATATATATATATATATATATATATATATATATATATATATATATATATATATATATATATATATATATATATATATATATATATATATATATATATATATATATATATATATATATATATATGTGTGTGTGTGTGTGTGTGTGTGTGTGTGTGTGTGTGTGTGTGTGTGTGTGTGTGCGTGTGAGTGTGTGTGTGTGTGTTGTGTATGTGTGCTTTGGGTGCAATGTTTCTCTTGTGCCAGGCTTCGACAGATAATGCATCATGAAGTACAAATGAAACAATGACTATTATCAACTTCGGCATTCATTACATCATACTCATATAAGCAGCACTATGGAAGACCCGGCTTCCCTTAGTGTTACCTAAGCTATATACGAATAATGGAAGAAGACAGCATAGAAGGATAAGAATATTACACACAGCGTCAGAAACAGATATCAGGATAACAGTTAAACCCAATAAACAACTATAGTGTACCTCACTATGTGAAGGGGTGAAACAAGTGACAATAACAATATTGATCTCGTTGAGGGTTTTTCGCACTCTATGACTACCATTATATTACCGGTAGAGATATCCATGCAGTATTGAAATCAATGACCCTTATTTTACAAGGAACCCATTTTTGGAGTAACGCATACCAGAGGGAACTCACAGACCCGCTTTTTTTTTAACCATGATACATACAACCACCCCACGCTTAACTGCGTCACCAAGATTTGAACCTAACACTTTCGACTGGCATAACCGCCCTGTGTGAAAAACTACAACTGCGCCTAAAATCCTGCCAGTTAGATTGTTTGATATTTCAACTTTCAGCGCATATCAGTGCAGATACGCGACCCGTTAAGTATTTATATATTGTATAAAAAAGTTATCAATGTGCTTAAGTTATTGTTATATTATTTCTGTCTTTGATAATTACGGTACTACATATCTGGCCACAAGTGAGCAATTGATACAAACAGCATGTTATCATCGACATTGCTATGTTAAATGTGCTCTGTTATTCCAAATACCAGCAAACCAACCGCCGCTTACATGCGTTTCCTGTCAAAATAAGCAATTCAGTACCCATGGAGATGAAGTAGTCTGGACAATGTCAACACTTGCATAAGCTTTACACTTTATGCTGCATAATGACTGATTGAGTGCTAGCATCGTCTAATAGTTGAATCTGGCCTGGTACATACTCAAGCAGGGGATAGGGCAGGTCCTTGTATTCTTGTGTGTATTCATAGTATGCGATTGCCAGGGTATGCTCGTCAAAGCATACATTTACAATCTTGGGTTCAGTAGGATACATTCGATGTGTATATCTTGCGACTAGATGAAATTAATTACAGTCGCAAGTGTGGAATTTCTTGAAATCACCTCGATTTATCGTAACATTCTACTGCTTTGCAAAGACCGCGCAAGTCCCTCAAGTCGAATGACAACACAGATATATATCATATTCATATATCAGCACCAACTGCTTACAAACAGACATTTGTATGTTGAGTAAGGATTTATGCAAAAAATATTACATATGCATTCTCTACCAATTTTCTTTTATCATCAAACATTAATAACTAGATAATAATATCACTAAGCATGTAGATTGGAAAGAAAATAATTGTTGTTTATACTATTAACAATCAAACAACTTACCCAAATCGAGCGATCTCACTAACATGGTGCTGACGTATGAATTGGACTGTGGTCAAAAAGTGGGTGCGGCGATTTTCTATTGTTGTATCACACCAAGACGCTTTCGAATGCGCGTATGTTTCATTAGCATTTATATATTGGGTGTTAAGTGCCATCCCATATGCATGTACAGGCAGAATGCGATTTTCACTTCGTGTATCACACCAAGACATGTTAATTTCGCTAATCCCATCTTCAATAGAAGCTTTTGAATGCGCGTGTGTTTCATTTGCATTTATATATTGGGTGTTAAGTGCGATCCATATGCGTTTGCCTTTCTCAGCTGCATGCCATAACACCATCCAGCATTTCTATAGAAACAGATTTGCGTATCGAACCTGATAATAAATGTTGATATATAATATTTTACGTATAATGCTTCAGCCACATTTGCGCCGATTTCCAAAAATGCTCCCGGGTGAAGAGTTTTTTGGCCAAAATCGGCCAACAAGCCTGGAAACCGTAAGGACGCCTGGAGATTATCGGCCACTATCGGCCTATTTTTAGACGCCGCACGGGTCGCGGGAGCTTTTAGGGCGAAGATATAATGCCGGTGTCCCCCCGATTTGGTTGTTGACTTGTGTACTTCCCTATATATACACGCCATGTAAAATGTAAAATATCGTACGGGCTACGTGTGTATCCCGTACATATCCCGCCCGTCACACCGCCGCCGGCCGCAAGAACATCTTCCGGCTACTGTAAAGCAGCCTTACGGTATCGTCACGATAGTCCTATGGGCACCCTACGATGTCCGCTCGATTTGAACCAGCAACTTGTTTGCGGGGGCCGTGCGGTGCCTGTATCTAATTTCACCATACTCACGGCAAATCCCAGACATCGGAAAAAGTCCCCAACGCCCGGGACGCCGGTCGATTCCTACTTCCCGTACGGCAGCCGGTGCAAATTTGACTGAAGCATAGCGTAGTATATTGACGATGCTGTCAATGTCGTCCTTTGAACAGATCTGGACCTCGTACTCTCGCTCATGTCCACGAGATACGATATTTTACTCGATAAACCGACTTGATTTATAGACTTCCCGGTTGAGTAATAGAGCGGCGTTTATCACACTCTGTGGAGTATGGTTGATAGCGCAGCAGTTAAATCTGAAGTTATTGTCCAATAGAAGGCGCAGTTTCTATATCGCTGTAGAAAGACGTTCATGAGGATTTCTGCAGTTTGCTTTAAATTCTACCCTGTGGGTTTTGATTATGAATGTGAACTGAATCTAGCCTCTACCAAACGACGTAAATGCGTTTTGTTTGTTTCGTCATCGTAATCAGTGATATAACGTTGCAAGTTAATTCAATGCTCATAACATTTCGGTAAGCACCTTCACACGAAGTTGATGTGACTTCACAGGGACTATTCTTGAAATTCGTCAATTGATTAAATAGCGATTTTTTTTTCAACAGCTACTATTGATTGAAGAGGTAGCACACTGAGAAGGGATGCTTGTCCAGGATGCGTTAAATCAGGGCCCTCGTAGATGAAGTCAAAGTGAATCGGCTAATAGTGAACCAAAAGAGCACTGCTTTTATGTCTCCCCAGTTAGTGGGGATGATATGCATTTACTCACACAACATAGAGTTAATAAGGGGTTATTTTGTTGGTTGTACAAACGTCTTTGAATGCCATTTTCTGAATAGTATTGGACAGCTTGAATTAATTTATATCAATAAATTTCTGGCCTGTGTGATATAATTTTATGCGAATGTCTATGATATTGGAAACTAAGGTAATGCATGTTTCTGAAAAGCCAATAATTATGCCGCCGCAGTTGAAATATTTGACTAAGCTGCAGAGAACAAAAGGATGCTGCAGCAACACCTGTTCCCTGCAAAGATGCTTGTCTATCACCGGTCAACTAATGGACGTCACTGGTTAAGGAGAGGGTGCGGCTACCTAGATCAACAAGGAGACACAAGATAATACAAACTTATAAAACTGTTCACGTTATAGGGGGATGCTAATTGGGACAATATTAGAACAGGCACAGGGATAAAATCGACATTGCACCGTGTGGCTCACTTACGACAATCAATGTGGGCCTGAAACAGGAGCACTGTATAATTTTCTGATGAAACCGCAATAATAGACATTCGAAGAAGAAAATCAGGATCTCCAAGCCACCGAAAGACACGACGTCGTTTGGTTTTCCGCGTTGAAGAGACAACACCGATGAAAACGCTAACAGGAAACAGGTCAGTTGCCGTTCTCGATAGTCAGTGACAGTGAATGACGTTAATTTAATTTTGGACCAATAGTTATTATTTCTCATATAACCTACCATATTGATATAGTTTATCTGACTGTTATTCTCCCTTGAAGAACACTGCAAGTCTATTGTGCAGGAAGTGTGAAGCTGTCACAGTTATGGTGGGTAACAGTCGGGATATTCCTCGATGTGGTAAACGTTTTAGTGTAACGTGATAAATATGACGTTTTAACTTAATTTCTCCTATGTCTGCAGCTTTTACAGCTTAAGTCTCAGAACAAGTGCTATATGAGTATAACAACAAAGACCATATGTTATACATATCAGCTTGTATAATTTTCTGTGTGGGAGTTTTAAACATGGTCATACATGTATATATGTGGTGGTTTCCATTGGCTTAATATGACAGTTAAATGTAATTGTGTTGAAAAAGCTAATAGCTCCAGAGTAGTACAATACATATCTATCACAGCATTGTAATGAATTACTCACCCCTGGCTTAAACATATTGTTGGAACACAATTCTCCTTCAAAGGAATATGAGAAATAGTTCCGCGTTAAAGTGAAAAAGTATTCTCTTGTTCACAGGCCGTTGTGGCTATGCATTAATATTGAATGTGTTTCTGCATTATCAATCAAACTTCAACATTAACTGATGAGCGATACGCTACTTTTCTCCGAGATACTGGCATGCTGCCTCCTTCTTTACACGCATCCATACCAGAATAAACATACGTTTTTCGTCTTTGATGAAGGTATCTTCAGGTATCTTCAGGGTTTCCCATATGCGTGGTTTCCTTTGCAAACATGAGCTCACAACATGCAGCAATCTGTTCACTCGGATTGCCGTTGATATAACAACTATTACCTCATTTATGAAGAATAACGACAAAAAGACAAGAATTTTACATTTTAAGAGAAATGAAAAGGTTCATGATACGTTAATTGCAATGTAAAATCAATCAATAAGATGATGCTTGACATTGTAGGTCGTGCAGTCGAAAGTGCGCTGAGAGCTAGGGAGTTTGGAGTGAATTTGGTTACGAATTGACGGGTCCATCGAATGAGTATTGTTAACAGTACCCTGGAGCCATCCTCTCATAAACGGCAATTAAATGTTGGACGAGTTTAGTACGGTAAATTTATCCACATCTGTAGCATTATGTCCTAGTTGACAACAATGCAAGGTGCCACGTTCATATGATGCCATATTTATTCGTCTCCGATTTATTAATAATCAAACATAACATAGGTTGTGTTGATAGTTGATTTAACGCTTTCGTTGACTTTAGGACTATCTCAATCTGTTCATATCGCTCTGTATTATGAATCAGTGGTTTAATATAAAGTTGGGGGCTATTACATAATTGCAAATATGGTAAGAGCATTTGAATGCGGATATGTCAAGCCAACTGCACTATTGTACATGCAACTTAAATTATCAAGCTGATTTTAACACATCACCACCCAAAAACCAACTTCAAAGTATTGGGTACTTTTCGTCAGATATTACTATGTATTTCAGTTATGAACATAAACAAGCCACTAAGTCTTTTCCTTGATTTGTCAGCATATTCAAATTAATGCTATGTAACTGCATTGTTCTAAATTTTATTGTATAGAAACTGGTGAAATATATAATCAATACGAACCTAAAGAAGCTAGGGTCGAGTTATAACAACGATACAAAGAAGAAATATAACGAATGCGTATGCCTGGAAAATAATAGTGGTTTATTATGTACCGCGGAGCTGCATTAGTTGCATAGTGCTACAAGCTAGTTGTTTTATTAATCACCAATTAGCTCAATAGCAACTTGTTGGTTGTCTGCATTTCCGTTTTCGTTCATTCCATTACAGGCTTTAAATCATAAATTGTTACTCCTTAGGACATCCTATAGGGCCACTTTGACAGAGATATATGTGCCAAAGAGGCCGATAGACACAAGCCCCTTCCTTCAGTCGTCATTATTATCATCTGCATTTTATCCCATGACGCTAAACGGATCCCGCCATTGTGTCGTCATTTCGGTCATCAAACCAAGTACTGATCAAGCAGCTCCCAAATAATCATGTCATACCCCTCAGCGTGTTTTCCATATTAGTTATTAGTAGGTATCAGATCCACGGAGCCAACTGGTTATACACATCATTACAATAGTCACCAATTGACGGGTTGAATCTATATTCATAGCACACTCTGGATATTCCGTGATACCCTATGCACATCCGAAATTTACATATGCCATATAGCCCACCTAGCATATATCATAGGTCATCATGCCATGTCCACTCATGCGGTGTCCTTAAAATATAAACACGTCATCTTTTGTACAGCCCTGTCTCGCAATTGATCTTTCCAGTGGATTTGAAAGCAAGCAGCGATGATTCCAGTCCATAATACAATATTCTGCATTTGCTGTGAAATAACGGTGTGTGTTAAGAAATGATCACATAAGGACCAAGCACCCAAAATATATTCGTGATAATAATATGCAATATATATGACCATTACGCATTACACTACACAGAGAATTACTACTTAAGTAATGTGGCATAAGATGTGGTGTTGATTATATAGGAATAGCATGCTTTGAAGTTTGGACGTTGGCTGAAGTAACACTCGAGGATGGTGATGATAACGATGATGATAATTCTGTTCATTATTGATATATTCTAACACCCTGAATGTTATGTTCATACTGGTTATTCGCGTTTTCTTACACAGGTAAGCATTAAGAAGATATTTACAAAAACGCTGATTAAAATGTCCATCCTACGATACTACGGCAGATGCTGCTCGCAACATGATTTCTGGTACCGGTACGCATCAATTGGAATACGAGACAAGCTTTAGAGAAGGCGCTGTTTAAATTTTAGACACTCATGCATCGTTTTGCCCATTTCAATTAATTTTAGAGTACACGCTATGTTTGCAGTACAAGGCTGGAATATGTTGCGGTACAGTGATACCTACTGTAGTTGCTTAGCAGTTTACTGCTGGTACTGTATGACACAAACAATGACATCAGCCTAACAATGTTATTCTTTGGTTTCTTGTTTGAATGAACTCGATTTATTCATAAACTCTACAGCATAATGCTCCACGACGGGCGAATGCGTCATAAACAGCCGCCGATTTCCTTCTCAGCCAATGCATATGTTTAATTGAATTCAAAGTGAACACACATGTCGAATACTGTTGTATGTTGCGTTGTTAGCTCTCCCAGTTATCGATATATTATTTATCATATTTTTGCCGTACACGTGGACATGTCTACATTACAGGTCCATGTGGTGTCCATATTCATTCTCGTTGCTAAGTGACAAGCTGTACTCTTTTATGATTATGTGTAAGCAGCTTAACCCGTTCCCAATTGTGAAAATGTTGCTCTCCACAGATGTGCCAATTATAATAGGTTAATCGTTGAGTTGGCAAACTTAATAGATTTAATTATATCAAAAGTTGCTTAAAATGACTACTATACATATAGCATCCAGTTCCATGCATTAACCATGCAAGAGAGTCTGCATAAGACAATTACACAGTTAAAGCGCCGCCCCAATCTACTTTTGACGACAGTAATGTCAATGGCAGACTGGGTAAATTGTGGAATGCTATTAGCAAAACAAGTCAGACAATTGTAGCACTAAGAATGATATCGATGAGTGAACGGCAGAAAGACATCTGACGAGATATTTCGTTAGCCAAGATGTTAATCCACATGCGTCTGAATGCTTTGTTGATATTGCATTGTATTATGATAGGCTACTATGGCATGTATTTCTTAGAACTTAATCTAATGAAGAGAGACAGGTGCGCTATGTTAAATCGATTAAGCCAGGTTGTGCTCAATGGATGGATGGCATTCTGACACAGCACATGCAATTGACTGCTAACTTTGGGAAGTGATGTACGCGTGGTACATGACGATCACTGTACAAATTTGTTGCAATCGAATATTGGGCTATTCGATACGCGTAATGAGGGGGGGCCCCACAGGACGGTCTTTCCTCACCTATATTTTTAAACATCATATACCAAGATATGATCTCTGAGCTTTCTCGTACTGCTGGTGGGATCGAAATTGACAACCGTTCGTGTGATGTGTTTTGTTATGCCGATGTTATCCTTATCACTTGCACAACTTTAACATTGTTTGACTAAGCCAAGTAGCTTCTGATTGGCGTGTAACATAAAGATGACACAGGACAGGATCATTACCTTAGCGTAACTTTATTGAGAAATACGACAGACCATGTTGAATCGAGAGTCTGGACCTGTACACTCGCCTGCAGGGAGCGGGGCTACAGAGTGGTGGACTCGCTCCTACAGCAACAGCCTTAGCGTGATTAACCGCACTCAAGCCTATCCGTACATTCGGTATTCAATGCGTACCGTTTTCAAATCCCACATTCTAATAGTAAGTTAAGACTCAGTAGCAGCTTTTATCGACCTCCCTGGTTGTTGTGAATATTGTAAGCCAGCACCCCTGTTGAGTGCCCGTAAAGCAAGCAACATCTCTAATCTATGTAGCGCGTACAGCCGTGATCTTCTGTGGTCACACTCCAGTAATGGCGCCAAAAAGAAGAGTTTCTACTCATATTTAATTTAACGGCAGAACTCCATCTTTAGCCCGCTTACCCGTGTCAAGCGTTGTAGGTGCATATGCAAAATTAAGAATATATCTTTTTATAAATTCATGATTGATGACAAATACTATGGCCTGTGCAAGAGCAAGATGGAAGCGCCAGCCTCAAATGATGGTCTAGTCGACTCTCTTAGGCTTATTTTTACTGATTTTACTTATGAGAGGAAAGCAATTACTCAATACCTTTTTAACCTTATTGATTTTTGATTGCATGTTCTCCGTGGCATGAAACATGTACCTTCGTGTATTAATTTATATTTTTAATTCCTCATTCGTGAGGTTGAATATTAACAAATGTAAATAAAATTTGCTTCTAAAGAACTGAGAGAGGAGAGAAAGATGAAGCGCCTCAAGTATATTGCTCATCACCACGAGGGCTGTACGGTTTAAGCCGTCATACAGCAGTCGGGAATTAAGAGGATATTCCAAACCAAATCAGGGAAACATGGATAATTATTCCGGCGTTATGTCGCTGTACCAATACAGAGTGAGCTCAACTCGCGCCCGACCCCGGCACACATCCAACGCATCCACCTCCTTCCAGACCCAACCCATCCATCTCGATGGCTCCATGAAGAACGAGTGATATGCATGACGGGGATTGGGGTAAGAAACATGGAATTATCCCATGGAATTATCTTTATCTCGTGAAAGAAATATTTTCAGCCTCATGTATCGAAAATAGACCCGGACCTCGGCCGTCGCCAATTTAGTTGCTTTCAAAAATTACGCTTGCTTGCTCGTCAGTCTGATTTTTTGTGAAATGTAATCACGGATACCAAGAATTAAACAGGATACAAACACATCCCGGTCTCCTTGCGGTATTCCTGAGCAGCCATGAGTTACCTCGCAAGGGCTAGGTAAATAGTCAAGCAAAAAATGATCGCAACGTTATGAGGAATCTCTTAGCTTTGTCTGTGCCATATCACCATAATATATATTGCATAGAATAAAATGATTTATCAACTTCACATTGAAAACGTGGAGCGATAGCTCTTATATGGAGGGAAGATAAAGACTCTTTAACTCTCGATAGCGTAAGTGACGAAAACCACACCACGCCAAAACCGCGCATGCGGCAAACTTTCACCTGTTATTCACCCGAATATTTAAACCTCCTATTTTAGCTATTTTGAGCACTTTAAAACATACTCAATTATTGAAAACAGGGACAAAGGCAGATCAAACGTACCATCAACCTGTACCATATTGCATCCGTGGGTACTCATTCGTCGTACATGCTCAGTGTTTCACCCAGGGCGAACTTGGTATAAGGACAACGTTATGCACACACATACAGTAAGTGTTAAAGAGGGGGTTCAGCCTCATGTATCGAAAATAGACCCGGACCTCGGCCGTCGCCAATTTAGTTGCTTTCAAAAATTACGCTTGCTTGCTCGTCAGTCTGATTTTTTGTGAAATGTAATCACGGATGTAAAAACACAAATACATGCCACATCCCGGTCTCTCAAAGATGTGTATTTCCTGATCCGATATACAAATCTGTTGAAAAAGCTATCACCATAAGACTGGAAAAGATCGATTAAAATTTGCCGACAAAAACCTTGAACACGAGGTAACGTTTTGTAAATCATATAACGTGTTAAAATGGTTGTGTGCTGATTGCCATGCCGAGCTGTCAAGCGTGTGCCAATAACCCCAAACCTCTGGGGTCAGGTCACGCTTTGAATCATGATACTTTATATCAAGCAAATCAATCCCCAAAAAGTGCACAAATGGGCAAACATTGAATCCCAACCGAGATCATCGAGACGACGTCGATAACCATCGGTATAAACCAAATGTAGCCAAATACTATTCGCCGCCCACCGAGACACCTACCTACTCCATATTGCTGATGCAAAGGGATAGATTCGGATTTAAGGCTAAGTGAGCACTGCTACTGATCCGATAAAATCTGTTGATTCCAGCTTCATCTATAACACTGGAAAAGATCGAAAACAACCGAAAGTCGACAAACACCTTGACACACGAGGTAACGTAATGCATTCATATCCAACAGTGACAAAATGGTTGTGTGCTGATTTAGTATTTTCGCCGTGCTGCCAACCCAATCGTCATCCTGTCACGTCGGGTACAATAAACCAAATGGCAGCAATTAACCAAGCGAACAAGTTAAAAATAAACCTTTACCGATCACGATTATTTGGGAATCAGTGAGATTTATATGTGGATTTAAATAGTTTGGAAAATGCGAGTAATTTCTCTTTGCAATCAACGTTTGTAGCTATCATTAGGTTAACTGTAGAAGTCTATAGGATCATCTGACATTCAACCCCCCGACCTCTCCCTCTTCTTGTACCTCTACTGGTGAACGTTATGTCCCCCTCCCATCCCGCCGCTTCATATCACACTCCGCTTCTTTTAGGCTGACAGTCCAATGGTCACGATACAACTAATCGCCCACCAGACCGCGTGTCTTATTTGATTTATATCTTCCACTTCGTGACTTTCAATTCAAGCAAGCGTAGACAAAACCCCAAATCCCCAAGTCGCGCTTATGCTTGGGTGCTGTTTACTCCTTGACCCCAAATATCCGCCATTTGTACTTCTTCGCTCCGATTTTGAAAAAAAATAAAAGGTTACCTGTCTGTCTGCTTTAATTGGTTTCTCACCTCATATGTCTAAGATGCCACGGTTATTACAAGGATGCCAATAAAGCGCGCCGAGTTTCTTGTCTAGATCCGCGGTTGGTTTTCATATCGCTTAATGTCAGCGAGTGCGGAATACTCACATCCTGGAAACACAGACGAAGCACCTATAATTTTTGTGTCATGAAACTTCGGCCAAAATGACAAAGCTACACTTATTAATTAGTATGTCATAACAGTTTGTATATTTATTGAACTATTCATGGCATCTGTTCAAGTACAATACGGTATAACGACAATTTGGCAGTGGTACCTCGGTTCAACGGAGCTGCAGATTGCGATATATAAGTGTGCAGCTACTCTTCCTAAACAGACAAATATGCACTTCGCCAAGCCCGACCATTAATGTTAGATAACTTTGATTCCCTCAGTACGTCGCCTGATTTTCTGAAGCTCCCTCTTGGCTGTGTGAAGATTCTCCTCTCTCACCCTGACTTGGGGGTGAGTTCACCAGATGATCGCCTCACCAGCGCCCTTGACTGGGTGCAAGAGAAACCTCATTCTCGATCAAACCATCTCATCTCTCTACTCAATGTCCTCCCCCTGCATAAGATATCCAAAAAGTTCCTCAAATATACCCAGCGCGTGGACCCCATACTGAAGAGTCACCCACAAGCCAGTAAGCTGCTTGGTGATGTGGTTGCCGGAGTTCGTCAGACCGAGCATTGTGCGCTCATTCTTGGGGCCCGTAAAGATACATTAGACGGCGTTCAGCTGGTAACGCAAGATGTCTATGCTGTAACAACCTCGCTTGCTTCCCCCGTCAGGACGGTCACCAGGTTACCCGCGCCACTGCATCAGGACAGTCGTGTGGCATGTTGTATGGATGGTAGCACGCTCATCACAAGCGGCCTGGGAGACGGACGGAATGGGGTCATGAAGCATGACTTCCTTGAGGGGGGTTGGCGTGAGTGTGCTCCCCTTAACACGGCACGCGTTAACCACTGCATGTGTGTACATAAAGGAGATGTATACGTCCTCGGTGGTGGGTATAACCCTGGCTTTATGACATTAGAGAAGAGTGTGGAGGTGATGATTAGCGGCAGCAACCACTGGCAGCAGGCGGGGAACTTGGTTGGGTCGCTATGTTACAACACAGTTTGTTGCCTGTTGGGTGAGGAGGATATCCTTGTGTTTGGTGTAGAGGATGAGCAGAAGCGTTCCACGCTCCAGGTCTACTCCACAGTCTCCCAGACCGTCACACACACCCTTAGCTTATCTGATGGTAGGCTATGGCTGTATGGTGTGGTAGTGGCTGGTGAGCATGTCATCATGATGGCACAGAATAACACATATGTCTGCCCCGTGTCTAGTATATATAAGGGGGTGTCCATCGAAATACAGAAAAGGCTCTCATACAAGACACCCAATTGGATGTGTGCTGTAGCTCTGACTGATGACCTCAGCCATGTTGTGTTAGTTGGCGGGGGTCCACGGGATATGACATCACCTCATTTTATCTACCGTGCCCCGGTGAGGGACATAGTTCAGGGTACTGGAGTGGGGTGGGAGAGGTTAAAAACCAGCTGGCCTGTAGGGATGTGCCATATAACAGGTGGTGCAGTGTGTACTGGTCTGTTACCCGCCAGCTTGATGCAGTGACGATCTACTCCAGCGCTCCACCAATGGAGACGGTACTATAGACAGGGCTATAACATATGGTGAGAGACTCAGCCTTTAATGAAGACTCGATGTGAACAGCCAAGCTCGACCATTACAAACACCGAGATAAATCTGTAGCTTATGTACAGCGTTTGAATTGACACCATGAAGGATATTACGGAGTCGTCCGCCTTTAACGAATAACTCGATGTGAGCAGCCAAGCGCGAACATTACGGCCACGAATACCTATCTTTATATTTTGTACGTTGATTAGACGCACTCTGAAAGCACGGAGCTATATGGACATTGAATGGACCACTTTTATTGTATGTTATACATGTAACATTCTCATGTAGTGTACTATGTTTCTGTTTTAACGAGATTGCCCTTCAAGTCATATAAATATATTTAACTGATTGTCCGTGTCTTACGTAGCCATGACAACCACAAGGACCTCTTCTTTAGATTCAGGTTCTTCTTTAACGAGTTCGTAAACATGACTTACAGGATCACAACCAAGATGACCCTTGCGAGTTATAGAAAACATTTACCGAAAACACGTTCGATGGTAATATTGATTAATATGTGAAGCCCCACTGAAGACACGAGAACTGTCATGGCGTCGGGTTTTCTGTATTAGATATCGACCATTTCAATGGGTCCAGGCGCAGAGACTCCTTAGCGGATATATCGAGCCAGTGCAGTGCAGTGGATTGAACGAAATCGAACAGAGCAGCGCGCCGTGTAGTGCTGACCAGTGGCGCTAAAATTGCTTGATACTTTAATCTTTAAATAGCTGATCGCGGTTGGTGATTTCGTTTTATCAACAATGTCATCTTGATGTGCGTTATTTTGCGGTTCATTGTCTAGTGTACCGAGGAAATAACAGTGATGCGTTCAAATTTAATGAATATTCATGACCTTCATACTAAGTTTAGACAAAGATTTCAACAGTGCTCGAACTGATACAAGGCTTTAGTCGCATTCCTGGTTTCTTGAAGCTCGCAAGCTGCGATTTTTCTGATATCTGATGACCCAAAGAGGATGTTTTTAATTTATCACTTATTTGGCATGTCACTGGTTGACCTCTATTGTATCGTACCATATGGATTTCACGATGAGAGATTTATTCTGAGTTGTGGTTCCAACCTGACAACACGCTAAGTGATTACACTTATTGCCCTTAGACATATTTGATATAAATGCGATGATATTCGTCCGATTCAACTTGTCAAATGACGGAAACGAGGACGGACCATCATAGATTGTACGCATGGTTGAGACATGATGCGTGAACAATGAATGTACAGCTCAACATCAAACTCATTTTCTTGAGTAGTTGGTTTAATCTAGGATGGAGTAAATGAAGGTCTTTTATCAACCAACGCTAGTTTGGTGAAAAATAATATCAAAGAGATTATACAACAGTTGCATGATGTATATTCCAAGAATCATCGACACTCTTACTGCTAGTGAAATTATGATGAAAGCAAGTGTATTTTACTTCCAATCGTTTTATGTTGTGTGTTATGTTGTCGTCAATAACCAAATGTTATTTATGACTAACACATTGCTAATATTTGATGTTTTTATATTGACTTCTGGTATCTAAGAATGAATACGACTTCTGGTGATTCTCAGCTACTATTATTCCACCCCGTTCGATGGAAACTGACTGTCGCCCGCCAATGGCGACTGAAAACGATCGGGCGAGTTGATTTCGCCAAATCACGAGCCAGGGTGGCGAGTAAGTTGTCGCACTCTCTCTGGGTTCATTAATTTCCGGCGACATTGCCAATCATCAAAAGCATACTTGAGACGTTCGTCTCCGGTTTTTTGTCTGCACATGCTACCATAAAATCCGCTTTAGATCAGGTAATGATAAAGTCAGGTTTTTGAGAGAGTAAGCTGAGTTGGCTGTCAGCCGTATTCATAAAAAAAATAGTCATTTGGTCGACTGAAATCTCCTTCGTCAGTCTTTATGAATACGATTGAGATCGCGAACTCAGCTGAGATCGCAAACTCAAGTTGGCAAAACGCAGTTAAGATTCTTTATGAATACGGCCCCAGATAAATGCACTTCGTCTACCATAAAGTTCACCCATTTCAATATACGAAAGGTAGCGCAACAGACCAACTTCTGGTTTTATTACCGCAGCTCCCGTACATGGGTTGCTACGCCGTTTCAGCTTTAAAAAGCCTGTAACACAATACAGCATGAACGATAAATGGGTATGGCTTGTTATGTTATGTCCAAATAACTATATTGAGAAACACACACACGAGGACGACACCATGTAGACCGGAACAGAACTGTCTTTATTCTTAACCACCATCCAACACATGAAGTGGACGTTATGATTTTTAGTGAGGGCTTCATAATGCAACATCCCCCTTCTTTTAAGAAATCATCAATGACAGACATTATGTTAGTTGCTTGTCTGCAGTCACAAACAAAAAGGTAGCAGTCTGCCTGTTACAATAAAATGACATACAATTTAAGTCTAGTCCCAAGTTGACATTCATACAAAACAATACTATCTGGTTCTGCTACAATATGAATATGTATTTAGATTAAATATCTTCTATGAGACGATGTGGAGGCATGACATTTCGCTTGGGACGTGGTGTAGGTATTGTAGTATTTCCACTTTTCTGTATCGCAGGTGAGGAGACTGTTGCGTTGTGATTCACTTTACTAGTAGGTGTGGAGATGGGATCAGGTACGGGGCTATCCTGTGTTGGCTGTAGAGTAGGTGGGGGCAACTATGGGTGCAGCTGGTGGTGACGGAGTTGGGCTTGTGTAAGTGTCAGTGGCTATGGGTCGAGGTCGTAGCAATATTCTGTTGCGTTTTAGAGGGCGACCTGTCGTGCGGCATAGCACTGTATAGGAACGTGGTTCGGGGCCAATTCCAATAACCTTACCGGGGAGCCAGTTTTTACGTGCCACATCCTGGTAGTAAACGGGCTGGTTGATGTCAAGCTCATCAAGGGTTTTGCTCTGGCTGTTGTAACGCATTTCAGATTTCTGATGGGCTAGCTGTCTAGCTGCAGTTATGTCATGGGCGTTGCCTTGATGGTAGACTGGTAGGTTGGTTGAAGTTAATTTTCCTTTGGAAAATGAGTTCAGCTGGTGAGGGGATTTTAGGGCCTAAAGGGGTTGTTCGATACACAAGAATAGCTTTGTCGGTTTCCTCAGGTGACTTCTTAATGAGGGCTTTCATGCTCCGGACCATGCGTTCAATAAAACCGTGTGAACGAGGATGGTGAGGGGAGCTGGTGACATGAGCTATTCCATAGTTGTTTGTCATTGCCTGGTAAGCACTGCCAATAAACTGTGGACCGTTGTCCGAGATGATGGTGTCTGGACAACCAAACATTGAAAATACATGACTGGTAATAGCAGCTACGTGACGGCTGGAAGTGTCACGTCCAAGGCATTCAACAATCGGGTATTTCGAGTGGTAGTCTGCTATGATGAGATAGTTCTCATCATTCAGTGTGAAGAGATCTGAGCCAATTGTATGCCAGGGATATGGTGGAACGGTTGTAATAACGGGTTCAATTGGCTCTTTACTCTGCGATGCCTGGTGCTTTTGACAAATGGCGCATTGTGATATTATGCCCTCGATGTCAGAGTTGATCCCGGGCCAGTACACGCTACCTCTAGCGCGCATCTGACAGCGGATAATCCCTTGGTGACCAGTGTGGATGTCAGTTAGATATTGGTCATGGAGGATCTCTGGGATCAGCAGTTGACTTCCCTTCAGAATGAGACCATTTTCAATGCTTAGTTCGTCTCGGAAAGGCCAATAAGGATGAATGCTGTGGTGGACGTCTCTTTGGCGTCCGGGAAATCCTTGGATAATGTATTTTGACAGGCGATTGAGTGTCTCGTCATTTGTTATTGCTTCACGAAGCTCATCGAGTCGTCTGTTGCTGAATTGAACGAAGCATACCTTAATATTCAGTTCAATGTGCTCATCAGCACTAGACTTGGGAGTCGAGAAAGGCTGTCCGCTAGAATCATCTCTTTGCCAGGTCTGTATTTTATCTCGTAGTCATAGCGTTGCAACCTCAACAGCATACGCTGCAGACGGGCTGGGGCAGATGTGAGTGCTTTGGCTGAGATCATCTCCAGTGGACGGTGATCTGACTCGATGGTAAATGGTTTGCCGTACAAATATGTGTGAAAGCGTTCTGCTCCAAATACACATGCAAGGAGCTCTCTTTCTATGTTTGCGTACCGCTTTTCGGTGTCAGACAAACTTTTTGAGGCAAACGAGATTGGGTGACCATCTTGAATGAGTGCGGCGCCGAGGGCTTCTTGACTCGCATCAACTTGCAATACAGCTGGCTTGGTTGGATCAAAGTATGAGAGCAATCCAGCTCTACTAATGAGCTGTTTGAGTTGGCTGAAAACTGCTTGATGCTCTGGATGCCACTGGAATTCAGAGTCCTTCTGTAGTAGCTGTATCAATGGTCCTGTAACGTTACTCAGCTTAGGGATATACGGAGCAAGGTATGTGACCATTCCAAGGAATGACTGGAGTTCTGAGACGTTTGCTGGGGGCTTCAGGTCGATGATAGCCTGCACTTTGCTTGGATCAGGCTTGACCCCTGACTCCCCGTAGATGTTGCCGAAGAAGCATACTTCGTCTTGGTTGATTTTACATTTCTCTGCATTGAAGACAAGACCACATTTGCGAGCACGTTCCATCAACTGATGGAGATTGCGGTTGTGATCAGCTTGGTCAACACCGAACACAGTGATGTCATCTGCAATGGATATGACGCCAGGCAGTCCATCGAGTATCTGATCCATTGCCTTTTGAAAAACGTCTTGGCTAGTTTTCAAGCCAAATGGGAGCCTTTGGAAACAGAACCTTCCAAATGGACTGTTGAACGTAGTGAGGTGTTGACTGGCATCATCTAACTGCACGCTCCAATAGCCGGACTTGGCATCCAGTTTGCTAAACACTTTGGCGCCCTTGAGTCTGTGTGTGACCTCTTCAAGTGTGGGGGTGCGGTGCTGACCCCGCTTTAGCGCCTTATTGATGTCTTTCGGATCCAAACAAATGCGGAGAGACCCGTTTGGTTTTTGAACATATGTTATGCTCGAGACCCAGTCTGTAGGTTCACTCACTGGGCGGATGACATCTAGGTCCAGCATTCTGTCAAGCTCAGAGCGGATTTGAGATTGGAGCTGGATTGGAGCTCTTCTTGGCGCATGGATTACAGGACAAGCATCCTCCTTGAGGATTAGTGAATGCTCTCCTTTGAATTTACCCAAGCCTGTGAATCGGTCAGGGTACATGGACTTGACGTCACTCAGCTTTCTAAGGTTTGCAGTGTCAGTCTGGAGAGATATGGTACAGTTCATGGTCACCAGACTGAGAGCTTCGCAAGTTTCCAATCCAAAAATTACAGGACCTGGTGTGTCAGTTACATAAAATTTTGTTGCTTGCCACTGGCTGTCCGCGTAACGACACGGGATGGTAAGTGTACCGTACTGACGAATCGGAGTGCCATTGTATGCAGTGAGTTTGACGTCACTTTTAACTAAGGTTGTTGGCAGTCCGTCTTCATTTACATGCGATGGGTATATATTGCGGAATGTTCGCAGAGGCAGGATATTCCCTTGAGCACCTGTATCCACTTTACCTCGTAGATTTGTTTTCTTGTTGGGGTATGCCTCAATGCACAAGATTGCAAATGCTTTGTCCCGGCTTACTGTTGAAATGGAGAGAGTGTCGAATGTGCACTGTTCAAACTGTGGGTCATCCTTATTCTCAACACAAACAGAGTGTACATCAGGCTTCTGCTTCTGTTTGTTATACTTTGAAGTACTGTACTTTATTGAGCCACTGCGATGTCCTTGCGTAGAACTGTGTGCAGCAGTACTGCGACAAACTTTTCCCCAATGACCAACTTTTAAGCATTTATTGCATTTCTGGTCGCAAGCGGGACATTCCTCCCGACGGTGTCTAGTCCCACCACAAAAGTGGCATGTTTTCCTTGAGGTCGATTCAGCATGTGGAATCGGTCCTTTCCTTTGGTTGTTTCGCTTTTGATGGATGCTATCCACCTTCGTAGCCTGCCCAAACTGATTGAGTTGTTGTTGTGTGGCCTCGTATGTTCGAGCACAGCAACTTCTCGGGATCGTGGTCTAGTAGCTTTTTACGAACGGGGTTGTGCACAGTGCCAATAATGATTTGGTCGATCAGCATGTCCTCGAGAGCAGCTTCGAATTTACACTTCCGTGCTTGCACCTTAAGACGAGTTGTAAAGGTGTCAATGGGCTCAGCTGACTGTTGACGAATGTCGCGAAATTGAAAACGGGCAAGTCTATAGTTAGCCTTGGGCTCAAAATAGTCTTGGAATGCCTGCCACACTGACTCTGGCGTTTTCTTCTGCTCTACTGTCAGATGAGACCAGTTGTCGTAGACTTCTAAAGCATTGGGTCCCAACCACAGTAGGATGTAGTTAACAATTTCGTGACCTGTTTTGTTACTGTACGTAGGAGTCGACAACAACAGTTCACAATAACGCTTGAATGAGCGAAACTGATGAGGCAAATCGTCACTGTCCCAGTTGAATGAGGGCAACTTGATACCGGCTAGATCGTTTGAGTGCACGTAGACGTACTGCACGCTTGCTGCTGGGTTTGATTCCGACATGATTTGGCGGGCGATAAACTGCACACTGTCACTGACGCGATGCAATTATTTACCACAACGTCCAACACGATCACTAGACCTGATATTGTCACATGTAGAAGCTTACTTGCGATTTGCACTTTGCGCTCGTTTTGTTGCTCGACATTCCAACACCACAGTCACACAATCCGTCGCCGACCATGTGCGTTTGAGCGGGGTCGTTGAGGAGGTGAATTGCTCGGTTCACTGAAATCCGGTGTCACTGACCTCAAGACGACAGTCGTTTCCACTGCTGACTAGCGGAAGATAAAAACACTGTTTTTAATCACTATGGGTCGTTTTAGATCCCACCTGCTGCCACCATGTTATGTTATGTCCAAATAACTATATTGAGAAACACACACACGAGGACGACACCATGTAGACCGGAACAGAACTGTCTTTATTCTTAACCACCATCCAACACATGAAGTGGACGTTATGATTTTTAGTGAGGGCTTCATAATGCAACATGGCTCGGTAAAATAAAGTGACAAACAGGTCAACCCACACTGGTGATACTGTCAACTCAAAATAAAGTGACAAACGGGTCAACCCACACTTGTGATACTGTCAACTCAAAATAGAGTGACAAACAGGTCAACCCACACTGGTGACACTGTCACCTCAAAATAAAGTGACAGACAGGTCATCCTACACTGTTGACACTGTCGAATCAAAAGCACCCATAATAAAACATTATGATAACATAGTTAGGACACAATGCATATGTCGGCACATCACGTACGTTGACTGAAGTACCAGCCTGAAGTGAATGTGAACAAATTCACAACATGAATAAAGTTTGGATATGCTTTCTTAGTGAATACCTACACTAATTGACATAAGATAAGTAAGAGATATCGAAACAGCAATAGTAGTTCAACAAATTGCAAGACATGATCAACTGTAATCCTGAACGGCGGAGAGCTTGTAAGGGAATGAGAAGTGGTGAATTGATTAACCACGTCTCTTTCGCGAACTCTACCCCTCCCCCACCCACGAAAACCATAAGGTTTTTGTCGACCATATCCTCTTGGCAAGTCACCTCTCTCCATAGGATTTTGAGACGACCAGTTTATATAGTGAGATAACTATTACTAGCGCTGACAGTGTCGATGCGTATTCATTTCCGGTGATGACTCAATGTGTTTTCGCAAGTTGAATTTGGGACCAATATCATTTGCAACTGATCAATACGAAGGCATCTAGGGTCGGGGCTCGGTAACGTGCCACTAATAATTGATCGCACCGATTATAATTTGTCAAAAGACTTTGCAACTCAATTTAGCTGTCTGATTTTTTACAGTTACTGCTTGAATTCTTAGGTGTGTGTAAATATTGTGCTTATTAATAAATTATTGTCTGCGTTTATTCACACCCGTCGACGAATCATGTCAACATCCACAAGAGAACGTTAGGCATCATCGCATTATGATAAGTGAGCAAGACGAGATGGGGAGTGGTGATAGACATTATGATTACATAGACGCGTCGTTGTAGATGTGATCATAACGCCCCTCAAGGATCTCATTAGCGGTCGCAAGAAATCTGATTGACATGTCCGTAAGCTCTCGGCTCATCACTGCTAATGCGTACAAGATTTACTGACTTTCTCTTCATCGTGTAGTGCATACAATATCCTCGTTTGCATTGCTTTCATACCGACAGAATTTGCTGTTGAGAATCCTAAGTAAAACTTAAATGAATCTGATATAAAATCTATATCTATGAAATCGCTATTTGGTTGCTAGTCGCACCAGTACATGGGCGGACTAGAGGTGAATGCAATCAGTATTCAATAGTAAGTAACGCCCACCCCCATCGACCAACATAATCTAGTCACACGTGACAACAACACATACAAAAACACGCAATTCGGCTAGCTTGAAGAAGGCAACTTAAATCACATAAAATGGTCTTTTAACTGAATGACAAGACTCAGATAGCGGCTTTAAGGGTGAAAACATGGCAACACGGCTACATTGTCATTTACAATCGTTTGGTATCTTCTGCTTGCTGATATTCAGGGAATGTTTGTCTTCTGTTTAGCGGCCTCATTATTTTGACAGAATTCTCCCGAGGTTTTAGAGGATACGTTGTTATTGTGAGAAAGAAGGTTGTCGGAACAGCGCTGTCTTTGCCCACACTAGAAAGGTGCCAAGTGTAATGTCAGTTATGAGTTCTCAGACCATGCGTTAGCAAACAATACTCTGTCATGCTTTGGAAGCCCGGCGAATAGAACCCGCTTATTAACGTGAGTCATACCTTTGAATGATAAGCAGTTCCGTGATAAGTAATTCAATCAGAAGTGCTATTTTTATAGGTAAAGCTGGTTCGTCTCGTGTTTCTTCTCCATCACAGCAGCTCAGCCTCCCTCATATATCTATCTTGTATTTAACTGTATCACTGAGAGAGGGTATTGACAACCACATCAAACCGCATGCGCACACGCATGCGCCCTAACATATATACCAGTACATCATTGGTGTGACAGTCTAATGAAAACAACCCGACCTCAATGCTTCCATGCATGTTCCATTTTGAGTATATTGAGTGTCATTTCCTGTCCTTGATATCACGCAAGTACTCTTATGCCTCACCTAGCCGGTCGTCCTCCATTGAAACACCATGAGATTGGACAAGCATTTCCTCTCTCTTGTCACTCGCGAGCGAAACACACTCGGCGGGTGTAAAGCATTCGCACAAAAGAGTGAATGATCGGTTTTTGTATAACTGAGCGATTTGAATAAGTGCAGGTGACTGGTAAAACGGAAAAGCAATCAGGTGACTACCCAGGCAAGTCATCATTTACACCTGCGTTTTCGAGGCATACAGAGGATACCTTGTAAACAAGTTCCCTGGAAGATCTCCCGCTTATGCCTCCTTTACATGTTTGTAGATCTGGTGGAAAGAATTTGACAACAAATCACCTGCCCCAGAGAATCGGCACGATCCAGGTATGTGTCCTAGGTAAGCATTCATGTGCGGGGCATATCAGCGTGTCAGGTAACGATTATAACTGCCAAAACATTCATATTGACTTTTAATCTGGAGAGTGAGCGATGAACGGAAATCTTCTCTAATATTAAAGTGGTTACGGATAATGTTTGACTGCATGACACGATTAAATTTGATAGATAATTTAACAAAATCAGCGGGGCAACAAAACCTGCCGTTGTTTGACAGATTTCGCATCAAAAGAATGACAAATGCATATTTGTATATAACGGTCACATGTGCATATTACAACACGCAAAACTGTGCAACAGGTGGGATATGGCTTGATATAATTCGCATTATGTAACAAGTATCACGCGATATTTCCATTTGCTGCGCAGTTACTCATAATGGATCAACATCAGCTTGGGAAACTAGTTCTACCGCTGGTAATACATCAAGTTACGATTGTGAAGCTGTTCTCAATGCCAACATTATAGCCTGAGATGCAGTACTAGGGCATGGTTAATGCTTGTACATGATTTGTTGGCGACACCACTACCAGACATACATCAGTCACGGTCATTTCCGAGTGATCGGCCTCTTGTGTTGCAACATCGATATCTCATGTACAGCCCGCACATAGCCCAACTTCCCCCTAGTGCCAATCATATCCCGTTGGTTCCTGACCTTATTCATTTGTATAGCTTTTGTGTCTTTTTTGGCACAAATCGGCCCTGTTCTACCTGGGTAGCTTCGTAGAGACAACATCCGACGTGTCCTTCTGGGATAGGAAACCAAACGATAACAGCACAATTAAACACCTGAATGTGGATTGACGAACACGAACTACTCCCAATCAGCTTTCCCGCTGATATTGCCATCTCTCTTACTACCGTATGTTATCACCTTCCTGTGGTATAGAGCGCAATGCGGTAAAGCGACATGGCGTTGCAAGAGGGAACTATTCGTAGTAAGTTATTAATATCATCACCTCTAATCGTTGTTGTGCCTTCATCAGCATCTTTTAATAACTTGGCTCTGGGCCAGCAAGTATTCCTGTCTCTAAATGGTGGCAAATACCAGTGTCATTGGTCCTCCTTTCTGCGTCGTGGACGTCGCATTTAAAGCAGCAATAACGTTTGTGCAGGAGGGAATCAACCAGGTTAAGTTTTGGAGGAGATGCATCGCCGCAATATTGGATACTTCAAACTGATGAATCGACGGAAAGTGAATCATCTGTTCCTCTGAGCATTCAGAGTGCTTCGTTAGTTTGCCGCTGAAAGACCAGCGCTTTTCTGAGTCTCACTATATATACATATATATATATATATATATATAAATATATATATATATATATAGATATATATACATAAATAACATATATATATATATACATAAATATATATATATATGTATATATATATATATATATATATATATATATATATATATATATATATATATATATATATATATATATATATAGTTTGCCGCTGAAAGACCAGCGCTTTTCTGAGTCTCACTATATATACATATATATATATATATATATATATATATATATATATAGATATATATACATAAATAACATATATATATACATATATATATATGTATATATATATATATATATATATATATATAGATATATATATATATATATATATATATATATATATATATATATATATATATATATATATATATATATATATATATATATATATAAACTCCCCTCCCCCTCTATGATAAATGTCATTATACTTAAAGAGGCGAGGAATCAGGGTCATTTTAGGGGTTTGGCAGATTGTCACGGCTTATTGCACATGGCTAATGCAAATGTTGTTCTCAGGAGGTGGTTGGGGGTGGGGTCCAAAAAAGGGTTTGTCAATTGATAGCGGTCATTCTCATATCAGTTTAAATGCGGTGCAGCTATATAGTTTAAAAGCGTCCTCATGATTGTTGAGCCTTATTACCACATGCGATGACAAACCCATCACCTCACTAAGCTCTTTGGCCACTGGTTAAGGGATGGATGAGTCTTGGGTCGCCAAGAATGGTACACGGCCCCCATACGACAGCTTACTTGTGGAAGTGTATTGACCATGGCACCCGGGTAAGGTGTTCGAAACTCCCACTGAAAGCCACTCCTCAATGCTATCTGAATACTAAGGTGACATCAGATAAATTGATCTTAAGGATACTTGATTCTGACATATGCGACCTGCTGAAGGCGTAAGGCAGGAAGAACCCCACTGGTATGAAGCATCCAATAGAAATGATTGTCCCAGCTTATGACAGCGCGTAATTGACCTAGCCTGTAAAGATGGGTTACGTGACTGTTCCATTAGCAGCATTTTTTGCAAACTTATTGCGCAGTTTCTAAACAACAGCTTTTTGTCAACGGGATCACAAGCCACAACAGTACGTCAGAAGCAATGGAAATGATTCGACACTCTAGTGTTGGTTCTTCCCAATGGCACTCAGAGGCGCACTACGGCTCAATGATTTTATGTGTCCGTGTTGCCAAAAAGGTCACTGGATCCGTAAAGCAATTACTGGGGAAAAAAGATTATATCAATCGGTACATAAGGAATATGTTGGTGAAAGGCAAGTACATAAATAATTCCGGTGTTTAGGATTCAGGACATAGACATTGTCCACATTCGGTCACACACTCAACCTAAGTATGCTTCACTAAACATTCCCAAGATGGCACGTGGAATCATTTAGTGGAGTTGTCGGGGATTTCAGTCAAATTGTATGATTAAATCTCTTCTATTTTACCCTGCCACCTGGATAATTACCCGAATGATACTGATAAAATGTCACTGACAGGGTACGTAAGTTTTAGTACGACACCAGATACAAAACAGAGAGGAAGAGTCAATTGGTCTATCTTGGTCAAGGACGGTGTCTCTCATAAAAATGAGAGAACATGACATTACATGAATTGACATTACATCCCAAAACAATAACTTCTATAGGAGTAGGCCGAATGCTACCCCTTTAGTTAGCTTGCTTATCAAAGAAGACTATCATGGTTTATGCCGGGATATGACATTCATATATTTCAATAGCACAGCCAAATCACCGACAATTGTCGAAACATTTTCGTTAAATGCGCTGATGTGATTCTTACTAGGGATCACTCTACCCCTTTTCAGCCTATCAGAATCGCTCGAAAGAAGATCATTCTTAGTTTCTTGTTTTTTTCCAAGAGAAATTAGGTTATTTTCAATATATAGTGTGATGAATATATAAAACGATTCCATCAATCAAGTAATTCAATACGTCATTGCGGTTTTGATTTTACAAAGTTTATATCATTCTAGCTCTTTATATCATACTCATTTAAAGGTCAACTACAACGATTTTCATCATTTCTTTATAATGTGTTTCAAATTGAAGATTAATAACTCATAAACCAACGGGAAACCCATAATTCATTGCAACGGCATGCATAAGTACTAAAAATCCACCGATAAGGTTTCATTCGGAAGAAAATACGAAGCCATCTTCTCGATGCCATTTTGCCTCAGTTGGCCGCTAGGTGCACGTTGCGTGACGTCATTCCTGCTGCGCTGCCTCCAAGAGAATTTGACTGCGAGCGAGCGAGCGAAGCGAAAAACGATTGTTTGGATTTTAAAATTACACCATGTCGTCTTCTGAAGAAGTTTTCGAGTCCCCATAGCATAGCACTGGGGCAAATCATGTCCATGACTATTTATTTGAGCCAATACGGACGGAAGTTGAAAAATCCAAGTCACACTACGAAATGACACCAGGAGCTCTAAGTCTAACTCAAGGGTCCGCTTCGGATGAAGAATCAACAAAAGATTTCGATGAATGGTAAGTTTTAGAATACCCTTCTCAAGCTTTATTGAACTATATTAACTGGTAAAAATAATCGTTAGTTTCATTTACCCAATAAATTGACACATTCTGTAAGTTGAGGATGGTATGTTGACAGACCTAACTGCTACAACAAATAGTACTTGGCTAGTGAATGTAGCTTTGTCATTGTACCCTGAGCACATCGAATATTGTGGACAGATGTTTGCATGCAATTTATAAAGTATTTTCCTTTTATATTCATTCATTGTACCACAAATATAAATTTACAATGACTCTTTAATTATTTCTCTAACTTAGGTGTAGCTGTCATTACTGCATCCCAGTGGACACAGCCAGAGAGTGCTACAGAAGTTTGGAGAGAGTGATGGCTCTAACGGAGGAATGGACATGCATCACCAAGCATCCCAGATTCCTGGCTAGCTGCATGAATAAAAATGTGCTGGAAGTGTCCAAATTTGAATCTTTTCAAATGGACAGACCTGTTGGAGTTGAGGTCTCTACAATGAGTAAGTTAGCCATTATTGCTACCAAAAAGGATGGTTTGAGGTTGAACAATCATATTTATTACAAAGGGAACATTAATTCCACTGTGTAAAATATTCAGTGTTCATATTGATGAACTACAATATATTTCACATAGCCAAAAATAAATAATGCCAGTTACATGAAATCCAGAGGCAGAGCTTACAATAAAATTAGGAAGTGAGGGAATGGTTGACAAATGACAAGCACTTTTTTTTAACTATACAACTTATTTTAAAACCATAGACAACTAATTGACATATTGCTTCAGATCACGCCATTCAGGTATCTAGCCTACCGCCAGTTTACACTCTGGATATGGCACAGACTGGACAAAACCAAAAAAAAACAGGAAAGTGCTGGCAGCCTGTGTGGTAACAGCTGTTAGAAAATCCTTCCCTGACCCGGGCGGCAAATATACAGGTTATTTACAATGGAGCGGAAGATTTCTTGGTCAGGTTGAATCGACACCTGTGAGCACCTACGAGAAGATCCTTTTTCAGGTTTCTCGTACTGGGAGGCAATAGGTGATGGGACAGTCCTGTCATCTGCAAGGACCTCAGCAAGTCTGTAGCCTGGGTATTTTTGCCTTAGATCAAGCACCCGATGTACATAGTCTGAAGCAAATCAATGATATTCATATTTTATGACAGTCATATAATAAGTAAGTTATATTATATGCCAATTTTTAATTGGGTAACAATGTTTGTGCAAATGAAACTTATTCAGATTTCGGTAATAAATGTCAAAATAACATGTGTTTCATTTTAGATTAATGCATGTTCACACCAAAAGAAATTGGTACTTTGACAGGCTTGGGATTTTCCCATATCTGAACATGTTTAGTGTTCTAATAGCACTACAGCCACTAACAAAAATCCCTGAAGCCATAAACAAATTCCATGCGGGCATAGCTCCTGTAAAAGGTTGGCAATCCCACATCTTATGGTGTCCATTCACGCCGATTTGTTCAAAACAAGCAAAACTCCATCGGTATCTTTGATTCTGACTAGGGCCATCCTCCAGATCAACACCACTGTACATAAGCATTCTGTGAGCTAAATATTTCTTCCATCAAATAAAACCCTGTGATTACACTACAAACAAAACAATATTTACCTAACAGTTCTTCAAACGCCATGTCATCATCAGTATCCATCTCAGCATCATCACTTTGTCAGTGAAGTCATAGTCAGGGTCAGTTTCCATCTCATCATCGCTGTCCACCAGTCCACAGATTCCTCCTGGGGCTCATATTGGGTGCCCCTGGTGACACTTTTGGTGAGATGGGCCAACTTGGGTACCTCTTGAATATTTTTTTATCCCAGGAAAGATTGAACTCTGTGTCTGTAGAGACTTGTCAGCCATCTATGGTATCAATACAATAAGTATGCTACAATTTCATTCATCATAGCCTTTAAGGATATAAATGATTACAAATTGACTCTGAAAAGACACATGGATACATACAACAGAAGTTATCCCTGCCAATGCATTTCATCATATATAATAATGCAGTTGCCTTGTGACACTCACCAAAACATTTGCCTGCACCCCTAATGACAAGTGAGAGCAAGCTTCATGGTCGGCAGACGGCAAGGCACTCGCCCCTGGTGTAGCAAACAGCGCGGACGCTGACAGGCGAAGTTTCTTCGCCTAGCCTAGGTCCTCGGTCTGTGATTCACCACTGTCACTTGATTTATCTATCTGCTCAGCTGCCAATACCATATCGGAGCCTAGGTTTCTTTAAAATTCTAGACTTTTGAGCAGCTCTGGGTCAGTCTCAAAAGCACTTTTCTCGAAATGATCAGAACATAGAACTGTCGTATAACTAAAAGGGCAGGACTCCAGTGTTTACGCTTGACTTTCGACACCCATATGCGGCGCAATCACGCCTGACTTCTCATTGTTCCGACAACCAAACGCACAACAATAAGGCATAATCCACACCAAGAAACGCACCAGACCGTGAAGAAAAAAAGCGCGCAGTCACCTTATTTTGGTCACGATACCCTTTTAAAACATAGAACTTTGGAAAAATGGAATAAAAAAATTCTTTGTAGTTGACCTTTAAGTAGGCACCATGTTACTCATTCGTGTTGGAATGCGCTTTGATCTTTCGCTCAACTTAACTGCCACAGCGTATAACAATTGATTAACATCAAAAGACAAGGTAGTTGCAAAGATCATTATTGACATGTTAGCATGCTCGCCCGCATAACTTCAACACTACATTACCAGTTGCTTCTTGACTCCATGTATAAATGTGCACATGCATGAATGAGCACATGTCAGCACGCATGACTGTCTTCATAAATTTGATGATGACAGGTGGTATAATTTAACGAAACAAACCTTTGTACGTTTTTATCCTCTTTCAGGTGGAACATACTGTAGTGCAAGCAGTAGCAGCTGCAAACGACTCTCATTTGTGAAGATTTTCCTTGGTTTAACTGAGGTACATGTTTCATTCTATTATTACTTTTGGTCAATCACTTCAAATCTTTAGAATTTGATAGCATTTCTCATGATAACTTGCACAGAACAGCAAAATATCTCATAATCATAATGTTCTTTTTGTTGTACAAGGTTACAACGTGATCGTTCAAGACCGCTATTGTCTTTCTAATAAATAGGATAAAATATATCGCACAGGAATAAAGGCAAATACGCCGATTCTAACATGATGCACCCTTCTTTAATACCTGGGTTAAGATCGAAAACGCTGAGAGTCTGAAGAGTTGCCGTTCTTATTATAATCCCAGTGTTTTACTACTGTAAGACGGCATACGTTACAATCCAGCTGAATTTATCACCACGCTCCCCAGTCGCACTGGCTTCAAATCCGAGTCCAGATACAAAAGACAAAAAGACACGAAATGATGGAGAGGGACATAACATGAACTGAACAAAGTTAACACCAGGTGGGTTGTCTCACCGGCTTCATATCAAACTCCAGATACAAAAGGCAAAGGGACGAACAATGATACAAAGGGACACGAAATGACCCGAAAAGATGCGCCATCTTCCCACATAGTTCAATAGGGTGCCAAAGCGTGGAAGCATATCTATGAACTCGCTGATAGAGAATATGGCAACGCAAAACCACTTTCATGCGTTGCATTCGTATGCATACCTGAAATGACATATATGCCCAGAGGACCAGGTATATTGAGGCTGTATATTGCTTTCACTTTTATGAAACAAAAATGATGAGTAGGTGGGTATGCTCGATATATCTCGTGGAGGGAGAGGTAGGGGTGTGCAGGGGCGTTAGGGATGGGAGTCGGGTATGGTGTGGTACAAACCCATTGGAGGAAGACAGTGACCAGCTGGAGAGTCCTCTATACGAAGTGAATATCGTAAATAATCATGACGCGTCAGGGTACTTATCAACTACAAATTGACCCACCGTAATGCCAGCTGATTCTTCCCACGAATTACATATTATATGTCTGCGGTCATACCTAAAACTAATTCAGTAAATTAGTGTGTAATCGGGTACTTATTCTATCAGTGGAAATTGAGATGCTGCCGCCCAGACATATTAGCTAACGAGATAAAAGGAATAGGGTTTCGGATCCAAATGTTAGTACCTCATAAATATCTTGCAGTAAAGTAAAATGTAATCCCCGTTTGATGTCATGTTTGACGGGATAATTGAGGCGATATGTCCACAGTCAGCTCATGAGCAATATCGTTACCAACTAAAGCAAAAGGTGGTGCAGTGGAGAGGCTGGGAGACCAGGTGAGAAAGGGGGTAGAGGACTTGGTGAGGGTTGATCGGAAGAACGGCATCTGTACCCGGGATAATATTTGGGCGCCCCTTTGTTATTGCAGTCGGTCATTGATTTGCTTGGCTGGGTTGAACGACCTGCTTGTTGGGTATCAACGTAGTCGTGCTATATATCCTTACTAATTTGTTGTTATGTGGTACAATACACAGTATTTTCTTTAATACTTTAGATTACTGGATAACTGTCATTTGGTTGTAAGTTTGCAGGGCGCTTTTGTTTAAAAGGTAATGAAGCTTCCGTCACCTGTAATCTATGACCGTCACGTGCACTACGTCAACTTTTCAAAGTGAATACAAATATAATTGGATGCTACCATCGCATAAATAATACTGCAGACTATTTTAACACTTCATGGACTGATTTCCAGGCCTTCAGCAATTTTTACCATGCGGTAAGCTTGTGTCT
Organism: Urechis unicinctus; assembly: GCA_034190875.2. Lineage (NCBI taxonomy): Eukaryota > Metazoa > Annelida > Polychaeta > Xenopneusta > Urechidae > Urechis > Urechis unicinctus. The sequence goes on along the minus strand of CM067357.1, from coordinate 27,262,242 downwards.
ACTATCCACATATTTGTAGCAGCAAAACCAGTGTATATTAATGTCATAAGAGATCCGATTATGCAGCTGACGTCCGAATACTATTATGCGCAAAAACTGATAATGCGGAAATATTCAAAACTGAAATATAGCCAGTTCACGGCTTGGGCCAAGCAATATGGAGATATTTCACACGCACCACGAAATCAGGTGATGAAACTGTGATGAAAATGTATGCTAAGTGCTGTCAGTTGGAGCTCTCTCATATGATTACGAATGTTTATGTTGCATAACTCATCACAAAGACACACATACGCACAAATTGTATGTGTACACACACACACATACACACATATATATATATATATATATAGAACTACAGATTTTTTCATAATTGTTCCATTCTTCTGTGGTCAAGATGATTTTTGTCTGTATGTTAAATAATTTTGACTTAGTACAGAATATTCCATACAGTAATTGCAACGCACATCCGGATAATACAAAGCTTGCTGATTTTTTGTCCAGAAAACCTTCAGCAGACTCCCTGGCAAGAGCCAAACACAATGTTATAAGCAATTACCTTCTGGTGGGCTTCTCAGATTACATTGGGTCTTTCATCAAAGGACTAGAATTTCTTCTGCCCGACTTCTTCCGTCTCCCATAAACTAAGTTGATATTCAAATCCTTTCGAATGTAATGGTTTGATGCATGTTTTGGATATAGGCTTGAATGATCAATACCGATAAATATTCTTCAATATGTTTACCTGTAGATCACTGCAACTCCAGCACGAAAAAAGCCCTGCAAATTGAGATCGTGGATTCGCTTCTAACAAAGCTCCGCGAAGAATATGACTTTGTAAAACAATCATTTTGTACAGCAACAATTTAACAAGAAAATGGCCGATTGATGTATTCATCAACCAAACTATGACATTCTACGTGCGTCTTTATGAAAACGAACTTTTACAGCTTCCTATATCAGCTACTAAATGTCAGTTTGTGTTTGGGGTGTTGAACATTAATGAGATTTTATGAATATTTGCTTGATGCTTGTTATGTTGGGATATTATTCGTTAAGGTAAAAACTGACCTCAAGCTAATTGAAAAGAAATGTATCGACCGCTGTTCTAGGTATTTTCTTTGCAATGGATAATTAATTCTGCCTCATTTAATATGACTTTAGGATATGGGGTATGCAGGAGCAGAGGGGGGAAGGTAGCATGTGACACAAAGGTCACTAGTGGATCTGGGAAGCTGGGGTTTATAATTAATATCAGCTGTAGGGGGTTACTTCATCAAACTGATGACTGAGAGGGTACGTTATGATGATGGGTGGGTTTGTTGTCAATTTGTCACTCAATTGCTTTAATGGTATTTTGGGGTGGTTTATGTGACCAGACCTAGTGACCAAACTTCACTTTATCATTTGATTGGAAGTTCTCTAGTGATCGTGTTGTTATATTAACCATGATTCAACACCCAAAGAATTTCTAAAGGCCCATCTTTGTAATGCATACCATGAGCATTGGAGCTGACGTTGGAATGATAATTGTTTCAGTCTATTCACTATCAGAAATGTAGTGGCCGTCCCTTCATTGCTGCCTAAATACCAAGCCATCCTGGCTATTAATCTATGTAAAGCAAACAATTACCGTTATTGCTTTTCTTCCCACATGCAAGATCAGTGCACTCACGTTATGACAAACTTGTCTTGAGTCGTCAATATTTACTAACTTGTTAACTTACAGCATACGCCCCCATTCAAAATAATCGACTGTCCTACCCGCTATCGTGACGTCACAAGACCTAGGACACTCGAGATTCACACGCATATTAAAAAGTGCATTATGATTGTCCAATATCAGCCCCTTGCCACAGTGTATTGCAGCCCCGTTATGATTCACAGTATTTATGGTAGTTAGTGCAGCCATGGAGAACTGGTATGGATGAAATTTAAGAGAGCCAAAGAAACTCGTAGGATAGAGGGTACATCTTGTGACAAATATTCTGCGCGCAACTCTTCACGAATTAACATCTTGTATGCGCTCTTGCATAATAATTATATTGGCACATACAAATAATGTGCAGTATTTTCCACGAAGTATATCATCTGCTAAGAGCGAGACAATCACATGCCACACAGTGAACCATCAATGTACGACCTCTCTGGTAGTTTCATATTAAAATATAGTACGTCCCCTATTCTTACATTCCCATTTGTTATCTAGGTCATCTCAAGGATGGGGTGGAGGGCTGGGGGTGCACTTTGATAAGTTTGGTACCTATCAACGTTGTATTCTCTGTTAGATGATAGACTTGATAGTGCTGCGCCATCCTTTTGACCGATCATAGTCAAATTTTCTCATGATGTATACCACCCAGACAACAGTACTATATTTGTATCCCATGACTATTTCATATATTAACATTATCATATATCCCTTCTGTTGTGGGCCAATTTTGTCCCATCCAATAATCTGTCGTTTTTTAAAAAAACTGTACATGCAATAACTTATTGGGGTATCTTTTTCAAACAGATATTGCCAATTTCATATGGTGATGAAGCTAGGGAATACCTGTTCAATGATGTTATTTGATTTTGTTAATGAATTAACAGGTACATCGAGCTGATTTGAACTGAAGTCGTGACAAACGTATCACCGTTCACGTGCAAATATATAATTTGAAATTGATTCTTTATTTGAGTAGTATCGTCTTTCCAGTGCGTTCATCGAACGCCAGGGTGATGTCACGCACTGGTGACGTCAGACGAAGCGAGCTTAATCTAAAAATATACGCATTGTCAATATTAAGACTTGTGCAACCATCTCCTCGAAAACGAAACATAACCTTTGTATGGATTTGAATAACCAAAATTGACAATAATATTGGCACAAAATGTAGATGAACACAGTTGGTTTTATTATGTAACCGTACGTTTATCTCTAGGAGCGCCGTATAACTGGCCATTGATTAGTCAATGGTGTAATACAAAACACAATGAACACAGCCGTTTGTGGCAATGTCATGACACAAATTAAACACTCCCTGAGCGAAACGCTAGTATCTATTTGTGTATAAGGAGCAGTTAGTTCCTATCTACCTAGCAACTGGTCATAAGAGAGCATAGGTACTTGTGTCCATCAGCAATTACTGGTTGTATTGTAATTGTTTGTGGTAGTTATGGGTGTGTGGTGGGGCAGAGAACCTCCTGGTCTAATCACCAGCCTCCCGATCTCATCAACAACTCCAGAGTCCTGCTACCATCTTACCAATCCCACCATGAACACTATGATGGAAACTGATAATAATATACGTACAAGTGAAACGTACAAAATGGCTAACTAGTTTCGTTCGAAACAGGAACTCAAAATGACCATGTCCTCTCCAATTTTAGATTTTGTTTTGCTGATGTCATTTGCAATTGTCATTGACTATTGCACATATTTAATGTCTCTGGTGGATTAACAGTGGCGAAACCTCGACGCTTGTTTCCTGACTCAAAGAGCCACAGAGCTTTGCAGCTAATTATGTTGTAAATGTTCACATAAGTGAAATGGCTATTATCCCACACCGTTGATTTTAGTCGTCCATAGTACCGCTGAAGAATCTAGATCTGGTCCACATTTGGAAGTGCTAAATAGGCAGCGTCTGAGGCTTCCCGAAATCTACCACTAAAGCATTCTACTGTTTCATAAGCGGACTGGCATTGCTTTTGGGCTAAGTGTGACCTCAATATACATAACTTCCACTAAAAAGTTATATGTAATCATAACGCTCATGGAGGTAAACTGAATAGCCTGGTGGGTGTATAGTAGCAGGCAATCGGTATGTTTGGGGTTCCCCTCCCAGTTTTTATTGTTTCAGCGAGTCCAAAGTGAGATTTTGGCCTCAACGTGACCTCAATATACGTAAGTTCAACTAAGTGTTTCTAGATAGTTATAACGCCGATAGGGGTATACTGAATACAGTTTTGGGTAGCCTGGTGGGTGCATAGTAGAAGGCAATCAATATCTTTGGGGATCCCATCCCTGTTTTGTTGTTTCAGTGAGTCCAATGTGAGATTTTTGGCTTTACATAACCTCAATATACAAATCTCACACTAAATGATTCTAGATAGTTATAACGCTGATGAGGGTATACTGAGTACGGTTTTGGGTATCCTGGTGGGTGCATAGTTGCAGGCAATTGTTATCTTTTGGGTTTCGCTCCCAGTTTTTTTTTTTGCTTCTGTAAGATTTTTGTATTTATGTAACCCTCAATATACATAACTTCCACTAAATGGTTCTAGAGATATATAACGCCGATGAGGGTTGATTTAATACAGTTCTGGGTAGCTTGATGGGTGCATAGTGCCAGACAAGAGTTATCTTCTTGGTTACCCTCCCAGTTTTTTTGGTTTCAGCAAATCCAATGTTTCATTTTCGGCTTTACATAACCTCAATTTACAATGGTCCGAGATAGTTATAGCGCTGATGGGGGTATACTTAATACAGTTTCGGGTATCCTGCTGGGTGCAAAGTACCAGGCAAGAGTTATCGTTGTGGTTCCCCTCCCAGTTTTTATGTGTCAGTGAGTCCAAAGTGAGATTTTTGGCTCAACATGGCTTCAATTTACAAAGCTTCCGCTAAATGGTTCAAGATAGTTATAACGCCGATGGAGGATTACTGAATACAGTTTTGGGTAGCCTGGTGGGTGCATAGTACGAGGCAAGGGTTTTCTTTGGGGTTCCCCACCCAGTTTTTTATTTTCAGTGAGTCAATTGTGAGATTTTTGGCTTTACGTAACCCTCAATATACATAGCTTCCACTAAATGGTTCGAGATAGTTATAACGCCGATGGGGGTATACTGAATACAGTTTTGGGTAGCCTGGTGGGTGCATAGTAATAAACATTAGTTACCTTTGGGGTTCCACTCCCAGTTTTTTGGTTTCAACGAGTCCAAAGTGAGAATTTGGTCTCGACGTGACCCCAATATACATAAGTTCCACCAAGTGGTTCTAGATAGTTATAATGCTGATGGTGGTATACTGAAAACAGTTTTGGGTAGCCTGGTAGGTGCATAGTACCAGACAAGAGTTATCTTTGAGCTAACCCTCCCAGTGTTTGCTTCAGCCAATCAAATGTGTGTTTTTTGGCTTCACATAACCTCAATATACATATCTCCCACTAAATGTTTAATACAAGGGGAAGGCGAAAAGTGAAACGATTTAACAGGCTTCAACAAACTGGCTTAAAATTCTACCAGTAAAATATATATTTATAAATATAAGGTCGCTCCATCATTGTTTTGGAAGAAGTCCGTCTTTATTTGCCAACATTCTCTGAATTATCAACCATGGTCGATGCCATGACAGTTTTCCGTAAGGCATGTGTTGTCACGTTATCAGTAGATGTGACGCTTGATCACCACCCGTGAACTGTAATGCAGTAGAGCTAAACCACAATACAATATGTGAAGCTCCAATGTGGTCACGAGAACTGTCATGGCGATGACAGCACCTATTGCAGGGATGAAAAGTAACGGCCACCCGCCTGCCAATAGAGAATGAAAACGATTTCAGTCGAGTTGATTTCGCCTAATCACGCGCCTGGGTGGCGAGTTGTCGCACTCTCTCTGCTTATGGCAACATTGCCAAACATCAAAAGCATGCTTGAGGCGTTTGATTCCGTTTTTTTTTGTCCGTGCATGCTACCATACAATCCGCATGTGTCAACAAGCTTTAGATTAGGTATTCATTAAGTCAGGTTTTTGAAAGGTTAAGCTGAGTTGGCTGTGTTGGCCGTATTCATAAAAAAAAATTGGTGGCTCGGTCGACTGAAATCAGCGTCGTTAGTCTTTATGATTACGATCTGAGATCGCGGACTCATGTTTGGACAACTCAAGTTAAGATTATTAATGAATACGGCCCCAGATAAATACAGTTCGTCTACGATAAAATTCACTCAAGTGATCTGAAAATCCATCTTCTCAGGAACTATGATACCCCGTCTACCAAGCAGTGGCCCTAAGCACTTTATCAGCGCGCTTCTTGTGGCACTTATCTCATGATAAATGCTTTGGTTCATTGAGTGGCTATACCTGGTAGATAATTTAATATAGTGACTTATAATGAAGCAGCTTGAGCTTGTCACATTCGAGCGGCGCCTTCCTATCATGAATTATATATATGTAATTTATATTCTATAGTGATTGCTCTTCGAACAGCCCCAAGACGCTAGCACAATTATATTTCCCATTCCATCAGCTTCTCTGTACATAAAATGAATCATGCGAAGGGAAAACGACACAAACTCCAGGCATAACTTTCTTTGACAAGCAAAAATAACTATGTTATATACTTTTGCACTTGCATTATGGGAGGAAGCCAACGTAACTGTTGCAGGTTGGTATGTCGATTTTAGAGACAGTAAACGGCTCCAGCTATTAAACGCGTAGCAAATCACTCTTTATCAACTTTGAAGGTTATTTAGAAATCCCTGCATTGTCTTGTTGATACCCCATAAACATTCCCTGCAGCTTGTAATGTACATTGTTTTACTGTTTTCCCAATTGTTTTGTCGACCTAGCCATCAACGATGAATAGCGAATGTAAAACATTCCCACCTTAGCCTTTAGTCTTTCAAAAGTTGTTGACATCGCCCATAAAAGAATTATTGCAGTTACTGTTCTTGAACCCCAACAACCCGTTTCTTTCCCCCCCCCCTCCCTCCACGTGCAAAATTCATCGTTGTTGCTATACCTCATCCCATCAACAACTGTCTACATCTCTTCAACAATAAAAGGACTACAGGCTGCAGATGATTTCCATGGTGTCTGTGACATTTCCAGTGATAACAATTTAGTAAGCGTGACACCATAACATTCATGTGTCTGCAATCAGAAATATTCCGTCACAACGTTGTTAACAGTAGAGGTGTGACTGAGGGGGGGGGGAGGGGATTAAACTATGAGATTATCAGTCGTTGTCTACAGGATCGATCTGTGTAGGGGAGGAAAACTATTCGCCCTATATTCACTTGAATACGAACACAAAAATGTCCACATGTATTCTCCATGTACTATCATCGCGACCGTTGTAGAATTGTGGTGATTGATATATGAATGGCCTGTACAATATATGAACAACTCGCCGTGCCAGGTACGGTTCAGTGTGATACTGATAACGATATAAGTGTTGAGCAACTACTGTATATCGAGAGCCAAGAGCCTGACTTCAAACGGATGATGAATTACTTGTCTTAAGTTCGAACATTTGCCCTGCTGAAAACAATAGCCCGCCAACGGTCACATCAAGACGCCAGTAATATCTCAAGTAGGTGTAGGGTTTAAAGTCACACCAACACTAATGTGTTATAGAGCACACACAAAAAGGTCATTAGATAACATTGACCTGATTAAGCTGACGCCTTCTGCGATAAACGGGGGAGGGGGTGACGATTTACGTAAATAAGATGGTGTAAAAGACAATAATGCAACGATTATCCTCGTGCAAGTCACCACCAGTAAATTTACTGGACCACACGATTCCAGCTTCTAGTCTGAGCGAAATCCGGGCCAGAGTAGTGTGTTGCAGATATTGCCCTTGCAAGGACCGCTCCACTCAATCCCATGAATGCAATAGCCCACCCACACTAGTCGCAAGCCCCGGCTAACAGGCTACTCACCCCACCCCCTCCACCCACCCAACCTCTATTAGTCACCTCTTACGACTTGCAGAAGTTTACAGTGAGCCTATTTTACCCCCGCACACACAGGGGTGCAGCTCTTTATCATCTACATCTACACCTAATCAACTTTTAACAATAATGTGCTACCAATAATCTCAGCCTTTACTGGTGTTCCATTTCCAAATGAGGAAGTCATTAATGTTCAATTTAGAAGTCTAGGATTAAATCTTACGTGAATATAAAGAATGTTTTTGCGACTCAGAGGAATGTCTAAAATGCATGGCAGCAAATATTAACCATGAATCACCAACAGCAAATAGCCATTTTCACATTCAGTGGTGGGTCCCAACGTTGTGGAAAGAGAAACTTGCTTTCATTTTGCGAAAGTACTTGAAGGAGCGACGTTTGGGCATGAAATGAGGCCGTCATCATTTCGTTATGTACCATGTGACACACCCTATAAAACAGAAGTGACCCAAGCCACAAGTAAACGTGGCATTTCTCGCAAAGGAGTCTTCTGACAAAATTGTAAGTGCATATAGAAAGTTTAAACATCTCCTAGACATCGTCAAGTTTATTATTCGAAATATTGATATTGATTGCAAATATGAAATCCACTTCCATTGTGATATACAGTTCCGGTTCGATTATTATAAGGTTTAATTGTATCAAGCGCCAAAGACGACTTATCTTAGAAGAGCATAGCGATCTTCATCATATTCGTTACCGGACGATCGAGGTTAAATCATCAAGTGCATATTCGGTTTATTTATATCGGAATCAACAAGTAGCTCAAAGATACGCTGTATGAAGTTACTTTATCAATATTTGCGAGCTTAAATCCGTAAGAGTGATACCGTTGGACGGGAAAAGGGAATTTTCCATGTGAATCATAATCTCGATAGAATTTGTATTAAATTCAACTTAAATGAGCTGGTATCATGGTTTTTCACAATTCTAAAATGCAAAAATAACATTAATTCTTACATTGCTGATGAACATACCCCGATGTCAGACATCTGCAGACACAAAAGCAAGCAGTAGGAAACAATTACATTCTCCTTTATGGTACAAATCTGAAAACGCAAACAGCAGCTCATTTAAATTGTACATTGACAGATTACCCATATTCTGTTCCACTAAAGAAGCTCGAAAACCTTATTTTCCTCAGACCTTCATATCCGCCATACCGTCCAGATTAGCAAAAAACATCACATTCACTTCTACGTACAAAACATGTACTAAGTACCCGTCTGTGAGATAGCATACACTGTAAGTACAAACAACTGGTTGAAGCATATATGTCATATATCAGATCATCTTTAGATACTGGTGATGGTTTTATGCTTGTCTTGGTGATGCATTTATGAATGTTTGATCAGAAATACTGTAGATGTCGAAACGTTCGTTTCATTTCAGGAGCGGTCCACAGCCATGGCTAACAAACAGACAGGGATTTCTTGTAGGGCGAACGATGAAAAGCGTGCTGCCCCTTCTAGGGGGGAGTCATATCTACCAGTGAGAACTTCACATCACACTGATTTGCTGGAGTATATCAAATCAATCAAAGACTCAAATGACTTCCATGATTTGGAGCTAATCTCCCGAGGAAGACATTTCAAGGTACATAAGCTTGTGTTAGTTGGCCAGTCGCGCTATTTCAGGGAGGCTTTATCATCGAACAAAACTGTTCCTACACTTAATCTTAATTTTGACGCTGACATGCTTTCTATTTGCCTTGATTACTTGTACCATGGAACAGTGCAAGTAGACACGCGTTATGCAGCAGCATTGGGCAGCTTATCTGACCTGCTTGGCATCAAGAGTCTGACAGATGATTGCTGGCATTATCAGGTGTCTTCCCAGGACCTATCAATTGACAACTGCATCTCGCAATGGGAAGTTGCTTGTGCTGTTGGTGATTCAGACCTCGTACAAAAAGCCCGACCATTGATGCTAGATAACTTTGATTCCCTCAGTACGTCGCCTGATTTTCTAAAGCTCCCTCTTGGACGTGTGAGGATTATCCTCTCTCACCCTGACTTGGGGGTGAGTTCACCAGATGATCGTCTCACCAGCGCCCTCGACTGGGTGCATGCACAACCTGATTCTCGATCAAACCATCTCGTCTCTCTACTCAATGTCCTCCCCTTGGATAAGCTATCTAAAAAATTCCTCAAGTATACCCAACGCGTGGACCCCATACTGAAGAGTCACCCACAAGCCAGTAAGCTGCTTGGTGATGTGGTTGCCGGAGTTCGTCAGACCGAGCATTGTGCGCTCATTCTAGGGACCCGTAAGAAGACAAGTGGCGACTCTCAACCGGCAACGCAAGATGTCTATGCTGTAACAACCTCGCTTGCTTCCCCTGCCAGGACAGTCACCAGGTTACCCGCGCCTCTGCATCAGTACGGTCGTGTGGCATGTTGTATGAACGGTAGTACGCTCATAACAAGCGGCCTGGGAGACGGTTGGAACGAGGTCATGAATCATGACTTCCTGGAGGGGGGTTGGCGTGAGTGTGCTCCCCTTAACACGGCACGCGTTAAGCACTGCATGTGTGTACATAAAGGAGATAAATACGTTCTCGGTGGTGGGCCTAATCTTGGCTTCACGACATTAGAGAAGAGCGTGGAGGTGATGATGAGCGGCGGCAGCCACTGGCAGCAGGCGGGGAACTTGGTGGGGTCAAGATGTACCAACACAGTTTGCTGCCTGTTGGGTGAGGAGGATATCCTTGTGTTTGGTGTGGAGGATGAGCAGGGCCATTACGCGCTCCAGGTCTACTCCACAGTCTCCCAGACCGTCACACACACCCTCAGCTTACCTGATGGTAAGCAATGGGTGTATGGCGTGGAAGTTGCTGGTGAACATGTCATCATGATGGCATGGCATAACACTTATGTCTGTCCTGTATCTAGCATATTCAAAGGGGTCTCCAGCGACATACAGGAGCGATCTTCATACAAGACACCAAATATGGCGTGTGCTGTAGCTCTGACTGATGACCTCAGCCATATTGTGTTGGTGGGTGGGGTTCCACGGGATATGACGTCACCTCATTATATGTATCGTGCCCCAGTGAGGGACATAGTTCATGGTACAGGAGTAGGGTGGGAGAGGTTAAAAGCCAGTTGGCCTGTAGGGATATGCGAAATTACAGGTGGTGCGGCGTGCACTGGTCAGTTACCCACCAGCTTGATGCAGTGACGATCTAATCCAGTTGCCCACTAGTGGAGATAATGCACTCTGATAACATGGAGCTATATGCACAAAGGATGGGCCACTTTTATTTAGGCTTTATATGAAAAATTCTGACATAGTGTACCATTTTTCTGTTTGAATAAATTTCCTCTTCATGTTATATATATATAGTTCACTGATTGTCTGTGTCTTACGTAACCATAACAATCACAAGGACCTCCTCTTCAGATTCAGGTTCTTCTTTAACGAGTTCGTAAACATGACTTACAGGATCACAACCAAGAGGACCCTTGCGAGTTGTAGAAAACCTTCTCCGAGAACATGTTCAATGGCAATATTGTTTAATACAAGGGGAAGGCGAAAAGTGAAACTTTTTTTCAATCTTCGACAAACTGGTTCACAATTCTAACAGAAAAATATATATTTATGAATATAAAGTCGCATCATCATTATTATGGAAGAAGTCAGTGTTTAGTTGCCATCATTCTCTGAATTATCAACCATGGTCGATGCCATGACAGTAAGGCATGTGTTGTAACAGCCAACGTTATCAGTAGTAGTATAGTCCCTGAGGGTGCGAGCGCACGCTCATAACTATACTACTGTGGACCCTCCGGGCCCAAACCAGCGTTTTCGGGCGGTCGTCTTTTTGGGCGACTTAGTTTCTGTTTCGGGGTCGGGTTTTAGGTTTGGGTGCGGCTGGGCTCACCCATAGAGGTCTATAAGCATGAAACATCTGGAGCCGCCATGCTAAGTTTAATTTTTCACTCAGTCGAGGTCCTCCATGAACTGGTCTTGCATCTCTTCTAAATATCCGCAACTGCAAACTCCTCAAAGGTCTGACCCCAGAGGCAGCCGACATCAATGCGACCGCTCTTGTTGCTAGTTTTCTCAGCCAGCTTCTTGTTGTAGCTGCTGAAGTAGTTCTGCTCAATGACAGCAGAGTAGTTGCTTCCGCCAATGTAGTGCTTTCTTTTACTCTCCAATTAAGTTGCTCTTTGTTTTATCCCGTCATGACTGGTACAGAACGACTTCCTCCATATACCATATGCACACCACTCTTTAAATTGACTATACAGCGCATAATATCTGCCCGCCGAGGTCACAGTCTAGTGGTCAATACCGCATTATCAACAGGCGACTCAGGCTCACATGCTTTTACAGATTTAGCCCTAATATCGCCCTTCATTTGGCTATATTTTGTGAGCTCAGAAAAAATGAGCTTAAACTCATCATCTGAGATATACGCATCTTCAAGCGCCGCCGATGTAACATCTGCAATGGTATTCCATTTGCTCTGTGCGAGAATGCGGATCTGGTCATGTTTATTCACCTTAATAATCAGCCTCCAACTGATGAATTTTCAAACAATTACAAGTAGCCCACAAGCGGCTCTATGAGCACCCAACACTGTGGCAATAGGACTGGCAACTACTGTAGACATTACACCTGCAATGCTTGCGCCAAGACACATACCAAAAGCAACTAACACAGTGTGTACTGCATCCACTATTACTAAACACCTATATTTTTCAATTTCTTTCTCAAGATATTGCTTCTTGAGTGTGATCTCATTCAGCCGATACGAGTGGCCTGGATTCACATCTGGTGGCTCCAAAGGAATGGGCGGCTGTTGTTTTTCTTACTGTTGTTGTAGACACATAAGTCTATATGTCATGTTCAATTAGGAGTGCTACTACTGACTTTGTTGCCCGGATGGCATCATCATCAGCCAACTCGAGAGGTGTGGTAAACACGTGGACGTCCACATGCTTGTCCCTTTGTTTGGTTACATAATAGCCACACTGCATGACACCTAGAAGGTCCGGCCGCGCACCAAATGACAATTTATACGCTCCATTGACCAACCGGCCTCTTTTTTGGCCCAAACTGTATGGGGGGTTTCGTTGAAGGCTGGATGTGAAGCGCATCAACATACGGGGTTTTTTAACATAGTCATTGGCGTTAAGCGCGTTCTGCAAGCCGGATATTATGTAAGCATCAACATAGGCCATTTTTATCATATTCAGAGAGGTCGGCGCCCTAATCCGTTTTTTGTTGAGTTCCATAAATACTCGCTTTTATTGACATTTTGTAAATTGAAGAACAGCATTTATAGCATGGTCGTGATTTTTCAATAGGCGTCCCTTATTATCTCTTATCTGAACCTTTAACTCATTCACAGCTCCGACAGTAACACGTTTTTGACACAGGATTAGCGATGTTTGAGGCTATAATATCACCATAAGAGCCACCCCACAGTCCACAACTTCATGAAGCGTATTGGTACTGACTTGATCGAGGTGGACAAAGACGCTAAAGTGGACAGGCCGGTCACCAATGTGATGACCTGAAGGAATCCATCCTCCACCCAGACCCTTATCAAGACCCAATATTTTTAACACACCGTCGCCACTTAATCCTTTTCCTGTAGAAATTTGCCCCTTTCTAATGGGCATAGTTGATTCAATGTTATACCAACCCACAGTATAGGTGATTGATCTAAGACCTACGCATAGATCACCTGCACTATTGTCAATAGCATTTTTCAGGAACACAACCTCGTCGCTTTGAACATATTACAGAATGTGATACATAGTACATTGGATAAACAAGCCTTTACATTCAATAGAAAAGCTACATATAAAACGGTTGGGGTGTATACAGGCATTTAGGCGGGAGTTAAACTAACCCGACAAACATTTCAAGTTGTTCACAATGGCTGTACATTCACAGCAAAGTTTCCTGATATAGCCAGTAACTATAAAGTGCCGGTAATAGCGGACAAAGTTGTAAAAGACTGGTTGACCAGATGCGGCGTGTCATCCCCAACTACCTCAAGACTGGGATTCCATTCGTGAAAGCTCTCTACTACACCTTAACCTTTATTACACAGTGCGTCACCTATTGGCAGAACTACAAGCTCCTCTACCTCAGGATTATGCACATAACCCCTATGACAATCCATACGATCGCAGGGCATATCACCGCTAATAGTGGCCTTGGTGTCTTATATGCACATGATGTGTATGGTTACGAGAGTGTCGTCAAGTTTGCTGGTCGAAACGTTTGTTATGACCCTACACGGATGGCCTTTGAGGCGGAAAAGGATAAAAAGCCAGGTTTTGACAACGCAAGCAACCTACAATCCTTTCAGGAGAAAATGGGGGCTGTTCTACATCTAGCACAGGGACCTGAAGCTGACGAGGCCTAGAGTACCTTCATACTGGACAAGTCTGATGGCTTCATACAGACCGGCGTTGAGCGAATTAACGACAGCATCAGAACCTAAGTATGGGTCATTCTTGGTCCTCAGGCTCAGACCCTCTCAAAGATACTAGGTGTTGTAACGCCCTCTGATGCCCAAAAGCAATTTCATGCTGACGTTGAGGATGCCATCAACTCTCCAGCAGTCATTCCGTCATCCATCCGCCGGTATAAGAACGTCCTCCAGAATGTTTCCTTAAAAGTTGATTATGTGTTTGGAAACGGGCCTTTACATAGCTCCGTCGGATATGAGCCTCGCTGTTGGAAACGTTGTTGGCTACAATATATCTGATTACTATCGCAACTGAGAAACAGCATATCGGCAGCAATGCGGGGGTCAACTCGGTTCTGGTGGTTCCAAATAGAGGAAGCTTTGAGCCGCCGCCACTAGTGGGACAGGATATGGGAGTCCCCCTCTTCGGGATCAGACAAATGTGGGAGAAGCGTTTACATTTCCAGATGATCCCTGTTCGGTAATTGTTTGTGGGCAGACATGATGTGGGAAAACAGCATTCATCCTCGACGTCCTCCAAGGCCCCTTCTTCTGCGCCTTTAAGCATACTGTAATCCTCTGCCCTACCATACGGTTTAATGCGGCCTATCAGTCGCGGCCATGGGTGTGGAACGATTCGGAGGTCTATGTCGTTGATCCAGGGGAGCAGTTTCATGACCACCTGAGGACCTTTTACCACTAATTCAAGGGCAAGCCTCCCCTCTACATCATCGATGACTGTTCGGCAACAAAGGACATAACCAAAAAGAAAGATATGTTGTCCGAGCTGCCCTTTATCTGCCTGCATGCACAACAAAGTGTGTGGGTCCTCACCCAAAAGTGTAACGCCGTTCTGAAGGATTTGCGTAAACAGACTCGCTGGCTGGTGCTCTTTCACACCAAGGACCGGGACTCGTTTGAAGACGCCTTACGCGACAATGATGTAATCTCGACAAGGGAGAAACACACCCGGATACGCCAGCTGCTAGCAAAGACCAAGCACGCGAAACTGTTGCTGAAGACTGATCAACCTACTGGATATGCCGTCTATTGAAATGATGTTGGCCTGGCACACTGTAGGTCGTGGTAGTCGCCCATGTTCTCCCACCAAAACGTGCTCTAGGCGTAGTCTGTGGTGTAAATGCCCTGCTCTGAGAGCTTGCTGTAGGAGTCTTGGATCGGCGGCAGGGGGGAATCGAACTTATCCCAGCTGTTCATGAACTCATAGGGGAAGACCCTCTTGGGCAAAAGCAGCCACAAAGGCGTCTGAGCTGTTGGCCAAGACCAGTTTGTCGAGCAAGGCCAGAAGAAATTGGGCGCTGTCAAAGAAGCGCTACTCTCCGAGGGATAGGGAAAAATATTTCTCCATGTTGTTGGGGATGCAGTTGATGTTCCCCACCACTTTGCTTATCCCTTGCATCAGGAGGTGGGAGTCATAGCCCCGCAGGTTGTGGAAAACCACACGGATGGGGGTTGTCTTGGGGCTCAACCGAAGTTTCAGGTTACACACGTTGTGTGCAGGCCCTCTGTATTTGCCTGTTATGTGGCAGTTGTCGCTGACGGAGTCAATGTTCAGGCGTTTCTTCCAGACGTGGCAGTGGGTTGCGGCCTTGTGCACCCTTCTGTCCTCCCAGGTCATCCGCATGAGAACTGACTTGGAGAGAACTGCTTTGATTTTTTTCTCCTGCAGCTGCAAGGCCTACAGGAACTTTTCCATGGCATCACTTCCCCTGTAAGCTACGGGTGAATCGGTCACACTATGTAACCGTAGCCGCAGCCTTAGTGTTCCTGCTCTGGGTGTTGCTCTTCTCGGGATTAAGCGCTGGGCCGGAAGATTCACCTCCTCATAGATGACGTAGGTCCAGCTGCTTTGCCCTAAAAGGATAATATGTTCTCCCTCTCCTCAGGCATATCCAGTTTGCCCGATTACCGCACACTCAGGCTTGTGGACCAGGAGCAGTTTCTCTGTGGTATATCCGTGGAGGCAAAGCTCGCAGAAGAACTTGCAGCATTTGTGCTTGGTCTGGTCATAGAGTAGGCGGTTCAGGTCCTTATTGAGCGTGTAATGGAACCTGCTGTCTTTCTCAACAAGCATGAGGTATATGCAGGTGTGGGAGTGCTTTCTGTACGATAGTGGTTTTCCCATCCCAGCCAAAAACGTTCAGGGGGCTAGAGATGCTTTTCTATTTTTTCGACGTAGGAGACTGGGGTAGGGTACTCCTCCCCCTTTCCTACAGTTGATCTAACAGCCACTGAATGTTATATTTTGAGGGCCGCTGTGGATCCTTGGCAACTGGACGGAGGGTGGCTGTGATGGCCCATAGTATACATAAGTCGTCCCGGTTCTTTACGTTTATGATGGCCTGCTTGTTTGCCAGGGGGTTCTGTAGCGCGATGTAGGAGCCGCTCTTGAGTGGTTGGTACTTGGCGATGTCAATCCAGAGAGTTATCACCGCCTAAAACGCCCAACCAGAACCTTGACTGATCCACTTCTCCAGCCCCGCTTGGATTGTGGTGTTGGACTGGTTCAGCGCAGTGTCGATGTCTTCTGGGGCCAGAACCACCTGCTGCTTATTTCACAAGACTGGCTCAACATACTCAGTACTGCAATCATTGCGTGCTTGTAGAGTCTCACCTTGATCGCGAACTGGCACATGAGTCCCCCTAGCTCATCCAGCTCCCCATACGTAACTTTTCGCATCTTCGTACGCACGCCTTTCTGGAAGATCATGAGGTCTGAGGCAAGCCGGTGAGACTCAGGAAGGTGCATTACCCCTCCCCGCAGATAGTTCTTGATGGCCCATTTGGTTTTCCTGAAATTGAGGTGGGTGTAGGAACTGGTTTGCCTGACATGGGGCGCAGAACTGGTTTTCGGGAGATTGGCCAGGGGTGCGGGACCTGTGACCTGGGACAGGGGCTAGCAGTGGAACTGGTTTTCGGGGGATTGACTGAGGGCATGGGGTGGGTTTGCCCGCCACCCTGTCCCTTAATCTGGTAAATATCTCCTTGTATCTATGGTCGAAAGCGTTTTGTTTTTTAAGCACTTCGAGGGCGGCCTTCGAGCGGGGATATGGTGGAGGGTCTTGGCCGTGAATCTCAACGTAATCGGTTTGGGCCTTCCATGCTTGCGTGCTATGAATCATGTTAACCATACAGTACCATTAGTTCTAATGGGCGGAAAATTACAACATATTAGCCTCTAGGCGGCGGCTACTCCCTCAAACCCGACCACGAAACCGAAACAAAGTCGCCCAAAAATACGGCCACCCAAAAACGGCTGGCTTGGGCCCAGAGGGGCCAAAGTAGTATAGCTTAGTAACTATATCACTTCAGTAGATGTGACGCTTGATCACTAGCTGTCATCTGTAATGCAGTACAGCAAAACCACAATACAATATGTGAAGCCCCACTGAAGTCACGAGAACTGTCATGGCGTCGGGTATTAGATATCGACCATTTCAATGGGTGCAGCCCCATAGACTCCTTCGCAGATATATCGCGCCAGTGCGGTGCAGTGCATTCTGGGAACGAAATCGAACAGTGCAGCGCGCCGTTTAGTGCTGACCAGTGGCGCTAAACTTGCTTGATGCCTTTATCTGTCAATAGCTGATCGCGGTCCAAGGTTATTTTATAACATTTGGTAACATATGATGAATTCGTTTAATCAACAATGTCATCTCGATTTTGTCTAGCGTACCAAAGAGATAACAGTGATGTGTTCAAATTTAATAAATATTAATGATCTTCATACTAAGTTTAGACAAAGATTTCCCCAGTGCTCGCACTGATACCATTCTAAGGCTTTGGTCTTATTCCCGGTTACTTGTAGCTCGCAAGCTGCGATCTTTCTGATTTCTGATGACCCAAACAAGATGTATTTAATTTATTACATATTTCAACTTGTCAAACGACGGAAATGAGGATTAACCATCATAGATTGTACGAATGGTTGAGAGACATGATGCGTGAACAATGAATGTACAGCTCAACATCAAACTCATTTTCATGAGTAGTTGGTTTAATCTAGGATGGAGTAGATGAAGTCAAAGGTCTTTTATCAACCAACGATAGTTTGGTGAAAAATCATATCAAAGAGACTATACAACAGTTACATGATATATATTCCAAGAATCATCGACACTCCTACTGCTGGTGAAATTATGATAAAAGCAAGTGTATTTTATTTATTGTAAGCTAAACGTTAGTTATGACTTACGCATTGCTAATATTTGATGTTTTTATATTGACTTCTGGTATCTAAGAATGAATACGGCTGCTGGTGATCCATAGCTTGTTTTATTCCACCCCATTCGGTGGCAGCACCTATTGGTCTGTCCGAATTGAACATCATGACAACAGAGTTAGGACACAATACATATGTCGGCACATCACGTACGTTGACTGTAGTACCACCCTGTAGTGAATGTGAACAAATTCACGACATGAATAGTTTGAATATGCTTTCTCAGAGAATACCTACACTGATTGACAAAATCAAGATCGGTAAGCAATATCGAAATAGCAATAGTTTAACAAATTCCAATACGTGATCAACTGCGATACTGAACGCGTGTGAGCTAGTAGGACAACTCACAATGAATTCCGTGTATATAATATACTTCGATTACAGCAGTGTCACTCAGTGTTTCCCTCGGATCGATTGGGCGGCTTTTGTTCTCGTCACAACTGTATTCGCCATACGTTGTTCGTCATACGTGAACACCATTAAATTGCTTTCTGGGAAAAAAAGCATGCAGTACATAAAATATTCACCAAATAACAAGCTGATATTCCGACCAAGTGCGATGATACTTCCGACCAACTTTATATCCGCCATTTATTATGATGAAGCAGATTTATAGAACACATTGTGAGAAGTGAGGTGACAAACGATTTTCTCCAGCTCAAATATTCCAATGCCTTCCTCATGTTGTATCAACTGCCCCGGGATCCTATATTAGCTTACGCAAGTCCCATCTGGATGAGTCGATCTATACTTGTAGTCTTATTGACGTTCCGATTTTTCACGTTTCATTGTCTAGCGTACCGAAGAAATAACAGTGATGCGTTCACATTAAATAAATATTCGTGACCTTCATACTCAGTTTAGACAAAGATTTCCCCAGTGCTCGCACTGATACCATTCTAAGTCTTTAGTCTTATTCCCGGTTACTTGTAGCTCGCAAGCTGCGATCTTTCTGATTTCTGATGACCCGAACAAGATGTATTTAATTTATCACATATTTGCCATGTCACTGGTTGACCTTTATTGTATCGCACCATATGGAAGTATTTCACGATGAGCGATTTATACTGAGTAGCGGTTCCAACCTGACAAATATCTAAGTAATCATACTTATTGCCCTTTGACGTATTTGATATAAATGCGATGGTATTCGTCCAATTCAACTTGTCAAACGACGGAAATGAGGACGGACCATCATAGATTGTACGCATGGTTGAGAGACATGATGCGTGAACAATGAATGTACAGCTCAACATCAAACTCATTTTCTTGAGTAGTTTAATCTAGGATGGAGTAGATGAAGTCAAAGGTCTTTTATCAATCAACGCTAGTTTGGTGAAAAATAATATCAAAGAGATTATACAACAGTTACATGATGTATATATCAAGAATCATCGACACTCCTACTGCTAGTGAAGTTATGATAAAAGCAAGTGTATTTGATTTCCTATCGTAGGGGGTAACTCCATCAAACTCAAGACTGAGAGGTGACATTATGATGACGGGTGGGTTTGTTGTCAATTCGTCACTCAATTGCTTTAATGGAATTAAGGGGTGGTTTATGAGTAGACCTAATGAACAAACTTCATTTTTTCCAGTGATATTTACTATGATTCAACACCCAAATACTTTCTAAAGGCATGAGTATTGGAGCTGACGTTGGAATGGTAATTGTTTCAGTCTATTCACTATCAGAAATTTAGAGGCCCTCCCTTCGTTGTTGCCTAAATACCAAGTCGTAAAGCAAAAAAAATAACCGTTGTTGCTTTTCTTCCCACATGCAAGATCTGTGCACTCACGTTATGACAAACTTGTCTTGAGTGTTACATGTTTACTTATTTGTTAACTTACAGCATACGCCCCCATTCAAAATAATCGACTGTCCGCACGCTATCGTGACGTCACAAGGCCTAGGGCGCACTGCGAGTTTTCATGGTTCCTAGGTAATAGAACACTCAAGATGTACACATTACAATTAGGTTATTTTATGCGATCTACTCACCTTGTGATCTAGTTAGATTGACACACTATAAATGCGACCTCATTATTTGACCTCACTCCAGGTAATACCGCAAAACTACTGGCCAAAGAACACATGCCTAGAAAGTGGCTAGAAATAAAGTGATACTTCCTTGTTAGAGTACCTACTCCCAAAACAGGACGTTTCCACATGATGATGCAATTGTTTGTATATCAAATATCAAGCCTATGATAAAGCTGAGGCGATGTGCTTTAATGGATGCCTTCTTGTTGTGTTGAATCTGTCACATGGTGTCAGAAATTGGGAGTTTATCTCTGGATTACAGCATAAGGAACAGTGAGAATGGATGGCTTGAAACCCCCTCCACCAATGAACTTCTCACAAGGTAATGTCAGTGCCACCTGGAATAAATGGAAACAGCAGTTTGTCACCTACTACAAGGCTACAGAACTGAACAAGAAGGTGGGTGAGACCCAAGTAGCAATTTTGTTGCATGTGGCTGGGGCAGAGGCCCAAGAGATTCATGCTACATTTGTGTATGATCCAGCTGATGATATCAAGGAGTATGAAAACGTGCTGGAGAAGTTTGACTTGTACTGTGAGCCTAGGAAAAAACTGGTATTTGAGAGGTACAAGTTCTGGCAAAGGGATCAGATGAAGGAAGAGCCCTTTGACCAGTGGGTCACAGACCTAAAGACCAAAGCCCCATCCTGTGAGTATAGTGACCAGAGAGACTTGATAATACGAGATAAAGTCGTATTTGGGCTAAGGGATACCAGAGTAAAGGAGAGACTTCTGAGGGAGCCAAATTTAACCCTAAATAAAGCCCTGGAAATCTGTAGAGCTGCAGAGACCAGCAAGGTCCAGATGCAGGCCATGTCATTACCAGCATCAGCCGGTGCTGCCCAGGTACACGAGGTGCGTAGGTCCAAGAACAGAACCTGGAACAAGGGCAAACAACAAGGCCAATCTACAAAGCCAAAGAGTTCCACACCAGTCATGGTAAAGGATTGTGAATATTGTGGTAAGGATCATCCTAAAGGGAAGTGCCCGGTATATGGCAAGACATGTGCAAGGTGCAAGCAGTTACACCATTTTGCACAAAAGTGTAAGGCTGGGCAACCAAAACCTAAAGCAGTCCAAGTGTCACAGGTAGAAGAAGTAGTGTCACAGAACTTATTTGTTGGTCAGCTGTATATAGGTGATCTGACATCACGGTGGCATGAGGACGTGGTCATCGACGGCACGGTGGTGTCTATGAAGTTGAACATGTCATCTCGTGTGAGGCATACCTGCAGGCAGGGCAGAAACTGGAGCAGTTGGCTCAGACCAAGACCACCCTGGAGGGCATCGGTCAGGGCAGGATACGGCCACAGGGGGCTGCCTTCCTTGATGTCAAGGTCAAGGACGCTGATATTCTATGTTACCAGTGAGAAACTAAACATCCTTGGCAGAGAGGCATGTGAGGACCTGAGTCTGGTCAAACGTGTCGACATAGCTCAGGATGTGTTTCATGGATTGGGGCAATATAGCCAGAAGTACAACATAGAGCTGAAACAGGATGCCATAACCGTGGTTCAGCCCAGCCTACAGTGCCATACGCCCGTCGAGAGAAGCTGAAAACGGCACTGGAAAAGTTAGAACGAGCGGGAGTCATCGCAGGCGTGGAGGAACCCACAGATTGGGTAAACAACTTGGTGATTACAGACAAGAAGGACGGGACCATAAGGATCTGCCTGGATCCCAAGCCTCTTAATGAAGCTATTAAGAGGCAGAGGTACGTCATCCCCACACCCAATGATGTGCGCAGCAGGTTGGCTGGTAAGAAGATCTTCACGGTTATAGATATGAAGGATGCATACTGGCACGTGGTGCTAGGAGAAAAGTCCAGCTACTACTGCACGTTTAACACTCCATGGGGACGCAAAAGGTTCCTTAGGATGCCGTTCGGGATTTGTTCTGCTAGTGAGGTTCTACAGCAGAGAAATGATCAAACATTTGGTGACATCAGCAATGTATATGTTATTGCTGATGACCTCATCATCGCTGGAGAGAATGATGATGAGCATGATGATGCTTTTCTGAGAGTGCTGGACAGGGCGCGAGACAAGAATGTCAGGTTCAGCCCAGGCAAGATCCAGTACAAGGTCAGCGAGGTGATGTACATGGGCGACATTATCTCAGCTGCAGGGCTCAGGCCCGACCCAGCCAAAGTCGAGGCCATAGCCAAGATGGCCGCCCCGGTGGACAAGCAAGCGTTACAGCGCCTGTTGGGAATGGTGAAGTACATGACCCAGTACATTCCCAATGAGTCCGATATCACAGCACCACTGAGAGGATTGCTGAAAGAGGGTGCTGCATTTGTGTGGCAGCCAGAACATCAGGCAGCGGTGGATGCTGTAAAGTCAGCACTGATATCAGCCCCGTTGTTACAGTACTACGACGTGAATCAGACGTGTACCATACAAGCGGATGCTTCCCAGTCGGGACTGGGGGCATGTCTGATGCAGGGCGGGCAGCCCATCGCATATGCATCACGTACACTCACGAGTGCTGAGGTCAACTACGCGCAGATAGAGAAGGAGTTGTTGGCGATATGCTTTGCATGTGCAAAGTTCCACTATTACATCTATGGGAAGGAGACAACAGGGCTCTCGGATCACAAGCCATTGGAAATAATACTTCCCAAGCCTATGAGCAGGGCATCTCCACGTTTGCAGCGCATGATGTTGCAGCTACAGAAGTACAAAATGCATGTGCAGTATACACCAGGCAAAGAAATGTATGTGGCAGACACCCTGTCCCGAGCGTCACAACCTCTTAAAGGCAAGCCTATTAATGGAGTGGCTGAAGAGGCGGAGATAATGGTTTGCGCATTCATGTCTACACTTCCAGCGTCAGACCAGCGGCTCGAGGAGATCAGACAGGGTACTCTTGTTGATGAAGAGCTTTTGGCGCTGAAGCAAACTATCAGGTCAGGATGGCCTGATGCCAAATCGGCAGTGGACCAGCGTCTAGTGTAGTACTGGAATATCCGAGATGAGCTGTATGAATTGGAAGGAATTCTGTTCAAAAGTCAGAAGATAATTGTGCCACAGAGTCTACGCAAGGAGATGCTAGCAAGGATACACGAGGGTCACCTTGGAGAGGAGAAGTGTAAGCAGAGGGCCAGAGCGGTTATCTACTGGCCTGGGATGCCCAAGGATATTGATAATATGGTGGCCAAGTGTGCGATTTGTTTACAGTATCGCAGGAAGCAGCAGAGTGAATCTATGATGCCACATCCGGCACCTGACAGGCCATGGCAAAAGGTTGGTTCAGACATTATGACATTCCAAGGCCGTGACTATTTGGTGGTAGTAGATTACTACTCTAAGTATGCAGAAATTGCACTGCTAGAAGACAAAACGGCTAGCCCTGTCGTTAGGCACATGAAAAGTATTTGTGCTAGGCATGGCATACCAGAGGAAGTGATGTGTGATAACATGCCATATGGGAGCAGAGAGTTCAGGGAGTTTGGGCAATCCTGGGGAATCAAGGTGACGACATCAAGCCCTACGTATGCACAGTCTAATGGCCTCAGTGAGAGGACAGTGCAAACCCTGAAGCAGTTGCTAAGAAAGGCAAGCCTTGAAGGAAAGGATATGTATTTGGCGTTGCTAGAGTATCGTAACTCGCCCATTTCAGGACTTCAGTATTCACCAGCACAGTTGCTGATGAACAGAATGTTGCGTGAAAAGTTGCCGACGCATCCAGATCTGCTGAAGCCTAAGATAGTAGGGTCCAAGCAGCAGCTGCAGGAGCGTCAGCAGCGCCAGAAGAAATACTACGACCGAACATCGAAGCCGCTGTCGAACCTCCGAGATCAGGAAGTGGTCAGAGTACATCGGGGGAGTGAGTAGGAACCAGCCGTGGTCACACAGAGGTGCGGCGAGCCACGTTCCTACCAGATCACAGATGGACACGGCCAGGTGCTACGCAGGAACCGCAGGGATTTGATGAGCACCAAGGAGCCACCACCTGTAGTCATGCCGGAGATAGTCTCCGAGTATATTGTGCCAGTCCCACGAGATGAGGTGCAAGTGCAGCGACCAGCAGCACCACCAGTGGAGCCCCAAGTGCCCAAGCAAGTCACGGCTCCACCAAGGTCACCAGGGCGCACAAGGAGTGGGCGCAACGTCAGGCTACCTGCTAAGTACAGTGACAACAATTTGCAGTAGTGTGTATTGTGTGACATGTACAATTGGTGGTAAAGACCAGTTGAAGTATGTGGGCTATGTGCTAGTAACCTCTGGCCCCACCATAGTTAATTCGTTTACTAGTGATGTTAGTGTTTACAATAGTTCTTGAATTGTGTATGTTTCAAGTGTGACTTTAAAGACATTATGATAGTATGTGTTACTTATGAACATTATGGCACTACAACAGTGAACAGTGATTTCCTTTTCCCAAGAAGGGGGATGTTACAGAATGACTTTAGATACATTATGATTACCATGTCTTGGCGGGAATCGCCGCGGCACCTAAATGTTTATTTGTAGTTGGATACTTGTCACATGTTGCTTGTAAGCCAATCAGAATAAAGCTGAGGCGATGTGCTTTAATGGATGCCTTCTTGTTGTGTTGAATCTGTCACATTTATGGTGTTCAGTGCAGCATATGGAGAACTGGTATGGATGAAATTTAAGAGGGCCAAAGAAACTCGTAGGAGAGGGTGCATCTTGTGACAAATATTCTGCGCTCAACTCCTCACGAATTAACATCTTGTATGCGCTCTTGTATGATAATTATATTGGCACATACAAATAATGTGCAGTATTTTCCATGAAGTATATCATAAACAATCGCATGCTACACAGTGAACAATCAATGTACAATCTCACTGGCAGTACGTCCCCTATACTTACATTACCATTTGTTATCTTGGTCCTCTCAAGGATGGGATGGAGTGGGTTGCACTTCGATATAGGTGGTACCTATCAACGTTGTATTATCTGTTGAATCACGTTATTACCAACTGATTATCATAACGTAGTTTGTACGCTTTCGCCTGAAAGGTGGTGGGGTAGTGATTAGGGGGGGGGGGGGGTGTTGGTTTGACGTGTGTGTGTGTGCGTGCGTAATGTGAGATATCAGACTGCTGTTCAATAGGAATTTAATTACAAATTAATGACACATCCTGTGCTGGCACAAACATACGGGAGAAATAAAAAACTTAGTCACAGACTTCGCGTCGATACGATATTTCACCCCATTGCCAACAGTGTAGACCAAAAGTTTATTAGATCGTGGTAAAAGCGATACCGCGAGACAGACATTTCAGAATGATGCTCAAATCGACCGTGCACAATGTACGGCCAGCCTTCTAGTTGTCATTATTCTTACAAACCTCGAACATATCGTGTATCATTTTAGAGAAGGTATACGATCGACATGGACTGAGACCTTGTTTTGCGAGGAGGCGAAGCTGGTCGTAACTCCATTCACCATCGTTAAAGTATTATGGCGTTGATTAAACCCCATGCGTCATAAGAAGCGTTATCAAACAGAACAGTATTTATTTTGATTGTAGATAAGCGGCCAGCGTGCTGCGTCGCTGTTTGTCTTTAAATGAGCTGTTTAATCTGGCTTGGCTAATTCCTTGTATCCGGCCTGGGAGGCGCGTGGACAGGCTGGCGGGTGGACGGGCTATAGGGGGACATTTCTGTCTAAGAGTCCTTCTGTTTCTGTTGTGTTGTGCCGTGTGAGTGAAAACTACCCCATGGTGATCGTCAGTCTGTTGACTACACGACACATCGTCACCACATTCATCAGATCGAAGATCATGCTCACAACTGCTGATAACTGCTTTATTTAGATTCACCATCCGAGCTGCAGATGCTCTTCGTTGCTCTCACGCCCGCCAAATCCTTTACATTTCGTCTTGATCATGTGTAGCACAGGCCAGAGACCAAGTGGAAGTATATTTTCTTTCTGAACCTTAGATCATTTATATTTGAACTTGGATTGTGTCGTACATGAGGTGTGACTTTGATCTAAACTCAACGGAAATAATTCGTCGCTATGTGCGTACAACATTACTTTGAAACCAACTCGTTGCGGCGCAGACGCGGTCGCACTGGGCGCGAAAATACGCGCAGTGCGCGTCAAAGGTGGTTCCCGCCAAAGGACGCGCAGTTACGCGACGGCCGCCGCCGCGGCATGAACATTTCCCTTTAAAGTATTATGCGCGTTATTACTCATAAGAAGCGTTATCAAACAAACAGTATTTATTTTGATTGTAATAAGCGGCCAGCCGCTGCTTCGCTGTTTGTCTTTAAATGAGCTGTTTAATCTGGCTTGGCTAATTCCTTGTAACAAGGCCTGGGAGGCGCGTGGACAGGCTGGCAGGT
Source organism: Urechis unicinctus (assembly GCA_034190875.2). Classification (NCBI taxonomy): domain Eukaryota; kingdom Metazoa; phylum Annelida; class Polychaeta; order Xenopneusta; family Urechidae; genus Urechis; species Urechis unicinctus. The sequence continues at coordinate 27,235,508 of CM067357.1, read as the reverse complement.
GATGGACGGGCTATAGGGGGAAACCCGCCCGTCCAGATTTACGTTCATAAAACGCCAGGCTGGTGTCACGCACTGGTGACGTCAGATTTTAAAGCTTAATCTAAAAAAACGCATTGTCGAATAATAAGACCTTTGAAACTAAACTCCTCGAAGACGAAACATAACCTTTGTATGGATTATGAATAACCAAAATTGACAAAAATATTAGGCACAAAAATGTCGATGAACACAGTTGTTTCTTTTATTGTAACGTGAGTGTTAATGTATAGGAATATTATAAACCTTGATTAAAAAATGGTGTAATACTCAACACAATGAACTAAAGCCGTTTGTGGCAATGTCATGCACAAATTGAAACTCCTTGTACTATGAACAGAAATTTTAAAAAATGATAGGTCTGGGTCGTCTACGGGAAGCCACAGCAATTTTCGTCTGGGACATTTCTGTCTAAGAGTCCTTCTGTTTCTGTTGTGTTGTGCCGTGTGAGTGAAACTACCCCATGGTGATCGTCAGTCTGTTGACTACACGACACATCGTCACCACATTCATCAGATCGAAGATCATGCTCACAACTGCTGATAACTGCTTTATTTAGATTCACCATCCGAGCTGCAGATGCTCTTCGTTGCTCCTGCACAAATTTTCCTTTACATTTCGTCTTGATTATGTGTAGCACAGGCCAGAGACCAAGTTGAAGTATATTTTCTTTCTGAACCTTAGTCATTTATATTTGAACTTGGATTGTGTCGTACATGAGGTGTGACTTTGAACTAAACTCAAAGGAAATAATTCGCCGCTATGTGCGCACAAATATCTTTGAAACCAACTCGTTGCGGCGCAGACGCGGTCGCACGGGCGCGAAAATGTGCGCAGCGCGTCAAAGGTGGTTCCCGCCGAAGGACGCGCAGTTACGCGACGTATGGCGTTGATTAAACCCCATGCGTCATAAGAAGCGTTATCAAACAGAACAGTATTTATTTTGATTGTAGATAAGCGGCCAGCGTGCTGCGTCGCTGTTTGTCTTTAAATGAGCTGTTTAATCTGGCTTGGCTAATTCCTTGTATCCGGCCTGGGAGGCGCGTGGACAGGCTGGCAGGTGGGACGGGCTATAGGGGGAAATTCCAGCCCGTCCAGATTTACGTTCATCGAACGCCAGGCTGGTGTCACGCACTGGTGACGTCAGACGAAGCGAGCTTAATCTAAAAATATACGCATTGTCAATAATAAGACCTGTGCAACCATCTCCTCGAAGACGAAACATAACCTTTGTATGGATTTGAATAACCAAAATTGACAATAATATTGGCACAAAATGTCGATGAACACAGTTGTTTCTTTTATGTAACAGTACGTTAATCTCCAGGAGCACCGTATAACTGGCCTGGCATTGATTAGTCAATGGTGTAATACTCAACACTATGAACACAGCCGTTTGTGGCAATGTCATGACACAAATTTAAAACTCCTTGACTAAACAGCTAGTATTTATTTGTGCATAAGAAGCAGTTAGTTCCTATCTACCTAGCAACTGGTCATAAGAGAGCATAGGTACTTGCGTCGATCAGCAATTACTGGTTGTATTGTAATTGTCTGTGGTAGTAATGGGTGTGGAGGCGGGGGGGGGGCGGCAGAGCACCTCCTGGTTATGATCACCAGCCTCCTGATCTCATCAACATCTTCAGCGTCCTGCTACCATCTTACCAATCCCACCATGAACACTATAATGGAAACTATTAATAATAAACGTACAAGTGAAACGTACAAAATGTTGAAAAGTGTTTCGTTCGAAACTGGAACTCAAAATGACAATGTCCTCTCCAATTTTAGATTTTGTTCTGTTGATGACATTTGCAATTGTCATTGACTATTGCACCTATTTCATGTCTCTGGTGGATTAACAGTGGCGAAACCTCGATGCTTGTTTCCTGACTCAAAGGGTCACAGAGCTTTGCAGCTAATTATGTTGTAAATAAGACACAGTGAAATGGCTATTATCCCACACCGTTGATTTTAGTCAGTGGCACAAATGAATTGCTACTATGACTCATTGGTCAACATCGCGCATGCATTTACTATGCAATGACTTTCTTGATATTGATTTCTACTGGCAGCGTTTAGCAGTTAGGTAAGTGTCAACGATTATGGACATTATCCATAGCAAAAATGGTCATCCCTACACACTAAGTGAAGATGGATTTTGGACGTGACGCCGGGGTCGCCGAGAGTGCACTTATTGGGTCAGGGAAGGTCATTACCATTGATCGAATATTCCTTTGTCATTTACCCCATATAACAAGAAATAGAAAGGCTTTTAGGTTTCTTATATAATAGCCCATTCATACCTCAAATCATGATAACTATGTGGGTCGAGACGCACTGGGACTGACACGGCCTGGCTATGAAGCGTTGTGTGGCCGTATCTCCTAGGTACATGATTCTATTTATTTATTTTTGAAATGGAGGCTCTGAAATGCCAGACTGTTTGTAGCGAAGCATATGTTATCTGATAAACAATTGATTAATTTATTTTATGTAATTTGAACGCTTGAATAGGTATGTTATATGTTATTCACCTACATGTCGGATATGAACCATTAGTGAACAGTGAGTGCGATCGATGTGCTATTTTCGGTGGTGTTCGAGCGATAATGTGTGAAACTAGTCTAGTTCTAGTAGTTATCTTCTAACTATCTACTACGGTCGATATTGGGTGTTTCGGGTCAGAACGCCCCAAATCTGAAACGCCCCATGACAAAAACTATCCGGAGTCGAATGTATTTTTTGTATTATTTCCATTTTATTTATCTACCGAAGATAACATTAATATCTGCTGATATGAAATACATTAAATAGCTTAACGATTAACGTGTCAGTCGGAATTTCAGACTAAAGTTTTAATATTTTCAACACTGCATGCACATATCATATGACAAATTAAAGAGAGAACACTGATGCAGTCAATTCATTATCTCTGCTGTTTAAAATGGAAATGTCTTCGTCCCATACATGAGGTTGCTATTATATGTTCTACATAGACATTTATCTCTATGTATAGTTCCTATATAATGCAGGGTTCGACACTAAGGTTTCTAACCCAAGTGCTTGGTTCATTTACTTGTCCTTCCTAATTTTTACTTGTCCCAAACCTGTAATTGTTATATACGCAAAATCTGAAAGTTCTAGTTGCAAATAAGTAATTTTATTACAGTAAGTTTAATAAGAAACGCTGCTGTATGAAACATCAGTTTATTGTCAGTTTATTTATAATGATAACTTCACAAATATGACAGTACTACATACAGTTTAAACATCCACAATCAAACCCTGGTAACGTCTAAACCGCTTTGATCCTGTCAGCCAGAGCTGAACAGCCCGCTGGGCATTGTAATATTCTGTAGTTGGACCAGAACATACCCATATCCCAGGGATACGTATCTTTCCATGTGGGCAAGAATTTGCGCTCCCTCTTATTCTGATCGTATGACTGTTGGGAGACTTGTCTACCTTTTTTTTACTTTTATGTGACACTGTGGGTTGGTGAGTGGCATTCACCGACTAGAGCAGATCTTTTGAAGCCAAATCTAAATAGACTCGAATTGGCCATCTGGAAAACTAAAGTCCGATCATAAGACAAAAGATTAATAATTAACTCAAAAGCTACTAATCACTATTGCTTGTGTGACAAGCAGACTTATTGAAACGGCGTAAAGTAACTTTATTGAATGTTCAACCAGATCGCATATAGTTGCATATATTATTTTTAACAGTGGGGTTTTTTTTCATTCTTGGGCTCACCATCTCTACTTAGCGGTGTGGTATTTTTGTAAAGATTGTAAAAAAAAATTCCAGCTTATGCATCAAGAGAATATATGTGTAAAGAAAAACTATTAATTTGATGAATTTGTGAGAATTCTTAGTTACACTGAGGCGATCTTCGGTTTCACAGCATGGCAAGCTGTTTTCTCTTTGTCTTCATTCAAGCTGATATGTCCATAAAAAGGACTGAATCTTGCAGGCCGTTTTATATGGAACTTCGCTCCAGTCAGCTCGCGTCAAGGTGCTCGCGTCGTTGACGTTCGCGTCATGGATTGGCGCACTCGTTTATTTATATCATGTTAGTTGTGAGAAATTAGTTAGAAAAACAACTACCGAAAACCTGCAGGTTAACACTGAGTACCTTTTAGTTTGTATAACGTTCTGACATGACACGCATTTTGACACTGTTCTGTGCATACTAAGAAAGGCCCGATCGGTGCGAGATTGCTAGTAGATTTTATAACAACAAAATATATCCAACCCCTGAACAAATTTCTCGACAAATTTACTCGACACAACATTTTGTCGAGTCAATTTTAAAGGGCCAAACGACAAGTAGACAATGGAGGCGTATTTTTTTTTTACTATAAATGGTTAGATATACAGTAACTAAATATGAAGCAAATGCTTTGCTTCTTTTCCTGCGAGAGTTGAGTTACAAGCATATAATATCGTAAGTTATCTGTACTGTTAATTGGGATCATCTAGGACTGTAAAGTGTACTACAACAGCACAGTAAGCGAAAAGTGGTTCATCGTTCCACGTAGCATTCTTTTTGTGTCTGGCACCTTATCACAGAAAAATTACAAACATGCAATAATCTAGACAATACTCGTTGAAAGCTACAATATCTTTCAGGATATATAGAAATGTAGCTATACGGGACATAATCGTTGCATCGTGTAATTGAATCAAATAGTGCACTTCATTCTGATCACTGTCAAGTTTGCTTTTTAAAGATTCGAACCAAGCTCATGTACTCCTGAAAGTCATGGTAAATCCATGCTTGTTGTGGTTCAGGTCTACTTCAGTGCCCTATACCCCCCATATTTTATTTACGGTTCTAAATTATTTGCGGTACATGGTAATTGCTCCATAAGCTGTATCAAATTTGACAATCCGAGCATGAGTAAACATAATATGTGTCCCAGCACTGTATCTCATTGTTAGTGTCTGAGTAAATTCTAATTCGAACCATAAACAACCAGACTGTTATCTCTTATTTTCTATCGATCTGTGTATTTACTTAACGCAGTCAATTAAAGACGGTAATCACGCACCTGCTTCTCACCGATCGTGCCCCGCTCAGTGTGAAATTATTATTCCGGCACCGCGGAATGCAGGCCTGGCTCATAAAAATCACTTGTCCGGCAGGACAAGCTGACTGGACTAGCTGCTTGCCTGACAGGCCAAGTGACTTGTCCCGGGCAAGCGGACAACCGTTAGTGTCGAACCCTGTTTAAATGCTTACTTAATGTTTAAGTACCCATCACAGTTGTTTTTATTTTCGTTCCCCCCAAAACGAGAGATAAATGTGGCGCCTATTTTATAAATAACAGCAGTTTAAATAAGTTAATATAAGTTATTCATGTACAACTATGCATTTGATATTTGCATAAAATTGTGTTATGTATAAGAATAGCAGCTACCAGCAGTGTCTTCTGCCATGAATTACAACTGCGATGGAAGGTTGTGCATTGACATTGCTTCCATCTTGGCGAGCTTGATCGACATTCGTTCCATGCGGTTACTCAAGTCGGTAATTTTATTCATTAATTGATTACTGGAATTGGCAGATCCTTCCATTGCTTGCCGGATCATCCACACTTCGATGGACTTCTCACTTCCCAGTCGTTCATAGACACCCTTGGCGTTGACGTTTGTAGCCATAGCTTCTGGTAACTTGTCCACCTGTCCACTTTTAAGAAGCTGTTTAACTAGGCCATTTAACTAAGCCACGCCCATAGTACCGCTGAAGAATCTAGATCTGGTCCACATTTGGAGGTGCTAAATAGGCAGCGTCTGAGCCTTCCCGAAATGTACGATTAAACCATTCTACTGTTTCATAAGCGGATGATGGGGGTATACTGAATACAGTTTTGGGTATCCTGCTGGGTGCAAAGTACCAGGCAAGAGTTATCGTTGTGGTTCCCCTCCCAGTTTTTATGTGTCAGTGAGTCCAAAGTGAGTTTTTTGGCTCAACATGGCTTCAATTTCCAAAGCTTCCGCTAAATGGTTTGAGATAGTTATAACGCCGATGGAGGTTTACTGAATACAGTTTTGGGTAGCCTGGTGGGTGCATAGTACCAGGCAAGAGTTTTCTTTGGGGTTCCCCTCACAGTTTTTTATTTTCAGTGAGTCAATTGTGAGATTTTTGGCTTTACGTAACCCTCAATATACATAGCTTCCACTAAATGGTTCGAGATAGTTATAACGCCGATGGGGGTATACTGAATACAGTTTTGGGTAGCCTGGTGGGTGCATTGTGATAATCATTAGTTACCTTTGGGGTTGAGGTTCCACTCCCAGTTTTTTAGTTTCAATGAGTCCAAAGTGAGAATTTGGGCTCGACGTGACCCCAATATACATAAGTTCCACCAAATGGTTCTAGATAGTTATAATGCTGATGTGGGTATACTGAATACAGTTTTGGGTAGCCTGGTAGGTGCATAGTACCAGACAAGAGTTATCTTCGGGGTAACCCTCCCAGTTTTTTTGCTTCAGCCAATCAAACGTGTTTTTTTTGGCTTCACATAACCTCAATATACATATCTCCCACTAAATGGTTCGAGATAGTTATAACGCCGATGGGGGTATATTGAATACAGTTTTGGGTAGCCTGGTGGTGCATAGTAGCAGGCATTGTTATCTTTGGGATTGCCTTCCAGTTTTTTTGTGTCAGTGAGTCCAATGTGAGATTTTGGGCTCAATGTGACCTCAATTTACAAAGCTTCCACTAAATGGTCCGAGATAGTTATAACACCGATGGAGGTATACTGAATACAGTTTTGGGTAGCCTGGAGTGTGCATAGTACCAGACAAGAGTTATCTTTGGGGTTCCCCTCCCTGTTTTTTTGTGTCAGTTAGTTAAAATGAGATTTTGGGCTCAACGTGACCTCAATTTACATAGCTTCCACTAAATGACTTTTATGCTATCGTCTTGGATCATGTTGAATTTTAGACTGACGTGTTTGTTTTCCAAGGTTCATGTTGTTTAATCTATGGTAGGTGATGATTTTATGTTAGAAAGGGGAAAAAAAATCTGGACTTTAGTGGGTCATTCCGTTTAAATAAACTTAGAATCCTTATATTTGGTTCCAGCCGACCGATCAGCTGATCTGTGTTTACATGCTTAAGTTCGACGTAAGCTATTTGACGCTTAGCTGTACCAGATTTTGTTTGTCCGGTCGGACTTAGGTTTTGTTCTACTAATTTGCGCCAGCTTTACACCGCTCGGTATACAAATGCTTTGGAAATTCATATCCAATCATAGTTCTAGCGCTTTTCTCATATTATGTGGACTATTCGAGTGAAAGAAGTAAGCAATTACTTGATAATTTGGTATGTTCAACAGTTCAATGAACGTTTAATGAACGTACTTCAGTTGGTAATTTTACTGTCCTTTTTCCAGCACGACCGAATCCACAAAAGAGCATATTACCAGATTTTACATTCCAGTTTCAAGTTCCAGCCACCAATATTTCTTACTCGATATAGAAATCATTGTTTAAAAGAACAATAACTTTTATCATGTATCATATGTTTAAAATAGTCGTAGGAATACCTAGGCAAAGAAACTCCGCCTCTGACAGCTCCGCACTGTTTACTACTTTCGATTTCTCACGTCGAGCTGTAGAGGCGAAGCGCCGACTGCGAGATTTCGGTGTTTCCGAAGTCAAAACGACAGATGAACTCGCTTAAAACTTACCGAAGCTCTCCAAGAAAAAACATTTGTGTCAAAATTTCTATTACTACAGTTTTGTCTAATTGTTCTGTTTGAGCACAAAAATACGGCACATCATGAAACTTTGTTCAAAAACTCAAAATGGTCGACTCCCACAATGCAACATAATGGCGTTAATTCTCGTTAAAACGCTATGATATTGCTCATGTTTTCGATTCGCGCGGTAGCCATGTTGGACAAAAAATTTAAAATTGTGTTGGATTTCGTCGATTCTGTGGATTAAGGAGTATGACTGTTGTTGCACTCTAGGCAAGATTGATGGTAAGACATTTATGGATATGAAAATCTATGTTTTTTAAACTGTCCCTTGTCTGCATTGCGAGAAGGAGCAAATTTGCTTATAACGCTCAAGATTCTGCCATACGGACCCTCGCCCCTAACAGCCTAAGGTGTCATCAGATCATCAAAACACAAGGAGCGAGTTGCCTTTCCTGAGGAATACCCGCCCCGCGGCCATGACCGGGGATATGGGTGACACGTAGAGGCGAAGTTCAGTTGCAATGGTACGGTCGAGGCGCCTACAACATTACATTATGGTAGCCGTCATCTTGTAATGTTGTCAGAATAACTCGCCGATGACTTAATCTCTATCAAATCATCAAAGATAAAGTAAGAGGCTAATTATGATTCACATAAATGTTTTGGTTTATCGTTGGCTACAGCACTGCCAGCAGCTTGATAGCTGTTGATCGATGGATGGAAAGATGGCTTGATTCTTTTCGTCTCCATTTCTGGACGATATTGACGTCAAAATGTCCATTCGTAAACTCTGACTTCAGTATAGGCAAAGAAACTCCGCCTCTGACAGCTCCGCGCTATTTACTACTTTCGATCTCTCACATCCGCGCTAAGGTGGCATCAGATCATACAAACACCAGGGGCGAGTGCCTTGCCTATCTTCGGTACCATACCAAATTACAGTTGTCTCTCTGTGAGTTTGTGTAGACATAGCGGCCGAAGGTAACTCTACTGTAAAATGGTTTGAAGGCACTTAAGCTTTCCCTGTCATGACATGAGACCTACATGAAGCATTTATATCTAAGTGATGTTTCAACCGATCCGCCAAGAACGGGAACACCACTACTCTGTTTACAGCATATATCAGATTGTCAGTGTTTCAGTGTTATATCAGCATTATCAAAGAGTGTGAAATCGAGGTTGATCTCACTTCTGAAATATGGTTTATGGCTACTGATTCCAGTTTAAGGTGCATCTGAACAGAAATCATGGAGATTATGTTGTGAAATTCCCAATTATTGGAAATAATATCACTAAAATTAATCTAATCTTTGATTCCTGCTATTTCTAAGGTTCAATTTCTTATTTTTGGCGTATGTGATTAGGAACCCAAATACAGAACCTGGCAAGTGCTCTTCAGACAGAAGCTGAAAGCCGGGGTGTTAGTCCATTGAAATATGTTGTGTAGCTTCTCCAGTCCATTGAAATATGGTTTATGACATCTCCAGTCCATTGAAATATGGTGTATGTCTACTCCATTCCATGAAAATATGGTGTATGGCTACTCCAGTCCATAGAAATGTGGTGTAAGACTACTCCAGTCCATTTAATTATGGTGTATGGCTACTTATGTCCATTGAAACATGGTGTAAGACTACTCCAGTCCATTATTATATGAACCCTAACTTTTCCACTTCATTGACATATGGTGTGCAGCTCTTACAATACATTAAAACATGGTGTAACACTCCTCCAGTCCATTGAAATTATTTTCTTTGATGAACTCTCCACATTACCTTTGTCTAAATATCTGGTCAGTCACTCTAGATTTGTGTGCCTTTTTTTTGTATGACTAACAATTACTGACCAGATAATCTGTGGTTGGATGTTACATTCTATCATTCAGCGAGCACTCACTGGGTCGTTTCTCCCAGGATTTTCTCACAACTTGTTCCTTGCCAAATCGGACACTTATAGCTTCGTGGTTTTTTATGTATGGTAAAATAAACACTAAAGCGCTCGAGTAAGTTAATTAAACTGTTACTTACCTGTCTAAAAGATTTGAAGTTAAAATATAATGGTCTACTTTGGGCCTTTGAGACTTTGTCTGGTATGAGGTTTCAGTGCTGCCGTAGACCAATATATAGGATTGACGACGCTCTCACAAGTAGTTGCAGATCATTTTCCTGGGTATATTCCATATTGCGTTAATTTACGAACATTTTATTTTTCAAAACATAAAAAGCTGCTCACATTTTTTCAGACCTTTATATTCGCCATACCGTCAAGACTAGCAGAAAACATCACATTCACTTCTACGGTACAAAACATGTACTAAGTACCCGTCTGTGCGATAGCATAAACTGTTAATACAAACAACTGGTTGAAGCATGTCTGTCATACATCAGATCGTCTTTAGATACTGGTGAGGGTTTCATGCTTATCTTGGTGATGCATTTATGAATGTTTGATCAGAAATACTGTGGATATCGAAACGTTCATTTCATTTCAGGATCGGTTCACAGCCATGGCCAGCAAACAGACAGGGATTTCTGGCAGGGCGGACGAAGAAGAGAGCGCATCCCCATCTAGGGGGGTGTCATATCTACCAGTGAGACCCTCACGTCACACTGATTTGCTGGAGTATATTAAATTAATCAAAGACTCAAATGACTACCATGATTTAGAGCTAGTCTCCCGAGGAAGACATTTCCAGGTACATAAACTTGTGTTAGTTGGCCAGTCGCGCTATTTCAGGGAGGCTTTATCTCCTAACAAAACAGTTCCTACCCTTACTCTTGATTTTGACGCCGACATGCTTTCTATTTGCCTTGATTACTTGTACCATGGAACAGTGCAAGCAGACACGCGTTATGCAGCAGCATTGGGCAGCTTATCTGACCAGCTTGGCATTGATAATCTCACACACGATTGCCGGCATTATCAGATGTCTTCCCAGGACCTATCAACTGACAACTGCATCTCGCAATGGGAAGTTGCTTGTGCTGTTGGCGATACAGGCCTCGTACAAAAAGCCCGACCATTGATGCTAGATAACTTTGATTCCCTCAGTACGTCGCCTGATTTTCTGAAGCTCCCTCTTGGCTGTGTGAAGATTCTCCTCTCTCACCCTGACTTGGGGGTGAGTTCACCAGATGATCGCCTCACCAGTGCCCTCGACTGGGTGCAAGAGGAACCTGAGACTCGATCAAACCATCTCATCTCTCTACTCAATGCCCTCCCCTTGGATAAGATATCCAAAAAGTTCCTTAAATATACCCAGCGCGTGGACCCCATACTGAAGAGTCACTCACAAGCCAGTAAGCTGCTTGGTGATGTGGTTGCCGGAGTTCGTCAGACCGAGCATTGCGCGCTCATTCTAGGGACCCGGAAGAGGACAGGAGACGACATTCAGCCGGCATCACAAGATATCTACGCTGTGAAAACTTCGCTTGCATCACCCGCCAGGACAGTCACCAGGATACCCGCGCCACTGATTAAGGCTGGCGGTGTGGCATGTTGTATGGACGGTAACGCGCTCATCACAAGCGGCCTGGGAGACGGACAGAATGAGGTCATGAAGCATGACTTCCTGGAGGGGGCCTGGCGTGAGTGTGTTCCCCTAAACGCACCACGCACTGACCACTGTATGTGTGTACTTGAAGGAGATATATACGTCCTCGGTGGTGTGGTTAAGACTGGGTATAAGACATTGCAGAAGAGCGTGGAGGTGATGATGAGCGGGAGCAACCACTGGCAGCAGGTGGGGAACTTGGTGGGGTCAAGATGTACCAACACAGTTTGTTGCTTGTTGGGTGAGGAGGATATCCTTGTGTTTGGTGTGGAGGATAAGAAGGGCCATTACGCGCTCCAGGTCTACTCCACAGTCTCCCAGACCGTCACACACACCCTCAGCTTACCTGATGGTCAGCAATGGGTTTATGGTGTGGTAGTGGCTGGTGAGCATGTCATCATGATGACATGGCGTAACACGTATGTCTGCCCCGTATCTAGCATATACAAAGGGGCGTCCCGTGACATACAGGAAAGATCTTCATACAAGACACCAAATACGATGTGTGCTGTAGCTCTGACTGATGACCTCAGCCATGTTGTGTTAGTGGGCGGGGTTTCACGGGATAAGACGTCACCTCATTATATGTACCGCACCCCGGTGAGGGACATAGTTCAGTGTACAGGAGTGGGGTGGGAGAGGTTAAAAGCCAGCTGGCCTGTAGGGATGTGCCGTATAACAGGTGGTGCGGCGTGTATTGGTCTGCTACCCGCCAGCTTGATACAGTGACGATCTCCTCCAGCGCTCCACTAATGGAGACGGTACTCCAGGCTGGGCTATAACATATGGATGGTGAAAGTCCACATCTGTTAATGAAGACTCGATGTGAACAGCCAAACTCGACCATTACAAACACCGATATCAATCTGTAGCTTATGTTCAATGTTTGAATTGACAGTGTGAAGAATATTACTAAGTCGTCCGCCTTTAACGAATAACTCGATGTGAGCAGCCAAGCGCGACCATTATGGCCACGAATACCTATCTTTATATTATGTATGTTGATTTAACGCACTCTGATAGCACGGAGCTATATGGACATTGAATGGACCACTTTTATTGTATGTTATACATGTAACATTTTCATGTAGTGTTCCATTTTTCTGTTTTAACGAGATTGCCCTTCAAGTCATATAAATATATTCAACTGATTGTCCGTGCCTTACGTAACCATGACAACCACAATGACATCCTCTTTGCATTCAGGTTTTTCTTTCGATTAATACAAAGCCAAGCTTCGACACACTTGTTCAAATTACCAGAAACATATATAGCTATAAATATAAGGTCACACCATAATTGTTTTTGAAGAAGTCCGTCTTTAATTGCCGACATTCTCTGAATTATCAACCATGGTATCTGTCAGTTTTCAGTAAGGCATAAGTTGTAACAGCCGGCGTTATCAGTAGATGTGACGCTTGATAACCAACCACAATACAATATGTGAATCCCCAATGTGGTCACGAGAACTGTCATGGCGTCGGGTTTTCTGTATTAGATATCGACCATTTCAGTGGGTGCAGGCCCAGAGACTCCTTCGCAGATATATCGAGCCAGTGCGGTGCAGTGCATTCTGGGAGCGAAATCGAACAGAGCAACGCGCTGTGTAGTGCTGACCATTGGCGCTAAAGATGATTGATACCTTAATCTGTAAATAGCTGATCGCGGTCGTAGTTTGTTCTGTAACATATGATGAATTCGTTTAATTAACAATGTCATCTCGATGTGCCGTGTTTTACAGTTTATTGTCTAGCGTACCAAAGAGATACCAGTGATGCGTTCAAATTTAATAAATATTTATGATCTTCATACTAAGTTTAGACAAAGATTTCCCCTGTGCTCACACTGATACCATTCTAAGGCTTTAGTCTTATTCCCGGTTACTTGTAGCTCGCAAGCTGCAATCTTTCTAATTTCTGATGACCCAAATAGGATGTATTTAATTTATCACATTTGCCATGTCACTGGTTGACCTTTATTGTATCGCACCATATGGATGTATCACGATGAGCGTTTTATTCTGAGTAGCGGTTCCAACCTGAAAAAAGCTAAGTGATCAAACTTATCGCCCTTAGACCTTAGACATATTTGATAAAACTGCGATTGTATTCGTCCAATTCAACTTGTCAAACGACGGAAATGAGGACGAAACATCATAGATTGTACGCATGGTTGAGACATGATGCGTGAACAATGAATGTACAGCTCAACATCAAACTCATTTTCGTGAGTAGCTGGATTAATCTAGGATGGAGTAGATGAAGTCAAAGGTCTTTTATCTACCAACGATAGTTTGGTGAAAAATCATATCAAAGAGATTATACAACAGTTACATGATGTATATTTTAAGAATCATCGACACTCCTACTGCTGGTAAAATTATGATAAAAGCAAGTGTATTTTTTTTATTGTTATTTAAATGTTAGTTGTGACTTACACATTGCTAATATTAGACGTTTTTATTTTGACTTCTGGTATCTGAGAATGAATACGGCTCAAACTCAAACACCCTATAAAACAATACACGTTGTTTATGTGATCATTTTGAAGATCATGGGGAACAAACCATTAAAAATAGTTGTGATGTTACGAACAATTGCAAAGCCGTTACGTAACATTGTAAACTACGCTGTGTTCAGCAATGTTAACATACCTTATATTTCTGACGATAAAAAAGCGAAACCACGTCATCTGCTGGGTGGTTTTCAGTTGCGTGGATTTTTGAGACCACATAATGTCGGGAGGTGGAAAAGACTAACGAAGGAAGGGGCTGATGACAGTGGTGCACCAATAAATAACATATGGCATCTAGGCCTGGAGTAGTGCACTGCTTCAAAAACGCGCCATAAATAAATCCGCCTATAACAGTCGTTTTACTCCACTCCGCGCGGTGGCAGCACCTATTGGTCTGTCCGAATTGAACTTTATGACAACAGAGTTAGGACACAATACGTATGTAGGCACATCACGTACGTTGACCACCCTGTAGTGAATGTGAACAAATTCACAACATGAATAGTTTGAATATGCTTTCTTAGAAAATACCTACACTGATTGACAAAATCAAGATCGATAAGCAATATCGAAACAGCAATAGTATTGCAATAGCGATACTGAACGCATGTTAGCTTGTAGGACAACTCACAAGGAATTCCGTGTGTATAATATACCTCGATTACAGCCGTGTCACTCGATGTTTCCATTGGATCGATTGGGCCGCTCTTGTTCTCGTCTGAACTGTGTTCGCCATACGTTGGGTGCATCGATGTAAGTCATACGTGAAAACCATTAAATTGCATTCTGGGGAAAAAAGCATGCAGTACGTAAAATATTCACCAAATAACAAGCTGATATTCCGACCAAGCTCAATAATACTTCCTACCAGCTTTATATCCGCCATTTATTATGATGAAGCTGACTTACTAACTCAAACATAATCAAACCGCGATAAACTGCCTTAAAAACAACATCGTACCACCTCTGTGGTCCTTGCTGAGACAATGATAATTATTGCTCTCATAATGATTCATAATGTCACATCAAAGATTGAAGGTTGATTACCTGTATGACTGGTGACGCTGTCTACTTACAGATAGCAAAGATCCGTAGATGGACGTGTATGCTGAACACCAGAGCGGCGCTGTAGGGGTCAGCCAAGTTCTCGGAGCATCCATATGTGGCATTTTTTGTGCACTTTTCTATAGCGTCCAGTTCACGGAGCGCAAGACCGTTGGCGAGATGAAATATTACGGACCACACAATCATGCAGATTTTATAAATGAAGACGAGTGCGTTACAGGTCAATTTTTCTCATAATCTCCTTACATGCATACGTCAGCATTTGTGGCGGCCCCTGCAAGAGATGAGAGTAAGGTTTGTCACGCAGTCAAGCAGTGAAAAGCCGGTAACACAAAAGAGTATGAACGGTAGATGGGAATGCCTCGGTAATGTGATTCACAAGAGAAAAGACGGCTCATTGTGACGCAGTTCTAAAAAACACTTCAGCTATAAAGTCTTTGTTATCAGAAAGAGTGACCATTCTACCAGTAATGATAGCCTTCTCATCAAAATTTAATATGGCTATATTGCAACACCATAAGAACTTATCAGTGACATGGGAAATGTCACCAAGTAATGGGTGATGTTGATTGTTATTGAATGTTTACCAGAGTAAGCTGGCCTCCCCATGCGATGGGGGTACGCCCCTATCCAGCGTGAGGTATGTACCCAGTAGGTGATGACTCTTGTTGGACGCTGCCAAATGTCACATTCAGCGTTAATGGTAGCTATGCGATCTCTTGATACAAGAGTGCTATAACCCCTCATGAAATTGCTGGTCAATACAAGTTGTACTGAACCTGGATTGGTCGGCGCAATCATAGTGTTTATAAGAATCCGTTATGTCTCACTCAGTAAGTCAATGGGAGACCGCGTTGCGGTTTTCTCCGAGAGGTGGCGGCACAGAGCAATGCGGTCCCAAGCTCGACCGGAAGTTATCAGGTTATGCGCTTACTTCGTGGTTTACGCGTAAATACAAGAGATTCATTTCCATTAAGCTTCACTTCGACGAATAAAATTTCTCGCTCTACGTCACGCGGTCATGAGATATTTGATGGTGACGACATTTAGGGTAAAGCTGTCACTGTCAATGCGCTGTGCGTAGTGGACGAGCATCTCCGAAACGCTGTGAAACGAGCCGACCGGCGACGGACAACTGTCCAAGTCGAGATCACAGAGACCCAGGTATATTGTTTTCTTGGCCACTTTTTCAACGTACAAGAACCGTATTACAATGAAGGTGGTGGTGGGTGCTACACCAGGAGGCCTAGTGTCCTATCTGTCTCCCTCATATGTCGGCGCAACCAGCGACAGGCAGGTGATGGAAAGGAGCAAACTACCAGAAATGTCTGACCAGGGTGACTAGGTAATGGCTTTGTCATGCAGGACTTATTTGCTCCCTATGATGTCACCGTTAATATACCAACCTTTTTCATTAAGAAGAATCAGCTGAGAGGGAAAGTGGTACACAGAGACCGGAAGATCTCCAGCAAGAGGGTGCACATTGAGCGGATAATAGGATTGGAAAAAACCTTCAAAATCTTGGTGGAACCTATGATCCACTGTGAGGTCCAAATTTCCTCTGTCATAATCTTTGTTTGTTATATGTTATGTAACTTTCAGCAGTGCATCGTCCCAACAACTGCCTAAGGTGAAGTTTAGTTTTTGTGAAGTGTGACTGTGTATGTTTTTAAGTCTATCCCACTCAGGGTGTGATATTATATGAATCTCAATGAAATGTGATATGTAATAGTCTTTTATACCATGCGCCTTATAGTGTAATCTATAATAACCCTACACGTGAATACTTCACCCTATTCATTTTTGTCCCTTTAATTGAATAAGTGACTGTGGAACCCCCAATGGGTTAATTGTTTATATTTCAATTAAAACACTTTGTACTTTTCAAGTTTTAAGAGTTTATTATACATTCCACCACATGCAATATGCAGGCAAATGCTTCCTTAAAGAAAAAAGAAATCAGTGCACAAGACTACTCAGTAAGAGAAATTGTGAAAAAACATTGAATCAAGTATAGCTCTTTGAAATAGTCGCTGAAAGACACCTCTAACCTTGAAATCATAGAAGTAATAAACTCATCGTCACGGGTAACTGGAACAATCTCCATACTCTGAGACGTAAACACCACAAGATGACAAAGTTGACTGTTCGTGCAAAACAACTGACCCTGAATTTGGTAATAGTAGTCATGTTGGCTTTAAGGGTGAGCTGGTTGTTCTCATTGACCAGGTATGGCACTGAGACAGGTTTGTCCCTGGTACTGTAGGGAAACTTGACCTCAGCATTCATGTCATCAGTCACGACCCCATCTGGTGAGCATGCGAGGTAGGGGTGTGTTTGGGACACTACAATCCCACATGGCTTGACTTCGATCCCAGTCAACTTTGCATATTCCTCGGAGCCACAGGCTCATTATGGATACCTGGTCGATTGCTTTGGCCCGAATCTGGTTGACGCGGGTCAGCGACCATGTCTGTTGTGATAGTCAGCGACCAAGTCTGTTTTGATAGTTGCTTTGCATATCCTGCCAAACTGGGAGTTCAATTCTTTGCTCGCTAAGAATCGCATTTCGCTTCTTCAGCTCTATTTTCAATTGTTGTAAGGTCAGACGGCCGTACTTATCCATCAGTTATGATTTGCTACAATGCTACCAACGATATAACTCGAAAGGTTTCAATCAAAAATAACGATGTTGCGCCACCTTCTATGGTAAACTGTGTGTATTAGAATACCGGAAGCGGGCGAGGGACCGCATTGCTCCGTGGCGCCGCGTAGCGGATTAAAACTCGAGGTCTCTCATTGGCGTGCAGGTATCTAAGATCTTGTAATATGTTCTTCGTTATTCGAATCTCAACGTTTCATTGTCACGACTGAGTCGGGTAAAATGGGAACAAGCCACATCTCTTTGGCTGACACTGTCAACACAAAACCCTAAGATGAAGCCTAATCAGTTCATGCTGCAGACATTTACAGCCTAAAGGACAATAATCAGTACATATAAAGCCACTACGCTACACTATCACCAACAGGTCAACCCACACGGCTTACTCGGTCAGCTCATAATAAAGTGATACACAGGCCAATAGACACTACTGACACTGTCACCGCAAAATAAAGTGCCAAAAGAACCCACACAGGTGACACTGTCACCTCCAAATAAAGAGACAATCAGGTCAACCCACTGCTGACAATGTGAAAAATTAAAAAAAATAATAGAATAAACGGAGGATCCATTATTGCAACAACCCAATTCGGTAAAGTCGTACCTTCTAAAACTACCCAAGATTTCCGGGGATGTGTTGTTGAGGGAACGTAAGTGGGAGAAATACATTTGATCGACCCCTCATCACGCGTCAATTAACCCAGTCCAACAAACCATGCCTATGAACGGCAATACAGCAGACGTCGAATCCCCCACCCTTACATGTGCTGCATATGAACACTCTCACATCACAAGTCGATTCACCCAGCCCGTCATACGCTGTGTATTAACTGCCACATCGAAAAATAATGACAGTGTATAAACACCTGCTAGTTTGGCAGGTCCGTCACTTGCGCTGCTCGTCAATATGTTGTCAATTGGGAACATTAAGAACACCGTGATTTCCTATCGTTTCAGTTATGCAGTTATATAACAGAATTATTTACCTGCTACTAACGCATGTGCGATTAGCACTTTCCTCATTCAGATGATCAAATGCGAATAAACTTCCGACACGTGAGTGATCAGCTGTTAATCACCGATCCTGGGTACCCGTTGGGGTCATGTAATTGCTGAAGAGTTTTTGAAATCCAGGGGCTCTTCACAGAGCCTGAGAAAGTTGGCTAAAGGAATAAGGTTAACGAATCTACGTCCTATTTGAGTCATGTGAGAAATCTGTCTATTCAGATCGAGTGTAAGCAACAACAAGTTGCAAGTGTATGGTTTTCAACGCAAAGCCACTCGACCATAGCAGAAGAAGGGAACCTGCATGCTCCCGATTAGTTCTAAAATCAAGCAAAATTATCGTCACCACGAGAAAGCGCTGTTTATACACTACGCAAATTCAGTCACGTACTTTGATAAAACTTCAAGTATTCTTGCTCTTAGTCCACCTGTGCCTGTTGATCACATGCCCCATGCTACTTTTACCCCTGATTTAGGGCTGGGGGTTTCTGCCCTTAAAAATTCCTCCCAGTTCCTAAAGGTGACCCCTGTTTATTTTCGGCTAGTCTGGTGTATGTTTCCGAATATGCGCAAGGCGAGATACAAATGAAATCCATGATACCTCATATTTTGCGGCTTGCTATCAGTTTAAGCTGAAGGAGAGAGCAACAGCGTGATAATTCTCAAATCCCCGCTACCATAATAATGATAAAGGTTTAAACCTGCAACGGTTGCACGTAGCTTAGATGACATAAGCCGTCAGAGGATTAGCAGTGTTGCTGGAAGCTAGTGTTTGAGTTGATGAGTTATTCATTAGTCAATAAAGCCATATTAAAGGAGATGCATTGTCTTGTACGCCTTACCTTTATGCTCGTTAGAACATGGTTATCTGTTTAATAAAACTATTTTTAATTATTAAATTGTGCAAAAATATCATACGGCAATTGTAGTAGGAGCCGCATGAATGACTTGTTGGTGGTACAGGTTAAAAGATGGGTCAGGCTGTGTTCGTAGGTTGTTATGGCTAATTGAATAGTCATGCAAGTTTTTTGGGTGGTACAGGTTAATCAATTTGTCAGGTGTTTTTTTTATAGGTTAACAGCCATCATCAAGTTAGCTGTGCGGGTCACCAGAATCACTCCTCTTGAACAGCCTCGAATGATGTGTGTCATAAGCAACGGACTGGTGTAAGTGTAAGAAAGAGACCAACATTATTTTGGTGGTCAAACCAGTGTACAGCCATGCTGAAAATAAGTCACCTTTATACTCATATGAGCAACTCGAAAGAATGTGCTGTAACTAGTCCGTCGTGGTATAAGCAATACCCACACAAGGTATTATACATAAGTTTGAGTTTAAGAAAACTGATGGTGTAAGCGTCAACAAAAGGACGAAAACTATCAAAACAGGATCACATCAGCAGAGGTAGAAATTTTCCTAGCGTTGAGGAGGTTTACATTATTATGAACGTCACTGTCTGACCTATGTAAGCCGTGTCAAAGATGTTTAAGTTTCAAGGTCTATACAAAACAATACATACATCAAAAATAGGGTAATTTTGTGTCATGCTCCAAATACAAACCCGATGCCATAAGTGCTGTTCATTCTCTGCGCGACCGCAAGATACCATCTCCGTCTCAAGATGCCAGCTAGTCGCCAGATGCAAGCTTGATCACATGATGCCAGCTGGTAACCAGATGCCAGCTCAATTACCAGATACCATCTGCTTGCTAGATTCCAGCTCCATTGTTGGATGCCAGCTGCTTGACAGATTGCAGCTGCTCGCCTGATCCCAGCTTGGTCGCCTGGGTATTAGCTAAGTGTGCAACACGTGCGCCACTCATTTTACTGCACTTTACAGTCGATGATAATAAGGGTTTCAGTTCGACGCACGTCTACAAATATCACCACCCAGCATCGTGTGTCTCAATGATTAACTCAACTGACTGAATGCATTCATTGGTCTAGTTCATGTTTCAGATGGCGACAGATTCGAACCCACGAAGAAAATAATTTTCCAAATGGTTTTACTCTGGTCGTCAGGGTGTGCACTAAGAAATAGCCGCTAAATGCCTACCGCCTACATCACTTCAAGACCTTTAGGTCCAGAGGGGACCTCAAGTCATTTGTAAATCATAACGCAAGTGTACAGTGGGAAGGAATACGCAATACGTGTGATGCTCTGGGGCCGTATCCATAAAGAAACTTAAGTCCGCAAACTCAGGTTTTTGAGACGGCAAGCTGAGCTGGCCGTCTTATCCGTATCCAAAAAGAATCTTAAGTCTCCTAGCGTGCTCAACTCTGAGTCAGCTAGGTAGCTGACTTAAGTTCGCTAGCTCAAGCTTAAAAATGGCGGTCCAACGGTAATATTTCCAGAAAAATGCTTTTTACAGATCTAAATAAGAACATGTAAGTTCCTAAAATGAACCAAAACATAATCAGCCGTTCGATTTTTATGACACACCAATTTTTATCGGGATATTTGAACTATTTACGCAGCAAGTTGTTTTCGTAAAAACGAAGCGGGGAATTCTTCACAAACAAACGGGTCGCTTAGGAGAGCCTGTTATTTCCTGGAAAGCGAGGCAGCTTGCAGTAGTCTAGCTCCGAATTAGGAGAGTTTTGCGGGATAATCTGAGTGGATGGGAGTTTCCAAGTGAATAGAATATCCATTCACGATTGGTTATGTTACAGATAAATTTATTAAGCTTCATCAATCAAAACAACGGCGCCAAGATTCACATTTCGTATGATTGAATATAAGAAAAGCAGGTGCCAAGCCTACAAGTATATAAATCCACTTCATGATAAAATGGCATATATTGAAAGTGCCCCCAAAGCACACCAACGACAAGGGTTATTTTGCGATAAAAAAAACTCCGCTTTATACGTCAAATACAACGACACGTCATAGTCTAATGACGCGCAGTGACCCAGTAACGCGCGAATTCCAACGGACTGTCAAACAACAAAACTCAACAAGGATTGTTTGTATTCATCGCGGAATTATAATGTTATTAGTGCAAGCATGGTCGATGGAATTATTTCCCAATCGTGTGGATTAGCCGTGATTATATTGCCGATTATAAGTAGCCCAAAAGACCAACGTCAGGTTCTATTTATCACCTTGTCGGTCCAACAGATAGAGCTAAATTTTTTGGTCGATGCATTCGATCAACACAGAACTCGCCACTTTTTTCACGAAATATGCATGTTCTGACGAGTTTCGGGCGATCAGTGTCGAAAGTTATTATCTAATTCGGTTCGAGATAATGTTTCATATTCCTATCGTCTGCGGAAAACTATATTTTCGATAACTTTCCAAGTTTACCGGTGATATTTTCTTCCGAAATACAAGCGCGGAGAACGATATCCCAGACAGCCCCAGAAACTTCCGATGTAAATAAGGCGGTGAGAACATAGGCAAAAACTATTGCTGATAATTCCTGTCGCCTTTTCCCCAGGTTTTCGTTGCTTTTTTTCTTCGTGATTCGGTGTGATATTTGTGCGACAGTGAATGTTAATGGCCTTTTCTACATGTTAGACAAGGTCATTTTAGCTTTTAGCTTCGTGCCACAAATGGTCCCTGTGAACCCGCGTCTTGTGAGCTGTCTCGCCTATGTTCCAATTGGTGTATCCTCCCGCTTGTTAGTTACCGCCGCCTCGCCGCCATGTTGCCAAGTCGGGCTCAGATATTATTACCGTTTGGTGTGTTTTAGGCCAAAATACTAATTCACAGGATACTGTTGTTGCTGAAATTCAGCTTCTGTTCCTATAAATGTTTGGTGAGTTGATTTTATTAGCTAAAACTAGGTAAAGCAGCGGAACTCTTGATAATTCCGTTGACTTATGTCGGGAATTATCGTTTGACGCCAGAACTAAGAGGGAGTGCATACTCCCGTACTTAGTTCGAAAGAGCTAATTATAAGAGCTAGCCAGTTTGCAAATCGTCTCCATAAGAAACAATGGTTCATCGTGCCGCTGGCGTTGTGGTCATGTTCATGGAATCATGGATAACAATCATTACATTTACAGTGCCGTAGATTGCTGGAATATATTGAAAGTCGACATATTATACCTGATATCACCGGTTTATTATACTTGATACCATTCCTTTTACAGTTTGATTGAATAAAGGTGAGTGACATATTCATAAACGACAGTAGACTACTAGACCCTACCAGGTCTAGACTTTATTATATAAAATAGTCAGACCACTTCCATTCCTCCGTCTAAATCGACCATTCTTTGCCACTATATTCCATTTTCTGTCTAATGAACACAGAGACAAACTATGATCGCGAAGGTACATGAGTGAAACTATAGCCACTAATCGTTTTTGGCTGTTTGCCAGCCTTGAGCTGGCGGTCTCAGCTGAGTTCGCTAACAATTTGTTTTGTGGATACGCCTGAGTTCGCGGACTCAGCTTAGCACGCCGACTCAAGTTAAGACGACTCAAGTTAAGATTCTTTATGGATACGGCCCCAGATATCAACTATCTTCTCATGAACTATGGCACCCCGTCTACCAAGGAGTGTTCCTAAGCACCTTATCAACGCGCTTCTTGTGGCACTTATCTCATGATAAGTGTTTTGGCCGATTGAGTGGCTATACCTGGTAGATAATTTACTATAGTGACTTATAAGGAAGCAGCTTGAGCTTGTCGCATTCGAGCTCTGTGTTGCGCTCAATGGAGATTCCCTTCCTATCATGAATTATATATATGTAATTTATATTCTATAGTGATTGCTTTTCGAACAGTCCCAAGAGGCTAACGCAATTATATTTCCCATTCCATCAGCTTCTCTGTACATAAAATGAATCATGCGAAGGGAAAACGACACAAACTCCAGGCATAACTTTCTTTGACAAGCAAAAATAACTATGTTTTATACTTTTGCACTTGCATTATGGGAGGAAGCCAAAGTAAATGTTGCAGGTTATGTGTAATTTAGAGATAGTATGCGACGCCAATGATTAAACGTGTAGCAAATCACTCATTATCAACTTTGAAGATTATTTAGAAATCTTGGTCTTGTTGATACCCCATCTACATTCCCTGCAGTTTATTATTTACACTGTTTTACTGTTTTCCAAAATGTTTTGTCGACCAGGCCATCAACGATTAATAGCGGATGTAGTTACTGTTCTTGAACCCCAACATCCCATATCTCCCCCCACCCCCACACACGTGCCTTATACATCATTGGTGCTATTCTTCTTCCTATAAAAAATTGTCTACATCTCTTCAAGAATAAAAGGACTACAAGCTGCAGATGATTCCATGGTGTCTGTGACATTTCCATCCATTGATAACAATTGAGTAAGCGTGACAACATGACATTCATGTGCCCGTAATCAGGAATATTCCGTCACAATGTTGTTAACAGTGGAGGAGTGATTGGAGGGGGGGGGGTGGGAGGGGATTAAACTACAAGATTATAAGTCGTTATGTTCAGGATCGGTCTGTGTAGGTGAGGAAAACTTTTCGCCCGATATTCACTTGAATACGAACACAAAAATGTCCGCGTGTATTCTCCATGCACTATCATCTCGACCGTTGTAGAATTACGGTGATTGATATATGCATGGCCAGAACAGCATATGAACAACTCACCGTGCCAGGTACGGTTCAGTGTGATACTGATAACGATATAAGTGTTTACCAACTACTGTATATCGAGAGCCAAGAGCCTGGGTTCAAGCTGATGATCAAGACGCCAGTAATATCTCAAGTAGGTGCAGGGTTTAGAGTCACACCAACACTAATGTGTTATAGGGTACACACAAAAAAGTGAGTAGATAATATTGACCTGACTAAGCAGACTACGATACACGTGGGGGGGGGGGGGGGAGTGAAAATTTTCTAAAATAAGATGGTGTAAAAGACAATAATGTAAAGATTATCCTAGTGCAAGTCACCACCAGCAAATTTACTGGACCAGGCCATTCCAGCTTCTAATCTGAGCAAAATGCGCGCCAGAGTAGTGTGTTGCAGATATGGCCCTTGCAAGGACCGCTTCACTCAACCACATGGATCCAATTGCCCACCAACACGAGTTGCAACCCCTAGCCAACAGTGGGCCTATTTTACCACCGCACAATAATGTGCGGCCAATGATCTCAGCCTTTACAGGTGTTCCATTTCCAAATGATGAAGTCATTAATGTTCCATTTTGAAGTCTATGATTACATCTTACGTGAATATAAAGGATGGTTTTCACCACTCAGAGGAACGTCTAAAATGCATGTCAGGAAATATTAACCATGAATCACCAACAGCAAATACACATTATCGCATTCAGTGGTGGGTCTCAACGTTGTGAAAAGAAAAACTTACTGTCATTTTGCGAAAGTACTTGAAGGAGTGACGTTTGGGCATGAAATGAGGCCGTCATCTTTTTGTTATGTGCCATGTGACACACCCTATAAAATAGAAGTGACCCAAGCCACAAGTAAACGTAGCATTTCTCGCAAGGGAGTCTTCTGACAAAATTGTAAGTGCATATAGAAAGTTTAAATATCTCTTAGACATCGTCAAATTTATTATTCGAAATATTGATATTGATTGCAAATATGAAATCAACTTCCATTTTGATATACAGTTCCGGTTAAATTATTATAAGGTGTAATTGTATCAAGTGGCAAAGATGACTTATCTTAGAAGAACAAAACGATCTTCATCATATTCGTTACCGGTCGATCGAGTTTATACTCAAAAAGTGCACATTCGGTTTATTAACATCGGAATCCACGATACGCTATATGAAGTGACTTTATCAATATTTGCAGACATAAATCCGTAACAGCGATAACTTTGGAAGGGAGAGGGGAATTGAGTTCAGGCTACCATGTAAATCCTAATCTCGACAGAAATAACTTTGGAAGGGAGAGGGGAATTGAGTTCAGGTTGCCATGTGGATCATGATCTCGACAGAATTTGTATTAAATTCAACTTAAATTAACTGGTATCATGAGTTTTTCACAATTCTAAAATGCAAAAATAACTGTTGACTTTAGAATCGTACATTGCTGATGAACATACCCCGATGCCCTTATGACGGTCAGACATCTACAGACACCAAAGCAAGCAGTAGAAAACAACTACATTCTCCTCTATTGTACAGATCTGAAAACATTAAAATTGTACATTGACAGATTACCCATAATCTGTTCTACTCAAGATTAGCAAAAAAACATCACATTCACTTCTACGGTACAACACATGTACCCGTCTGTGTGATAGCATACAGTGTAAGTACAAACAACTGGTTAAAACATATTTGTCATATATCAGATAATCTTTAGATACTGGTGATGGTTTCATGCTTGTCTTGGTGATGTATTTATGAATGTTTGATCAGAAATACTGTGGATATCGAAACGTTCTTTTCATTTCAGTTGCGGTCCATGGCCATGGCCAACAAACAGACAAGGATTTCTGGCAGGGCAGAAAAAGAAGAGAGTACTGCCCTGTCATATCTGCCAGTGAGACCCTCACGTCACACTGAATTACATGACTTTATCAAATCAATCAAAGACTCAAATGATTACCATGATTTAGTGCTAATCTCCCGAGGAAGACATTTCAAGGTACATAAGCTTGTGTTAGTTGGCCAGTCGCGCTATTTCAGGGAGGCTTTATCTCCTAACAAAACAGTTCCTACACTTACTCTTGATTTTGACGCCGACATGCTTTCTATTTGCCTTGATTACTTGTACCATGGAACAGCTCAAGTACACACACGTTATGCAGCAGCATTGGGCAGCTTATCTGACCTGCTTGGCATCAAGAGTCTGACAGATGATTGCCGGCATTATCAGATGTCTTCCCAGGACCTATCAACTGACAACTGCATCTCGCAATGGAAAGTTGCTTGTGATATTGGTGATACAGACCTCATACAAAAAGCTCGTTCATTGATGCTAAGTAACTTTGATTCCCTCAGTACGTCTCCTGCTTTTCTGAAGCTCTCTCTTGACCGCGTGAAGATTCTCCTCTCCCACCCTGACTTGGGGGTGAGTTCACCAGATGATCGCCTCACCAGCGCCCTCGACTGGGTGCAAGAGAAACCTCATTCTCGATCAAACCATCTCATCTCTCTACTCAATGTCCTCCCCCTGGATAAGATATCCACAAAGTTCCTCAAATATACCCAGCGCGTTGACCCCATACTGAAGAGTCACCCACAAGCCAGTAAGCTGCTTGGTGATGTGGTTGCCGGAGTTCGTCAGACCGAGCATTGTGCGCTCATTCTAGGGACCCGTTATAAGACAGGAGACGACGCTCAGCCGGCAACACAAGATGTCTACGCTGTAACAACCTCGCTTGCTTCCCCTGCCAGGACAGTCACCAAGTTACCTGTTCGGCTCCATCAGGATGGTGATGTGGCATGTTGTATGGACGGTAGCACGCTCATCATAAGCGGCCTGGGGACGGGCGGAATGAGGTCATAAAGCATGACTTCCTGGAGGGGGGTTGGCGTGAGTGTGCTCCCCTGAACGCATCCCGCAATAGCCACTGCATGTGTGTTCATAAAAGAGATGCATACGTCCTCGGTGGGGAGGTTAAGACTGGCTATAAGACATTGCAGAAGAGCGTGGAGGTGATGATGAGCGGAAGCAACCACTGGCAGCAGGCGGGGAACTTGATGGGTTCACAATGTTACAACACAGTTTGCTGCCTGTTGGGTGAGGAGGATATCATCGTGTTTGGTGAGGAGGATGAGGAGGAGCATTCCACGCTCCAGGTCTATTCCACAGTCTCTCAGGCCGTCACACACACCCTCAGCTTACCTGATGGTGACCAATGGGTGTATAGTGTGGTAGTGGCTGGTGAGCATGCCATCATGATGGCACAGCATAACACATATGTGTGCCCCGTGTCGAGCATATATAAAGGGGTGTCCAACGACATACAGAAACGGCACCCATATAAGACACCAAATGTGATGTGTGCTGTAGCTCTGACTGATGACCTCAGCCATGTTGTGTTAGTGGGCGGGGATCCATGGGATATGACGTCACCTCATTTTATCTACCGTGCCCCGGTGAGGGACATAGTTCAGGGTACTGGAATGGGGTGGGAGAGGTTAAAAATCAGCTGGCCTGTAGGGATGTGCGAAATAACAGGTGGTGCGGCGTGTACTGGTCTGTTACCCACCAGCTTGATGCAGTGACGATCTACTCCAGTTGCCCACTAATGGAGACGGAACTCCAGACAACATATGCATGGCCAGAGACATCCGCCTTTGATGAATAAATCGATGTGAACAGCCAAGCTCGACCATTACAGACACGGATATCAATCTATTGCTTATGGACTATGTTTGAATTGACACTTTGAACGATGTTGCGGAGCTAGTACGCGGCAAGAGTCGTCCGCCTTTGATGAACAACTCGATGTGAACAACCAAGCTCGACCATTACGGTCACGAATACAAATCTATTTATTATGTGCGTTGATTAAATGCATTCTGATAACATGGAACTATATGCACATAGGATGGGCCACTTTTATTTTGGCTTTATATGGAAAATACTGACATGGTGTACCATTTTTCTGTTTGAATAAATTTCCTCTTCATGTCATATAAATATAGTCCAATTTTTCAATTTCTTTTTCAAGGTATTGCTTCTTGAGACCAATCTCATTCAGCCGATAGAAGTGGCCTGGATTCTCATCAGGCGGCTCCGTATACAATGGTGCAGTAGGAATGGGCGGTTGTTGTTTCATACTACTGTTGTTTAACACACAAATCTATGTGTCAAGTTCGATTAGGAGCGATACTACTGACATTGTTGCCCGGGAAGCACCAGCACGTGTTCTGAAATTAATTTAGTCACCTTCAGCCAACTCGAGAGGTGTGGTAAACACCTGGACGTCCACATAATCATCCCTTTGTTTGGTTACATAATAGCCGCCCTGCATGGTACTATTAACAACAATACGTACACCTATAATGTCAGGCCGGGCACTCCGACTAGTTGATAGCCCCATACGCAAAACACGACCTGACACCAACATAGGCTATCCATGGTCAACACCACTGGCACGATCACCAAATGAATATTTATGCACTCCATTAAACAACCGACCGCTTTCTTCCGCCAATATAGTAATGAGGGGTTTTGATGAGAGCTGGTTGTGAAGTGCATCAACAGTTTTTTTAACATAGTCCTGACTGTTAAGCGTGTTATGCAAGGCGGATATTATGTAAGCATCAACTTAGATTTTTGAAGCATATTCAGATAGGTTGGCGCCCTGATCCGTTTTCTGTTGAGTTTCCATAAATACTCGCTTTTATTGACATCTTGAAAATTGAAGAACAACACTTATAGCATGGTCGTGATTTTTCAATAGGCGTCCCTTATTATCTCTTATCTGAACCTTTAACTCATTCACAGCTCCGACAGTAACACGTTTTGACACAGGATTAGCGATGTTTGAAGTTAATATATCACCATAAGAGCCCCTCACAGCCCACAACTTCATGAAACGTAGTGGGCGCACCATCAAGCATGTTCTGCATGGTACTGACTTGATCGAGGTGGACATAAAGTGGGTTAAAGATGCTAAAGTTGACGGGCCAGTCACATCTGTGAGTACCTGAAGGAATCTATCCACAACCCAGACCCTTATCAAGACCCAATATTTTTAACACACTGTCATCACATTGTAAAGCCCAATCATTTGGAATTGAGAAGGTAATAGTCCGATCTGCAGAATTATCCTCCAAAGTAATATCTAGAACTGTAAATACATCCTGCATAAGTTTGAAGTTCCAGAGGCCAGGGGGGGGGGGGGGAAATCGGCACCTACTCCTTTTCCCGTAGAAATTTGCGCCTTTGTTACGGGTATAGTTGATTCAATGTTATACCAACCCACAGTATACGTGGGTCGTGCCAATCCTCCTCCACTGCGTCGTCTAATCATGGGTTGACTCCATGTCTGTGTGTTAAAGATATAAGCGTAAATAAGCATTCAACATGTTGAGCACTTACCGACGCGAACTAAACCCACACTGCCGGATACGCGAACCCCTAGGGGTAAAGGTCGTGCGACAGTTTGTTACAAACAATCCAATCCAGGCGCAGATGACGTCATTGTTCCAGGGACAGCACGACTGATCTTTACAATCGTGCTGACCTCAATTGATGTTAACAGCAGCTCTGTGCAAAACCTGGGCCGTGCCGTCGTCAAGAAAATGACAATTAAGATTTCTGGCAATGTGGTCATGTCTATTGATGACAGAAATGTATACCACTGTTACCACGACTTGTAGCGGACTGCATAGGAGAGACAGGGCCTCCAGTATAAGGCCATTGACACATAAGCCTTAACGTGCTAGCTCGCAGCATGAAGGGCATCTTACTGCTCTTTGAAGACCCAACCAGCGCCTCATTTGCTAGGAAGACAGAGTCGTTCAACAACCCAAAGATTACCAAAGTTGAGGTGACCATTGAGGGCATCCCCAACCGACGCTACGCCCAGGGTATGCGTGGCTACCAGCAGTGGGATGAGGTGAAGATGGTATTTGCAGCAACGAGCAAACGAGACCCCAGTGTAGCAATAGCTGCAAAAGACTTGACATTGTCCCTAGGAGAGTACCTTACCAGAAAGTGCTGTGTGGCTTGACTTAAGGACGAGTGATGACGACCAGCTGCACGGTAGTGGCAGGGTCCTGGAGAAAGCGTCTGAGAGTATCACCATTCATATCACAACAAACGCATAGGCGGCCGGTGCATTGAACGTCATCATGTATATTGTTAAGGATGTGCAGCTTAACATTAAAGATGGCAGGTTCGTCAGTGCAGTCTACTAAGTTTACATTTCCAGATGGTTCCAGTTCGGCTAATGTTTGTGGGCAGACAGGATACGGGAAAACCGTATTCATCCTTGACCTACTTGAAGGGCCCTTCTTTGGTGCCTTTAAGCATATTGTAATCCTCTGCCCCACCATACGTTTAAACGAGGCCTATCATGGGTATGGTATGATTCTGAGGGCTACGTCGTGGAGCCAGGGGAACGGCTACATGACCACCTGAGGGTTTTCTAACATCGCTTTAAGGGCGAGCCCACCCTGTAGATTATTGATGACTGTTAGTCAACAAAGGCCCTAACCAAGAAGAAAGACATGTCAACCGAAATGGCCTTTAGCAGCCGCCATGCGCAGCAAAGTGTCTGGGTCCTCACCCAAAAGTTCAACTCTGTGCTGAAGGACTTACGTAGGCAGACTCGCTGGATGGTGCTCTTTCACACCAAGGACCGTGACTCGTTTGAAGACGCCCTACGTGAGAATGATGTGATCCCAACAAGGGAGGAACGTGCCGCATTCATGGATCCTGATACCATTATTGAACAGGGCATGGCCGGCCCAGTATCTGAGGGAGCGAAACCCACCGGTACAACCTCCATTTCCGGTGGAATCGGAAATAGAAATGCAGATATGTCTTCTTAGAGAAATAGGCTTGCTGCTGTTTTAGCCAGAGGGCAGGCCCGTCAGTATCTTGGTGATCAGCGCCTTACAATTAACCAGGGTGAATCAATGTCTGATGAAGAGATCATAAAGTTGTATGTGAGATACGATGCTCGGTTAGGTGCTAGCATGACACACACTATAGGTCAGACAGTGCTACAGCTATACTCAGGTATTGCTTGTATGTTTCTACCAATCCCACCAGAACACCAGCCAAAGCTAATTACAGACCTGCAGATCGATTCGTTTGTTGGACACACGCTAAGCACTGCCACGTGTGAGCTATATCATCGCTATGGCATGTTTTTAGCATGTGGTGGCAAGCACCCCTGTCCCCATCCCTGCCCCGCGCAGACCAGTCCCTGCCCCGGGCGTCCCCGCAACCCAGTCCCCAGAGCGCGTCTTGCCTTCAAGAAGACTAAATAGGCTGTTAAAAACTATTTACGTGGATTGGTGATGAACGTTCTATATGTTCTTTAAGGGCATGCGTCAGAAGGTGCAAAAAGTTTTGTCTGGTGAGCTGGAAGAGCTAGGTAGAATTAAGTGTCAGTTTGCCATGAAAGTAGCACTCTCCAAGCACACCGATGATGGCCGCACTGAGTATTGCCTGTATTGCATAATAAGCAGCAGATGATCCAGCGTAACGCTAATATCCAAGAGCGGTTAGAGAAGTGGACAAATAGAGGTTCCGGTTGAGAATTTTAGTCAGTCACAACTCTGTGGATTGATATTGCCAACTACCAGCCATTGAAAGGTGGCTCCTACCTGCGACTGCCGAGAAAGCTGACGGTAAAGAAGGCAATCATAAAAGTAATGAACTGGGACGATTTCTGCCTTCTATGGTCTATTGTAGCGGCTCTGCACCCGGTTGTTATATACCCAGAGCGGCCATCAAACTATATCATTAAGTGGCTGTTAACCCTGTTGGAAGGTAAAGGAGTAGAATATCCAACACCTATATCGCAGATTGAGAAGGTAGAAAAGCATGCTAACGTGGCCTCGACTGGGTGCAAGAGAAACCTCATTCTCGATCAAACCATCTCATCTCTCTACTCAATGTCCTCCCCCTGGATAAGATATCCACAAAGTTCCTCAAATATACCCAGCGCGTTGACCCCATACTGAAGAGTCACCCACAAGCCAGTAAGCTGCTTGGTGATGTTGTTGCCGGAGTTCGTCAGACCGAGCATTGTGCGCTCATTCTAGGGACCCGTTATAAGACAGGAGACGACGCTCAGCCGGCAACACAAGATGTCTACGCTGTAACAACCTCGCTTGCTTCTCCTGCCAGGACAGTCACCAAGTTACCTGTTCGGCTCCATCAGGATGGTGATGTGGCATGTTGTATGGACGGTAGCACGCTCATCATAAGCGGCCTGGGGGACGGGCGGAATGAGGTCATAAAGCATGACTTCCTGGAGGGGGGTTGGCGTGAGTGTGCTCCCCTGAACGCATCCCGCAATAGCCACTGCATGTGTGTTCATAAAGGAGATGCATACGTCCTCGGTGGGGAGGTTAAGACTGGCTATAAGACATTGCAGAAGAGCGTGGAGGTGATGATGAGCGGAAGCAACCACTGGCAGCAGGCGGGGAACTTGATGGGTTCACAATGTTACAACACAGTTTGCTGCCTGTTGGGTGAGGAGGATATCATCGTGTTTGGTGAGGAGGATGAGGAGGAGCATTCCACGCTCCAGGTCTATTCCACAGTCTCTCAGGCCGTCACACACACCCTCAGCTTACCTGATGGTGACCAATGGGTGTATAGTGTGGTAGTGGCTGGTGAGCATGCCATCATGATGGCACAGCATAACACTTATGTCTGCCCCGTGTCTAGCATATATAAAGGGGTGTCCAGCGACATACAAAAACGGCACCCATATAAGACACCAAATGTGATGTGTGCTGTAGCTCTGACTGATGACCTCAGCCATGTTGTGTTAGTGGGCGGGGATCCATGGGATATGACGTCACCTCATTTTATCTACCGTGCCCCGGTGAGGGACATAGTTCAGGGTACTGGAATGGGGTGGGAGAGGTTAAAAATCAGCTGGCCTGTAGGGATGTGCGAAATAACAGGTGGTGCGGCGTGTACTGGTCTGTTACCCACCAGCTTGATGCTGTGACGATCTACTCCAGTTGCCCACTCATGGAGACGGAACTCCAGACAACATATGCATGGCCAGAGACATCCGCCATGGGTTGACTCCATGTCTGTGTGTTAAAGATATAAGCGTAAATAAGCATTCAACATGTCGAGCACTTACAGACGCGAACTAAACCCACACCGCCGGATACGCGAACCCCTAGGGGTAAAGGTCGTGCGACAGTTTGTTACAAACAATCCAATCCAGGCGCAGATGACGTCATTGTTCCAGGGACAGCACGACTGATCTTTACAATCGTGCTGACCTCAATTGATGTTAACAGCAGCTCTGTGCAAAACCTGGGCCGTGCCGTCGTCAAGAAAATGACAATTAAGATTTCTGGCAATGTGGTCATGTCTATTGATGACAGAAATGTATACCACTGTTACCACGACTTGTAGCGGACTGCATAGGAGAGACAGGGCCTCCAGTATAAGGCCATTGACACATAAGCCTTAACGTGCTAGCTCGCAGCATGAAGGGCATCTTACTGCTCTTTGAAGACCCAACCAGCGCCTCATTTGCTAGGAAGACAGAGTCGTTCAACAACCCAAAGATTACCAAAGTTGAGGTGACCATTGAGGGCATCCCCAACCGACGCTACGCCCAGGGTATGCGTGGCTACCAGCAGTGGGATGAGGTGAAGATGGTATTTGCAGCAACGAGCAAACGAGACCCCAGTGTAGCAATAGCTGCAAAAGACTTGACATTGTCCCTAGGAGGAGAGTACCTTACCAGAAAGTGCTGTGTGGCTTGACTTAAGGACGAGTGATGACGACCAGCTGCACGGTAGTGGCAGGGTCCTGGAGAAAGCGTCTGAGAGTATCACCATTCATATCACAACAAACGCATAGGCGGCCGGTGCATTGAACGTCATCATGTATATTGTTAAGGATGTGCAGCTTAACATTAAAGATGGCAGGTTCGTCAGTGCAGTCTACTAAGTTTACATTTCCAGATGGTTCCAGTTCGGCTAATGTTTGTGGGCAGACAGGATACGGGAAAACCGTATTCATCCTTGACCTACTTGAAGGGCCCTTCTTTGGTGCCTTTAAGCATATTGTAATCCTCTGCCCCACCATACGTTTAAACGAGGCCTATCATGGGTATGGTATGATTCTGAGGGCTACGTCGTGGAGCCAGGGGAACGGCTACATGACCACCTGAGGGTTTTCTAACATCGCTTTAAGGGCGAGCCCACCCTGTAGATTATTGATGACTGTTAGTCAACAAAGGCCCTAACCAAGAAGAAAGACATGTCAACCGAAATGGCCTTTAGCAGCCGCCATGCGCAGCAAAGTGTCTGGGTCCTCACCCAAAAGTTCAACTCTGTGCTGAAGGACTTACGTAGGCAGACTCGCTGGATGGTGCTCTTTCACACCAAGGACCGTGACTCGTTTGAAGACGCCCTACGTGAGAATGATGTGATCCCAACAAGGGAGGAACGTGCCGCATTCATGGATCCTGATACCATTATTGAACAGGGCATGGCCGGCCCAGTATCTGAGGGAGCGAAACCCACCGGTACAACCTCCATTTCCGGTGGAATCGGAAATAGAAATGCAGATATGTCTTCTTAGAGAAATAGGCTTGCTGCTGTTTTAGCCAGAGGGCAGGCCCGTCAGTATCTTGGTGATCAGCGCCTTACAATTAACCAGGGTGAATCAATGTCTGATGAAGAGATCATAAAGTTGTATGTGAGATACGATGCTCGGTTAGGTGCTAGCATGACACACACTATAGGTCAGACAGTGCTACAGCTATACTCAGGTATTGCTTGTATGTTTCTACCAATCCCACCAGAACACCAGCCAAAGCTAATTACAGACCTGCAGATCGATTCGTTTGTTGGACACACGCTAAGCACTGCCACGTGTGAGCTATATCATCGCTATGGCATGTTTTTAGCATGTGGTGGCAAGCACCCCTGTCCCCATCCCTGCCCCGCGCAGACCAGTCCCTGCCCCGGGCGTCCCCGCAACCCAGTCCCCAGAGCGCGTCTTGCCTTCAAGAAGACTAAATAGGCTGTTAAAAACTATTTACGTGGATTGGTGATGAACGTTCTATATGTTCTTTAAGGGCATGCGTCAGAAGGTGCAAAAAGTTTTGTCTGGTGAGCTGGAAGAGCTAGGTAGAATTAAGTGTCAGTTTGCCATGAAAGTAGCACTCTCCAAGCACACCGATGATGGCCGCACTGAGTATTGCCTGTATTGCATAATAAGCAGCAGATGATCCAGCGTAACGCTAATATCCAAGAGCGGTTAGAGAAGTGGACAAATAGAGGTTCCGGTTGAGAATTTTAGTCAGTCACAACTCTGTGGATTGATATTGCCAACTACCAGCCATTGAAAGGTGGCTCCTACCTGCGACTGCCGAGAAAGCTGACGGTAAAGAAGGCAATCATAAAAGTAATGAACTGGGACGATTTCTGCCTTCTATGGTCTATTGTAGCGGCTCTGCACCCGGTTGTTATATACCCAGAGCGGCCATCAAACTATATCATTAAGTGGCTGTTAACCCTGTTGGAAGGTAAAGGAGTAGAATATCCAACACCTATATCGCAGATTGAGAAGGTAGAAAAGCATGCTAACGTGGCCCTGAATGTGTTTGGCTGGGATGGGAAGGCCACCATCGTTCACCGCATCAGTAAATAGACTGGTACATGCATAAACCTCATGCTTATTGAGGAGGATGAAAAGTTTGGGAGTGATGCTTGCATGGTATACCACGGAAAAACTGCTCAACAAGCAAAGTCCCGAGTGTATGGGGATAGGGCAAACTTGCGGGTCCTGCGCTTAATCCTGGTAAAAGCAACACGCAGAGAAAGCAGGAGCATGAATCATGTTACGGTTTGGTGTGACGGTAAGACCGAACCTCCCGTGGTTTACAGAGGAAGCGATGCTGTGGAGAAGTTCTTACAGGCTCTGCAGCAGGAGGAGCAAAAGATCAAAGCAGTTCTGTCAAAGGCTGTCCCAATGCGCATGACGAGAGAGGACAAAAGAGTGCGCAAGGGAGCGACCAATTTTCATGTGTGCATTAAAGAACTGAGCCGTGACTCTGTCCGTGACCATTGTCATGTAACAGGTAAGTACAGGAGGGCAGCCCACAACGTATGCAGTTGCACCCTAAAACAACGCCCGTACCTGTGGTGTTCCATAACCTGCGGGGCTATGACTCCCATCTCTTGTGTCTCTTGATGCAGGCCGTGAGCAAAGTGGAGGGGAACAACTGTATCCCCAACAACATGGAGAAATATATTTCCCTGTCGCTTGGACAGTTGCATACAATGGGCATGGCATTCCAGTTCTGTCAAAGCACCTGATGTACGACTTTTACTACAACACCATGAAGCCCAGATACGGCAACAACCTTGATCTGTTGCGCACGGATACGGATTCGCTGCTTATGGAGATACGCATGCCTGACGTGTATGCTGACATGAAGAATGATGGGCATCTCTTTGACACCTGCAACTATGATCCTTCCCATCAGTTATTGTGGTTAAGAAACACCTGCGCCATGAACAGAACATGGAATCCCTGTTCACAAAAAAGGCAGTTCTTCCATGGGATGAACATGTTACGTAGCGACGGTCATAAGTTATATGGGCTACACATCAACAAGTTCTCCCTTTTCATTTTGACTCAAAGAGGTGGATAGCCGCGAACGGTGTAGACACCCTGGTCTATGGTCACACTAGTTAACCAACTATCCCCTCGGCCCCGTTTGGGGGTCGGGTCCGAGGCGCCCTCTCTAGGCCCCTTAGGGGGTCGGGTCCGAGGCGCCATTGGGTGAGCCAAAAAATTGTATAATTTGCCAAAGGGCGAGTAGCACATGGGGAGGGGTTCTGTCCCCCACCATGTATACTACTCTCATACTGCTGGTGAAATTATGATAAAAGCAAGAGTATTTTATTTCCAATCGTTTTATGTTGTGTGCTATGTTGTCAACAATAACCAAATGATCTTTATGACTTACACATTGCTAATATTTGATGTTTTTATATTGACTTCTTGTATCTAAGAATGAATACGACTGCTGGTAATCCACAACTTGTTTTACTCCACTCCGCGCGGTGGCAGCACCTTTTGGTCTGTCCGAATTGAACGTTATGATAACAGAGTTAGGACACAATACATATGTCGGCACATCACGTACGTTGACTGTAGTACCACCCTGAAGTGAATGTGAACAAATTCACAACATGAATAGTTTGAATATGCTTTCTTAGAAAATACCTACACTGATTGACATAATCAAGATCAGTAAACAATATCCAATCAGCAATAGTTTAACAAATTGCAAGACATGATCAACTGTAATCCTGAACGCGGAGAGCTTGTAGAAGAATGAGAAGTGGTGAATTTATTAACCACGTCTCTTTCCCGAACTCTACCCCTCCCCCACCCACGAAAAGATGTAAACCATCAGATTTTTGTCAACCAGATCCTCTTGGCAAGTCACCTCTCTCCATATGATTTTGAGACGACCAGTTTGTATAGTTTGATAACTATTACTAGCGCTGACAGTGTCGATGCGCGTTCATTTCTAGTGATGACTCAATGTGTTTTCGCAAATTGCTTATTAAGAAATCATTGTCTGTGTTTATTCACACCCGTCGACGAATCATGTCAACATCCTCAATAGAACGTTAGGCATCATCGCATTATGAGTAGTGAGCAAGACGAGATAGCGAGTGGTGATAGATACATTATGATTACATAGACGCGTCGTTGTAGATGTGATCATAACGCCCCTCAAACGTCTCATAAGCGGTCGCAAGAAATCTGATTGACATGTCTGTAAGCTATCGGCTCATCACTGACAAGATTTATATGACATATGACAAGATTTACTGACTTTCTCTTCATCATGTAGTGCATATAGTATCCTCGTTTGCATTGCTTTCATACCGACAGAATTTGCAGTAGAGAATTTAAAACTTAAATGAATCTAACATGAAATCTATATTTATGAAATCGTTATTTGGTTGCTAATCACACCAGTACATATGGCGGACTAGAGGTGAATGCAATCAGTATTCAATTGTAAGTAACCCCCCCATCGACCAACAGAATCTAGTCACACGTGACAACGACACATAAAAAAAACACGCAATTCGGCTAGCTTGAAGAAGGCAACTTAAATCACATAAAATGGTCTTTTAACTGAATGACAAGACTCAGATAGCGGCTTTAAGGGTAGAATATGGCCACACAGCTACATGGTGATTTACAAGCGGTTGGTATCTTCTGCTTGCTGGTATTCAGGGAATGTTTGTCTTCTGTTTAGCGGCCTCATCATTTTGACAGAATTCTCCCGAGGTTTGTCGAGGATACGTTGCTATTGTGAGAAAGAAGGTTGTCGGAACAGCGCTGTCTTTGCCCACACTAGAAAGGTGACAAGTGTAATGTGAGTTATGAGTTCTGAGACCATGCGTTAGCAAACAATACTCTGTCATGCTTTGGTAGCCTGGCGTACAGAACCCGTTGAATGATAAGCAGTTCCGTGATAAGTTATTCAATCAAGAGTGTAATTTTCAAGGTAAAGCTGGTTCGTCTCGTGTTTCTTCTCCATCACAGCAGCTCAGCCTCCCTCATATATCTAGTATTCAATTATATCACTGAGAGGGGGTATTGACAACCACATCAAACCGCATGCGCACACGCATGCGCCCTAACATATATACCAGTACATCATTGGTGTGACAGTCTAATGAAAACAACCCGACCTCGTTGCCTACATACATGTTCCGTTTTGAGTAAATTGAGGGTCATTTCCTGTCCTTGAGATCACATAAGTACTCTTATGCCTCACCTAGCCGGTCGTCCTCCATTGAAACACAATGAGATTGGACAAGCATTTCCTCTCTCTTGTCACTCGCGAGCGAAACACACTCGGTGGGTGTATAGCATTCACACAAAAGAGTGAATAATCGTTTTTTTGTATAACTAAGTGATTCGAATGAGCGCAGGTAACTGGTAAAAACGGAAAAGCAATCAGGTGACTACCCAGGCAAGTCATCATTTACACCTGCGTGTTCGAAGCATACAGAGGATACCTTGTAAAGAAGTTCCCTGGAAGATCTCCCGCTTATGCCACCTTTACATGTTTGTAGATTGGTGGAAAGAATTTGACAAGTGCGGGGCATATCAACATGCCAGGTAACGATTATAACTGTACTAGTGCCAAAATAGTCATACTGACTTTTAATCTGGAGAGTGAGCGATGAACCGAAATCTTCTCTTATATTAAAGTGGTAACGAATAATGTTCGTCTCTGCATGACACGTCTGTATTTGATAGAGAATTTGACAAAATCAGCGGGGCAACAAGAATTGCCGTCGTTTGACAGATTTAGCATCAAAAGAATACAAAATGCATGCATTTCCAAGCGGACATATGCGATGCTTCCGTTGACGAGGATGGAGGCTGCAAGTGTTGTCTATCATCAAGTAATACGGACGGCCACGTGCTTAGTTTTCATAGCAATATAAAGTGTGCTCTTAGCGGTGAAATTCTGCCCGGAAGGTGCATTCCAGACCTAAGTGTGAATACCATACCTGAGAACATCGAACACAGGTAACAGATGTGCTGATTATAGAGAAGTTACCCTAGCAGCGCTATATCATGGTACAACCATGTTCATATGCGCTAGCATTGCTTTATAAAACACGACCTATCCCAAGTTTGAGAACGAGGTCAGTTTGCAGGGTTAGTTCATAAATATATAATATATATATATATAAATATATATATATATATATATATATATATATATATATATATATATATATATATATATATATATATATATATATATATACATGTATACATGTTATATATATGTATATATATGTATATATATATATATTAAACCATATATATGTTAACAAAATGTATATACAAATGCATGTATATCTATTTTATTCATATGTATATATATATATATATATATATATATATATATATATATATATATATATATATATAT
The DNA here is from genome assembly GCA_034190875.2 of Urechis unicinctus. Taxonomy (NCBI): domain Eukaryota; kingdom Metazoa; phylum Annelida; class Polychaeta; order Xenopneusta; family Urechidae; genus Urechis; species Urechis unicinctus. The sequence goes on along the minus strand of CM067357.1, from coordinate 27,195,352 downwards.
ATACATATAAATATATGTATTTAAAAATACATATTAATGCATGTATATATATATTCATATGTATACATGTATATATATATATATTATATATTTTTATATATATATATATATATATATATATATATATATATATATATATATATATATATACTATACTATAATTTGTTGTAAGCAGCTGTGTGAGTCAGGAGACTATGGCTGTCACTTTTGTTGTTGTCAGGCAGGATACTGATGCTGTCACTTTAAGAGTTGTTGTCAGGCAGGATACTGATGCTGTCACTTTAAGAGTTGTTGTCGGGCAGGAGACTGGTGCTGTCACTTTGAGATTGGTGCTATTTGTTCTACATAAGGAGACTATGGCTGTCACTTTATATATATCGCCATGTCACATCTCGCGGAACGAAGTTTGACAAGCGCCACTTGTTCGCCCGAAAGTCAACTGTGATTAGTGGGTCAAAGTCATAGTCATTACAGCATGGCAAAAAATCCGATAACGCCCTTGAAGAGGTGCTAGGAGTCGGAGCTATTCTCCACATCGCCAGCACATGAGCGGAGGTATCCAAAGCCAGAGTGTGGATAATATATTACATTCAAGCCGAGGTCAAGGTGTAGAATACCAGCCGACTAATTCCGCGGCCAGGTCCCGTCATTTCATACTGGACCAAGTCTTACTATTTGCTGATCGTCCACAGCAAGTCGACGAAGTTGATGTGTTCTCTTTTGAGATAGTCGTGAATCGGTGGTTGGGCGGGATGCGGGACTACCTTTATGCTTTCCTCCTAACACCCTAGCTACCGCTCTACATGACAGCCCCACTCTATACCCGCGCGGCGTTTTCTGATCCGCCCATCTCCCCGATCCGCCACGACGCTTGTGTCCCTGTATCGATTTGATACCTCGAGGTGTATGTTAGCTCTGCGAACCCTCTGTTCATTCTGACTCTGCAAAATCTACCACCCCGCCTCCACTGAGCAACCTGGACACTTCGATTTTTTCCCCGCTCGCAGCCACCATTTTCCCCTGCATAAGCAGTGGCCATTTTAAGCCTGTTCCCTTTAACACGCGCTAGATCAGGCTGGTTAAACTCGACACCGGAAGAGCATCTTCTTTAACAACCATATACAGATTTAGATTGCTAATAACTGGTTGTGTTTTGTGTGTCGCAGCGAGTGGATTTCGCGGTGGATTAAACCAGGATTCCCGAGTCTACAAGAGACGGTCCCTGGTGCTGTTATGCTGTTATATAGGCCGTCGTGTGGAGGCTGGTTTGCCATGTAAACACTGCCTTCTGTGTACGAAAGAGCGGCCTGTGTCAGATCGTTTATTTATCCGCTAATATTAATCTAACGCATTAGGGCATAACCCGGACTCTTTTGTCAGGGACCTATGCTGAATATCTAGCTATTTCTGCCTCTGACACTCACTGAACAGCGGACACCAACAGCGCCAAAAGAGAATTCCTAAAAGACGCACCATCATCTATCAACAAGCCCTTCGCATCACCAACAGAAAGTTGCCTGGATAAATAACCTCTACTCCAAAGCTAGAGTGCATTCCATTGGAGTAAGCAGATTCGTGTGGCCATTGTAAGTTAGGCGCGGGAATTACGCCAGCTCGGTTTGCTTCACATCGCGTTTATCAGTGGAAGGTGTATATGACTGATTCCACCACCAACCCGAGCTCCATCACGACACCAGCATGAACGCCTGCAGCATGCATTTTGTTTGATCAGCGACACCGGATTATATTCTGTCGAGAGCCCGTCCTACTTGCATCTGACTTTGCTGTGTAAACAGTAAAGCGTGGCCTTGATTTGGGAATATCCAGAACCCTCATCGAAATTATGGCGGAGATTGGCGGACAGAACGTTAACGTAAATGGTAAGCTTTTCTAAATCTTTTATTTAATTATCTATTTCATGGCTAACTTTTTGTATTCACACCGTCGTGTTATTGCTATGATAACTTGGTCGTGTTATTGATATGATCATGTGGTCGTGTTATTCCTATGATCACGTGGTAGTGGTGTTGATATGATCACGTGGTCGTGTTATTGATATCACTTGGTCGTGTTATTGATATGATCACGTGGTCGTGTTATTGATATTATCACTTGGTCGTGTTATTTATATGATCACGTGGTGCTGGTGTTGATATGATCACGTGGTCGTGTTATTGATATTATCACTTGGTCGTGTTATTGATATGATCACGTGGTCGTGTTATTGATATGATCACGTGATGGTGGTGTTGATATGATCACGTGGTCGTGTTATTGATATTATCACCTGGTATTGTTGTTGACATGATCACGTGGTCATTCTACACATTAACACGTTGAAAAATTCTTATTTAATTCCTTTGTCAGGAACCAATGTTTAGAGCGGGGTGACTTGAAGAATAAGAACTGCGATATGGCCTTCTCATTTCCTCTATTGTCCACCATTATGTACCCCATTTACGGAGCACGTGTCCCTCAATCACGTCCTATCACCCACGTATCCAGCCCCCCCCCCCCCCCCCCCCTATAGACTGTATTACCCCTAGGCCCCGGTCTGTAATCCTGATCCTCTACCTCGTCATCCATTTTGTTCCTTGCCTTACTCTCTTCCTATATCCTCCCCTTCTCCTATCCTTCCAATCCTGCACCCCCTTCCCTTTCTACATCTGTCTCTCCCAATCGCTTCCCATCTCTGCCTCTCCGCTATCCGTTATACCCACTTCCCTTCTCGTTTCGAACACTATTCAATCCTGTACCCCACTCCACCCCTCATATTTCTATCATTCTCCACACCTCCATACCTTGTTATATCTGTCCCTCTCCCATCCTGTATCCCTCCTTACCTTACTATATCTGTCCCTCTCCCATCCTGTAGCCCTCCTTACTTTACTATATATGTCCCTCTCCCATCCTGTATCCCTCCTTACCTTACTATATCTGTCTCTCCCATCCTGTATCCCTCCTTACCTTACTATATCTGTCTCTCTCCCATCCTGTATCCCTCCTTACCTTACTATATCTGTCCCTCTCTCTCTCCCATCCTGTATCCCTCCTTACCTTACTATATCTGTCCCTCTCCCAATCTGTCCTTACCTTACCCTCCTTACTACTAATCTGTCCCTCTCCCATCCTCTCCCCTTACCTATATTACTTACTATATCTGTCTCTCTCTTACCTTACTATACCTTACTATATTGTCCCTCTCCCATCCTGTATCCCTCCTTACCTTACTATATCTGTCTCTCTCCCATCCTGTATCCCTCCTTACCTCTCTATATATATCTGTCTCTCTCCCTCTCCTGTGTATCCCTCCTTACCTTACTATATCTGTCTCCCTATCTCCCCCATCCTGATCTCTCCCATCCTTATCCCTCCTTACTTACATATCTGTCCCTCCCTCCTGTATCCCTCCTACCTTACCCATCCTGATTCTCTCCTTACCTTACTAAATCTGTCCCTCTCCCATCCTGTATCTCTCCTTATCTTACTATATCTGTCTCTCTCCCATCCTGTATCCCTCCTTACCTTACCATATCTGTCCCTCTCCCATCCTGTATCTCCCTTTACCTTACTATATCTGTCTCTCTCCCATCCTGATTCTCTCCTTACCTTACTAAATCTGTCCCTCTCCCATCCTGTATCTCTCCTTACCTTACTATATCTGTCTCTTTCCCATCCTGTATCCCTATTTAACATGCTATATCTGTCTCTCTCCAATCCTTAACTTATTTTCCTCTGTCCAATTCCAACATAGATCAGCGACTTTCGTTCATAATGTTAGTTTTCCGAGCAACAATGCTGTAGTAGTTGTCACAACAATGTCATAGATCCAAGTCAATTGTATTCCAAGTGTCAAGTCCCGAGCGCTCGTGTAAGGCATATGACAACGTTAATACAGTCATAAAAAAGGTCATAATGGACTCACATGATCATGGGACCATCAACAGTAGCACCCCAAAGTATGCCTTCCACTTCGCATCCCCACCACACACGAGCCCGCAGTCGATGGGTTGACCTATTTATTGATCCAAAGCTCGTGCGTATTCCGTGTGTACGCCAGTTACTCTGTTATTGTTAACCGATAACAATTAGGACGTTTAATTATAGGATATAAATGCAGCTGGGTGTGAGGCGGGGTTATTCGTAGATAAAGCGGCAAGAATTCTCTGACGTTATAGAGGGAATGATTTTTGAAATAATCGGGGCTCTCGAAAATCGAGTAGTGACTTTCGAGCGCCAATGTTTGCCCTACTTAAATGTGTGCGCTTGGCAAATAAGAAGTGGGATATTATTAGCAGGGATTAGGGATCTCATCCCGGTGATGAGGCGCAAGCGATTAAGGCCGATAATTGCGTGTGCCAGCTGGACGTACACCTCACTGTGAGCGAGTATTCTGGTCTATTGTATATGTTTTGAAGTATGCACCTTGCTTGTTCTATATATAGGTGACACGTCGTGCGTTCCTCTGGCATTATTGTGCTGGATGGTTCCGCTCAGCTGGGTAATAACACCCCCATCGAGATGGTTCCGCTCAGCTGGGTAACACACACACACACACCCCCATCGATTCAAACACATACACACTCGAACGATTCTACCCATATATTTCAACTGTACCTGTACCTGTGTGTGTATGTGTGTACAACTGTACCACACACACACACACACACACACACACACACACACACACACACACACACACACACACACACACACACACACACACACACACACACACACACACACACACACACATCGGCCATTCAACTCAATGACACACACACACACTAAGACAGTATTCCAGGTCATTCCACTCAATTACGTGCTATTGCATCGGCATTTACCGGTTAAGTTCGCCATTAGCGAGTAACGAGGTTTGACGCTGTCTGCCCTTCATTATTCCCTGCCATTGTCGTCCTTCTAGCACCCACAGAGCACCCACAAGTGCACATACATGACAAGAAACAGGGCGATATCCCTCTCGATGAAGGAGTTTTTATGTCTCCACCACCCTCTACAAACGCGAATAACCCCCTCCTCAATGGAAATGACCTTCTTCAGTTCAGTTCGGAAGGTCACAATCATGATGGCATGAATAGTGTGACCTCTGACCTTGGGGATTCAAGGAGCGACTTTGACCCTATGGTTTCGGCTGTGTCCTCTCCTCCGAGTGAATCAGGTCCATTATCGTCCATGTCCGACCATAATGCAGCCATTCTGATCGACCTTGAAGCTCACCCATCAACTCAAGAACCAACAGCATATTCAGGTCAGAACATGGATATGTTTGACCCTATAACAGCAGCCAACCCACAAGGAGTCAACGCCTCCTACAGTAAAACTACGACAGGCGTGACTGATGGGGAAATGCTGCAGGGCATCGATGTATTTGGCGCGCCACCCCCGCCAACCGAGAAGAGTCCGACCGATTTGCTTTGGCGAGCATTATTCCAGTACACGAAACGAAAGAAATCACCCAAAACGTCGAAACTACAAAGATAGAAACTGGTCCAGAATTCAAAGGCACAGACTCGGACCAGCAGCTTCACCCTTGTCAAACCGGTGAATCTGATATTACCACAGAAAAGATCACTAAGACAACAGTAGTTACTACGACAACGGGTGATGGCGTTGAGGTGACCAAGGAAACTACCAAAACAACTCGGGTGCAAAAGGCTGCCTCGCTTGACACAACTCAGCCAGCTACATCGTCTCCTAAAAGACTTCATTCCTCGCCAAAAGGCGTTTCCTCCCCTAGAAGAGTTGTCAGAGCCGAAGAGAAAAAATCCACCAAAGTGGATGTCCGGCCTAAGATAGGACCCGCGATGTCTCCCAGAGCCGTAGCTTCACCGCGACGCGCCAAACCAGCGTCTGCAAAAACAGACGGCACTGCAACGAGCGCCACCACGCGACCGAAAGCAACGTCTTCCCCCAGAGCGCCGTCCACCCCAGTGCGCCAACCAAAAGGTGAACTGCCTTCATATGAGACGTTATGATGCACCCAAATATGTTTTCCTTGTTTCCATTTATTTGTCTGGTTTGGTGGCGTTTGTCTCTCTTTATTTGCGGTTTGGTAGTATTTTTTTCATGTTTTATGGTACACTAGCTCAATGCATGTGGTTCGGTTTTATTCGACGCATAGCTATTGACGACAGCATGTTTGTTGCCTCTTTCGATTTCACCTACCTATCTTTTTATTGAACAAGAACAACTTTCTAATAAGGTACATGTATCGTGTTTTATTTAAAATGTTTCTGTTCGATTGTAATTAACATTGCATGTGGTGATGGGAGATTGCATGTACTTGGTGTCAGCATTTTTTTTGCTATAAGAAGTGTATTTCGTAATTAACTCTGTGCATGATTTTTAAATAATTGAATTCCAATGTCATCTTTTTTCTTTAACATACTTGGTATGATTGGTTTAGTATCAATGTTTATTGATGTTATTGATAAGATAATTCAATCAATCTATTACGAAAATCAAATCAGGTTATAGCAATTTTTTCGCGGATAACTTGCTGTTCACATATCTTACACTTCATTTGACATTTTTTTATCAGGGACACAAGAAAGGAAAACTGATAAGCCGGTAAGTCGATATTTTTTCCTTCGTTCAATAAAGCTACTTGCATGATATCTTAATTTCATTGACTGACCTCCTTATACCAAGTGTCATCATTTGGCCATGAAAAGACGAAGAATGTTTGAGTCAGTTATCAAGTGCATGGATTCTACATTCTGGATTTTTTTAATGTATTTTCTACAAATCACGCCTGATTATCACACCTCTACACTTTGATGCTAGGGACCGCATGTTAACGGGCGATTCTACCCTAGTATAATTTCCAAAGTGAGTTTTGCACATATGTTTATAGTAGTTGATCACAACAAGTATCGATCTTATTGGGTTTCGTTCTAAAAACCCTAGTTAGTTCTGGCTAAATTGTCCAATTTTATACTCTCTTATGGGTCATCTTGGCTACCGTCACATTTATTTCTCTCCTTACTAGCTCTGTAGTTATATTGTTAACCACATTCGGAATCTGCCTTTCTAAACCATTATTATGAGAGGAACAGGCGTCTCGAGGCCACGTTTCTCAAATTAAACTATTTTCTCACATTCCGTCGCCAAATTGACACAGTGGATCAGTGCGCCATCTCGTTCTCTTTTGATTCCCTGCTTCAGATGAGTCCCTGGGGTGCGTTATGATCAATCGATGGGCCGTCGCACCGACTTTGTTCGAAAGTTAAATAGGATCCATTTATATAGGCTCATCAACCGCTCTCATTGACCAATTTATATTATTTGGCTGAAATGGATACCGCTCTAACTAAGTTATTGACCAATCATAGATTAGAGTAGCTTCCTGGTATCGTGAACATTTACCGGAAGTTGCTGCTTCATTATAAGCTCTTCAAACGGAGTTTCTCAGCCAACAAATTCTCCAGCGCATGTTAATTTCAAATCCATGCTAAGTAATAGTCGTGAAATATACAATTTCCCCTTGACAAAGATATCTCATAAAGCTATTTTCAATCAAGTCCAGTTCAGCTAGGGCTACTTCTTTGATAGTGCGTTTTATCATCATAACGCTGGTGTACTTTATCATCATAACGCTATGTAAATTGAGAGATGTATGATAATGTTGATCTGAATAGTCACCATCACGCATGCGTCATTAGCGGCGGATATTATTCATAAAGTTAAGCCAACGATATATAAGTACGCATCGAGACCTTTTTAGATTTCTCATAACTTTGGGTTTGTTATGCTCTAGTGGTGTACATCTCTCAATAAGTCGTTCAACTCAGCACTAACCTTACATCTCTCCATAAATCTCAATCCTCTCTTTTAACGCTTTAATTCTCTCTCTCTACACCCTAAAACCACTAATTATCGCTCTCAATCTCACTCTCTCTCTCACACACACACGCCATCTCACTTTGCCCCTCTCTCTCTCCTGCTCTTCTCGCTACTTTTTTTAACAATCTGCCTCTGTCATGATACACATTCGTGTTATTTCAGAAAAAAACAGTGTACCAATCCGACACAGCTACATAACTCTCACTGACTCTACCAACTCGACATATCACCAATCCATCGTCATGTATCCCATGACCTTAGCTTGCATACTTCTCATAATGAGATGAATTACTGTTTACTCATCCAACATAACAATTGTGATATGGCATTACTCCCACGACAGAGCGCGTCAAAATACTTATGTCACGTGACACCACCCTCCGTGTATGATGAGAAATAAAAACACAGTGCACGCAATATTGGCTTCGAGATCCGAGTAATGGCAAAGAGTAACGTCCAATTAGCGACCATCACCAACTCTAAGACCTTCATAATGGACGATCAAGCTAAGATCAGACGAGACACATTATGTGAGCTATTTATAAACCTCGCCGAATCTCTTAATTAAAACTACGAGATTTGAGAGTCCTTGCTAATGTCATTACATTTGCATTTCATTATAAAACCAAGCCAGTTATTGGCAATAACTGCATGGTCCGAAGCGCACCTGCCCCTGCCAGACCCACATGGGCCCTCTTGTCGCGTAATGACGATTGAATACTGGTTAGGGTATAATCTCATCAGCTGTAGGCATCACGTTCAATAACGCACAGAGGTGTGAGTTGGAACGCAACCGGGTCAGAATACAACATGCTACCTAATAACTAGGGTTGCCTAAAATAATCACCACTTACTGTTCAATTGAATAACATACAGTTAAACGACACTGATTTGCACACCATCCCTTCCCCGCCCCCACCCGCCCCTTATAATGGAGATAATCTGCAATTAGAAATCGGTATCCATATTCACCATCGCGGCTTAAACACTGCAGCGAGAATGTGACGCAGACGGAGGACATTGCATGATATGACCACCAATCCGGTCATTGTGTGGTCATTGTATCATGTCAAGGCCGCTCACAGCGTCGATAATGATGCAGCGCAGAGCTGCTCAAAGTGAACCTGGGCCATCTAGCGTGTCCATAGTGACCGTTGCCATGGCAATAAGCGATTGTCGGGCGTGTGGATACATCGTGAAGGGTGTAATATGAATGTTTCAATGAATGATGGTGTCATGGTGGTGTCATGATGGTGTCATGACGGTGTAATGATGGTGTCGTGATGGTGTCATGACGGGGTAATGATGGTGTCATAGATATACAACTCATGCATTCCATAATACGTTCATGAACACACACATACACACACACACAATACACACACAATAAACTCAATACACAAAATACAAAAATAGACACATTGCATGGCCCTTGGGAATCACGAACATCGATTGTAAGCAGACTCATCAACTTATCCACCGAAAACATAGTAACGCATGTTGACCTCCTTATAAAGATACATCTGCAGTGCGCCCCCATCGTCACCAGATGCCTTCCCGTCTCGGCCTGCTGCTCACTGGTCGATACTGATGGCAGCCTTGGGATATAGATGGTCAATAAAAAGGATATTTATCGGGAAATCAATGCGAGGTTTTTGTTTATTTAATTGACTTAGACAAGGCAACGCGGTCGTCGGTTCAAGGCTTGCACATGTTACCTTTGTCATTCGTGAACGGTTCAATCAACACTTGACTGATCTGACCGGATTAGGCAGCGCGACCTCGTCCGCTTTTAGGGACGTAATCATGATATGATGAAAGAGGAACATGACCAGACTCTGAACGTGTCGAGCGCGATTCCTTGCTGTTGGAGGAGACTACTTTGCGTCGTGACCGAATAAGGGCCGACTTATGTACGGGAATTTTTTACAGTAAATTAGAGCCCCAGTGCCAAGACACCTGGATGACTGGCAACCGCTAATCACCACACCTGCCTTCCGCTGATTTCAGGAGTGCAAGTGTTTTCCCTGATTTATCACATACGATACCACTAGCCACTAGTGCTCGAGTCTTCCAAGTGCCTCGCGGGGACTATAAGTCAAGTGATCGCTAAATAGGTAGCGGAAAGCTAGGCTGCCCTGCCGCTGTCGCGTGTAGACATTGTTACGTAGTCGTTGATTCAGATTAGGAGATCGTTACGGTATTCGCCTAAACGAATTAGCCTTAGAGAACAAAGGATCAAATCTCCCTCAAGTAATCAAAACACAGGTGGAAAATCAACAATTTAGTGGCGTGCGAATTCGGGATATACAATTTATCAAATCTCATAGCTCATTCTCTTGGGATTGTGGAGCTGAAGATATAATTCCCCAATGGTAAGCACATTCTTCATTTGATAAACATTTCTGTGAAGATGGTTGCGTCTTTAGTGTAGGCACACGTTCATACTTTGCGTGTAATATAGACCTTGGTCTAGATGGAAGAATGTTCTTTCATCTCCAATCACTGGTTATCTGTGACTTAACGAGATGTTCAACACAGGGCAGGAGCACGGTATGAAGTATAGAGGAATGTCCGATGGCCCACACCTGTGTTAGAGTTAAGTAATCAGGCGTGTGAATGCATGGACACGCGACAGTTAGACTATGTCAGTGTCAGGTAGATTACGCCAGCGTAAAATAGATTACATCAGCGTCAGGTAGATGACGTCAGCGTCAGGTAGATAACACCAGCGTCAGGTATATTATGCCAGCGCCAGGTAGATTAAACAAGCGTCGGGTAGATTACACCAGCGTCAGGTAGAATACACTAACGTCAGGTAGATTACACCAGCCTCTGGTAGATTAAACCGGCGTCAGGTAGATTACGCCAGAATCAGATACATTAAACCGGTATGTTGATTACATCAGCGTTAGGTAGATAACACCAGTATCATGATGATTACATCAGCGTCAGGTAGATAACATCAATGTCAGGTAGACTACATCAGTGGCAGGTCCAGTGTCTGGTAGATTGCATCCGTATCAGGTGAATCACACTAGGCGTCTGTTGAATATACCAGTAGAAATAGGGGTGTGGTGGGGGGGTGTTGTGAATACACATGTGTAGGTTCAATATGCTGGTGCCAGTTTGAAAACATTGGGATCCTTTTGAATAAGCAGAATGAATAAGCAGAGGTTGGGTTGAATACACCAGTGTTCGCTTGAAGCCGTGAGTGTCAGTTTGAACATTCATTGAACAAATTTGCATGGACTCTCTGATGGTGTTTTAATTGTTTTACTGAGGTAGCTAGATAACTCCAGGTACTAGGTACCTGTACAAGGAGATATCAATTACCCACTTGACATGTTCATAACGATACGGTATGAAATAAGATGGGTTTTATTCTGTGGCGTGTCACAGATGCAGCTTAGGCGTTAATGTCACTTGTTCATAGATAATGGCTTGGGGTATAGGGAGAGGGTTGACGATTAAAGCGCCTACCCCCCCCCCCCCCCCTACACACACTCACACACACACACACACACACACACACACACACACACACACACACACACACACACACACACACACACACACACACACACACACACACACACACACACACACACACACACACACACACACTCACACTCACACACTTCCTACCTCACAAACTCACCTCCGTGTTAGGCTTACCGTGCGTGATATACGGTTACGTCTACCCTGAAGCTACCCATGGAATTATAACGTAGATAACGCGCAATTAGCATTAGCAGCTGCAAGTTTTCATCCATTCGACATCCAATCCATTATCTCCCGGTAGGTCAAGTGCGCGTGGATTAAGCTGCACCGACATTATGGGTGCACTTATGGGTGCACTCAAAGTTCCCATTTACGTTATTAAGCCTGTGTGGACGCCGCTGAAAATCTGGTCATTTTCTTCCAATTTGCTGACCATATTCAAATATTATCATTCAGTCTTTCTTAGAATAGGACGACAAAGACTTGTGTTTGGTGGTAAGCTGGTGACAATATTGACTTTGACTACCGTCGATTGGACCAACTCAACGCCTATAAAAGCGACACCGATGCAAACCATTACAAATACGGCAAACATGGTGTCCGCGTCATTGAAGCAACATTAATGAGTTTTAATATAAAACTGGCTATATCGGAAATCGGTGTTGACCTAGTGGGAGATGGGCGTCCGAATGGTCAATATTTAACCTATAGGTGGCGCCACTTTAACAACTCTATGACCGCTTCTGTGGTTGACGTCGTATGAGATGTCATCTCTTCCATGGTCGCAGGGTTTTACGATGGAGTGATTTGAATGTGAAGATGACAAATACAACTACCTTGAAATTACCTGATCGGATATTGCTTTGATAAGCTGATAAATGTGAAATATCTTAGTATTCATCCGATGGGGATCCAACCACTGGCGCTAACTTAACTAACACTGAGATTCAGTCAACTAACAACCACAGGCGCTAACTTAACTAACACTGAGATTCAGTCAACTAACAACCACTGGCGCTAACTTAACTAACACTGAGATTCAGTCAACTAACAACCACTGGCGCTAACTTAACTAACACTGAGATTCAGTCAACTAACAACCACTGGCGCTAACTTAACTAACACTGAGATTCAGTCAACTAACAACCACTGGCGCTAACTTATCTAACACTGATATTCAGTCAACTAACATCCACTGGCGCTAACTTATCTAACACTGATATTCAGTCAACTAACAACCACTGGCGCTAACTTAACTAACATTGAGATTCAGTCAACTAACAACCACTGGCGCTAACTTAACTAACACTGAGATTCAGTCAACTAAAACCACAGGCGCTAACTTAACTAACACTGAGATTCAGTCAACTAACAACCACTGGCGCTAACTTAACTAACACTAAGATTCAGTCAACTAACAACCACTGGCGCTAACTTAACTAACACTGAGATTCAGTCAACTAACAACCACTGGCGCTAACTTAACTAACACTGAGATTCAGTCAACTAACAACCACAGGCGCTAACTTAACTAACACTGAGATTCAGTCAACTAACAACCACTGGCGCTAACTTAACTAACACTGAGATTCAGTCAACTAACAACCACTGGGATTTGGTTAACTTACAACCTTTGAAATTATTTTAACTTCCGCAAACACAACTCAACTGGGATGTTCAGAACTTTTCAATAGAGGGCGGGCCGGTCGCCGTTAACCAGGCCAGTTATGATGGGTCAAAGATAACATCATTATCGAGTTTTAGTCTGTGTATCCATTACTACATTCCACAAAATGGGACCAAATAGAACACAAACGTAACTTCCGACAACAACAATGGTGACGGCCGATGTCAGGATCTATTTTCAGAGATCGCTGCGACTGAAAGTCTGTGAACTTTAAACTGTTGATATCCAAGGTGAGGTTGCCATGCAGCTTGCTAGGCAACCTCGTTCCCGATATGGGGCTGGAACCCCTCTTTAACGTACTCCCGAACCCTATTCATTTGCGGTTGTATTGGTTATGCATGTTGTTGTCAGCGTCACCCAGCGGATATAAACATGTTTGTGTTTAACCTGATCATCCGGGGTTCATTGGAGAAATCACTTCTTATCTACAAGGACTTCTCGTCTTGTTCTTTTTATGTCTCGAAACTCGATCGCCGGGTCGCAACCCCGTGTCGTATTGTACAATCCGTCTTGATATGGCAGTTCTATCTCCGTTAATCGAGGGGTCATACATATACACGCGTGCAGAAAGAGAGGGAGAGAGAAAGAGAGAGAGAGAGTGAAAAACTGTGTGTGCATGCGTGTGTGTGTGCCGATGGAAGTGCTAAGTGACGGTATTATACTATCACCTCTCCTCACGGTATGACCCCCTCCTTTACACCACGCCACCCCCACCCCCGCCACATCCAACTCCAAGGTGAAATTTACAAAGACTTCGTTACCTTTACATTTCTTTCCGATGGGGTTTGCTTTGTATTTGTATTGCTTGGCAAATGATCGGGTAACTTTGAAACCCATTATTTCTTTGTTTAATTCTTACTTATGGTAATTATTCGCGAAATTCTCATGAATATCCATAATTTGTCAGTAATCAGTGTTCTGTACCTAACAATTCTCCAGGAATCTTATTTTCTTATCTGCTGATATGACTGTCCTGTAGAGTTCCAGTTCCAAACCCAAGCCGTCGGCCAGCAACCCGTCCCGGTCCAGGGCGGCCGCCTCGCCACAATGTGAGTTGACATCTTGTGCAACATTTGCTCCCAGTTATTACTGAGTTTCGTACATCAACTTCGTGGGGTAATGAAAATAAAAAAATTGTCGGTTACCCCATCGAAAACCGAATAAATTATCCATCCATCTGAATGATTTATTTGAACGTTGTTTTTATAGCACAGACAATGTACTGCTACGTTATATGCAATTCAGGTCGATTTATATAGTTTGCATTTCGGGTATTTTACAATTATTTATTAACATATTTCACATATAGTATGTGAATGCTGCATAGTCATGCAAACTTCTTAAAATGCAACAAAGAATGAATGCGTGGTAATTTAAGCGATGTGGTCACGAACAAATGTTGTGTGGAAAGTAACGCTATGACATGTACACGTTATGATAAATCTAGTCTTTTTCAGCCGGGAACTCGACGCCGGGTACTCCGGGATCCACAAAGAAAACCCCGACTTCGACCAGCAAAACGGCCGCTTCTAAGATCGGCTCCCTTGACAACGCCAAGCATACCCCTAGCGGGGGAAATGTTAGTAATTTACCCATCGCTAAACTTTAAAATAGACATATAATGTTGGAGAGAATTATGTAACTCGCAGGAAGGTGTGTAGCCACAACACCGTAGCTGGTCCCGTTGAGGCGTGCTGGTTCCTGGGTGGTTCGATGGTAACAAGCCTGGGGAGAGCCATCCACCACATTCGCCAAAGCGATAACATGCCTTATAAAATTGCTCCTTATTTGATAGAATTTCAATCGGAAGGTCGTGAGTTCGAGTAAATCATGGGGTGATAACGTTAATCACAATGCTCCTTCATTGCCACACGATATGATAAATCCTACTGAATGACGTCATATCATGGTCGATCTAAAGCTAAATATCATTTTAATGGTCACCCGTGTGCATGTCTATTTCACTCGTTAAGGCGTTTTGAAAATGTTTCCTTTTCACTTTTTTACAGGTGCAGATCAAAGACCAGAAGCTTAGTCTGGGCCACGTATCTAGCAAATGTGGATCTCTGGAAAACGCCAAGCACACACCGAGAGGTGGTGAGAAAAAGGTGATGAGTCTAAATCATAACTCCCCGACTCCCACGCCTGTCCCGCTCAACTCCCCGACTCCCACGCCTGTCCCGCTCAAGGTGATGAGTCTAAAGCATAACTCCCCGACTCCCACGTCTGTCCCGCTCAAGGTGATGAGTCTAAAGCATAACTCCCCGACTCCCACGTCTGTCCCGCTCAAGGTGATGAGTCTAAAGCATAACTCCCCGACTCCCACGCCTGTCCCGCTCAACTCCCCGACTCCCACGCCTGTCCCGCTCAAGGTGATGAGTCTAAAGCATAAACTCCCCGACTCCCCGCTGTCCCGCTCGACTCCCACGGTGTCCCGCTAAAAGGTGATGAGTCTAAATAACTCCCCGACTCCCACGTCTGTCCCGCTCAAGGTGATGAGTCTAAAGCATAACTCCCCGACTCCCACGCCTGTCCCGCTCAACTCCCCGACTCCCACGCCTGTCCCGCTCAAGGTGATGAGTCTAAAGCATAACTCCCCGACTCCCACGCCTGTCCCGCTCAACTCCCCGACTCCCACGCCTGTCCCGCTCAAGGTGATGAGTCTAAAGCATAACTCCCCGACTCCCACGTCTGTCCCGCTCAAGGTGATGTGTCTCAAAGCATAACTCCCCGCATAACTCCCACTCCCACGCTGTCCCGCTCAACTCCCCGACTCCCACGCCTGTCCCGCTCAAGGTGATGAGTCTAAAGCATAACTCCCCGACTCCCACGCCTGTCCCACTCAACTCCCCGACTCCCACGCCTGTCCCGCTCAAGGTGATGAGTCTAAAGCATAACTCCCGACTCCCACGTCTGTCCCGCTCAACTCATAACTCCCCGACTCCCACGCCTGTCCCGCTCAAGGTGATGAGTCTAAAGCATAACTCCCCGACTCCCACGCCTGTCCCGCTCAACTCCCCGACTCCCACGCCTGTCCCGCTCAAGGTGATGAGTCTAAAGCATAACTCCCCGACTCCCACGCCTGTCCCGCTCTCAAGCATAACTCCCGACTCCCACGTCTGTCCCGCTCAAGGTGATGAGTCTAAAGCATAACTCCCCGACTCCCACGCCTGTCCCGCTCAAGGTGATGAGTCTAAAGCATAACTCCCCGACTCCCACGCCTGTCCCGCTCAAGGTGATGAGTCTAAAGCATAACTCCCCGACTCCCACGTCTGTCCCGCTCAAGGTGATGAGTCTAAAGCATAACTCCCCGACTCCCACGCCTGTCCCGCTCAAGGTGATGAGTCTAAAGCATAACTCCCGACTCCCACGCCTGTCCCGCTCAAGGTGATGAGTCTAAAGCATAACTCCCCGACTCCCACATCTGTCCCGCTCAAGGTGATGAGTCTAAAGCATAACTCCCCGACTCCCACGTCTGTCCCGCTCAAGGTGATGAGTCTAAAGCATAACTCCCCGACTCCCACGCCTGTCCCGCTCACGGATAATAATAATCAATATCTTCTTTGTTCAGATAAAATCAGTTTTTTTCCCACAGAATGTTAGTTTGAGCTGAGAACAACACAGAGTCACTATGTTGTTTTGCCTCTCCATAGAGCTACTTCTCAACCTCTCCATAGTGCTACTACTTAACCTTTACATAGTGCTACTACTCAACCTCTCCATAGTACTACTTCTCAACCTCTCCATAGTGCTACTACTTAACCTTTACATAGTTCTACTTCTCAACCTCTCCATAGTTCTACTACTCAACCTCTCCATAGTGCTACTTCTCAATCTCTCTATAGTGCTACTTCTCAACCTCTCCATGTAGCTACTTCTCAACCTCTCCATAGTGCTACTACTCAACCTCTCCATAGTTCTACTACTCAACCTCTCCATAGAGCTACTACTTAACCTTCCATAGTTGCTACTACTCAAACCTCTCCATCTACTACTCTCCATAGTACTACTACTCAAACTCTCCATAGTGCTACTACTCAACCTCTCCATAGTGCTACTACTTAATTTCTCCATAGTGCTACTACTCAAGCTCTCCACAGTGCTACTACTCAAGCTCTCCATAGTTCACTACTCAACCTCCCCGTAGTGCTACTACACAACCTCCCCATAGTGCTACTACTTAACCTCTTTATAGTGCTACTACTCAACCTCTCCATAGTGCTACTACTCAACCTCTCCATAGTGCTACTACTCAACCTCTCCATAGTTCTACTACTCAACCTCTCCATAGAGCTACTACTCAACCTCTCCATAGTGCTACTACTCAACCTCTCCATAGTGCTACTACTCAACCTCTCCATAGTGCTACTACTCAACCTCTCCATAGTTCTACTACTCAACCTCTCCATAGTGCTACTACTACTCTATAACTACTCTCCATAGTGCTCTACTACTCACTACTCAACCTCTCCATAGAGCTACTACTCAACCTCTCTATAGTGCTACTACTCAACCTCTCCATAGTTCTACTACTCAACCTCTCCATAGTTCTACTACTCAACCTCTCCATAGTTCTACTACTCAACCTCTCCATAGTTCTACTACTCAACCTCTCCATAGTGCTACTACTCAACCTCTCTATAGAGCTACTACTCAACCCTCTCATATAGTCTACTACTCAACCTCTCCATAGTTCTACTACTCAACCTCTCCATAGAGCTACTACTCAACCTCTCCATAGTTCTACTACTCAACCTCTCCATAGTTCTACTACTCAACCTCTCCATAGAGCTACTACTCAACCTCTCCATAGTGCTACTACTCAACCTCTCCATAGTTCTACTACTCAACCTCTCCATAGTTCTACTACTCAACCTCTCTATAGAGCTACTACTCAACCTCTCCATAGTTCTACTACTCAACCTCTCCATAGTTCTACTACTCAACCTCTCCATAGAGCTACTACTCAACCTCTCATAGTTGCTACTACTCAACCTCTCCATAGTGCTACTACTCAACCTCTCCATAGTGCTACTACTCAACCTCTCCATAGTTCTACTACTCAACCTCTCCATAGAGCTACTACTCAACCTCTCCATAGAGCTACTACTCAACCTCTCCATAGAGCTACTACTCAACCTCCCCATAGTGCTACTACTCAACCTCCCCATAGTGCTACTACTTAACCTCTCTACTACTCATACCTCTCTATAGTGCTACTACTCATCCTCACCATAGTTCTACTATTCAACCTCTCCATAGTGCTACTACTCAACCTCTCCCATAGTGCTACTACTCAACCTCACCCATAGTGCTACTAATTAACCTCTCCATAGTGCTACTATTCAACCTCTCCATAGTTCTACTCAACCTCTCCATAGTGCTACTACTCAACCTCTCCATAGTTCTACTACTCAACCTCAATAGCGCTACTCAACCTCCCCATAGTGCTACTACTTAACCTCTCCATAGTTCTACTACTCAACCTCTCCATAGTTCTACTATTCAACCTCTCCATAGTTCTACTACTCAACCTCCCCATAGTGCTACTACTCAACCTCCCCATAGTGCTACTACTTAACCTCCCCATAGTGCTACTACTCAACCTCTCCATAGTTTTACTACTCAACCTCTCCATAGTGCTACTACTTAACCTCTCCATAGTGCTACTACTCAACCTCTCCATAGTTCTACTCAACCTCTCCCTGCTAACCTCTCCATAGTTCTACTATTCAACCTCTCCCTATAGTGCTACTACTCAACCTCCCCATAGTGCTACTACTTAACCTCTCTATACTACTCAACCTACTACTCAACTAAACCTCCTATAGTGCTACTACTCAACCTCTCATAGTGCTACTACTCAACCTCTCCATAGTGCTACTACTCAACCTCTCCATAGTGCTACTACTCAACCTCTCCATAGTGCTACTACTCAACCTCTCCATAGTGCTACTACTCAACCTCTCCATAGTGCTACTACTCAACCTCCCAATAGCGCTACTACTCAACCTCCCCATAGTGCTACTACTTAACCTCTCTATAGTTCTACTACTCATCCTCACCATAGTTCTACTATTCAACCTCTCCATAGTGCTACTACTCAACCTCCCCATAGTGCTACTACTCAACCTCTCTATAGTTTTACTACTCAACCTCTCCATAGTGCTACTACTCAACCTCCCAATACCTCTACTACTCAACCTCCCCATAGTGCTACTACTTAACCTCTCTATAGTTCTACTACTCATCCTCACCATAGTTCCATATTCAACCTCTCCTACTACTCAACCTCTCCATAGTTCTACTACTCAACCTCTCTATAGAGCTACTACTTAACCTCTCTATAGTGCTACTACTCATCCTCACCATAGTTCTACTATTCAACCTCTCCATTGTTCTACTACTCAACCTCTCCATAGTGCTACTTCTCAACCTCTCTATAGTGCTACTATTCAACCTCTCCATAGTTCTACTACTCAACCTCCCCATAGTGCTACTACTCAACCTCCCCATAGTGCTACTACTTAACCTCTCTATAGTTTTACTACTTAACCTCTCCATAGTTCTACTACTCAACCTCACCATAGTTCTACTTCTCAACCTCTCTATAATGCTACTACTCGGGCTGTTTCGGCGGAGTGCGTATAATCTAGCCAGGCCAAATCACGTGATTATGCGATAACGTCGTCGGTTTAAAATTTCGATTTCAGATAGAAACGCAAAAATTGGAATGGAAAACCAACTCCAAAATTGGCTCCCTTGACAACGCCAATCACTCGCCAGGTGGCGGAACCAAGAAGGTACACGTGCGCAGCGCTGGACTTTCCTCACTATCTCGCGACATTGTCTGATGCATGCGTTGTATATTACCGGTATGCTTTCCCGGAATATCCTTCCTCCATGGGTGCCAACATTGTTATGTTATGGCAAGAATTCGATTATTTGTTCAACAAAAGGTTGTATTATAAGCTGAGTTGAAATCAACGCGTCCATTTTGTTCACCACATCCCCTCGTGTTAGACAGCAGGTTTTCGGTGTTGACCACCTGTGTTGATTTTGTGTATGCAGATTGAGAGTCGGAAGCTGGAATGGAACGCGCAATCCAAGTGTGGATCGCTCTCCAATGCCACTCACAAGCCGGGGGGAGGAGCCAAAAAGGTGAGTCGTGTCCGCGTCCAATCACCACAATCAACTTCTTCCATCTGCGTGTTAATCCCCAACTTCATTTCATTTCTATTTCATACGGGCTTTAGGCCGGCAGGTGGCGTATTCGAGCTCCGCATTGGTGCCCCATCACCAATAAGAGCCGAGATGTTTAAAGTGACATAAGAGACTATACTTAAACTTACACTTTCTCAAGCAGTAAGGTACCCTTGAGGCTTGCCACTGTCATATTGTCTATATTTCATTATGGCGGACACAAACCATGGCCGGATGCTTGCTGGCATAACGATACGGAGAACATTGCTTTCAATATTATTTCTACAAATTTGATTTTTTTGTCATTGCTGCAGATTGAGAGTAAGAAGTTGGAATGGAATGTGCAGTCGAAATGTGGTTCTCTCAATAATGCTACGCACAAAGCCGGGGGTGGGACGAAAAAGGTGACATGTTATTCTTTCTCTTTTTGCAATTTCCTTTGCATAATCTAGCCGCATGGACTCGCATGATTGTGGTCGATTGAGTCATCGTGTGTTTGAGGAGCGCTACACCACAATGCTTTTAAGCTGATGTTGTCATTTATGATGCTTGGAGCGTCTTTATACTTTATAGAAATGTTTCCGTCAATGACAGTTCCACTGCCTTTAAAGTGTGTCCGTTATAATGCAGGTGTCTATCGGAACAATAGGTCCATTCGGACTGATGTGACTTATCCACGAGGTTAAAGCAAGAGACTTTGTGTGCACAGATCGAGTCGCGGAAGTTAGATTGGAAAGTGGAATCTAGGGTTGGCTCCTTGGACAACGCCACTCATAAAGCGGGCGGCGGGGAGAAAAAGGTACATACAAGCGACTTGTACTGGGTGCTGCGAATGTCAGTTATAATACACGCTTTGTCCGACCAGCTTCCCTTGCTTGTTCCAGAACACGTAGAGTGGATACTTTGCTGAAAGCGCTTGTGGTCCCCATGTAATGTTTTCCACATATTGCCTGTTCGATGCATATTTAAGCATGATGTAGTATTAATCACCTCTATACCACGTTTGGGCAATACAGTACCAATGGCAACACGGACGAACCACAGAGTAGAAGTTTTGAGTGTCGTTGGTCCAGGACCACGAGCCTTGTAGATATGCCACGCTAACCCTCCTGTACATTATTCGGGAATTCCCTTGCTATTGGTCGAATAATATGACAGCGTGTATGGTATGACGTCATGTTCGGACACGTGTTGAGAAGCCGTCATGCACAAACACGTGATTTAACCATGTTCTAACCGGCCATGTGGGTTGTTTTCAGATACCGCCACCTATCAACATGTGTATGTAAATACAAACCTACAATATATTTGTTGCATCGCGCATAATGTGTGCAGATAGAAACGAAGAAGTTAGATTTTAAGGAGAAAGCCCAGTCCAAATGCGGGTCCCTGGAGAACGCATCGCACAGACCGGGAGGTGGTGAAAAAAAGGTACTCTCTGAGCAGAGTGGTGGGTGATTGCCAGATATACAGTGTAGTGGAGACACCGTACAGTGGATACCGTATGCCATGTCAACGATACTGTGTATTGAATACTGCATGATGTGTATTAGATACTGTATACTGTGTATGAGATAGATACTGCATGATGTGTAGTGGATACTGCATTCTATGTTTTAGATACTGAATATTGGATACTGTATATTGTTTATTGAACACTATGTACCATATCTTGGATAATGTATACTGTGTGTAGCATACCGCATGCTGTGTTTACACTCTATACTGTTCATTAGGTTCACACCATCGATATCCCGGCGCACTACTGGCTAGGCCAGGAAATCAATACGATCAATTGGGTTCTCAAAAGTAATATTTTCTTCTTTTTGTTGTAGATTGAATCAAGGAAGTTGGACTTCAAACAGAAAGCACAGTCTAAATGCGGCTCCATGGACAATGCAACTCATAAGCCAGGAGGCGGGGACAAGAAGGTATGTGTTATAGACTAGGGTAGGGAACTACAAGATATGTGATTGTCATAGACCAGGGTTGGGGACTACAAGGTATGTGATTGGCATAGACTAGGGGGCGAAGACAACAAGGGATGTGACTGTTATAGACCATGGGGTGGGGACTACAAGATATGTGATTGTCATAGACTATGGGGCGGGGACAAGAAGGTATGTGACTTATAGACCATAGGGCGGGGACAAGAAGGTATGTGACTGTTATAGACCAGGTGGCGGGGACAACAAGGCATGTGATTGTTATTGACCAGGGGGCGGGGACAAGAAGGTATGTGACTGTTATAGACCAGGGGGCGGGGACAAGAAGGTATGTGACTGTTATAGAGACAGGGGGCGGGGACAACAAGGTATGTGACTGTTATAGACCAGGGGGTGGGGTCAAGAAGGTATGTGACTGTTATAGACAGGTGGCGGGGACAAAAAGGTATGTGACTGTTATAGACCAGGGGGCGGGGACAAGAAGGTATATGACTGTTATAGACCAGGGGGCGGGGACTACAAGGTATATGACTGTTATAGACCAGGGGGCGGGGACAAGAAGGTATGTGACTGTTATAGACCAGGGGCGGGGACTACTAGGTATGTGGTTGTTATAGACCAGGGGGGGGGAGGTATGTTTGTATGCGAGCCAAAATCTAGTGGAACGAGGGAGTGATCTAGAGTGTGATTGTTACTTCAATCAGATAAAGAACAATGCATGACGTTATGATTGACCGATGACACGTGTGATTCAATGTGTTCGTTTTTCAGATCGTGTCTCAAAAGATTGATTTCAAAGACAAAGCGCAGTCCAAATGCGGATCTCTTGAGAACGCTACGCACACTCCTGGTGGCGGTGATGTCAAGGTGAGTGCAATGTCACGTGCTGGGGGATTAGGGTGTGATGAAGTACTGGTTAGGGTCTATGGGAGTATGATACCGTAATGGTGAGGGTCAATGGGAGTGTGATAGCGTAATGGTGAGGGTCAATGGGAGTGTGATAACATAATGGTGAGGGTCAATGGGAGTATGAGTATGATAGCGTAATGGTGAGGGTCTATGGGAGTATGATAGCGTAATGGTGAGGGTCTATGGGAGTATGATAGCGTAATGGTGAGGGTCAATGGGAGTATGATAGCGTAATGGTGAGGGTCTATGGGAGTATGATAGCGTAATGGTGAGGGTCTATGGGAGTATGATAGCGTAATGGTGAGGGTCTATGGGAGTATGATAGCGTAATGGTGAGGGTCTATGGGAGTATGATAGCGTAATGGTGAGGGTCTATGGGAGTGTGATAGCGTAATGGTGAGGGTCTATGGGAGTATGGGAGGGTGAAAACATGTCGGAATGTGGGTAGTGGGTTCAGGATGTGTCAGGTCGAAGTTTGATGACGTAGGGGGTGGGGGATGTGTCAGGTTGGGGTGTGATGACGTAGTGTGTGGGGGATGTGTCAGGTCGGTAGACCTACGAGACAATATTATACTGTCTGATTGACCTTTCTATGGGTTCTAACATCTGCTGGACACTCTGTCTACTTCATGTTGTCATTAGTGCTTCTTAACCCCACAGTATAGATCTGTGTTTCTACAACTGCTCCCAGTTATCACTGATTCCATTACCCCACCGATCACTTCATATAGGCGCCTGTATTGTGACTGCATCGTGGGGTTACCATGAGGAACGGGCTCGATGATCGACATAGCCCGGTCAATAAATGAAGTGAATCTTCGCAGCTGTCAATATTAGGGTTGTTATTTCGTAATATGCTCAACCTCGCCTTGCAGTTGGTCAGAGCATAGCCAGCCGCAATAGCTTTGGACAGGTGGGCGCTTCAAGCCAATCCTAACTACGAAAACAAACTCAATCAGTGAGACTTATCTCCACCTATTTAATTTCAGTTAAAAGCCTTTTACGCGTACACATTTGGATCGAAGGCATTTTATCTCAAATATTTACGTATACCCCCTCTCTCTCTCTCTCTCTCTCTCTCTCTCTCTCTCTCTCTCTCTCTTCCTCTCTCTCCTTTCTCTCGCCTCCTTTCTCTCTCTCTTTCTCTACTCTCTCTCTCTCCTCTCTCTCTCTCTCTCTCTCCTCTCTCTCGATCTCTCCTCTCTCTCAGAGAGCATCTCTCTCTCTTCTCTCTCTCTCTTTCATCTAGAGAGCTTTCTCTCTCTCTCTCTCTCTCTCTCTGTTCTCTTTCTCTCTCTATTCTCTTTCTTTCTCTCTCTTTCTCTCCCTCTCTTTCTCTCTCTCTTGCCCTCTCTCTCTACTCTCTTTCTCTCCTCCCTCTCTTTCTCTCTCTCTCTCTGCTCTCTTTCTCTCCCTCCCCTTCTCTCTCTCGGCTCTCATTCTTTCTCTCTCTCTCTCTCTTTCTCTCCCTCTCTTTCTCTCTCTCTATCTCTTTCTGTTATAGGCTGATACCTTTATTGTAGAGGTTCGACTGGGATGTCAACGGCTGTTAACCATCTAAACGTTTAGAAAAAGAGCTATATTTGTTCATCAATGATTCGTTGATTGGGTGTGTATCCAAAGGAAATAGACGGACCAAAGCGATTCAATATGATTCTATTGAATGTATGGTGTCTTTGGTAGATGTTTATCCGATAGAGGTCGCTGTGGGTATCTGAAGAGGCCGTGGTTACTTATGTCAGATCGCTATGTAGAAGCGGCCTATGAATCTATACGACCTGTCTCTATGCCTTACACAGTCGCAACCCACCCTACACTCCTCCACGCCAGACCACCCGAACCCCTCCACGCTAGGCCACCCGAACCCCTCCACCCTAGGCCACCCGAACCCCTCCACCGCCACCCGAACCCTCCCCCATCGCCTCGACACACCTTATAACAGCGAAAGCGATTAATGCACAAAACAGCGGATCTAAGGGTTTCATTTATTCTCCTTTTCATGACTGCGCTTTTGGCGACAAAGGCTTTAACAAAAGGTCAAATGGCTAAGCAGGTTGTATTAATCATAATGCTGTTTCTTGGATGGATTGGGGTTTCCTTGTCGTGAAGGCAAAAACTCTAATTGCGCAGCTACCAAGAATGTCGCCTCATGAATTTTGAAGGGGCCACTTTCATTCGACCAAATATCGCAGTAGTCTTTTCACATATTGGTTGAGTTTTGTTCCTTTGTTGTTAAAGAACTGTTTATGATCATACGAAGAGTAACCCCTACTCTCTCTCATATGATCTAAGCTTAGACCATAACTATTTACATCTGAGTCTATATACTCACACGGCTTATCCGCCCATGATCGAGCCACACTGGTTAACGTGATCCATTGACTCGGATTACCAGCGCCACCACGCGGTATTTGAACCGATTAATCTAAATTCATCCAAATACTCTCTGAAAAGTTCCAGCAAGGATTGGAGAAAGTCCGCGCCCACTTTCTGTTTTTTTTGGTAACTGTCGCAACTCTCGTCAATAGATTAAAGACCAGTACCTGTTTCTCCTGTCGCAACTCTAGTCAACAGATTAAAGACCAGTACCTATTTCTCCTGTCGCAACTCTCGTCAACAGATTAAAGACCAGTACCTATTTCTCCTGTCGCAACTCTCGTCAACAGATTAAAGACCAGTACCTAGTTTCTCCTGTCGCAACTCTCGTCAACAGATTAAAGACCAGTACCTGTCTCTCCTGTCGTCGCAAACTCTCGTGTCGCAACTCTCGTCAATCAGATTAAAGACAGATTAAAGACCAGCACCTGTCTCTCCTGTCTCAGCTACCGTCAAGTGGCAAATATAAATTTGGACTTTTCACCACCCGTCCCCTTCAACTGACCGGCTTCGACGAGAACTCATAGAACATCAAGGAGAGGTTTATGATACGCATCCTTGTATCGAATAACAAGATTTGTGTGGCTCTGTTACCTGTACACTCGCGATAACGACAGTACCTATGTCTCTTGTACCTGTATACGCCCAACAGATTAAAGACACCGTGATCGTTGATCGTCAATAGATCAAAGACGAGCCTCTAATGAAGTCTGTTCCAAGTTCATCCAGTGTGATGATCGACCAGTACCTGTCTCTCCTGTCTCAGCTATCCTCAATGAGTTATAAATTTTACTTTTGATAACTCGTCCCCTTCAACTGAAGGGGAGTAATAACATCCTCGATGAAGGACATGAACGCTGAGTGTTCTGCGATCCTTCGTTGTCAATGACAACCGTGCGTTACGTGAATAAGCATGTATTGTGCGTTCACGATATGACTACTACGTTGACGTTGAGCTTGTTTTGTTTGGGAGTCTTCCATCGTCAACGCCCCTCACCCATCAGGCTGATTAATAAGATAAGTCACATTCATTACAGCTATACTTCTTGACAACCATCAACCCTGGACAACAACGTGTGATGCGATGTTGCTTTTGACTTGGTTATCCTATGAGTTATTCTATTACGAACCAAATCTTTTAAAATTATACGATAATTTACAGCCGAAAGATTTAAGCTTATGCAAGAGTTCCTCTGGTTGAATCTCAGGACATACTGTGGTACGCTATCCGTGGCTCGTACACTAAGTCTTCTCGTTGACCTGCCCTGTAATGGGGGACACACAAGACGAGCATATCAACCGAGAATCAATATTATGACGAGTTCCTTCATTACACGAGTGACCAATGCCAAGTCTAAAGTTGGCTCCCTAGACAACAGCAGTCACCAGCCTGCTGGGGGCAACATCACAATACTTAATGAACCGAAACTATGGTCTCATGTCTCTTCCAAAGTGGTCTCTCTGGATGCGGCTGGACATACCCCTACAGGGGGTAATGTCACCATCTATCACAAAAAGCTGTCCTGGAACGACAAAGCGAAACCGAAAGTTGGCTCCTTGGAGAACATCAAACATGTGCCTCGAGGCGGAGACGTGGGGATATTTAATGACAATTTGAAATGGAGGAGACAGTCTAAGGTGGGTTCGTTGGAGAAGATTGATTATACCCCAGAGGGGGGAAACAAGTCCATTTTTCAACAGAAACTAACGTGGAATGCGAAACCCAAGGTCGTAGATCCAGGGGGTAGGTTTCCAACGAACGACAAAGCGAATCGAAAGTTGGCTCCTTGGAGAATATCAAAATGTGGAAGGGTGACGTGGGGATGTAAATATATGGACAGACAGTCTAAGGTGGGTTGAAATTGCCCAGAGGGGTTGGCTCCATTTCTCAAAGAAATATAACCATGTTCCACAGGGCGGGAGACAAGTACGTAGATCGTTTTCACGAGGAGGGGAGGGGATGTGGAAATATATGACAAAATCCCAGTCCAAAGTTGGTTCATTGGATCAAGTCGACCACGTTCCAGGAGGTGGAGGTGTAACGATTCACGACCAGCTTCCCAGATGGAAAGCTGCTCCCAAAGTAGGGTCTTTAGAGAATGAAAACCACGAACCTGCTGGTGGCAACGTTATCATAAAGAATAACAGTTTTAAACCCGTCGGTAAAGCTAAGGTGGGTTCCTTGGAGAACGCCTCTCACATCCCCGGTGGTGGTCAAGTGGAAATCACACACGCACCTATCAAACTACATGCTGTGCCAAAGGTCGGATCCTTAGAGTTGAAAGACCATAAACCTGGTGGTGGGGATGTCCGAATAATTAATGAGCCGCTCAACCCTAAAGCAGAATCTAGGATCGGTTCATTAGACAACTTTTCTCATGTGCCCGGTGGTGGAAGTGTTCATATTTTCTCCTCGCCTGTCTTGGTTAAGGCTCGGCCTCGCGTTGGATCGCTGGCTAACATCGCCCATGCTCCCGGCGGGGGGGATGTACGGATACTGAACAGACCAATGCCAAAATCGAACTTCAAATCCAAGTCACTAGATAATGTATCCGTGACTGGGGACGCGGATAAGAGGTCGATAAGAAGTTTAACAGGGAAGTCATTATCTAAGAGAGAATCTCAACAAAGATCCATCAAATCTGATAATGGAGACCACATGATCAAGCCAACAACCACGGCATGGCAGGAGTCTCAAAAAGCAAATGATGAAACTCTCGCCAAACCTGACAAATCCACTGCTCACTCTACCGCTCGTCACTTGTCCTCCAAAAAACTCTCTCATCCAGACAGCAAGGATGAGGTTACAGGAGCTCAAACCAAACCGTCGCAACCGAGTTCATCCAATAAACCGGCGAAGCTGAAGCCGAGCCGAGATAAAGGGGACGTCATGAATCTCGAACCCCCACGAGATTCCAAGCAGATAGCGCTAACTCAAACGAGAGTTCATGTGCTTGCTAAATCCAACAAGAACACTGGAACACAACAGGCACCAACGAGAAATAAATATTTCTCTCCTAAAGACAGCCCGTATGCCAAGAAAGGGTCCAAGAATTCACATAAAGGTATTAGTCAGTCTGGAAAAAGCACAGGACCCAAACAGCGTAAAGCAAAGGATGCGGAAACTGCGGATCACCTCCGTAAGCAGAGGAATTCGGAGAGCTACGCTGAGGACCATCAAACCGAAACTCGTCCTACCAGAGAAGCCAAATCGCCCATCCTTCCTCCCATTACGCACCAGAAGCCAATTCACACAGAAACTAGCGGAAAATAACCCATCTGCGCAGACAGGAAGCTATACACAGATGTTTAATGCTTCGCGAAAAACAACAGATACAAAAAACGCAAAACCCGGGGGTTATGCTCAGATGCACCTCGACAGAGTTGTGAAAAAGAACAATGTGGTCTCCGCGAAGGCTCAGACAGCTTCTTGATTTCACTCCAACCAAATTGAATATAGAACCAGTGTTTTCTTGTCTGTTGCCTTGTAAAGTACATATATTTTGTTTATGATTGTGTGATATCGCCGAGTAGTCATAGGTGGGCCAGTCCGTTCATTGCCGGTATTGCCATTCATTGTCATTACTGTGGGGTCCAATATCAATGTACTTCTAATCATCATCTCGCGAGTGTCAATATATCAGTGACAAATTATTGAACATTTCTTGTTCACCGGTGGTTCAACAGACTCAATTGATAGTTAACAGTATACACACTTGGCTCTGCAAGCATTCTAACCTTCAACAAGCGCTCTGATGTGTAATTCCATACTTAATCTGCTAGGTTAAAATATTTATGTGAATTATTCACCTTACTTAGTCGGCCATTGTTGGCAACTGTTCCCATTGTGGGATGTTATATTGTTACTAATACTTCGTTCGTTCCATAATATAATGCACCACTTTCCTTCCAAAAAAAATGCCTTTCTATGCGAAGAGTACATTTATGCAAGGAAATGATATTAAGAGAATACGTATGTGGAAATGTGGCATTCTAAATGCCTAGCAGTCATTGATTGATATGCCAAACAGTCATAAACGTACCTAGCCGTCATATACTTATTTCTTTTACTTTGTCAATGATGGCTTTAATTTGAGTTAGGTATGGTTAATGTAATGTAATGTATGGTTAAATTTATACCAACAAATCACATTAGCTTTTTAAAACTTAAGGTTTTATTTTGAATGAGCCAAACTCCATTCAGTGAAGTCTGGCTTAATGGATGCGCATGCACCTTCTGACATATGAGTGACGTGTTTATATACAGATCGAGTCCCACAAGCTGGATTTCAAAGACAAAGCAGTGCCCCGTACAGACAGTGGAACCTCTCCCGAGAACTAGACGGCTAACTCCCGCATCATATGTCTATAGATCATATGTCTATAGATCCCTATTTACGCAGCGGAATTTAATACAATGTTAAACTTAATGCCATTTTTGCTCTCGTTTTCTTGTTTTTATTGTTATCATATGTAATGCATTACTGTTTTAGTTGCTGGTGAGTTAAAGCTTGATGAATTCCGTTATCTGCGATTGGGTTTATTCTGTTAGGAAATGTTTTACATACTTAATTATGACAATAAGGTAAAGTTTTCCGCCCACCTGTCCATGCCCTCTGCTCTTCCAGTATACACGTAGTTATGTTATTTGCGTTCTCCTAGTTATCTTTTCATGATGATATGTGCTTTGCAGAAAATGCAATTGTCTGTTTGATGTTTTGTGAAGTCCTGACCAGACCAGACCACTAGTGCGTTCGTGACAGAGTGCTGGTGTGTTTATCTCTTTAGACTATGTTCGTGACGAGTGCTCGTGTGTTTAGATCTTTAGACTATGTTCGTGACAGAGTGCTGGTGTGTTTAACTGCTTAGACTATGTTCGTGACACTGTGCAGTCGGTTGTGTACTGTTGGGGGACAAGCCATTCTATATCCTCGCAATGCTGCAAATCATTTCTATTTCTCACTTATCTGCATATATGTTAATGTGTGTCTGATATAATGTTTAACATTCCAAATTGTTTAAGATGTACACAGGTAGCTTACCCCTTCCCACACCCCACCTACCCCAACGTCGTCATATGTAGCCATATTAACCTATAATTAATTGTACCTTATGCAGATGTGTTGGCTGTATTTGATTTGCATAATATATTCTGATAAAAACCCAATGCCCATACTGTCTTGGTGAAAAGCGTCATAGATAATCTAAACAGAATGTTATTCCACACGCACTCCGGTTGTATTTCCTTTCATCAGGTTTTCAACACACAAACACACCAAGCCTCTAACGTTGAATGTAGGGGTAAACTAACTATGTCTGGAGGTCTAGATTGAAGCTCTCACTTGTTCTATATTTCTAATAAGGCGGCTTATAAGCTACGAAGAAATATTTCTTATTGACATTTGTCTATTACATTACCCTACACTATCATAAACGCTTTCTGTAATAATCATATATTGCTGTTTATATAGATATAGACCGTTTAACTTGAATTTAAGCAATGAGCACCACATACCTCCGCTAGGGGCGATTTGGACAACGGGAAACTAAGTAAATACGAAAATATGCACATCTCATTAACGGTTTATTGACATTTTTGTAAAATATTTATATATGAATATTTATATTATATCTATATTCGTGATGTATAAATATGACTTCATCTCGTTGTTCTTAGTGTAGTTCTGGAAGCGGAAGTAACATCACTATGATATCTGAGCAGTGGCTATTTATAGACCTGTTGTCAGAAGACGTACATTGTCAATCATCGGATCCCTGTAATTCTGTTTTTTCGTCTCGTCTATTCTTAGAAATAAAAGATTCTCAACCAATCTTGCTTTAATGCTTTGTATTGTGTACGTGCTTTTGATAATTTCACATAACAAATGAACAGTTTAAAACATTATTAACACGCGCTTAGTAAATGTGCCGGTAGCAATCGCAATTATAGCATATTGCAGCAGTTCCAAGACTTATTGTTAACTCAAGATCAAGTAAGAAAGGGTTCAACTAATGTCTATGAAACTTTACCCTAGGACCTCGGTAAGGCTTTGAATAAAATGAATAAGAATAGATCAAATAACATTATTCAGGTAGTAAGCATAATTGGTTTTTTTTTCGTTCATTTGCTCAGCCGATAGTCGCTTGAGTACGTGCGTCAATATCGGAGGACATCATAATGCTCATATAACACAATCATAACGTCTGTGTTGAATGAAAAACTGATTTCCTTCAAAATGTTTTAAGCAGAGTGTAGAAAGAAGTTATTAGAGACAGATGAGACAACGTTTACATGATTGCTTTATTCGCTAGGCCATCAATGCACTTAAACTTTGCTTTATATACTTCTTTATCCGTAAATTAAAAATCACGTCGGGGGTCATATACATAAACTTCAAGATATGAACGGTTATTTTACAGTTTGCGTTTTGCGAAACCACCGCAGTCTAGGCAGTTATTAGCTATAAGAACATATTCTAATTCGATGATCTGTACGGAATATAGCAACGAATGTAAGAATCAAAAAGCTGCGTTGGTTGGGTACGAGGAACAGCACATCCGGAATTATGTGTAGCCCTCTAGCGACATAACGGTGAAAATATATATCATAATGGTGCATACATGTGACAGTCATAACGTTATAAACAGGGTTGAATACGAAATTCTTTCAAGCATTTCAACCAGGAAAATTTGGAATCTGAATATTGCTGGAGTATTTTGCTTGTCCGTCTGTGTTCATTCAGCAGCTCTTTACATACTGCTGTGCGGAAATGAAGTGGCATTGTTGTCGAATTCCAGATGATCAGTGCCAACGACGTAGACTGGTGCCCGTCCAGAGGGCATCTTATATGCCTGCTTCCGCTTCCTGAAAACGATGAACGCAATGTTAGCAACAAAACTGTTTAACTACAATCCTGTGTTCCTTTAACATGTACTTTCTCTCCAGGATATAATACTCCTTCTAAAATAGCTGCATTGAAGGGGCACACGAAGGTCAAGAATACGTTGGAAAAAGACTAGCGATTCTGAGGACACGTTTGTTTGAGGTAATTACGCCACCCTTGGGTGCCTCTCGCGAAGGATTCGGAGGCAATATTCAAGACGTTTTTTGTATGGTTATATGTCTTTAAGCGGTTCGTTGACTGACCTGCAGTGGTAGCCAATCGCACACACCAGAATAAGAAGAGTCACAGTTCCAGCTACCGTGGTCACAACTATACCTGTCATCAACAGACCAATCACCGCCAAATAACACATCGTGGTGGTCGTGCCATCTACAGTACTTTTGATTGATCAACCAATCATAGCAAAGGGTAGTTTTTAGCAGCGTGCCAATCAATGCCTGAATAGCTAAACAACACATCATGTGGCGATGCACTAACCGACGATTCTATTCGTCGTGGGGCTAGTTGGCGTGGGGGTCGGGGCGGGAGATGTGCGGCTGGATGTGGTAGACGGTTCGACCTCTGTTGAAGGCCATATTTCTGAACAAGATAAGAGAAAAAAAGGAAAAAAAGATTACGAGATAACAGAGGCAACATTTGGGATTGAATGGGAAATGCATCAGGAAGACAAAATAGGTATGCACAAGCTCGGTGGTTTATGGTTCGTGATGTTCATGAATCTACCCAAACAGTTACAAATATATATGTTGCAAGCCCTACAAAAATATTAATAGTTTTGAAATCTGAAAACATATATATATATTTTCGAATATCTTACACATCTGAGAACAGCATGTTACTGAATATATAGTGTACACAACGACTGAAACTTTATACACTTTTCCATATTCTTTCATGCAACAAATTCTCCCTCTCTCACCGAATTCGCATATGACCGGAAGTTCTTCTTCACAAATGGCGGCTTCCCACGAGCCGTCGGTTGTCAACTTCACACAACTTCCTGCACATTAAGCCGGTGTTAACATTTGTTAAAGTTTCTATTTCTGATGCATATCGATAATTATTTCGCATGGTTAGGGTGGCCATTAACATATCATTGCTTATGAGACTTAAGCACATTAAGGAGTACGCTTTTGCGAGTGCACATGCCAATAGTGCAGTCACGTTACGTCACGTTTCTGCGAGAAAACCTCCCGAGTTATCGCTGCTCATCTGTTTTATAGGTATTTGATTTCAAACCACCTTGAGGCTCAAAAGCAGACGACAGGATGCGAAAGTTGTCAGCAGAGCCACACTCCGGGAACCATGTACACCAGTTGGCACAGCTATTTTCTGGTAGAGGGTGCTTTAGCGACAGGCCAGTAATGCAATGGCATCCCGCGTCGCTCTGAAAACACAAACATATTGTTAAGAAGGCATAAACTTAAACGATGATTACAGTAGGTGCTACGCTATGATTGATCCACAATATCCACACATATCTTAATTTTTCGGCGGCCTCCTCTAGATATCAAGTCAAATACAGAAATAAGTTATAACTCGATGTAGAAGAAGAGGTAGAAGAAGAACAACAAGAAGTAGAAGAAGAAGAAGAATAGGGAGAAGAAGAAGAAGGAGAAGGAGGAGAAGGCGACAAAGAAGACGAAGAAGAAGGAGAGGAAGAAGAAGATGATGATGATGATGATGATGATGATGATGATGATGATGATGATGATGATGATGATGATGATGAAAAGTGTAAACTGAACTACATACACCACATTGAATCAGAGCAAGACAAGAATTGATTGAGCTGGGGTATGAATCCATTTTACTTGTCGTCTAAAATTGCCAAAGGTACTTTACGACCCCCCACGACCACCGATTGAACTCGGGAAACATCGGCGCTAGAATCAGCCAGTAGGTATTTTTACTAAGTCGATTTTCGAAACGAATTAACCATTACCTGCAGCGCTGCGTAGGTGAAGTTGGAATAGCCGCAATGATCCAAGCAATCCGTGAAGGACACGAACGACTCGTTGGCAGACATCAAGTCAAAGAGATCTTGTCGTGAGTAGCAGCCTGTGTCGTGCACCAGAACGTCACCTTGCCCTGAAAATGGAATCAAATAATACTTAGAGGTCAAAAAAAGGTCGCATGTGACATTAGAGGTCATATCGTGGATGCAGGTGCAGTACTTTTTCATCACCGGTTCACTGAAACCATCGCTTACAAATTGATTCGATGAAATTTTATATTCACTATGCATGCTCAACAAAATTATGGATACTCGGAACTCTAATAGACATACTCTTGTTACAGGCTACAGATTTCGATCTGGGGAGCTGTAAACTCATGAGACTCAATAGTTGCAACAGCGCCATGCATAGCATATATGCACATGATTCGTTGAGTCCTTTTAGGGATCCACAGGGCTTTAATATTAAAGACACGAAAAGCTGTCTCAACCCAACCCCAACACACACACACGCTAAGTCATAGGAACGTAAATTCCTAGTGATCACACAGAAATACTAGGCATGATTTAATAAACTAACGACCCTAGACCGTATATGCATACATTACGCACAAGTACCCGCATCGTCTACACACCCTGATCACCCGCCAAAACACTTCCCCTTCATTCAGTTAAAGTGTGGCTATATATCATTTTTCTAGCACCCTATCCTTCACACATACTGTGCACAGAAACCGGCACCTGCCAGGCATACTCTACGCACAGAAACCCGCACCTGCCAGGCATACTCTGCGCACAGAAACCCGCACCTGCCAGGCATACTCTGCGCACAGTAACCAGCACCTGCCAGGCATTCTCTGCGCAAAGTAACCCCCGCACCTGCCAGGCATACTCTGCGCACAGTAACCAGCACCTGCCGGGCATTCTCTGCGCAATTTAACCCCCGCACCTGCCAGACATACTCTGCGCAAAGTAACCCGCACCTGCCAGGCATACTCTGCTCACAGTAACCCGCACCTGCCAGGCATACTCTGCACACAGTAACCCGCACCTGCCAGGCATACTCTGCGCACAGTAACCCGCACCTGCCAGGCATACTCTGTGCGAAGTAACCCGCACCTGCCAGGCATACTCTGCTCACAGTAACCCGCACCTGCCAGGCATACTCTGCTCACAGTAACCCGCACCTGCCAGGCATACTCTGCTCAGAGTAACCCGCACCTGCCAGGCATACTCTGCACACAGTAACC
>CM067357.1:27139749-27154749 GCA_034190875.2 Urechis unicinctus | reverse complement strand
GTGGTTTAAAAAGTACTCTTCAACCCAGACGAGGCAGGACTCACAGTCTGATTGAAACTGATGTTGAGCTACTGAGCGTAAAACTTTCCATATTGATCTGAAAGCGCGCACCGAATGACTATACTCATTCAAAGCAGCTCTTCACCTGTGTTTGCTTCACGCGACTTGGTCAACAAGACGAGCAGTTTAAAGGCGTATCTTAAACGTCTCCTTGTCAAATCAAATGTTTAGTCATATTGATCAGACTAAGGCCTGGGACGGGTCACCCATCACTGAATGTCCGAAGGGAATCGTTAACACCGGGGGTCATCCGGTCATGCCAGGGTCTTTAAGGGAATCGTTAACACAGGGGGTCATCCGGTCATGCCAGGGTCTTTAAATTTGTACTTTTATTATACAAACAATATTAAAAGTGAACATCCATGGCCATTATATTAAAAGTTGACATGATTCCCAGGTCGACTTGTTTCGCATCAATGCACTTGTAAGGATCAACTTTGATATATTTATCTTGGGGTCTATGTCACGGGATTGAAAACACGGCAGCAATGGCTGCGCAATCGGTCTCAGCTATTGCAGTCGTCAAATCAGTGCACCTGATTTTACATGAAAGCACGTCATCTATTACGATCATGGGGAGAGTGTAGCGAGCGCTGTAGTAGGACAGATAGCTGGGGTAGAATACCACCCCACCCCCACTACAAATAAGATTCTGATTCACGTCCTTGAATAACAGAAAATACCACCTGAATCAAGTGGACGCTTCAAACCGAATGTGTCTGTAGGTCCAACATATTTATATCAAGGGAAAAGCGAGCGTTAGATAGGATGATTTGGGTGGAGTTCAGGTGGCTGTTTGCAAGTAGTATTGAGTTATACAGATCAGGGAAAAACATTAACGATCGCCCGATTGTCCCTGGCAAGTAGGCGAAGCCGTCGGACAAGTGAAGCTGCCATCTAACTTGCCCGACGGGACAAGTCGTTTTTTATATACTATTTTTTTTTGTCTTAAACGAAGCATATTAAGATCGATCAGCGATTCCTGGTAACGTGCGCTCAGTTTAAGGGGCCATTTCACCAAGGATTGTTTTTTCCAATCGGCCCGATTTGGACCAGATTGTCCCCGATGAATCAATTTTCTTGATCGGCCCGACTGTCATCCTGAATCGCCTCCAATCATCTCCTTTTTTGACCCGATTGAGTCCCGACCAATGGACCATGGCGTGGGGACGAATCACGGACGTTCCTCGCGCGATCGACACGTTTCTGCGCAAGTATGCGAAAGTACGCGCAATCACCCGCAAGTACACGGCAAAGGTAGAGACCCGCTTCTCGCGCACAAGTGAGCGATCTTCGCGCGTTGTTCGGCCGAGAGAGGCCGAAAATGGGCGATCCCGGTTCGAGAGAAGACGCTTTTGGCTACTCTGCGGCCTATGTCCGCCGTTCTTCCACCGTTCTTGGTGAAATGGCCCCTTTACCGAGAAAGAAAACCCCAATCGTCTGCATGCGAGCTCAAGGTCTTAAGTAACTGCGTTGCGAGACTCATCAACTCAGCGCGTGATCGGCATGTAAATTCCGCGTTAGTCATATTTTCATACTATGACCGGAGAAGGAGGTTTTTCAATCGGACAAGTTAAAATATAGGAGGACTTGTCCGACTAGACAAGTATTTCTCGGGGTTAGTGTTTCTCCCTGCAGATAGTTAAAAATATGGTTTAAAAGAGAAAACAATCCACGCAGAAGTTAAATGAATGAGGAACAAATAAAAGAGCTTTGTCATCAGCTAAGACCAAGACATTTTGAAAAGTGAAGGAAAGTTACAAGTCATTTCGGTGGAGCCAGCCAAACTCTCAGGTGTGGTTAAACCGGATAGGTTATTGGGACTATCCTAAGAGGGTGTCACGTGGATGCTTGTCTGCTTATCGTCCATCAACATACGACTTTCATACGTTCTTAGAAGGTGCACAGCCACAGATCCACGCAACCCAGAAGGTATCAATTAATGGTTGGAGGATTATGACAAAACACAACAAAACAGAACATCAAGTATCTAGACGTGAACAACTTCCATCGCTGTAATGTGACCCGTTCCAACAGGGTAAATTGAGTGGTTGCAGGATCCAGAGTAAACTGAGTGATTAGATAATCCAGAATAAACTGCGTAGTTTGATGATGCAGAGTAAACTGAGTGGTAAGAGGATCCAGAGTAAACTGAGTGGTTAGTGGCTACAGAGTAAACTGAGTGGTAAGAGGATCCAGAGTAAACTGAGTGGTTATAGGATCCAGAGTAAACTGAGTAGTTTGAGGATCCAGAGTGAACTGAGTGGTAAGAGGATCCAGAGTAAACTTAGTGGTTAGAGGATACAGAGTTAAATGCGTGGTTAGAGGATCCAGAGTAACTGAGTGGTTAGAGGACCCAGAGTAAACTGAGTGGTTAGAGGACCCAGAGTAAACTGAGTGGTTAGAGGATATAGAGTAAACTGAGTGGTTAGAGGATAGAGAGTAAACTGTGTGGTTAGAGGATCTAGGGTTAACTGAGTGGTTCGCGGATACATAGTAAACTGCGTGGTTATAGGACCCAGAGTACAATGCGTGGTTAGAGGATCCAGAGTAAACTGAATGGTTAGAGGATCCAGAGTATACTGTGTGGTTAGAGGATACATAGTATATTTTGCGATGAATATA
Source organism: Urechis unicinctus (assembly GCA_034190875.2). Classification (NCBI taxonomy): domain Eukaryota; kingdom Metazoa; phylum Annelida; class Polychaeta; order Xenopneusta; family Urechidae; genus Urechis; species Urechis unicinctus. The sequence goes on along the minus strand of CM067357.1, from coordinate 27,152,064 downwards.
ACAAGGAACGCTTGGGTTCCATCTGAGGAAGATCCTTAAAACATCTACCCACTTGTACCGCAATGGCGATACAGAATACCTGTGCAACTTCTTGGTGATGGGAGAACGCTAGAAAAATGGGGGAAATGCCCAACCTCAAGAACAAAGGAAAATGTGTGATACATTACCTGACCCTATCTTTATCTCAAGGTATGACGCTAATGAAAACGTACGAACACATACAGTTCAATCAAATCTTGTCTACGGAAACAAACACACAGGTAAAATGTAGCCACCTTACATGGCGGACCTTCGCATCAAGCGTGCGTGAAAATGAAGGCCCCAGACCTCTACCAGCACATCGTGGACCATTGGCCAGTCCCCATCTCAGACAAGGAGAACCATGACACCAGAGGTTACCCATGGTCCAATCCCCATCTCAGACAAGGATAGCCATGACACCACAGGCTACCATGGGCCAGTCCCCATCACAGACAAGGATAGCCATGACACCACAGGCTACCCATGGGCCAGTCCCCATCACAGACAAGGATAGCCATGACAACACAGGCTACCCATGGGCCAGTCCCCTTCACAGACAAGGATAGCCATGACACCACAGGCTATCCATGGGCCAGTCCCAATCTCAGACAAGGAGAACCATGACACCACGCTGCTCACAGGTGGCGTAATCACATATTTTGTCGGGCGGATGCGCGAGTGAACCCTCTAAGCGTAGCTATAAGCTCTTAGGTACCACTGCGACTGCATCTACACAATCATGACCGATAGCATCGACGGCAGCTGAGGTTTGGAAATTTGGAAAATACATTGTTTGTCGGGCAGCTCCGAGGTTTGTGTTAAACAAGCGCCAACCTTTGAATGCGTTTGACGTCATGCGCCATCACGGACGGACGGAAGAATAGCCTCAGCTAAACCAAATCCCACGACCGAATGCCAAACACAAACTGAACAATGCTATCATTGTTTTGCTGCACAAACAGTCGCTTGGGAGGGAGCCAGCAACTAGTTCCCTTTGCGATAAGTCGTACGGTGGCTGACAGACACCCTGTTGATGGTTCTACCCCCAGCCAGGATAATCTGAATATGACGAACGTACCCCCAAATTAATCCGAAATTTTAAAATAGTCTTTATGACAAGCAGTGTGCTGTACACAGGTGACGTGCTCACATGGTTTATCGAGAGCCCTCCTAGGGTAGCTATAAGCTCTTTGACTGAAGGGATTTGCCCTCCCGGTTTTCTTAAAGATTTCATAAAAATCCTTGTTCCATGTATATGAAAAAATATCAAAGAATTATTTTCGGCGATTTGGTGGACTGTTTATTTAGCTTCCGTTTTTATTCCATCTAGTCTACGCCTAGATATTCTTAGCAGATTGCATGAGGGACATCAATGCATTACCAAATGTCGTCAACTCGCTGGCGATTCGGTGGGGTGGCCGCGCATTTCATTCGACATTGAGGAAATGATCAAAGGCTGTCATCACTGCCAAAAGAAAAAAACCTCACAACCGTGAGCCATTAATAACGTCACCGTTACCTGAGCAAGTATGACACAAAATTGCCACCTATCTCTATCAGATGGGCAACAATAACTACATCGTTGTTGTAGATTTCTATTCTAGGTACCCTGAATATGCTAAATTAGAAAACACCACCTCCTCTGGCATTATCAATCATATGACATCTATATTTGCACGGCACGAAATACCAAAGGTGGTCTGTTCAGATAATGGACCTCAGTATATTAGCGAAGAATTTGCAGTCTTTTCTATGAACTATGGCTTAACTCATGTGACAAGCTCTCCCAGACATCCATCAGGAAATTGGGAAGCTGAGCGTGCGGTTCGCACTGTCAAGGAAATTGTCAAACAAGCAAACCACTATATTGCACTCTTGAACTATCGAAACTCACCTATCCGTAACGGATTCAGCCCTGCGAATTGCTGATGAACCACAAACTGAATGCGAAAATTTGAATACTACCCTCATTGCTAGGGAGTAAAATTATAGAATTCAAATAAAATCTAACTTGGACAAGAGAAGACACACAATCTCACTGATCGACAACCCGGTGATGAAGTGTGGATCAAAGCTAGGAATGAAACAGGAAGTTTGAAGGAAAATGACAACCATGCAAGGTCATACATTATTACTTCTCAAAAAGAAACATACACACGAAACAGGATTCAGCTAAAAACGTCCCGTCAAAACCTCAGGATAAGTCAACGCCTGAAAACGATGTAACCTCCTCTTTAAGCACTGATGACAATAGTTCAAATCTAGCCAACGTGCCAAGAGATGTTCTTAAAACGAGGAGTGGAAGTCATACCTCCCATACACTACCGTGACCAAAGACATGTTTGGCTACAGACATTATATGTTGATCATTTCCTACTGCTTAAGTTTGTTCACAAATTGTTGATGCGTAATATGTTAAACATATGTGAAAATAGGGAGATGTCGTATCATGTATGGTTAAATACCATGTTGTATCGTGTACGGCGGTTAGATACTGAGTTTGATAATAAAGTGTCTTCCGGTCTAGGAACGCAACACGTAGTATGGAATTGGTCGACGAATATTTTTTAAAAACAGAATTTGTATGTTTTTTGATGAAATGCACCTTTAACAGCAACGAGTGAAAAACAGTGTAAAAATAACATATGGACGATATCAAAAGCGGATAACATGGAGTTAGGTAGGTGATTTAAATGTTATGTTGGATTTTGTCTAGAAAACATAGGTATATGGGCGGTGGTGGTTATCGCCTAGAAGCATATTCGTCTGTAAGAAATAGAATATATAGCTGTCAAGCATAATGTTATGCGATAGTTAGGCTCTGAAATGGTTTTAAGTGTTATGATGGTGAAATGGGGGAAGGATCATATTTGGAAGTGGTCCAGAACCCTCAATATGAATACTTCTGCAGCGATCGTAAACTGTGTAGCTGAGTATGCTAACATCTCGTAACACGTATGAGAACCATTAGGCGAGTCAAAGTAAGGTTTGACCCCCAAAAAATTGCAAGAAAAGGTTTTTTTGTCTTTTTGTGTTCAATTAGCTGTACTTAGGCGCACCCTAAAAGTTTACCAAATTTGAGCCACCGGAAAGTGGTGAAATTACATAATATCCAATATGGCCGCCATTGAATTATGAATGTACAGCAAACCTTTTAATAGTTGGTTTTAGACCCCATAAATGTATTACAAACATATATAAATATGATACCTAAGATTAAAATAAGGTCATGACGAATTCACCTGGATGTCCCTATGACGTAGTATTGCATCATCATGACGTAGTGGGTTGCTGAATAGATCAAGACCGCCAGAACTGGTAGAAAACTAACATTTCGGCTCTTGATAATCAATCAGATGTACATACACAAGGAACCACAACTTGGAAGGGTTATTGAACCATCTACGTCATGGTCATACGCCATACGTCACACATCATAAATTACCAAAATGTCGCAAATAATTGACATAGTACACACCTGAATTTTCTTATCAAGTTCAAGTGTCATTCACACAATATAATTGTTCAAAACAGAGCATGGTTATTATCATCGCTATCTTCTTCCTCGGAACCGTCTATGGTAGAATCACTATTGATTGTAACATGACTCAGCTTGGCAGGGTCCACAAGCAGAAGTACATGGAAGACCGTACTTCCTGCAACTACATCGAGTATTACTATAACCTGTTGTACAGTTACAATGGATAACCTTGAGAAGCCTTTCTGGAACCGCTTTCTGGTCAGTCATAACAGGTAACAAAATGTTGTCTTCACACTTCCAACCCCAGTCCTTTGGGTCCATGTTTTCATCCTTTCCCATCCACACCATGATCTGATAAAATGAACGTTGAGAGTGGAACTTTGCCGCAGATTCCGTTGGGGGCAATTTCTCGGGCTTCACAAATAATTTAGCAGATGAAAACTTTTTAGCAGGCAATGTATTTCTAAGGTTTACCAGAGATGTGCCAGCTTTTCCTCCAAACAAAGAAACAACTATTGTTGCCACATCCTGACCAGCTGTAGTAAAGGTCTTTGCACAAGCTCTTATCTGAGAATCATTTTTCATCACTTTTTGGAAAAGGGATTTCTTGCCAATACCATAAATCCTGGAAGTGCTTTCACAACCTGTAAAAGCATGTAAAAACAGCAGCTGTGAAGATATGTCATTTCCCAAGAGTTCCTTTAGACGGACAATATCATATACATGTTTTGCTTTCTTTTTGTCCGAACGAAAGTAGAGTTTCTTGCAGTCCCTCTCAGTGTAATGTAGAAGCAGAATCAGAAGGTCCGTGTCTTCCCCAATCAAAGTTGTGTCTCGAACTTTTGCAGATGCTGTTGCTGCCTTCACAATATGAACATCTGCATCTCAATGCGCATTGATGACTTCGCAACCCCTCTGTTTCAGTTTGTCATTGATGAGGAGGATTAGTTTCTGTTTATTAGAGTCCCTTGATAAGAAATCCTCCATTCTGCCAGAGGAAAAGACGGTATTCACTTGAAAAGACACAAGCGGGTGTGATTTCGTTTGTCGTCTCTGATGTTCATTGTCCTTGATGCTAGGCTCTTCACTGTATCCGTCAAAAACTACTGTGGCATGTCCATACTTGGAAAGGGTGAGATTGGCATACATCTCGGCAATTTCCCCGTAGGTCATCCCCTTTTTCCAGGAAGACGGTGAAGTAAGGAGCCTCCGTCAAGCACAAAATGTTCGGAATCTGGCGTCGAATCTGTTAGAACGGCCTTGCTGGAGCTGGAGGATTTATTTGCGTAATCCCGTAGAGCATCAGCCAACTGTGGCTTGTCAGCCTTCTGGAACACATGTTTTGCCGCGAATAGGGCAGGAGGATATGGACTAAGTTCGTAGTCCATGATATCTTGCAGTGTCAAGTCGCCAGCTTGTGAAGCTACAAGAAATCTCTAGAACAGGAGTTCAGAATTTATCATTTGTTCGGTATTCACTTTCACTGACGATGAGTCACCAAGAGTCTTGGCTTTGTCCTTTCCTTTAAAGGAATACGTGAATATTGGCTGCCCAACCATTTTTTGGTACTATGGCATTGCCGACAGCTCCATATTCATGTTCATTGACATCTGCGTTGGCCACCACACCAGTCACAACATTTCTTAATGAAGAATCCTCAGCAAATGGATTGCAGTCAACTAATTTTTGCATCAGTTTAGTACTGTCTACATGATCAGGTTACATCCTTGGCACTGTGGCGTCTTTGTGCTGTTCACTTGAGGTAAATGATTGTTTAGAGAACTCTTGCATCGCAAGGTTGTACGCTGATGACACGGATGATGACAGTGTCCAGATGGTCCTTAGTTCCTCTGTCATGCCACTTCCTCTGGTTAGACCACCGCTACTTTCGAGGAACGCATGAGAGTCTGTTCAATAGTTAGATCCGATCCCAATCCTGCCCAGAACTGGTCTGTCCTTCTAATAACATGTAGGCCGTTTTCAAATTTTGTAACAATGTCTGGATGCTTGTGACCTAGTTCATTCATGCAGTGTAGGTAGAGGTATTCAGACTTAACATAATTGAAATGTCCAGCAGCTGCGAATATCGGAATGCAATCAGACACTGCACTGAGATGCATTCTCCAGTCGCCTGAGCTGAGCGATCAGCTCTGATCAATGCACGTGCTATTTCCAACATCTCCTGATATCCGATCCAAAGTTGACTGGTTTTGGATGAAGCTGCCATGCTAACCTATGCTGACTGGATTTTCTGTTCAATGTGCTTGATTTCTTCTAATGATTTTAACGACTCGTAGGACATTTCACCAGACACAACGGAAGAATAAACAGTCTCTATCCTTTCAATCGTAGAGCGTTGGCGGGGTAGGGTGGGGGTCAGCTAGGATTTCCCCTAACGAACCGGGCACCTTCATCAGAACTCTGACACTGAGCTGAAATGAAAAAAAACCCAACTCCAAAAGCATGCTTACAACAGAGTTTTCGTGTGAGAAATAACAAATCATGAATCAAGGAGCCATTTCAAACAAATACCAAACTGGGGTAAAAATCCTGAAATTGACCAAGATTTACCCTCCAATTTTAGGGAACCTTTGCTATCTTAATGTTCAGACCTTAAAGAACAATGGAAAACCAAGAAACAATAGTTCTTGCAATTCCTTAATTAATTGGGAAATATAAGGTTTTCCTAATATGTACCCAAAACACCAGTTTTGGGGTAAGGGTGCCCCTATTGCACCCCCATCGGGATGTCACACATGAAAGAAACCAGGTTCAGGTGAAAGGTTGACCTCAAAAACATTAGAAAACATACTTACATAATCAGTTTTGGGTGAAAAATGGCTGAGTTATGGACAGCCAAAACAATTTAAGCATTTTAACAATTTTGGCGGCCATCTTGGAAATTGCCTAATTAACCCACTTTCCGGTCATCCGAGTTTGGTAAACTTTTAATATGTCAATCTACAGATGTTCAGGAACCAAAAACAACCAAGAAACGTTTTCTTGCAATTTTTTGGGGGTTGACCCCTTTTTTTCCATATATTGACCCGACTACATGCTTTGTATATCAGTTTGGAATTGATCGAGGATTTTCGGTACATTGTGTGAAGCTATTTTTATCAAGGAATCTTGATAATTATTTTCAAATGTTTCTCTCTTTATTATTTCTCTGCACATAATGGTAATTGCCATTTGGCCATCCGCTCAGCAGAGCCTGCCAATATTCCGAAAAATAGGGAAGTGGTCACTGCCGCATTTGTGCCGTCTAACTTCCCATTCGAATTCCATCAAGATGGATAGTTGGCACAGGCTCACGTCTTTGGCAGGGGAAATCCGGTTCCAGAAAGAAGATAAGTTTTAGATTGATTAATTGATATACCAAAATCATTTTGCATGACTAAATATTCTATTTTTTTAGCACTTTTATTAGCGTCCTCGCATCTCCATAAATCACTGTGAGCATTAAAATTCCCCCAGCTGCAAAATTGGAAATGAAAGTTATCTGATCAAATGATCAATGTCTCTCTCTGTAATCTTGTAGAATGTTGATAGGTACTCAGAAGCTGTGGTTTTTGTGTGAGGTAACTCTCATTGCCTCAGCTTGGAGGGGAGCGTCAAGAGCAAGGGATTCATGCAAACCACCAAGTTGAGAAAATGCACCAAGTTCAGATATCCCTCTCATTTATATTTGATCAGCATCCTTCGGGAAAGTTTCCTTGTATGCAAATGGCAAGAGGATGATGGTCAAATAGAAGAGATTTAATTTCATCTTAATTACACCGAACTTCTTGACAATCCCGCAAGATGATTTAATGATGCAGACGCCTAGGACTAGTTAGCGGAGGTCTCGACTTGGAGGACGATACCAGGTCCTGGTTTCCAAAGACCTCCAAGCAGCCGCATCTGTTATGGATCAATATAACACCAGTTGATCCTTTTGATGGTGTGTTAAGTTACCATTTAACATTTCTGCTGATGTTGTTGCTGTTTCTGATTTGGAGAGTTCGGATGACTTTGACGTAGGGCATGCAGGAGGATCGCATCAGGTCAAAAGCCCTTTTTGTAGTGGTGTCAGCATACACTGCCAGTTAAGTATCAACCAACCTTGGTTTGGCGCTGCCATTTGGCCACGTGGAGTCAGTCGGAGTGTCGACTGACATGGTGGCCTTCCTGACCGCGATTATCCTACCGCATGTCACCACCAGCCGACTGACGAGACCTGGCCATTCCAGCCTTTCGTCGAAGGGAAATTAGGGTCAAACCCGTGTGTTGCAATAAGGCCCTCGGATTGGTCGCATGGATTCCATCTTCCACCGATTCGAGTCGCTACCCGCGGGAAACAGGTTGCCTTAATAAGGCGCCTCTTACGACATGCAAGATGATGCAGTTATAGTCTATCCGCGAACCCACATGGGCTCTTTTGTCACAGTACCCTGCAGTGAAATAATCCAAGAACCATTAATCTGACCAATGGTTCCTTAACATATTATCAATTTCCCACAGTCTTTACGATCCTCCACCTAGCGAAGAGACACTCAAATGAGAAACCACAGACAGTGGTTATTATTCCGGTGGTAATGATATGAACACTATGATAACATCATAACTTCTATAATTACATTATAACTATCATATCAGAGCTATTGTTCGATCTTTTGATTTGTTTCTGGGTACTAATATCAAAGAGTTTATAGCTTCGCTAAGAGCACTTACTCAAACCTTCCGCCCGAGGAAATACGTAAAGGCGCCACCTGTCAACCGAAGAGTTTTGTCATAGCGTCTTATCATAGCGTCTCTTAAAACCAAGTGGAATTCTCTGTTTATTTTGTAGCCGTGGTCTCCTCGACCAATCAGATGATTCCATATCTTTAACAGACGACGAGCCCAGAGACGTTGAATCAACAGTCCCATGTGCATTTGTTGATTTCATGGTATGGTCGCCTGCTGACTGGGGCGTATTTCGTGCCATTTCATAATCACCACACAGCTTAGCGCAGCTAAAAACTCTTTGCTCGAGACCTTCACATGTCCCTGACATATTTCATTTTCCGAGTCAGTTATCTAGGGCTACGCCTGGATCAAATATGGCTCACAACATGCGGAATTATCCGCAAATATGTTTTAGCTGATTTTTCCCTGTTTATCCAATTGATCGAAACAATGTAGGCATTTCTATTGCACCGAATCAACGAGCGCCATCATCATGGAACGGATAAGAGAAGAGAGAGAGAGAGAGAGAGAGAGAGAGAGAGAGAGAGAGAGAGAGAGAGAGAGAGAGAGAGAGAGAGAGAGAGATCAGGAGACTTAGCAGGAGAGAGGATAGAGAGACTCTGAGAGAGAGAGAGAGTCGGAGAGAGAGAGCTCTCTCTCTCCTCGTCTCGCTCTCTCTCTCTTCTCTCTCCTCTTCCCTCTCAGTTCCTCCTTAGTCTCCTTTCCTTGTTTTTTCTCATGGAGAGGTTATCTCTCTGAAGAGATGCTTAGATGAGAGGGACAGAAGGACAGAGAGGGATAGCAGGTAGAAGTGGTGGGGGTACGAGTGGGATGGGGCAGGTCAGATGGATGGTTAGAGTAAGGAGAGCAAGATAGGGGGTGTCAAAGTGGGATGAGCAGGGGGGAATGAAAAAGAGGTAAAGCGAAGATGGGGAGAGGTAGAGAGAGGATGGGGAGAGATAGAGAGGGGATGGCGAGAGGTAGAGAAAGGATGGAGAGAAAAGACAGAGGATGGGGAAAGGTAGCGAGAGGATGGAGAGTGGTAGAGAGAGGATGGCAAAAGTAAGAGAGAGGATGTAGAGAAGCAGAGAGAGGGTGGGGAGATATAGAGAGATTAAGGCGAGAGTTAGAGAGAGGATGGAGAGAAGTAGAGAGAGGATGGCGAGAGTTAGAGAGAGGTTGGAGAGAAGTAGAGAGAGGGAGGAGGGGGTAGAGAGAGGATGACGAGAGAGGGGATGAGGAGAGTTAGAGAGAGGATGGAGAGAAGTAAGAGAGAGGATGGCGAAAGGTAGAGAGAGAATGGAGAGAGGCTGAGAAAGGAAGTAGAGAGAAGAGAGAGGATATGAGAGAGTTAGAGAGAGGATGGGGAGAGGTAGAGAGAGGATGGAGAGTGGTAGAGAGGATGGCGAGAGTTAGAGAGAGGATGGAGAGAGGCTGAGAAAGGAAGTAGAGAGAAGAAAGAGGATATGAGAGAGTTAGAGAGAGTATGGGGAGAGGTAGAGAGAGGATGGAGAGTGGTAGAGAGGATGGCGAGAGTTAGAGAGAGGATGACGAGAGTTAGAGAGGGGATGAGGAGAGGTATAGATAGGATGGAGAGGGGTTTAGAGAGGATGGCGAAAGGTAGAGAGAGGATAGAGAGAGGTTGAGAAAGGAAGTAAAGAGAAGAGAGAGGATATGAAAGAGTCAGAGAGAGGACGGGGAGAGGCAGAGAGAGGATGGAAAGTGGTAGAGAGAGGATGGAGAGAAGAAGAGAGGGGATGGGGAGAGGTAGTAATAGGAAGGAGAGAGAAGAGTGAGGATGGAGTGAGGTTGAGAAAGGAAGTAAAGAGAACAGAGAGACGACGGAAAAAGATAGAGAGAGGATGGAGAAAGGAAGGGAAAGGATGGAGAAAGGTAGAGAGAGGATGGAATGAGTTAGTGAGATGGTGGAGAGAAGTAGAGAGATAATCGAGGAAGGCAGACTAGAGATGAGTAGGGTAGATGGTGGTCGAGAGGGGATGGAAGGGGTAGAGAGAGGATGGGGAGAGGTAAAGAGGGGAAGGGGAGAGGTTCTGAAAGGATGGAGTAAATTAGAGAGATGGTGGAGGAAAGTAGAGAGATAATTGAGGAAGGCAGACTAGGGATGAGCAGGGTAGAGAGTGGAAGAGAGAGGATGGGGAGAGGTAGAGAGTGGAAAGATAGATGTAGAGAGAGGAAATGGAGAGGTAGCGAGAGAGGATGGAGTGAGGTAGAGAGAGGAAGGGGAGAGGTGGTGAGAGTAGGATGGAGTGAGGTATATATATATATATATAGGAGGATATATATATTATATATATATATAGGGATCTCTGTCTATCTCTCTCTCTCTCTATATGTCTCCCTATCTCTCTCATCTCTCTCTACCTCTCTCTCTATATATCTATCTCTATCTCTCTCTCTATATCTAGAGATCTGTAGACTCTCTCTCTATCTCCCTCTCTCTCTCTCTCTCTATATATCTATCTGTCTCCTGTCCTCTCTCTCTCTCTATCTGTATCTCTCTCTCTCCTAGAGATATATCTATCTCTCTGTCTACCATATCTATCTAATCTCTGATGTCTCCCTCTCTCTATCTATATCTATCTATCTCATCTGTCCTATGTTCTCTCTATAGAATCTATATCTATATCTGTCTATCTATAGTATATATATCTAGTCTCTCTCTATCTCTTATATATATCTCTATATGTATCATCTCCTATGTATATATATCTGTATATATATATATCTATATGAGATATCAGTATCTCTCTATATCTCTATCTGATAGTATATATATATCTATATATATGTCCTCTATCTATCTCTATATGTCTATATATCTTCTCTCTATATATATCTCTCTGTATCCCTTGATCTCTCTCTATAGGAGGATGTAGATTATATCCTAGATATATATCTCTGTCTCTCTCAGATTCTGGTTGTCGTTAGCTGCTCGAGGTCCAATCACCGTCTCAGTAAGTTTGGACCTGGGAGGAGATGAAGCGGGAAGTTAGAGTGTGATAACATAGTAAGTACAATAGCATGATACCTGCACCAGGTACTTTGTCGGGACAAATAACAATGTTTCACATTTTATCTTAACAGACCCTTATCTCCCCGACAGACAATTAACTCATGACGTGCTGACGTCACGAATCCGGATGCTACGAGAGGGTACCACACGTCCCGATGAACATTTGGCATTCATTCCGGATCCAATGATCTTCCTATTGCTACTTATCGTTGCGTCGAAGTATCGTTGAGGTTTCTCGACGTCAGTGATATAAATGCCCCATGCACCGAGTGGTTTGTCAAGCAGCTCAACGATCAATTATCGATTGTCTGATCGCACACATCAAATAATAGATGGACTTCACCCAACGCTTGCCATCAATACAACGTGTAGAACTGCCCATGTCCATAGCCCAAAAAAACCCACAGCAGGGCACTTCTTATGACGTCATCCCTCCTTCCTTCTGGTTTTATCAAACCAGCAATTTATTAGGATTATTCGAGTGGCTAATGCTAACATTTATATGCTCTGTTATCGCGATGATAAATCGAATCGAACTTGTTACTCGCCAGAAAAAGACGTCGTTACCTATATAAACCATTAATCATATACTACAAATGCCATCAAGGGGGTCGTTTTCCAAATAAGCGCTAGATAGTAGAATTAGTCAGAAAGAAAACGGAAAGTTAGCCATTCGTACACAGAATACATGCACCAACCAGTCATGGAGAGAATACGTATAGCTTTAATGGGCACCTTCCTCTGCCTCTGGGCGATTCATTACAGCGATGGAGGGTCAGTATCCGTGAGAAGCAAACCTTCGTGTAAAGATCGACCGGATGCGCCTATTCCAACAGATCAGGCGCCAGAAATCGAAGACGCAATAAATCCTTTCGAAGGCACGGAAGATGTCGCTAAATACGGCGCGGTTGACAGACTCGCTAAAATGATGGCGTCGGATTTTGAATTTAAGTGCCCTGTATCCGATCTCAAGATCACGATTTCGGAATTTGAGCAAAGGCTTAAATTGTTTGGCACCCTGGAAGGATATGCACGTCAAATTCTATGGCCAATGACCTTGGAGGGGGTT
>CM067357.1:27099749-27132249 GCA_034190875.2 Urechis unicinctus | reverse complement strand
CGCATCGCCTCCTAGCATATTGCGCCTTTAGTTGGATAGAAACGGGGTAACCGAAGCATCGTTCCACGTCATTCCTACAACAATACGTAAATCTTGATGTACGGTCTTTCAAATTATCCTCATTTGATGGAGTGTTTCGAAATGACAACAACTTCGTCTGAAGGGCAGATTTGTTGTGCTACCTCCTCATTGGCATATCGAGAGAGCGCATGCGTAAATGGCTTCATTAAGAGTGCATTGTTTTAAGAGTTCGGACGTGTTTGAGTGGCTCCTCATTTCGGTTTATTTGTCCTCTTAGTGCTATCGTCTGTTGTTGTTAATGTTCCAGCACTATCTGTTGGGTTTGCGAGTTGTCTTGGCAGATGCTGAATACTGCAAATAAAGTTCCTCACACTGCCAGGAAACGCCCACCCTGACAACCCACCCATTTTGCGCTTATCTCCACATGGTCACTCTTTAAATGATGAACTCACATACGCATGCGTTCTCCCGTTTGATCTCTAATGCTAAAATGAGGAAGTAGAATTTTCATCAAACTTAACCAATACCCAATAAGTCTCGTTTAATATTAATTTCAACCACTCTTCTTATTATAAGATATATTCCAATCAATAACATCAAGGAAAACGTGTAAGCATCTATATTTCCTCCGGTGAATCGTTGAGAACTTATTCAGAACTCTTCATTTTTATGATGCTGCTTATTTTCTGTTGCAAAGAAAGCAACTGTGTCTTCTCCAGGGCAGCCAGTTTAGAGTCTGGGGTGGCGGGAATCGCTGCTTCACTCCCGTGCTGCCCAGCGTACTCCTATCGTTCAATTCACATATGATTGTATGGGTACTAATTCAGGCTAGATGTGTTGTTACGTTTTTGGATGAATCGGTGCTCAATGTGTACTTACAGTAATTGAGAGCAACTTGGATTTGTTGGTGGCTTTCTTGTGCACTTGATTACATACGGGGCTGCCGGCAAGTGACGTCAGTATTTCCCCAGGTTTAGGAACACGAAGATTGGCGGGAGTAATAGGCAATCTGAGTCTCAACAAAGCATTGGCTTAAGTACATAGTTAGCTTTGACAGACACACGATCATTCGATTCGCAGCGAGCACATATCAATTCTGAAGAGAAGGCTTGTCGACGAGTCAAACCAGGCCCGCAGCAAGGGGGGGTGGGGGGGTGGGGGGTTCGAGGGGTTCGAACGAACCGCCCACTTTGCCAAGAAAGGTCCGCCTTACTCTAGCGCATTTGTGTTGCTGCGCATAACAGTTTTCGACCAATAACAAAGCTTTGCACATCCAAGACGCGCGTAAACGTACCAGAGAAAGGTTCACAATTGAGGGGAAAAAAACCCCCTACTAAAAATCCTGGCTACGGGCCTTCAAACACTCCCCTTGCTATAGAATACAAAATATGTAGATTTGTGATTGCAATGAGAGGTCTGTCAAATACACCCCAATCATTAATCACCATCAACAAAGTCAGTATTACAACACACCTGTCTCTTGTCACCTCACCTGGGATCAAACTTAGGTGTAATGAGAGGCGTATCCCAGCCGGTGCACGCCATGTCACCAACCATGGGGGTTTCCATCTTCGCTAGCCTGCTCCTGGTTTTGCTTTACGCCAGTGCAAATCCACATTAATTCAAGCAGAATCCAAGAAAACAATACAAAACAATACAAAACTAAACAATTCAAACCAATGATTAACCTTTCAATTCTTACGGTAAAACACCATTTTCTCAAGACAGGCATTTAGCTACGTGATGCTACAACATGTGGACTGACAGTTGGCTCCCTGCCATCCCGTGCGGACGAAATATCCGCAGCTGTCATTTTCGTCTGCAAACCATGATGTATGCCCCCGATAAATACGTACCCAGTCCCAGTTTTGGACGCGACCTCTTTTTTTTTCAAATTTTTCTTCTTCTTTTGTCCGCCCTGACAACCACACAAATACGACTTTCTTGGAAAGCAACATATTGTGAGGAGCAAAGCGACACATGTGTGTCCGTTTCACACTTTAATAATCGTCAATATCTTCTTGTATTTCATCGATTATTTGTCAAATGCAATGATGAAACTTCGGCTGAAATTGTTACCTTCGTTTTCGTGGGATTGGCTGTTTCCGATAAGACTTCGGAAGTACTGTAGCCAACAAGGGAGCGCTCGATTGTGAGAGTTAGACATGTAGCAACACTCTAACGCAGAAAATGACCCTCAAATTGTACAAGTCTTCGTGCGTTAGCATAAGAAATCCGCTACATCAACCCTGCTCATATATGTCTGTTTATTCACTGAACTCCGACGAGTATTACCCGATACTCTCTTGGGCGATCTGTATCTCTGCGCTCTTGATACTGGCCGCATCGACAGTGCCACCAGCTTCTACGGAACACAACATGGTGATGCTGACGTCATCAATAAATACCCGGCTGTATTATGAATGTTGATCGCTAAAGATGGGGTAGGTTTGGGGGTCAGTTCTCGATCGCAATATGTGACTTGCAAAACAAAAAAGGAAACGAACATCATTATTGCCATGCTTGGCAAGGAGAAATTCCCCATGGAACTATTCAACCAGGCGACATCAGAATGAGAGGGGGGGGGGGTGACAAGGAGAAACGTGGCATTTCAAATCAGGTTAATCAGTTTGAAAACTTTAAAAGCAGAACTCCAAGTAGTATACAATTGAGGTCTATCAATAAAACTTAACCAATTATGTCAGCACTTACTCAGAAACTCTGTTACTTCCATTTCACGAACTCTCTGACAGACAGACAAGGGAATGAAGAGGATGGAGTGCCAGCACAATGACTTAATAAAAACATAATACAAATGTGAGTCATGCCTTATATGACGTCATAATCAATGCCGAAGCAGCGTTCTTACTCCATAAATTATATGACCTTCAGAAAAATATCAAAACGGGTACCTTAATACAACGGGTACCTACATATAACGGACGAGTGATTTAAGTAAAAATAAAACTGTAAAAAATACCACATCCAATGTCGTAAACTGCAACTGCCTGACTCTGGACGTGATCGACAAGAAATTAATCGAACTATTGATCATGGTAAAGCTACATACCTTCGGAATCCTTGCAATCTCCATTTTAAACACCAATTCCGCCTTGTCTGTCATCTCTTGTATCTTATCAAGAAGTGCTTGCTTCATTCTCTGAACTACACAATGCAACAAATATCTGATTGATTTATTGGTGACTGTTCGTTAGAGTGGCTGGTCTCATATTGTTAACGGAGTGCCCAGTTGACCTCCCTTTTTTTGTCAATAAGTCAGACAGATGTTTGGGTTTGGTCGAAGATTCATCTCGTCGTAAGAGTCGTGACTTTTCCACTTGATATAATTGGATATTCGATTTAGAAACAACATATAAAGAACTTGGCGCTTGTATCTAACCTTCGCCTGGGAAATCATCCGTCAACATTTCAATTTTGGCCCTCTTTTGCTGAGGCGTAAGTTCACAACCCACATCAGCAGGGATGATAACGGCTGGTTTGACTCGCTTGGCAGCCCCTCTTAAATTCCTAGGCATATTTGTTCCCCAACACCAATGACTTAACACACACATACATTCATGTATGAATATATATGCATATAAATACACACTCAAAAAGACACACACAGACAAACACACACAGACTTACATGTACTCAGAAATGGAAACAGACACACACGCAAGCATACCCGCAGGCACGGACACGCAGACAGACAGACAGACAGACAGACAGACAGACAGACAGACAGACAGACAGGCACAGGCACAGGCAGGCAGGCAGGCAGGCAGGCACAGACAGACAGACAGACAGACAGACAGACAGACAGACAGACAGACAGACAGACAGACAGACAGACAGACAGACATACATACATACATACATACATACATACATACATACATACATACATACATACATACATACATACATTCATGCATAGGTACAATGGGATTCAGAGGCGTTTCAGTATTTAAAGTGTAAACAACCATCGTACTCATCGTATTAATGAGGCTAAGTCTGATGCCTATCACCAGCTGGAAATAACGATCGGCGATGGACGAATGGCAGGTGCTCGAATGCTATATATAGTAACAGCGACTCTATATATACCTGAGTGTTGAGATACCGAGCTTTTTGTACGACTGCGAAACAATTATCCAAGCTGTCTTTTCTTTATCCCGGTCGCTTGCAATCTTCTAACCACACCCAGCAACCGGTCTGTATATCACGTGACGCTATGCGCGGGCTTTCAGATGGCTTTTGAGCTTCAGTCTACAGTGACAGATTGAGTGTTGAAATGGACATTTCACTTGGGAACGCCATCAAATCAATTTCTAAACAACTATTTCAGCGATGACATTTTATAGACCCCACGGGTGTCCTAGCCGACTAGAGTAACAAAGTGCAAAAAGGGTACCCTAGCTGACTAGAGTAGAGTACACAAGGATGCTTTAGCAGGCTATAGTACACAAGGAAGCCCAGCGATTGTTTAAAAACGGGGTTTCAATCCATGGCTGATAAACTATTGTCTGCTTGAGTTACCATTATGTGGGCTGCAAGAGCGATGTTGGCTCCTTTCGCTGGTCCTGGCGGCGTATTCAAGCGTATGTAGACCGAACTTATTCGAATTAAAGATGGCGATGTAAATACCACGACATGCAAACAGATACGTGTGGGGGCGGGGGGGGGGGGGGGAGCTATAGTGGAGACAGCCAACTCTGTTACATGGCGAATTCGTATTATTCTTGCTCCATGAGTCAGACGACGTGGTCTCCAAATGAATATACGCTGTTAGGATGAATAATTGCTACAAACTTAAACCCAGAGGTCAATCCAGTCAATAAGTACAAAAGGATGTCTTAGCAAACTCGAGTTTAAGTTCACAAGGCTGCCCTGTTAACTAGGGTTCCTAAACTGACTAGGGGCCCTAGTGACCCTGTGCAATAAAATATCTTCCATTCCTCAAGCTATGGCCAGGGTACGATTGAATCAGCGCCGTATTGATATATTTTTACCTTGAAGTAATGATGTAATGATCATGTTACTTTCGTCCTGTCGATGGATTGAAATGTTGAATTCCATTAAAACAGAAATAAATGATTTGGCTTAACCTCGCTTTCATCAAAGAGGTGATATCGTGTATGTGACTGTTGTGGTGTCAAAACGACGTTTCTTCTAAGATCCTCGTGTAAATAGCACTCATTCAATATTGAACATAGGTTGTAAGTTGAACTTTCGCGTTTCAGTGTCCCAACTCCTGAACTCTCTTTATGTTAACTAGTTGCTGTGGCGGGTATCACGTGCCAATCAACGTTAGAGTAATATTCAATTACATATTCTATTGATGTCAAACCATGCTCTGCAAGCGATGCTGTTAACATGTTTGTACCGAACAAACACAAATGTCTAGTCGAAATATGGCTGCAAATGATGCAGTTGACTTGATTTGGGTATTTGAGGCAAACTGATAGGGCATCCACCTAAATATATAGCATTGTATATCTATTCAAAAGCAATAATTTGTCTAGCTATATTGAATACTGATAACACTAATAGAGGAACCTGCCTCAATGAGAGGCGAGTGGTGGACATGTACTTCGCAAGGAATGAATGGCTGGACGAGAGAAAAGATGAACATATAGCCAGGAAGTAGCTGTTCTAGTGTTGTCTCATCTACATGGATCTGACTTGTATGCTTCTCTTAGAAGTCTATGGTTTAACATCCCTCTGCCTGACCTGACTAGGCCAAGAATCTCCCCTCAGTCACGGGCCATAATGTCTTCAGCATATCCGTCATTTGACTGTGAGTGTGAGTAACGTTCGACAGGATGGCTAGCCTCAAAGCCTAATTGCTTGTTTCAAGAAGAATAAACAGTTAACAAGGCTTTGACGACAGCTCAATCGGCCCTTTCAGCAGCCTTTCAAAAGCACGCGAGCAAGAACGCCCGTTCCCCGCACAGCGCCTATTTTGACGCTCCGTGTGTAGCAGTTCGCGTGCCGTGGAATGTTTATCACGATCAACAAACCGGAACCCCCGCTTTACTTTTCTCCATGACCTCTGACTCCTATGCGTATCGCGACAGACAGGATACATTTGTAAAACGTGGCAGGGGCGCGGCATCGATAATGGTGCTTAATTGCTCGTATGTGACGGTTTCGATGAGGCTAAATATGGCTTTGTAGTGCATTATAAATCTTAAGTTTTCGTACATTTTAACAGCCTCGTGTACTGCACAAATCTATACGGTACGTACAGTGCCCAGCAAGCTTCATGCGATGAATTAAGCCAACGAATAAGGCTTTCGCCATTAAGTCTTCAAATATAGCTGTTAAAACTCAATATTGCTTAAAAAGGGACAGGTAGGTTTCCAAATAGCATCCCTATGTTCCGTAGGGTAATCATTTGTGCGCGTTATAACGCTATACGGTTGTAACAAGGCATAGGATAGTTAATTCACTTCAAAACATTCTGACAACGTGTTTATCCCATTGTCAGTGCGCATGGATGCAATGCTAGCTCTTGGGCGCGCTTGGTCCCCGTGGGTGGGGCTAACTGAGTACAGGATAATACACACATGGCCGGAAGTGGCACGGGTCCGAAGACCATAAGCCCGTACTTCGCTCTGTGGACAGTCAATAGAAGTGCATAGACTCAATCTTTAAAAATAGCGACTAGCTTTTATTGGTTCTAGCAGCAATGACCGAGTTACAATCCGTGACCAGAGTCATGAATAATTAATCACAATTGTAAAAGACGGCGAATCAGCGCTGATTGTTATTTTAGACCAACCTTTCAGGGCTCATCACCATATGAATGCGTTTCGCCATATTTGGTCTGTTGTTTGGCTTGCTTCCGCTCATACAGGACAAGTTTACGTCATGCCTACAGATGCAGTCGTGAGAAGAATTCCATTAGAAGATAAAATCGACAAAGAGATGAAGATCGTACCAACCTAACTTTCAATTTTGTACTACGGTTGTTCAATGCCTATTTAAAAATGAAAAGCTGTACGCCATAAATGAAAATATATAATAGCTCAGTTCACACAACATTCATATGCGTGCACACACACACACACACACACACACACACACACACACACACACACACACACACACACACACACACACACACACACACATACATACATACATACATACATACATACATACATACATACATACATACATACATACATATATACATACATACATACATACATACATACATACATACATACATACATACATACATACATACATACATACATACATACATACATACATACATACATACATACATACATACATACATACATACATACATACATACATACATACATATATATGTATATATTTATATGAGCTATATATATATATGTGTGTGTGTGTGTGTATATATTTTCTTACGTAGGTGATGGTCCCGTTCCACACCGCCAGTGCCATAAGACATAGGTCCTAGAATATTGCTACCTTATGATTATTTGAAGTCAAACGAAGTCATGGACGTTTGCGGTCCAAAATCAGGTGATTATTGCCTCTTTTTCAGGAGTGTCGCTTTCTGTTACCAGCACTCATTTCAATTATACGCGCGTACATATTGACCGCAAAATGAAAACCGCGCTATTTGAACGTGGGTTATGAGCGTGAAAATATGCGTTTTGGGGAAAGCCCCTGATATATCCGCCTTGGAAATGAGTCATGGTAAGTCGGCCTTATCGTAGTGTCTCGAGCGTGGCTGTTTACGGCCCGGCCCGTTTTACAAACCCACCTCATTGGCTGTAGAACCCACCCTAGCCACCACGTGTTGGCAACCAGGCGAGACGTCGTGGGGGCTTTAACCGAATACAAGATAAGTTTCCGCGGGTTACTGTATCTATCCCAACATTCCGACAATTATATCAAGTTGACAATACGCTCACAGCAATTACACGTCTTTTCGTATTCATCTTAGGGCAATGGCTTAATTAATTCCAAGCGTCGCAACCACATCGGTCAGTTCAACCTGACCTGTAAGTGGGGACAAGTCTTGTTTGGGTCAACAAACACTTTATTCACCTCCGCGTGCTTATGTTTAGAATAAGCCCACTGTATCCTCCTGCATGTCGTAAGAGGCGTCTAGTAGGGGCAGCCTGTTGGCCGTGTTTTGCCATTCGTGCCGGTGGACAATGGGATCCTGGTGGTTGAATGGAGCGGTCCTTGCGCGAGCGCACTACTCTTACCCGGTTTTGGCCCAGACGAGGGGCGGGGGAGGCCTGGTCCTGTTAATCGGCTGGTGGTTTTGCATTTTTATCTTTTTCTGCTTCTTTTTTGCATTGAAAACCACAATTGACAGGTTATGAATTCATGTTAAATTTGTACATACAAATACCTGTATGAATCTTAAAAGCACCCGATACAATTAAAACATTTGCATTGGAGAAGACAATTCCAATACATCAAATGGAACATTCAGTGCCAACTTTAGAGCCCTATTCTGCAGAACACAAAGTTTATTTAGTATGTTGAGCACCAGACAATATTGCAATAGTTCAGCTGTGGTAAAACAATTGTTAAACAATTTAACTCGCGACGTTTTTGTAAATAAATGTCCTACTTTGTACAATATACTATTACTTTTTCACAATTTCTTGTTAACATTTCCTGCCAAAATTTTCATCAATTATTACACCAAGACATTTAGTACATGACACTTTGTTAACAGAGCTCCCATTCATTTCAAGAGCGTTGTGTGAATTGATTTTACTATTTGAGACAGTTAAATATTTCGTTTTTATTATATTTAGAATCTACTGATTTGTTCATCATTTAAATAATTAGTAACAGCATTCAGGCTAGAACCTTCACCAAAAAAATGTTCGTATCATCAGCAAATATGACAAACGACTTACACTACGTGATATAAATCATTCACATCATAATATCAAAATAGGTCCAATTATTGACTCGAGGGGTACCCCACACACTACTTTTCCCCTATCAGATATAACACCTCCATATCTCATAATCTGGCATCTCTTTAATCAGTAACCTGAAAACATAATGCTGCTCCCCGTATGCCATAATTGTATAATTAACTTAACAGTAGGTTATGATTTAATGTATCGAAACCTTTGAATCGAGTTTTGTGAATATCACCAGAAACCATTTCATATGACCGTTATATGGTTATACGATGAGTCATCTAGCTATAGCCACTACGTATTGTCATACATGACTCATAGTTTGTCAAAGCCATCACAGTATTGCTATAACTACAAATATTCTTACATATGGCGAGTTAACTGCTATGTCAAAACCACCTCACTGTTGCTATAACCACTATTTACATTCACATGGGTCAACCACTTGCTATAACCACTACACATACTCCTCGTGGTTTTAAGATGAAACTGCTACTTTGTCATAACTACCCCAATATTGCCAAAACCAATAATTATATACCCTAACATGGTTATAAGTTGACTGCCTTAGCGTACACCAAGAGTGACTGTATAGGGCAACGATTGTTTACCATTCTAAAAGTTACTGGTGTAGAAACAGGTGTGACCGGTTGTTTTCTGGTGCCTTCTAACGCTTCGTCTTTCCCACATTGGATCAGTGTGGGTTTTACAGTACTCTATGAACATCTAGCCGTATTTTCCCTTTTCATTTGGGTATGTTTTGAAACCTTATTCAAGAAAACATTGAACTCCTGATCCGAGATATTGCCATCCTCCAGCGCTGTAGACAGGAGGTCAGCAATAGTATACAATTAGCTCTGCGTCAGAATGCCCATCCCGATCATGCTGTTCGCTATTGATGGCCTATCGGCGACTGTTAAGTTATCAAGTTATGCCGAGTAGTTCCCAAGCGGCCTTAGCACCGCCCATGGCAAGGGCATTAGGAACTAGAAAGTAAGACTCCACTCTCTTACCACGCGCAAACATCTACCCGGTGCTGACATAGATCATACATTGTCAGAACTATTGGCACCATCACCTAATGGCCACTCGTAAGCCAATGTCCCTTTATTTTCCTTGACGTCATATATTCTATGGTGGCCGCGTCACGCATCAACATGCCATTCGGTGGCAGCATCCTTAAGCGATATATGGCCGCTAGCCAAGCTTTTAGTGACATGTTCTTTTTATAAATCTCAAGAAAACACTAACAAGAAGTACGCGTTTGTTTGTTCTTATTATCCCGTGTGTGTATCTTCAATTTATACACACAGTTCCGCCAATATCACGTTTAAAAACAGAATTTGGGAGGTTTGTGATTATAATGACACCGAAAGAGCCACCCTCTAAGTGAACAACTTCTACAAGAGTAATGGGAGCCCCAACCAACATGTTTTGTGTTGTACTCACTTCCTCCTTTTCCAGCAGTCTTTGATGCCACCTGATGTACTATAGGTACATTGGTACATAGGCTATGCAAGTCAACAACTTCAATAGCAGCGTCACATAGGAAGGAGGCGGAGCCTACCCGGCCGGAGTGACAGCAGATAGCAGGACCCAACTGCGCATTCATATTGTTCACAGCAAACTTTCGTGAGGTGTTCAGTGCTTACAACATGCAATGGACACTGTACTCCCGCGCCTCCAAGCTACTGGAGTTTCGGCACGTGTCATCACCTCAAGGCCTAAGACTCCTACGGAAAAGCTCTTTCCATATGTATTACATGGTCCAGCGACTGGTGGCAGAGATACAAACCTCTTTTTCCACGACCATCACCCCTATGACAGCCCGTACGATGACAGGGCCCATGGGAGATTCAGGAGAAAGCTAGGCGTTCCATCACTAACTTGCACCACAAGGCAACAGTCCAAAACAATGGCCTTAGAGTCTATTATAAACAGGATGTGTACGGCAGCAATAGCGTCGTCAGGGTTGCTGGCCGCAAAGTCAAAAATATTTCCTGAGGGCTTCACCCAGCCCTGAGGGCTTCACCCAGCCCTGAGCGCGTCACCCAGCCCTGCATTTAGTGCCTCAATGATAGACACGCAGCCGCATTCAGGGCACTGAAACTGGGTTCAACGCCATGAAGCAGATCAAAACTACTATGGACCTACCCACTGTAATAAAGGGTACCAGGACCGCCTGAAGTTTGCAGAGTTCAGACTGGATTTAGTCTCAGGCATCATCCTCTACATGACACCAAGCAACAAGCTTCTCAAGGTTGACCAAGTTGTGGGGTTCAACAACCTGATCACCAGCAGCAGATTGGTGTCAATATATATGTCAACATGACTGCGCTGTACCATGAAGATAGTTTCAACACCAGCGACTCAAAGAACATGGGCCCAGCGAAAACCACCAGTCGTAGGGCACAGCAACCTGATTACCATCGCGAGTGAACAGCAGCAGATTGGCGTCACCACATTTGTCAACGTGACTGTACTGTACCATAGCCAGTCTATACCCAATCTGTGTACCAAGGAATAGAGATGAGCAGTGAGGATGGATGCGATCGTGCTGCCCTGCTTCCGGAACAATGTGCAAATGCGTCTTGTCCTTATAGAGCACATGCTTGATAGTCTCTCGGAGGCTGTTGATTTCGGACTGCAGATTTGCACGGTTTACCAAAGTGGGTGGACTTGCTGCTCATTTCATCGCGTGGTAGCCCAGCTTGACCTCATGACTTTTGTCAATTTTTCTTAGCCATGCTAGGTTATTGACAAGCTTATCCTGTTATGTCTGCATTGCCTCTTTGAGCCTCAACGGCTCTCGGGTGATAGATGAGATGCCGTATGAGCCAGTTCAAGCCTCAACTGTCCCATGGAGTGCGCCTGAGGCCTCTGCTATGACCTGGTCCATATCTTGTAACTGTTCACCATCTACAGCTATGGAGGCCTTCAAAATATCTTCATGTTTAGTCTGTTGGGCCACTGCCGTGGCGCAGGTCAAGCAACCGTACAGTCTCTACAGCTATGGAAGCCTTTGAAATATCTTCTTGGGTAGTTTCGAGGGCTGCTGCCAACTTCTTGGATCGCTTAAGGATCACTCAAAGTACACGGGCAATATGGATGCCATACCTCTTACAGGCATCGGGCGATAAGAATTTGTTGTGATTGTACTTCCAGGTCAGAAGCCTCCACTTGCAGCCCAACGTTTGCCATGATTTGACAAACTGAACTCCAGAAAGCCATTACTTTGACATGTGATTTATTTCTTCATGGGATTTTACTTGATCTTCTGTCAACCCGGTCGAAATTCCCCTAGTTACAGCTCATTGTATATACAATGTCTCCACCTATTTGAGGGTCCCTTCTGCCACGCCTAGCATATTGTGATCCTCTGCCCCACCGTCCAGTTCAACCAGACCTAACAGGCCTAGAGATGAGTGCAGAATGACTCCGTAGTTAACCTGGATTCTTGCGAGGGGCATATCTGCTCTTAACAATGAGGATACCTGCTTGACTGGTAAAAAGCCTAAATATGCTATAAAAACACAAACTGTTGCGCAAAATCCCTCTACTGTGGTTTCTGGACGCCTTGGCGGGCTCAATGAGCCAAAGCTCCCTCTGGTATTAGAGTTTTCTACCTCTGCCAAGCTGGAGGATGGCCGCCGTCATGCGACTGATCCTGTGTGGTCTACCAGCTTAGATGTTCTGTCACCAAGCCTGATGAGCCTAGGCAGCCAGATTGCTCACAATGAACTACTGTGTGTCCTAGGTGCTGGAAAGCCTGCTACACAACTGTTCTTACTGCGCGCTACAGGATGGAGTTGACTTTAAGGTTAAACCCACGAGATTCGAACCCTGATTTAACCTTGTGCTGGTCATAGCCTGTTTCGTGGACCCACTCCATCCACTGCTCGCCACCGGGATGAGCCACTGGCCTCTACAAGCATATTCAAAGTGGTCCACTGCCCTCTGGACGACGCAGTTAAGGTAACCCGTCTCTCAGTGGTCCACGGTAAGCAGATAAACGTTCTTGTATGGTGTACAGACAGTATGCAACTGCTTTGATTTGGTAGGTGATCTGGTAGAATATCGTGTTGATACCTTGAATGCCCAACTTGGTAGGTACGGTGATCTCAACGGCTCCTAGTCCCTTCTTTCTCTCGACTAGATCAAATTTATCCTCCATGACCCACTCACCCTTGGCCCGCCCACGTAGACACTTTTTTTACTGCAGGTAGTCACCAGTGGGCATGGCCGTTAGTAGCTTTGTCGCTCTCTAGTTGTCATCCAGAACCGGTTCCTGTTTTACATTCAAAATGGATAAGCCCGAAGTGTCATTATTGACCTTGTACTCGTCTTTAATGACCTTAGTGTCTAGGTCGAAGAATTGCTGCTGGGCACTTGCACAAGTGCACTGACACTAGCGTACTTGTGGCTGGTTGTCCCGGCTAGAAATTCTTTCAAGAGTTTGTCGACCTCAGCCAGCTCATCCTTGGCAGATTTGTTTTTCGCCGCACTGTTGCAACTCGTATGCTTTCTGTGGACTTTCTGCTACTTTAAAGACTTAGGTATCCACCCTTGGTATGTGTATTCTTTGGTCTGATATATCTCCGATTGGAGTTCCCCAGGTGGGCAAGGAAGTAAGCAAACCTTTTCCGAACCTGCTTTTATATGTGAGTGAGTTCTGGGATGCGCGGTGTCCACCACACTTGCGACGCCCCATCCATCCCTGGATATCACGCCCATGCACACGGGAGGGTTAAGTCACAGGGCACCTTTCCTCCGGTTGTAGCGATGTTGGACCCAGTAATCCAACATGCACGAACTGCTCCAGATCGTGGACTACCCGTACATCACGCCTGGGTTTCGATGCTTATTCATGTTAAAGTCAGAGACAATATTACACCCATGCATATCAAGCAGTAGTTGTCAGTACTGCCACGTTCGTGAGGTTGTAAAAAATACATACATACATACATACATACATACATACATACATACATACATACATACATACATACATACATACATACATACATACATACATACATACATACATACATACATACATACATACGTACGTACGTACGTACGTACGTACGTACGTACGTACGTACGTACGTACGTACGTACGTACGTACGTACATACGTACATACATACATACATACATACATACATACATACATACATACATACACATACATACATACATACATACATACATACATACATACATACATACATACATACATACATACATACATACATACATACATACATACATATACATACATACATACATATACATACATACATACATACATACATACATACATACATACATACCATACATACATACATACATACATACATACATACATACATACATACATACATACATACATACATACATACATACATACATACATACATACATACATACATACATACATACATACATACATACATACATACATACATACATACATACATACATACATACATACATACATACATACATACATACATACATACATACATACATACATACATACATACATACATACATACATACATACATACATACATACATACATACATACATACATACATACATACATACATACATACATACATACATACATACATACATACATACATACATACATACATATACATACATACATACATACATACATACATACATACATACATACATACATACATACATACATACATACATACATACATACATACACATACATACATACATACATACATACAGACATACATACATACATACATACATACATACATACATACATACATACATACATACATACATACATACATACATACATACATACATACATACATATACATACATACATACATACATACATACATACATACATACATACATACATACATACATACATACATACATACATACATACATACATACATACATACATACATACATACATACATACATACATACATACATACATACATACATACATACATACATACATACATACATACATACATACATACATATATGCTTGTTTGAACCAGAATATGCTGAAGTTATGTTTTCATGAGAAAAAGCGCGTTGGAGGTGATTGTTATACATAACCTGTAGACCCACGAAGCACGCGGCCTCCTGGGTCGTCAAATGAGTTTTTCCATTTTCAGAAATTTCAAATACGATAGATTACCTCCGGTGCGGTTATGATTTCGTTGAATGACATTTTGTCTGTAACTGTCTGTTCGGAAAATATTTAAGAAGGTCCGTATAAATCTGTATCAAACAGGATGTTCAGTCACGTGCCAATGACAACATTTGACATCTTTTTGAAAGAAGCTTTTTAAAATGAGGAACATTTATTTTTAACATTTAGAGGTAAATCCAGGCAAATTTAGTGAGAATTTGAATGCGTATGATTAGTAAAGATCCGCGAACGGATCCGGGAATGGATCACAGGACAGTGAGTTAGTGATGATAGTTTTTTGTAATGTGTCCAACTATTCTATAAATCATTATTTCCCGGAAACAGGCGCTATACAAATGCCATATATGTTATGTTATGTTAAATGTTGTCAAATGTTGCAAATGGTTTGGGATAAGAACAAAGATATGTTGATAAGAATAAATGATTCATAGCTATTGCTGAGAGAACGTTCACAATCTATCTGTCCTTGCGGGCTGGGTTTCCGCTATATTTTTAACAGTCAAAAATATTTAGGCCTAAAAACATTTTATTTGCGCGCACCACCCCGCGAACTGATTTTAAATATATAAACATGTTTTACACTGGTTTCATTTGTGAGATAATGTACAAGTTCACCTACAATGTTTCATCATTTCAAAGTTGATTGCCTTATCTCTCAAACCTTACTTAGATAAGGACACTTATTACAAATGTCTAAGGGATTCTGGTTAATCCTGTCAAAATGACCGATATATAGTACGCTGCTTTTCAAACGGGTGCAGTTTAAATACATGTCATTTAATCTTATGAATGCTGCGGATGTGTTTTGCAGGATAGTTCGTATCCTGTTGAGAAATGCACCAAGCAGCTTATAGCTACGCTAAGAGGGTTCACGTGGAATTCCCTGATTAATTCGGAGGCGCGGTCGCCTTGGCCAATCAGAAGATTCCATATCTTTAACAGACGCCTTGCCCTGAGACGTTGGGTCAACAGCCCCATGTGCTTTTGCTGATTTTCACCCATTTTCATGATCACCACACAGCCTATCGGAGCAAGCCCTCTAAGCGTAGTAAGCTCTTTGGGTGTACCACATGTTGATTCCTATGTAGACGAAATTGTTGTCAACTCAGCAGATTGGGCCACTCATGTTGAAGTACTACGGTTGATGTTTAATCGTATTCGTGAGGCTGGACTTGGGACTGGGCTTGACCATGGTGAGGTGGAGCTTTTAGGTCAGACAGTTGGTAAAGGACCTTGTAAACAAGCCGCTAACAGCTGCACACGGTGATATAAGCCCAATTTTATCAAATGGAATGAATGAATGGTGCGGGAGCTGTATTGGTACAGACTGAGGACTACGTACTGAAACCTATTACGTACATAAGTCGTTAACTCAAACCAGCCATAACTCTGCTGTTGAACGAGAATACCTGACACTTGTGTGGGTTGTTAAGAAATTGAATGTGTATTTGTACGGCCTTGATTTTATGTTGCAGACATCAACAATTGAGTTGATTTCAGGTTGACGATATCAACATATTATATTATAGGCGTTATAGATGTATTTTGTGCTGTTTATTGTATTGTGTTTTGAATGAGAGAAAATCGATAATGGCGGTCACACTCTGTTTAAGTTGGTTCTGTATTTATCTGAAGTCTCATTGTTTAGGCGCTCCTCATCAACTCATGTGTGTGACCTAATGAGCTACGACAGGATGGGTGCGACCTTCCACTAAGACAAAGGGCCCTATACAACGCAGTTATATTGTAATAATACCATTATGCAGCTAACTACTGAGCAGGTTATTTTACGCGTAAACCGCTTGGACTTATGATCCTGATGGCCAACCATAGATGAGAGCCAAACGGCCAAAGTGCTTTGTTTGAAGATCTGATGGCGGGAAAGGAGTATGTCGAGTTGTAGCTGGACTCGTAGGTCGTTCAATTTTACCAGAAATCAGGTTTCTGTCAAATCTGATTTTTATCGACATACATACATACATACATACATACAGTATTCATCCGATATCTTTTCGAAGTTAGCGTGCGTGACTGTTGCTGCAGCATGTCATCACTGTGGCCTTCTAAGTGGAAAGTATCCCAGCTGAAAACTTTCCTCAAATATAGGGGAATCCCTTGCTCGAGTTACAAGAAAACTGAGCTCGTAGAATAAGTAAGAAATGCCTGCAGCACCGTAAATATTGTGGACTTGGTCGGGGAAGATGATGGAGAGAATATTTACAATTAACGAAGAACTATTAGCATAGAGTGTCAGCTAGTCAATTTCCCAGATCCCAACAAACTCTCTGCATGGCAGGCCGACATGTCAAATGCACCTGAGCTTACAAAGGCTTACTGAGACTGTTCAAGTGCAATTGGAGTCCTAGCAGGGTGGCATCATTTGAAAGCGATAGGGAATATCAGCTGTTCCTCAACAGAGACATACATGCAGTTGAATATAAATCCCTGGATCATTGTAGGTGTTATCTGAGGGGGAAATGTGTTAGGGAGCAGTCCCAGTCCGAGCAACCATACAATGTATGGCTTCTCTTCTCCCCATGTGGTACCATAGAGTCTGCTGGATATGAGTGCACAGTGTAATTCTTAATTTATATAAATACCTATGAAGACTTGCTGGTACAATATTAACTTTGTGTTTTGTTTTATGTGGTGTTGTGGTTTGGTGCGAGAGAGGTAAAAAGTTTGTTATTTATTTTCTCATCTTTCTTTGCAGAGATGATGGTGGTTGCAAGCATGTTGTGGCCATGATGTTTGCAGTGGCTGACTTCAATACCAATCCAGCATTACCGCCTGATGAAGAGACATGTCCCACGGCTTGTCGCCTTGATTATTTTGATGTCTGGCAATTGCAATTACACAGTCTATATCTTTATCACGTCAGTAATACAATTGACGGAAACTGTCATCCATGGGTGTTTTTGCGTTTTCTTGCATCGACCTTGCAATCCACTACGGCGCAAGTGAACCTGGGCATGGTTGCTTCCGCGCAGTCTATATAGTTTATATAACGATATTCTTAAACAATTTCCCCTAACTAACACCAATATCAAACATAAAACAACGGATATTCACCACAGCTTAAATCTCTACGTTCCGCGTCGTGTATTGCGTTTGCGTTTTGGAAAAACATGCCCCTACTACCGGTTGAAAATCAGTGTCGCCGCCTGGCGGCCGCGACGGAAACCCGAGAATGTGAAGGCAGGATTCATCTACGTTAATCCACCACGTTAGAATATAGTATACGACGTTGTGCCCTTGCCATACCTTGTATATCAAACTAATAACGAAACATCATAATAGAAACCGATTATCACTGGAGTGGCACCTGCCTTGTTAAAAACTGGGAGCAAAAGTACACCTCTTATTACTCAGTTTCGTTAATACGACAAGTCTTATTTTCCGTGATAATTGTTTATAATATTGACTGCATGGCGGTAATGCTGGGCGCTAATGGGGCGAGAACATACAGCAGATCTATGGCGGAGTAGGTGAACAATGTCCGTAATAAAACACGTTGTATTGATGCGAGAGGATATTTAATCATGTATATGTCATTACACAGCAAGCCGGTATAACGAGCATCACAACATTATATTTTATAACATCAAAGGAATGATGACGATAGCTAGCCTTGCCGCCATGTACGCGATGGGTGTAAGATGAAATACTCAGAGAAACCACATATAAGAGGATTGATAGGGAACATATACTCAATTGTGACCAGCCATTTGCAATGCAAGTTTCTCCAAATTGATATCTGAGAGTTCGCACAAAATTTGTAGAAATGTCTTCAGCCCTCTCCCATATCATCCTGACTACGCGCGCAACTGTAACCTCGCCTGTAATCAACAGCAATACGGAACTGGAGACCGTACAGGTGAGGATGGCTGAGCAGCTATAAGTCCCCATCAACCAGGTTCACTGATTATTTGAGGAGCGAAATCCAAAGGCTACCATTTACGCCTGACCTATGTGATCAGTGGAGTAAAGGGATTTTAAATTATACACATTATGTACGGGCAAAAGCTTACTCTTTATGTATCAAGAGTGAATTTACAGCTGGATGCACTTTGTAATTGACGGGCATTAATGGCATGTTTGTAATTGTCGGCATTTGACTTACACGAATCGGCCCAACGGCATAGAACATTGGAAATATGAATTCTTCTGATAGACGAATCGTTAGTCAGTGGACATGCGGGTGCTATTGCAATGAGAACTGCAAGAGTAAAGTTTACTTACGTTAAAGAGACTGCTCAGCCCCATATTTGTAACGAGGTTGCCTAGCAAGCTGCTTGGCAACCGCACCTTGGAAACCAAGACTTTCAGTCTCTGAAAATAAATTCTTACTTCGGCTGTCGCCATTTATGTTGTCGGAAATTACCCTTCCTGCTTGTCGGTCTAATTTTTAAGCAATGATGCTTACAACTTTAATAGGTGAAGGTTTGAATAAATCTATATTTTGTAACCTAAGCGGAAGTATACAATCGATAGCGAGGAAGTAAGGGAGCGCGTAATGATTTACAGCTATCATTCGTGTGGTTCATCGTTTTAGGGAGGCACTGTTGTCCATGGAACGACACAACTAAATAAAACAACTTTTATACAGTACTTCGCGAATATTTCCAATCAAATAATAATGTTGAAAACTTATCAGCATGATTTTTGATCAAGTAAAATTTGCGGCTCAAATTAAAAGATGGCATCATTTTTGTCTGCGTTAAACGTAGCTATGTACTAAAAAATTGATCCCTGGGAGCCCGATAAGGGGCCAAACAGCCTCTTTAACTAAATGTCTAGGAGTATTGAGCTGATATCAGAACGAGGTATCACCGGCAGGAATTGATACCACCACCTTGAACAACAAGCAACAGCATTGTCGTCATACGCTTGGGTTGAGCGGGAAAAACAACAAGACCGCCTCGTTATGAGGCCTCAAATTATATTTTTACATTGGTTGAGAATTTCAAGTTTTTGTAGTTTGCCAAGAAACTCCCAAATGACAGATAAACCTGGCCACAGAATCGAAATAAAAAGCGCCGCTGCGAGTTTTGACCAGAGTCACGGTCAATATCAACGCAATTATGGTTTTGGGCTATTTGTGTTGCTGAATTTCCTGACTAACCAGTGTCACTATTCATCCACCGCACACATACGCGTTCGCACCAAGTGTTCATGTGACCCATTAGATGTAAGTGTAACCAAGTGTAAAAGTGACAGAGTTGATACATGGGGTAAAATGGCCAATTAGGTACCAGGGGTAAAAGTTATCGATTAGAAGCTAAGTGTACATGTGACCCATTTAATATCAGGTGTACATATGTGTATGCGTGCGTGTGTGCGTGTGTGTGTGTGTGTGGGGGGGGGGGGGTTTGTATGTTTGTGTGTGTGTTTGTGTGTGTGCGTGTGAGAGAGAGAGAGAGAGAGAGAGAGAGAGAGAGAGAGAGAGAGAGAGAGAGAGAGAGAGGGAGAGAGAGAGAGAGAGAGAGAGAGGAGCTCTCTTCTCTCTTCTCTCTCTCTCTCGAGAGAGAGAGAGAGAGAGGGAGAGAGAGAGAGAGAGAGAGAGAGAGAGAGGCTCTCTCTCTCTCTAGAGAGAGAGCGAGAGAGAGAGAGGAGAGAGAGAGTCTCTCTCTCTCTCTTTCTCTCTCGAGAGAGAGAGAGAGAGAGAGAGAGAGAGAGAGAGAGAGAGAGAGAGAGAGAGAGAGAGAGAGAGAGAGAGAGAGAGAGAGAGAGAGAGAGAGAGAGAGAGAGAGAGAGAGAGAGAGGGGAACACGGAAGGGGGCTTGTCTTGTATCACAGTCGGTAATATGTGTTGATCGCGGGTAGGTCAGACCGTACGGTGGGTTACATAGACCGCACGATGGTAATATGCTTACGACTCAGTGTAGCTTGCTTAGATACGTACTGTAAATAATCAATGATAATAATTGTGACGAGTAATTCATGCAATTTGATGTGGCTCAATAAGCTAGGATCGCAAATGTGGCACACAAAAGCTGACCTTTGCTGGAGCGTAACCCCATTAAACCATTCTCCCCTTAGCTACTTTTCTTAGCTTTGAATGTAAAGCGAAAGTTGAGATTTCCTGATTGATAGGTCAGTTTAAAGGAAGGATGCAACGCAAGACGATATAGACAGATCACGCCTTTAATGGCAACGTGAGGTGCTGAATTTTAATTGTAAATCTTCGATCTGCTGACCTTTCCCAACATTGCTTGTTTCTCGATACGATGACTTATCTTACACTCGTTGGCGTGTGGTAGACTCTTTATTGTGATTAATCCAATGTTTCATGGCATGATTCTCAGTCACCACTTCGTCCTGTTTTTGTTACCACGTCGTCATGGCGTCAAGTGATTAAATTATATTCATAAACAGTTCTTAGTCACATAAGATTGAATATTGACCTTGTCTTAGACCTTCGTCGGTTAGCATCGGTCCCATCGTCAGGAAGTGGCATCGGGTTTTTGCGAAGAAGTCCGCGCATGCGCTGCGAGAAAGCTTTTTCCTTCGTTGAAGGCGTAGAGGAAGGTTCCATGGACGACTCGTTGGCGAGCCTGGGTGCGAACCAGCATCACGGGCTGATGAATCGTCCGCGCGCGCTGTGAGTGACGTCACATCCTCCTGTGATTTTCTACGCAGTTGCATAATGCAAACAAAACAGTGTTTATATTTATATCATGTCATGTTCGTTCACGTAATTCATAACTGGAGGGAGAAATCAGTGCTGCACAGTATATAATAAAAGGTGCATTTCATGAAACAAAATCACCGAAATTATGTTTTTTTAACAAAACCTCCTTAACCGATCAACAGCTACGTTTAGTAGTTATATCCCAAAACTCGACTCGAATTGGTGACCCCGGGTATTTTTATGGCCTTTGAGAAGTCTAATATATTATTTTAATCTGAATTTTATCCAACATATGGCACACTACAATACATCCGAAGCTGTAAAAGGGCTGTGTTTGAGTGATAATACTAGAAAAAAAAAGTGGCATTGCTCATGCGTAGTTACTGGTCCAGGTCGCCAACTACACCAAAATTCAAATTTCACCAACTGGCCGGAAAAATGCATCTTGAAATGATAATATTCTTGATAAATGTTAATTTTGATGGAGTAATTTCGCTCCGGGCTGCCTTGATCTATTGCATCTATATTACTTGGGTTAAGCTTCGTGAACTCTCCATCTGTAGCGAATGAAGAGGATACCAGCAGAAAGATCCTCGCAGACGACCACAGCAGTAAACACACATATGAGAGCCAGGATACGTCCGTCCCCTGGCCAATGCCCAAGTCAAAAGAGGAACTATCTGCAATGATCCATGTATGAAGTTTCGATTCGAAAGAAAAAGACCCCAAAACGGTACAATAGCATGGAGTTCATATTCAACTTATAATTCAACCTGGTTGTTGAGCGATGCCGTCGAATTCTACGGGTGAGGTGAAGTCATCACATGCGCAACTCATGCATGTCTCGCCACAGGCGCTGGGGTCGACTACGGCCCGCAATGGATGAAAGTCATCTGGAAATAAAACGACTAGATAATAATAGGAGACAAAACCGAATGGAATTCTCATTAGGAAATGTTCAACGAAGATAATAGAATTGTATCTGATAATTTTCAAGGAAAAAACCCCAGGTAATCAGAACGCGGTACTTCATTGTAATCACTACAGGTTGTGTTTGAAGCAGTTGTGCGACATTTTTGTGTAATAATATGTGTACATTCGGTGAAGCTTAATTATTATGTGAACACCAGCCTTTGAATAGGAGAGTTATATGTTGCATTAGTCAGTATAAATCATTCTTATCAAGTTATGAACTCGCCATCATTGGAGATAGCTCCGGGTCGTTCCGCTGCATAACTTCTCCCAGAAACATCCGCTAAGTTTTGATAACAATCATCTGACGTCACAATGTTTCTTTTAAAGACAGTCGCGTTCAAGTAACCTCCGGTTCCTAGTCCATACACTGCAGCTCGGCTGAGTAGCATGTTACGTGAAATCTGGAATCGGTTGTCGAAAATACCATCGGCATCGGTGATGATGATGATATCTTCCCTTGCATTAGGTCGTTTTTGTTTCCCTCTTTGGACCTGGTCTAATGCTGCCTGGAAAGCCTCTGTATTGAACACATTTCAGGATTTTCAAGGTCGAATCACATATCATAACAAAACTCTCAGATACGTTTGAGCGCATTCTACTTTTTCGCGGAAAGGTGACATGGTACACTGAAGTGAAATTAGGTGACTTCGCAGTTCAATGCATAATCTCGGATTTGGAAACAAAATGACTTGTTCATTTGTTTTGATGGTGAAACATAACATGCCTGATACAGTGTTACATAGCTGTTAGCCACCTTAACAACCAACTCTAAAATGTTGCTTCAATATAATTTCAGACATTCCTTGCATCAGAGAATCAAGATGTCGAGAACGTTAAACATGGACGCTGTACTAAAAAACCGAGAATACAAATGAAACTGTGACGTTGCATACACGCGCTCTCTTAGTTAGGTCATGTTTGACCGGGTCCAGTCGTTGACTGGCTCCATCGATCAGACACGCGCTCGGTAAAGTGCCAGTGAGATATGTCGATCAGATTGGGATCCTGTGTATGAGTGAGCTTTAGATTTGCTGGGAGAGCCTCGCCAATATCTGATCCATTGACCACATGTTTTGTGCTGTGCTTTTTGTTCTCGGCTTTGGGTTTATAACGATGTGATAAGCATTGGATCATTCAATCTCTACAATAGCCAACGAAATCAAAAACTAAAGACAATCTTAAACGACTAGAGGTAAAAACAATGTGTTAAGGGAATCGTTCGATCAAGTGTTTAGGGAACAAGGGGTTCCAATATAACCGACTGTCGATCCCCATGTTTCATGCAATGTCAACCTGCATCAAGCCTGAGCACCTCCAATCGAACGTAGCTAAATATATGATTACACGGAAGTTGCTTGTTACGGTAAAAGGCCTCACAATCTCGAGGATTCAGACGAAAACTTTACCTACCGCTTAGATCTAGTCCACTTTCCTTTTATACATGAGACTTGTGCTCCACAGACCAGCAGGGAGGAAGAGCTCGCACTGAGTGAGATAGCCCGCATCATGAACCAGACTTACTTTCTACTCTGCTGATGTCGCTAAATGCTATCACACACAACTGTACATTATCCTCGCCCAGTACCAGACTGCTAACGATAAAATCCCGCAGGAAGTCTTTGACCTTCCTAACGTAGGCTTCGTTCACGCTCACGGAAACGTCAACGAAGAAAATCGCGAAATTATCGGTTCTTGCATCTGGCGGCAAAGGTGAAGCCTCTCTTTGGCACATCCGGTCACCTGGAGGACAGTAAGACGATGAACAATCAAACTTGACAAGAAACGGATTGAAACATTACGTATGATAAATAACGGGTTTGGTGAAGTATAGTTCTGTTGATCACTGTTGAATGATTGTCGTCTCTTGATTGCAGGCACGCAAACGTGACATAATATATCACCTTCCACTTTACAACCACAGTTGACGAAAATTATCTTTTATTGCTTGTCAATCATGCTGTGGCCCCTACCAGTGTCTTGGGTTATGTTAATAAGCACTACCAGGGCAGTTAATAGCATCAGAACGGTGATGTATGCATGTATCTCCAGTTACGACCGTTTCTTAAAGACGAAACATGAAAATACCGGGCTGTCCCGAAAACATGGGGACGCCACCTCCAGCGGTATAAAACGTGCCGCCGAGAGCCCTCACCTTTGCCGCCAGACTTTTGCCATGCAAGTGCAACATTTGCAAAGCTCCACACACACACACACACACACACACACACACACACACACACACACACACACACACACACACACACACACACACACACACACACACACACACACACACACACACATAGATATATATATATATCTAGAGATATATGTATATATATATATATATATATATATATATATATATATATATATATATATATATATATATATATATATATATATATATATATTGGTTTACACTCAAAGGAAGCCCATTTATATCTCAATATAAAACACATTTTTATTGTAAATCATCTATGGTTTTCTCACAAAGTAAGCTTGAACAACAGCGGGTGTCACTTCTGTTGGGTTTTCACTGATTTGTTTACAGCAGCCTACACATCATGCTGTACAAAGGTCGCCGCTGCTCTGTGCTCGCCTCACTGGCACCGCCATCATAATATTTTCTCATAAACTAAGCTCAAAGAAAATTAGTGGTACGAAAATTTAAAAAAAATAGGAAAATAATTGTGCAGGATTTGAGCACCACCCTCTCGCATGAAAGTCGAATGCTCTACCACTGCGCCCCTAGGTCTTATGATTTTTAATGTTGTATATGAGAAAAGGTGCCTTATAACTTAGAGCTCTTCAGTATGATAATATTCAGGATAACTCAGCTGCACTGTGTTTAGCATTACCTCTTGGCTGATATAACCTCTTGTGAATAGATTATGACAATTGTCATGTTTATTTCATGAAAATGTTACCGCCAGAGTTTTCATGTGCATGTATCTGCATCTTGTGTATCACAAACAAATTAGCCTTGAAATATTTCCGAATAAACAATGCGATCAATTTATTGAATATTGCCAAATTGATATCAAGCATTAAACACAGCTATCTAGATACATGATACAAGGAAATAATATGTGCACTAGATAAATCCACCATCAATTTGCATTGAAATATCACAAAGTATTTTACTTTGCCTGTCTTTGGGCAGTCCAAGGATCATAATGCTATTTTGTCTGCACCCAGATCTCAATTTCCCTCCAGATATCGTGTTACTGGCGATTGTCGTAGTTAGCTTCTGAATAAATCTGTTAACTATTATAGGTCGCAATTTGCAACATATTTTCGAAATAAAAAAAGGAAGGTGTCAATGATGAGCAGAACCCAGAGGTTCAACATCATCGAAATACATTTCAAATCATCATTATCTTCCTGAAAAATGATTGGATCCTAAAAAACAATTACAGATTATTCTACCTTAATTGAAATGAAAACTTTTTCTAAATATAAGTAATTGTAAGATATCCATGACGATGTTAGTTATGATAATGACGATTTTTGTGATAGCGATAATTACGAAGGTAACCTTGGTGATCATAAAGGCGATGATGATGATAATGATAAAAAAATTGTCATCAAAAGTCGCCAAGTTACTTCATTTACCCGTGGGCCTCTTGTTTGTTTGTTGATTCGTAAACATTTTTTAGCATACGATACAAATCGCAATTTTCAAAAAAAATTCCGTTGTAATTATCCGACAGTTTTCTCACAAAGTAAGCGGGCGTCACTTCTGTTGGATCTTCACTGGTTTGTTAACAACAGGCGACTAATCGCGCTGAACAATGTTTGCCTCTGCTCTCTGCTTGCCTGATGGGCGCCAGCAACTATGGCACGTCGCGTTACTATTTAATTAAGTAAGCTTTTCCTGGAGTCAGCCAAATCATTGTTTATATATCATGGCCCCGGACAGCATGATTTCTTTAATAAATTTGATTGCTTATAAAATCATCGATATACATGCGATGGTCATGAAAATTGGATGAATTGTGCAAGAATATTAAAATCCATAATAACTTGAAATGAAGGTGTCAAAGATGTACAGAACCCTGAGGTTTTCTTTTGACCTTGATTGTAAACTAAGGTCAAGGTCATCGAAGGAAATTAGAGATCATCCGTGAATCCATAATGACTTGGTAAATTTTGGGCCGATTTTGAAATTTTTAAAACTTCCTTATATAGTTCGTCAAGTTGTCCAGTGTACCCATGGGCCTCTTGTTACAGAAGGCGTGAGAGATCTACAAAGCCTTCATAGTTAAACAGATGAGGCTTGTGTGTGCGGCGGCATGCAGAAATCAATCCACGACATCAATTCCTTGGTAGTGAGAAACAGCGTCGCCTTTCGACCCACAGGTTGTGGGTTCGATACCAAGGTGTGAAAACCTGACTGGCTCTCCGCGACTTGGATGATCCCGTTGAATGGCGGTCTCGTCTCCGAAAGGGGATGCACCCGACCCGGTAACACAATTGTACCATGCTGGACCTTCGTCCAAGCAGCGTGGGTTTCGCAGCCAGGTCTCAACAAACGGTTTGTGCCAAAGTGTGGGCGCTGGCACTTAAGGGGAGCCGTCCGAGCATCACAATCATCCTCTTCCATCACAATCGCAATATCACTGCGTTGTTGAAAGTGACGTTAAACCCCAATATTACCATTACCATTCCTAGCTTGTCTTCATTTGAGAGAAGCCAGATGGTTTTGTTTTTTGAGTTGAGTTTATGGGCATTCTTATTGTTGTTTATTTCTATTATAAGGGGTTTACGTGACTCGTCGTATTTTGGGCAATTTAGTAGAAAGTGGTATTCATCCTCTATTTCGTTAGTGGTACACATGGGGCATAATCTTAGATGTGGATCGAGCTCTGTCCCTCTAAGAGCCTCAATGTTTAGGGGGTTAGAATTTACATAGTGCTTGTCCGTGCTCTGCCTTTTCAATGTGTGATAGGTAAGGTTCAAGCCTGAAGACGGTCTTAAATGTTCTGTAAGTGCGTAGTTTGTTTCCTCCGCTGTTTTGAGTTCTGCTTCATTATTATTTAGTTGTTTTTCCCAGTAGGTTTTGTAATTTTTCTGCAGCTGGTGAATTTATGTGTACTATCTTATTTGGTTTGTTGAAATCCCATTCTATGCCTGTACTATTGGCAATTCTAGTAAGCTTGCCTAAGACTGTGTCTTTGCCCATAATTGAATGATTTTAAGTGTCTCGATCTCGATCTTTTACAATTTTGGATTCATGTGAGTAGTGTATTTTGCTTAAATATTTTATTGATGATGTTGCTGCTGATATACTTAATGGATATATATATATATATATATATATATATATATATATATATATATATATATATATATATATATATATATATATATATATATATATATATATATATATATATATATATATATATATATATATAAAGATATATAGCTTATGTATATATAGCAGCAAAGAGATATATTTAGATGTTGATTTCTTTTACGTGGGTCAAGTCTTCTCAGTACATATGATAACCACATTGAGATCATCATAAGGGTATTGAAACATAAGCGTTATGACAAGACATGTTACTTAAGTGCATATCAGACTATATGTATATCGTTTCAGTTTGCAATATACTTTCGCTTTCGCTTTCACATGAGAATAAATTCGCTGATAGTTCTTGGGGTTTGTTGTTGGTCACGCGAATAATTAATCCAACAATACTGGTTTGATCATCATCTGTCAAAATTAATCTCTGATATTCAATAAGTCGGAGTTTAACACATCCAGCGAAATGGGTAGCAGTTAGATCGAGTACAACATGGAGGCAGCACAAGGTCCAAACTTGTTTCAAAACAGCTTGTGGCTGGAGCATTAACCCCTCTGGCCCTATCAAAGGTCTGAGTAAGTATATCGCTGTCCGACCGGGGCTATAACCCCGCAAGATATCAGTTGGTATCGCTGACTGGGGCAGTTTCCAATAGATACGTTTCTCGAAACAACGCAACTTATTTTTAGATCGATTCAGACACACTACCAAACACCAAACATCACAAGTGATAGAGTTATAGAATGCAATGATGTTTTACGGACAATTTCATCCCTTTTCGGCTGGTCACGTGGTAATATTTATAGTTCCAACAATTTGGGACTGTAAAAAGTGAAACACAGCAACATGTTTGTTTCAAGTTCAAGACCACATGTATTCGTGGGGGGGGGCACTTAAGTGTAAAGATATAGTATACATGTGCCGCACGAGGGGGTGGTTTTTTAGCATCTCGACTTTTACGACGGGTTAGACATTCGCATAATACCTTGTACGATGGAGTATACTTTTTCTCATTCTCAACGAGTACAACGGGTACAGGTTTTCGAGGTCCCGCGGCACACCCCTATCCGAGTTAGGGAGTACCCCACTTGGGATGCTAAGGCACAAGGGAAATCCGAGAATTAATTGTTTCAAAAACATCGTATCGCGATTTGTTGGCTGAAGAATAGCGTCAGTGGTTAAGTTTTTGGGCGCGCAAAGTCTATTTTTTGTAAAGGCTCTTGATATATATTATTTTCTAGGTACGCAGAGTAGTCCTTCAACCCAAACGAGAACTTGCCGACTGTGTTTGACGAACTCTTCGTAACGGTATAAATGCATGTTACCGTTACACCGGAGCTAACTGGGGCTATAACCCTGCAGGTTGTCAGTAGGTATCGCCGTCCGACTGGTTTTATTACCCCGCAGGTTGTCAGTAGGTATCACCGTCTGACTGGGGCTATTACCCCGCAGGTTGTCAGTAGGTATCGCCGTCCGACTGGTTTTATTACCCCGCAGGTTGTCAGTAGGTATCACCGTCTGACTGGGGCTATTACCCCGCAGGTTGTCAGTAGGTATCGCCGTCCGACTGGGGCTATAACCCTGCAGGTCGTCAGTAGGTATTGCCGTCCGACTGGGGCTATTACCCCCCAGGTTGTCAGTAGGTATCGCCGTCCGACTGGGGCTATTTCCTCGCAGGTTGTCAGTAGGTATCGCCGTCCTACTGGGGCTATTACCATGTAATCAAAGGAGCTATTGATCGGTTGGACTACCGGTACCAGACTTTGGTAACTAGGTCCCAGTTTCTCTATCCACAGTGCATGGCCAAGATTCAAGAGCTAAGTTGCCTTTTCAATCTATCTATGCATTTTGATTATTTTTCTGGTCATCACACTTACTGACCTGCTTGGTCATGGGTAGCATTAGCCCAAGGACTCCTAGTGAATGTACCGCTGATATCCTGTACAGCCCAATGCCCAGCAATTTTGAAATTTATGGAATTTCAACTCTTACGCTGTAAATGCAGATAGCTATGTTTTAATGATCCGTCATAGATTGCTTAGTCTTAGGCTTTGACCTTAGTGACCAGTGTTGAATGGGGCAGGGATGTAAGATTCCAAAGAGTTTGATGAAGATATTTGAATTGAATAAAACCAGAGTATCTTCTTGTGATATGTGAATTTTGGCTAACTAAGGGACAATTACAGGAATTATTTTCATTATTTTTTTCTCCCCATGGCCCAGGGTTGATGGATAGCAGTTTGTTACAAGTTTTCATTATTATGTTTGATAAGGGCGATATAGAGAGTAAAGTGCTGGGTTTTTAGAACAAGATGTATAAAGTATACAGCATAAGACTACAACCAATAATATTCTCCTGTTTGTTCACCTATTTGGTCTTCTAACCCTCGTGCTTTATGCCTGCAGTGATTGGAAGGGACCTTGTGCATCTCGAACCTCACAAGCAAGCATCCAGTGTAAGATCCACTCTGCCAAGCACTACTTCAGATCCAGCCTCAATCCATCTATTCAGAGCCCATTCACACCTTACCTCAACACACCATGCTCGATTAACACAGTGGATTATATCAGCCAGCATGTGGCCATGGAGTCCCATGATAATATAGAACTCATCTCGAGTGATAATCATCACATTACGGTCAATAAATCTCATCTGATTGACACCAGTGAATATTTCCATTGCATGTTTGCAAGTGGAATGAAAGAAACCGTTGAACAATCTATAAAACTACCTCTAGTCAGTGAATATGCTCTCATCACCATAAAATCATTTTTGGAGACTGGGCAGATTTCCGTAGACCTGGGTTGCCAACAATCAGTTGATGCAATTTTGTCGGCAGTTAATTATCTACAAATGCCGTCATTTTTAGATGCCTTCGAAGCATATTGTAAAGAGCATTTAAGACTCTCACAATGCCATTGTCTCCATGAAATATCATCACAGTATTCCCTAGATAGTCTTAGCAACTTAGCTTGGCAAATGCTACTGAACAATTTCGATAATTTTGTGAAGACAAAAGAATTCATGGATCTCAACTGTGAACAAATATGTGAACTTCTGGTAGATGATGGCCTGTTTTCTGTTTCGGAATATACCATCTTCATCGCTGCTCTGAAGTGGTTATCACAAGAGGAAACTCGAGTTACTTACGACATGTTGGTTTTATCCAAAATCCGTTATTTCACTATGCCTGGAGCTGACCTAGACAAATGCCTGTGTGCTGTTTGTGGCAGAACAAGCAAGCTTCCTAACGCGCTGGCCCTTGCAGAGATAATAGGAGAAGCTCGTGACTTCATCACTGAACCCAAAACACCTGCCGCACATATCCATGATGAATCTTCAGCAAAATTTCGATGCCCAGTCAAAGTTGTTGTTGCGACCGGGGGATTCCAGCCCCATGACAACAGTACACATCGTTGTCAAGCAATCAGACTCTCTGTATTTGAGGAGTGTTTAGCGAGTGATGAACCTGAATCTCGCTTGTCTTTCTCTTACAACCGAGCATTGAGACTTCCCACATGTCTGTGCGAACATGCTGTGTGTTTGTTGAGAGGGGAACTGTATGTGTTAGGGGGACAAACCCAATATTCTGAGGATGGAAGAAGCACCACGGATAAAGTGCACAAGTATATTCCCCACTTAAACAAATGGAAAGAGGTGAGTTTTATTTTGAGTACTCGTGTATATTTGCATATAGAAAGTGTCTTCAATTTGTATAATTTTGATGACAATCATAAAAAGTTGAAAGTAAATCTAAAAACTTTTCTTAAATTCAAATTTACTTAAAGTTAATTTGTGAATGATTTAGTTACTGCATGGGACAATGTATAAGTGCTGCAATGTGCCAGGTTGCTGCGATGTTGGTACCCCGTAGTTTGTTTTACGTAGGGGAGTGGGGTGGATGCTTGTACGCCATTGGAGGTTGGACAGCACCAGATAAGGTAACTCGGACCGTGGAGAAGTACGATCCTGCCACCAGGAGGTGGAGTCATGTTGCTCCCCTTGTGATGGGACTGCATGAACATGCTGGTAAGACAGGGAGTTGTCACTCACAGGGACCAGATCACCAGGGCATTTTATGTTGTCTGTTTGTATTGTGTGGGACATTTCTTTCAGTTTTTATTGCATAACCAGGACATACATAGAGGTTTACTAATAAGTTTGACATCTGCCTACCAACCATTTTTATAGCACTTCCAAGGACTGGAAGATAATGGAATAGAAACCATAATA
Organism: Urechis unicinctus; assembly: GCA_034190875.2. Lineage (NCBI taxonomy): Eukaryota > Metazoa > Annelida > Polychaeta > Xenopneusta > Urechidae > Urechis > Urechis unicinctus. The sequence goes on along the minus strand of CM067357.1, from coordinate 27,099,942 downwards.
ACTGTGACAATAACATGGCAGCCTCATATTGTAACTGAATTGTATTCCTTTAATAATCTGGTAAAATCAATGTTCTTTGTTGTCATTTAGGGTGTATATTTGGAGACGCTATCTACATCACAGGGGGTTTCAAAGGACCCTACCGTGGTCACATAGACAAAACGTGGTGCTATTCCCCATCTACAGACACCTG
>CM067357.1:27069749-27094749 GCA_034190875.2 Urechis unicinctus | reverse complement strand
ATATGTCAGCTTACTAAATATAAACTTTGTATTGAGTGGATATGTTCAGAATCTCATTGTAATGAAGATAGATGGTTCTTGTTTTACGATACCTGAGGATCGCAGGATGTCCAAGAAAGATTCGTTGACACCTTTGGCCATTCCCTTAGCATCCCCACAAACGTAAATGAAAGATCCGAGATTCCTCACAAGATTGGCAACAGCGCTGCCATGTAGACGCAAGTTATCCTGAACATATCTAGGCCATTCTGTGCTCTGATTGGCTGTGATTGTCTCAGGAGAGATCAGATTGGTAAATTCACTTGAAGGAGCACTCTCATTGGCTTGTTTCTGTTCACGTGAGTAAGATACAATCAATTTGTTGAGTACACCTGAGCTTTCATATCCCAGTAGCTCCTCCCTAAACACAATACACAACAGAAATAACCACAAAGAAATCCACAACAGATATCAGCAAATTAAGGCCCGGCAATCCTAGAATACACAAGGAATGAATGGTCCTGGTGTGGTATAAAGCACAGACACTTTGTCATATCTGACTTCCCAGCAATTATAGCTGACATCTTAAACAGCTATCCTTTGATTTTAAGAGGTTACTTTAAGACAGGATATCTGATTAATTTGATAAATAAATTTTAATGAACTTAATGAAGATTTGATTTATACACAGAGAAAATGTATACTCACTTGAAGAGAAAATCTTTATCTCTATGACGACAACCATAAAACAGCCATGCTTCCCCGAGACTTGCACCCTCAGATAACATTGCATCCCTGGATCATAACGTTCACTAATCAATCATAATGTTCACACACCTTGCATTTAACAACATCCAGTAACAGAACCGGAAACTAACACTTCACCTCTACATCGACTAAATTTTTTCATTTAGGAACAAATACTAAATATGAGATCAAGTTTGGCAGTCATAGCAAGTTGTTTTCAAACTCTTAACCAAGGACCAAGGAGGCAGTTTTTCAGATTGATAATTACCTTTGTCTGAGAAATCCCACAAAAGGTGCAACACCTGTTCCAGGTCCAATCAGTATAACAGGTGTACTAGGGTCAGCAGGTAATCGGAAGTGGTGCTGATTGCGCAGATAAACTGGAATCTGATGACAGCGACAGAAATTGCAAGCCAAATGGTGACATCAAACAAAGCACTTAATAGCCATGCCATTATTTTACTGGAATAGATAGAGAAGTACAATCGACCCTACCTTACAACCTCCCTCGAGAAGAGACAATGATTTCATCTGACTGCAGATGCTGTGGGAATCTGTGTCCATCTCATGACCAGGTTCTATCTCCTTATCTTTTCCACTGTTGCCAGAGCCAACAAGTGATGCCAACCACCCTGTTGCCACTCCCCTTTTGGTATAGCTCCTCCCATCTCCTTCCTCGATTTCCACAATATTGAAAGCGACTTGGACAGAATCTGGTGTTTGCAACTTGGAGCTGTACCCATCAAAAGGTCACTCAACAATACTTAAGAAGTAGCCCTAGCTTCAAAGAAATTACGATAACAAATTATTTCCCACAAACCTGCAGATGGAATAAGGTCTCGGAAGAAGTCTGGGCAAGTGCTCTGCAAGAATTAAGATTCGGAAGTTAGATGAAAATATCCTAAATCATCAGAGATTGTGGAGTTCAGCAACCTAAGATTCTAAAAGATCAGAGAAAAGTATTCAAGGTTAGAAATTATCACAAACATAAAGAGAAAGGCTCCTACCTAAGACTCTCTCCAGTGGGGGTTGGCAGGAGGGGAATGAGTGCAAAACATCTAGGATATTGAGCCCCGGCTGTCTGACATAGCGCGTGTAGTGAGCCATACCTTGCTTGCTACACAGCTCCTGTAGGCGTCGCTGTTCCCCCGTGTCTGACGTGAAATCCACCAGACCTCGCAGACAAGCCTGACAAACGAGAAGTCACATGAAGGATGAAATGAACGAGGTTGTGACATTCGTGGTGATATGAGACTTCATAGGAACTGATGATGAAGTTCAGGCAATGGTAATCTAATTATTTATATAAAAGCCTACAGTTTAACAAATGGTAACAACTGGTATTTAGTAATACATTATAACAGTACTGTCTGGTTATTTTGTGGATTAAGTTATATTTTATAGATTTATAGGAAACCACAAAAGTAGAGTGTGCAAATGGAAAAGATGGCGATCAAAGATATACTTAGTCATAACCACTACCGTAGATAACACTCATACAGTATATAAGACAAGCCAACCATATCTTAATTACATTCCACGTACATAAGCCAGGTGAAACGATCGGTTATTCTCATCAATTGATTCGACTCACCTTGGTAGGCACAGCACGGACGTCACAACAGTGAGTCAGTATATGTCTCAGAGTTGATCTCTGATTGTAATAGTCTGGTACGGCTGCACGTTTCTTCAGGGTGCCCTCCAGCACTGCAACCTCACACGGAAGGTCTGCTTGACTTGAACAGCGCAGTCTAAAGGAGGGTCAAACAAAGCCAGCCAGGATCAAGACAATACAAATTCTATAAGCCTTGAAGCTCCACTGCATTTGACAAGATTTTCCATTTCTGATTATTCAGACTGGGTGTGCATTTCATATATTATATATAGCTGATTTACATCAAATTCAAATGCATGCAGTTAGTCATATTCCGCAATAAGATATCACTTCATTATAACAGATGGATAATGTCGAGGATTGTTTGGGCAGTTAATATGACTATGTGAGTGTAATTTTCTTGACCCCTAGAGCTAAGTGAGTATTTAACCGATAGGAGATGTGAGGTGCGTCAGTTTACCTGGCGAGTAGGGATTCGACATCATAGCTGCTGTTAGGACAGATGATGGAGACAGAGTCACCCGCTTCCCACAGCCAATCTACGTCCTAACACAAGATACCATCGACATACAGGCACTACACACCAGCACAACACCTACATGCAGCCAGACATGTACTAAAATGGCTCAAAATCAGACGGCACACACTCACTATCATTTCTGATACATCATACAGTTATAGCATTTATGGAAGCAAAATATTCAAATCAAGTAACAGGATTTTTAATTTGTTGAAAGATTAAATTATAGTGAAGTTGCATGAGACAGAGGATTGTCTCGAATCACGAAACTCAAAGCGTTTCAAACTGACTGAACCTGAGTTGAGAACTGAAGTAGAATGGTGGTTTTCAGAGCATCCTGTGATGTCAGTATTTGTGACCCTGTGATGGGCAACAGAGACACAGGTGTCTCAGCTGTAGGCATGGAATGGCCATTCTGGAGGGGCAACTCTCTCAAAAATTCCTGTCACCAGAACAATAACATTTAACATTAATGTTGGAATTATTTACATTTTGCAGCCTTAACAATAATAATAATCTTACAGTCTAAGGTATCACAAATGACAATAAAACATGCTGGTATCACGCAATATATACTATTACTAGGGGTGCGCACCTATTATCACTGAACACCTGTAACATTAATCAAGACTACGTAAAACTACATAAATTATGAGCAAACTGCATTTTACACACTTACAGTGCTCGTGTCAGCCAGATATTCCACGCTGAGGAATGGGGCAGGTTTCTGAGGCACTGTGAGGTTGCTATCACATAAAGGGGGCATGGACCTCGTAAGGCTCTCTACATTGTCAGTTTGGACGTCATGAGATCCATTGACACTCGCAGCGATGCCTCCATTTGTGACTCCATCAACATGTGGAGGGTCTGAGAGAATGGCTCCATCCGTGGCTGGCGGGGGCACTACATCAACATGTGGAAGGTCAGAGAGAATGGCTCCATCCGTGGCTGGCGGGGGCACTACATCCCCATTTGGAGGGTTTGGAACATCACTACCATTAGTGGCAGGTGGAGAGATTATAGGTTCTACAGGAGATTCCACAGGAGTCCTAGCGGAAGTTTCACACCCATTCAACAACCGACTCTCCCCATCATTGTGGCCATTGCTAAGCTCTCCACTCACTGTCTGTGCACTGGTGCTGGTCTGGGTTGCATTTCCATTAGTTTCCCCAACAGGTTCCCCTACACCCAGGTGCTTACGTAGGGCTGGGATGACACAGTCTATCCAGGGTTCTACAGCTTCTTCCAGCCTGGTGAACAGTCAAACATATCATTGGTGCAAAACACAATATTGAAGAGCCATTCTGAATGAAAACCCAACTGTAAAATGAAAAAATCAAATTATAGGTATATGCAATTAAAATATCTTGCTTGAGTAAACCAATAACACCAATGTTGTTGTCTTTTTAAACATATTTATAACCCACTTGATCTTGCTACAAAACATCTGGGAACTATTGTTAGTTAAGCTTTGACAAATTTTACGACAATATTGTGTTGACATGGCATATGTGTTTAGTCACTCCCATCTCAATAAGATAGCAATTGTATGTCCATTATTTGGTGCGTTCCGATTAGTATTGCAAAGATAAAACAAATGAATCTCTCAATTGAGTACTGACCCTGTGGCATCGTCAGCCCAGGTAGGAGGAAGGAATGGTTTGGCTCCCAGCTCCAGTAGTCTGTCATTGAAAGAGTGACCACAACGGCAGAAGTTTGTATAGTTAGAGTCCCCCAGACCTGTACATAACACAGGATATATATAAAAAATACAACATTTGTCATTAAAAATGAAAATGGCGCAGCTCAAGTCTAGTTAATTGATGACAGGTTATCATCATCAAATGGGTCAGGCCTACAAAAATATGCGGGTGAATGATATATTTACATATTTGATATCCAGAAAATTAGGGTAGGATTATTTGCCAGAAGGATGTGTTGTACTCATAGATAAAGAATTCAATATCAGTAATTGAGAAATCACTTGAGTGCACACCCCTGCGGTTCAGTGATATCAACTGCACTACAGAACCTGAATTAGTGCAGAGTAGCCAAGACAAAAAGCTCATTAAGTCAATGGTGGATTTAATGAAACTTCCAAAAGTGAAGTTTCACGTGCCACGGACCAGGCTGTGTGATTTTGTGTGATCTGGATACATTTTGTGGTTCAGGATCATTAACAATGTTACAATATCTGGGTAAGGAGTGCTCAATCAGGCTCCATTGGGGTGGGTTTTTAAAAGTAATATATGACTGCATTCATAAAGCCCAAAATCTGATGTATGAAATTGAGAATCAACCAGAAAGAGCGCGTAGCAGGTAATATACGAGACCTAGTAGCGCGTAGTTGAGTTGAGAGAGGAGTGTGTGGGGGTGGGTCTTCTTCTTGAGGCGGCGCCAGAATTTGAGGGCAGTTTCTGGAGGTTCCCCGTCACCTGTGGTGGAAGTGATGAGGACCATACACTTCTCCTTCTCAAGCCAGAACTGAATGTCACACACACATACATGGATCAATGAGTCCTTATATAGGTCATTCAGTACACAGAGGTCATAAGGTGCAATTGTGTCAAAATGTATCACAGAACTTTGGGGTTAATGGTGTCAATAGGCTAGTTCTGAGGTAAACACAAGGCACTTGATCTCTTAGGAAAACAACAACATGAAATGTTGGTATTTGAAGTCACAAAGTCATCAAAGGTCATATCATAAAGGTCATGGAAGAGTGTGATTGTGATGTGTGGATAGCATCATACATTAGGTGACATGGGGTTGCACACCACAACCACTGACACCCCAACGAGGTCCAATTGGGTTGGATTACCTACCTTTTTATCTGTCTGGCTGATGCAGTGTAGTGATGGAGAGAGCCCTTGTTGTAGACATTTCTCCGTCAGCTCCTCTGCAATGGCCTGAGCCTGTCCAGTCTGTGAGCTGTACACCAGCAGAAACTCACCAGCAGTGTGATCCCTCATCCTCTGTAATCTGCTTCACCTATCACCATAACAAATGCAACTATTGTGAAACTGTATGGCCTGTGGTAAAGGAAAGTTATTTCATAGCCATTACTCATCACTCACCCCAAAGTATTTCATATGGTAATTCAATAACAAGATAGAGTAAAATCAATGTCATGACCATGCTCTCATTCAAATTGCTTAAGACCTAGTGTTGATGTGAGCTGGGTTAGTCATGAATATGGATGCAGTAGAATCAATGGTTATTGCCTTCACAATGTGTACAAAGATGGTTTCCTTGTAACTGCTTGCTCAGTCTAAATAATGGTTTCAGCATGGGGGAATGACACCTAGCTTAGCAGCGATGGAATATTGTGGTTGCTGATGTAGCATAGCTTAGTTTACTTATTCCTGTAATGTCATACACTAATTTATTGTTCAATGGCATTATCGCTGGTTGGTAGCTTACCCTAATAGCAGTAAATTATAATATGGCTGAGGACTAGATAATTTTGTGCAACGTACAGGTGTCTGATGAAAATAAGTCGGGACAAGGTGGTTTGGTGTTTATTATTCTAACACCAAGTCCAAGTTCATAGCTTGCAGAACACAAAATTGCTTCAAGCCGGGGTTTGTGTGTTGGGTCAATCATATGCCCTCATAATATTCACCCAAATTTTTGACCTATTGTTGACATAAGCTGGTTCCGTAATAAGGGTTCATATATACCAAGGTGCATACAATCAATTCCACTGTATACTACCTCGCCAGTAGTCTACTAGTCATCAGGCCATTGGCTCAACTTCACATTGGCTCAACTTCAATGTACTGGTCAGTCAATGAATAAACATCTAACTTCACACTAGCATGTATGTCTGTAGTTTTTTTCCATAGTGTAAGGTTGGTGATGTTGGTACACACCGACCGGTACTTATCAACCAACTTAGGTGAGTGAAATGAAGTGCCACGTTCTAGCCACCACCATACAGCGTAACAGTGAGATAGAGTCATCAACCACAGAAAGCGACTTTCACACCTGAGCTGATAGACTCAGATTGGCACTAGACAAGTGAAAACCACCATCAGTGATAAAGTCAGTATGTGTGGGATGGGCAACACATTTTCCAAGACACCCACTCTAAACATGATGGGATGTGAGACATCATTTGTCAGTGACATTTGTCTTGTCCCGCATGTTGTGTCCACAGTTAGGACCACAAGTGCTTTGTTCATACAAGAATCTTATCAATTAGGCTATTACATTATTTTACGCAATCATTTGTTTTATCGATCCTGTGATATTATGCAAAGTTAAGTCAGCAGTTGGATTTGTAATCATCCCCAGAACCCTTGCCCCTATGGTGTCCTCCTTTCTTCTTAAACTATTGAGATCCAAAGCCACAGCAATTAAACCAAAACTAAATAGCACTTTTCTAATCAATGAACGAGAAAAGAGGGAAATAAATCACATCCACAACATGCATCAGTTTTTTTATTCCCCGGTGAAATAATAAACGGATTACCTCCAGTAATAAATTGCTTAATTAATAGCTTTCCAATGAGTAGAACAACGGCTTGCCCCGGTCGAACGGAGATATACATATAATATATGATATATATACCAGCAGGGCTAAACAACGGCCCACTTATCCCATCGACGTATACAGTCACAAATAGTAAAAACTAGGTAATAAAAACAGTCAATTTACTGAACTAGAAGATGAACTATGATACATTTCCCTCGCCAATAGCTGTCGATGTCTCACCTCAGAAGTGTGTCCAACGCTCAGGCTGAAAATTTAAGATTCCACAGCCTCTTACTCCGCTTTAAATGATCAATTTTGGTAGCACATAGTCACGAACGATACCATCCCGCACATTTGTAGCTGATGTAAACTCCGTCAAGGTCAAGGCCAATTCTTAGCGTTATGATGAGAGCAAAGAGCTAACTCTATGATGAGAGTGCAACGAACTAGAACTGTTTCATATTAAATATGTCTTGAATGTAAATAGCAATACTTGCAATAATGTAGTCTATGGCGAAACTGAGTCTTTGAGTGACAGGTGTAGGTTACCATTACAAAGTTGCATGTTTGATGTACCTCTTATTCTTAACCTGTATCAATCACCTTGGTTAAATTTTATGAAAAATACATAAGAGGAATGAAAAGAAAATAGTATATCTGGAATTAGCCGTGCACGACGTATATATTATATTCGCGGCTAATCTGGAATATGGACCAGCCAGGAAATAATCAATGTAAGTAAATTTAGGAATATTGCAACCCTGGCTCTGAAAGATCAGTTGAAAGATGGAAACTGAACTATTGTGATGCAAGTCACATTTAAAGAAAATTGTTGAGATATACCACATAAGGGATTTAGATCAAGTGTTAGACATGCAATAAGTAAATTACAATGCAATAATTCAAGACTACTAGTGGTAACTGAGAGGTACCGAGGCAAAATAGATATTGTACTAATTAATGTAATGAAAATAAGATTGGTGATGAATATCATATTGTATTAGATTGTTTTAATAATGCTGTCATTCTGAAAGAGAAATTCATTCCACAGTTTTATAATACCTAACTGTCAATGTACAAAATTATTAGCCTGTTGAACTGTAAAAATGTTCATGTTATTAGAAAAGTTAGATTTATTTTTGTCAGAAGTGCTGTTTTTTTTTACTGGTCATCTTACGTTGCTCAAGCTCTATAACATATATGTTATGCACAACCAACCATAACTATTATTATTATAACATTATGAACAAATGTTTCCTGCATGAAACCACTTCTTTCTAAGTTAACATCATCACATATTTTACGAATTATACCTTTGTTATTGAACTTAGCACCAATTAAGTCCTTCTATTGATGCAGTCATCTTGACGAGGATGTTTTATCTCTATAAACCACTTGGCGTGCACCTGAATACGTACCAGAGAACGGTACAACGTCCCCTCCAATATTAACTTGATTTCGTGCCTGGGCTAGACCACAATATACTGATGTTTGGTCATAATCATTGCCGTCAAAGCTGTCACAACAAATCTGTGATGATAATTATATTGTATCTGTAGTTATACATACTGGACAGCCACAGAGGGATAAAGACCGATGTCTAAGCTCAGTTACCTCGTCTGAATGCTGATGGCATTTATTAAAAATTGATAATGATTTTTCTCATAAAATATTCACAAAAAATCAGTTTGAGAAATGTATTATTCCAGTTTATATCTTACTTATTGGTCCAATTGAAGACATGCATCTTCTTTGGTGTGAAACAAACTAGGTTCATACAAAATTCAGGAAGCAGTTAGAAGGCACATTACACCCGCCGGTTCCATTTTACCCTTTTTACATAAAAATAAATCCAGATGTCATGTTGATTAAGAGGAAAGCTAAGTACATTAACTGAAATATGAATATGATACATACCTAATATATGTATCTTTATGTGATAAATCCAACACCCTAGTTCATATAAATGAATGCTTAATTTTACCCCACACAGAACTATTGCAAATTATACAAGATACTTCCACTGAACATACAGTATAGATCATCTGATAATGAAGAACAAAACTATAATACCTGAGAAATAATCATTTGAACAAAATAATTCATCCATAACTCAAATTACATCAAAGAGCTCATCAAAATTTGGCTGTCAAAATGACAAATATATGATTGCACAGATGTTGAATGATAGCCAATAGGAATAGTAGGATCAGTCTATAAATGGATTATTAACTCAACTCTATTTTTGTACTGCACACTTACTGACCCTGCAATTAAATGTTACAGTTGAGGCATAGAAATGCCATGCAAATATGTTATCATTATCAAGTCTATTTATCCAAGACAAGACAACGAATAAGATCCTGGCTGTAACTGAAATATCACAATTTGTATTAAGAATATTTATCCAGCAAACAAAACATTCTACAATTTGGATGGCATATTGCTAAGTAAATAACCAAACAAACAGGTACCCATCACTCTTGGTGTTCAATACCAACTCTAGTCCTCCTTCACCCAAGGAACCCACAGCCATTCATGATTACAAGGTAAACCAGCTGGGTCTATAGGCTTATTTCTGGGTGTCACTGAAGTGGCATTGTACCCCGCTAGTCTCCACAAGAGTTCTTGTAACTGCTGAGGCTGACTGGGAGCCAGGTTATTAAACTCACAGGGGTCTGCAGTGATGTTAAACATACACGGCTGTTTGCCCACTTTGCAGTTGGTCGATGCATTGGCTGGTCTCTGACCACATTCTACAACAATTGGACGTGGAGTGCTGGTAGGTTTACGCCCGATTTCCACCAGTATTTCCGTTAAATCACTTGCAAACATATGACTTGGGGCTTGTTCTGTGTTTTCAGGGTTGTAGTTTGGGTCCCCTTCCATGCTGAGATCAGGATCAACATGGGTAACGATCCGTCGATCCTGCTCAGCAAAGTTCTCGTAGAACTGATCTGGTGAATACCACTTGGACCAGCCTTTGGTGGCACCACCTTTACTGATGACAACTTTCATATCTCCAACACGCAGGGCTGCTGTTCCCTCTCGCTCGTCAATATTATGAAGCATCTCAATTCTAGGTGGAGTCTGATTTTGAGATAACACCTCCCATTGGTTGATGCCGTCCAGAGTACCATCCAGCTTATTTGTGTCATAACCGACAGCACCCAAGATGGTGGGTAACCAGTCGAATATCTGTATCATCCCATTGAAGGTGTAGCCTGTGTGTTGGAGAAGGGGACTCCAAATGAAGCCATTGCCTCTCACACCTCCCTCCCACAAACTCTCTTTAACACCTCTGTCAACATACAACACAAGTAACAGCTATCATCAGTCAACACAATCCCAACCCAAATCTGGCACAAATAAAACAGACCATAAATAACTAATCCATTTTTTTTTCAATATATATATATATATATATATATATATATATATATATATATATATATATATATATATATATATATATATATATATATATATATATATATATATATATATATATAGATGCCAGTGATTATTTGACAATTTCAAAAAACCACTATCATGAAATTATTTCAATGAGGCATAATGATAACCTAAGAGGCCAGTTGTTGGCGTCATTGTAATCGAAGCCTGCAGCAGGACCACCGTTGTCAGTCGAGAAGAGGATGATGGTGTTGTTAAGCATCCCACGTGCATGAAGTGCTTTGGTGACATTACCCACCGAGTCATCCAGTGCAGAAACCATGGCTGAAATCAACGTGAATAAGAATTATGGCTGAAATCAATATGAATTATGGCTGAAATCAATATGAATTATAGCAGAAATCAGCATGAATTATATCTGAAATGAACATGAATTATGGCAGAAATCGACATGAATTACTGCTGAAATGAATATGAATTATGGCTGAAACCGATATGAATCATGACTGAAATCAACATGAACTGGGGTTGAATATCAACATGAACTGGGGCTGAATATCAAAATAAATTATGGCTGAAATCAACATGATTTAGAGCTGAAATTAATATGAACTGTGGCTCAAATCAACATGTGACATGGCTGATATCAACATGAACTATGGCTGAAGTGGGTAAGTGAATAAGTATAGGATTTAACGGCACACCAACACTAATGTGTTATATGGCGACTGCAATGGTGAATAGATAATATTCACTTTGACCCTAATAGGTAGCCTATCAAAACATGTAGGAGGATAGAGTGGGCCTATTCTACCCTTTGGTGATAGTATGGCTAAAATCACATGTACTATGGCTGAAAACAACATGAATTAGGACCGATCAACATGTGCTATGTCAATTAAACAATAAAATCCAATAAAAAACATTGCACAACTATAATTGAGTACCTACAAAGCCTGGCATCAGACAACTCACCTGCAAAACGGCGCCTCTGTTCATTCTTGATGTAAGAGAACTTGCTGAGGTATTTCCAGGGTGCTTCAAGAGGTGTTTTAGTGCCTCCATTACCACTATGAACTGCTTGCTGAGCCAGATACAGGAACATGGGCTGAGGAGACGAGACATTTATATCAGGAACAGCAGCATGGAACACACATTGTGGCAGTAAAAAGGCAGTAATAGTGAGGTTGTTTTAATACAATATGATAGTTATAGCTACATCCCATGTTGCCAAATGGTTTGAAAGGAGAAATTTTGACAAAATAACTCTCCTGCTTCAATAACCCCATCGATATAGAGCTCAGACAAGAGGCAGAGCTTTAACCTGACCGATGATGTGATATACATGTGCCCACAACACATTTTAAACCACAATCTAGTTAAGACCATTTAGAGTGACCATGAAGGCTGACCGTTGAGGTATCATGATCAGCAATGATGCGCTCTGCTTCACTGGTGAACAAGGTGGTGGAGTATTGACCGAAAGCTGTCTTGATGATCTCCTTATTTCTCCGGAAATCTAATCCCCATGATTTGGGCTGAAAGAAAAACATAACCGATACATGAAACCATTAGATGATGTTGGCATTTAACACATAACTGCAATATGTTTGAAAATATAAAATGTAAAATTACTGTCAACATGATTAAAGCAAGGTATATTGAAGACACTGAGCTCCACGAGCTTAGATAATCCAAACCAACATGGTCTTTTGAATGAAGAAGTTACTATTATTTATAATAAGCGGCAAAAATACACAAGCCAGGGATTATTTAAGACACCATACAAAGGAAATGTAGAGAGAAAAAGGAGAAAGATTTAAAGATAGGATAAGGAGAGATGCATTTGATAGAAGAATTCTTAAATATGATCGAAAACAAATCTCTCAGGAAGCACAGATCATGACATAAACTAGATAACCAACTGATACAGAACCTTGGGAATTAACTAAACCTATCACAGGCAAATTACAATGCTTTATTTTTCATTTCATCATCTTCTGAATCAAAGGATGCATAACTTTTGAACCCCCTAGTGCCATAAAGCTTGCTATTATTCTTTCTCACGTTTAGGGGGCCTTCTGGAGCATATGTATGATCATAGTAATCCTCGCATCCCTGGAAGTACCCATAGTGAGAGTCAAAACTACGCTCAGTCGGACAGTAACTCTCAGAATGGAACCCTAAATGCCACTGTACACGAGACCAAGTCCATTAGTTCATTGATATAAAGTTACTCGTTTATTTTTTTTGCAAAGGAGTTTCCTATGAATGATCTGGAATGTAAGAAAAATGTGTTAGATTTTGTTTTATTGAGATTGTTTGTTTAGTTTGGAATTGTAGCCTGGATGCGTTTTTAGGTAGGGAAATATAGAGAAATGAGGGACTGAGGAGTCAATGAAGATACCAAGGTGAGGGAGTGAGGGAGGCAGAATCCTGAAAAACTTCCCCTGTAATGTCCGCCTGATCCTCATGTTATTGAGCCAGCACTCAAAGCGAGACAAGATCATTATACGGGGAGGCATCATAAGAACTAACAGAACAGAGATGGAAGAGAGGAATGGTACGTCACTGAGGGACATGTTAAGGACCAGGAAGAGAGTTTAAGCCAAGAGACTCTCTCACGCTGTGTGGTCCGCCTGATATGTGAGCAAAGTAATCTTCTGCACCCATGAAGTATCCATAATGGGAGTCAAAGCCTCGTTCCAATGGTGTGTAAGCTTCGTCATAAAACCCTAAATGCCACTTCAAAACAAAAACTGTCAATGATACAAGCAGTCTGTAGGCCACTGGAAAACATGACAAGGAAATAAAGAGAAATTAACATCTCAAAAGTAGCCATATTATATAGATTTTATAAATTGACATCATTAGTATGTAATCTTATCAATCTTATATATATGGATATGATTTAAAGAAAAAGACCATAAAAAGCATTTTAAATTCAACTATAATTTCCAAGGTATAACTGAATGATCTGAAAATCTGCAACAACAGGAACTGAAATCCAGAAAAAAACAGGCACCATCAGAACTGAATTTATAATCACCAGATAAAAATCATTATCGGAGTGGGGAGATAGACAGAACATTGACTTAACTTCACTTACCCCCCCCCCCCCCCCCCCACCCAAACTTACACTGCCGCGTGTTCACCTACGGAAAAACATTTAGATAAGACATAAAATATGCAGAGATGTTTTATCAATACGCTTGGTAAATACTTAAGTTGTGCTGAGGTGCAGAAAGATAGATTCATTATTGTTAAACCTTTCTTTTTTCAGATACTGGGGTAGTATTTTCTCATTCAGACAAAGTCCATATGGCTTTGCAGAATATATCACATTACACTGAATCCCTGGGAGAAAGAAAAACAGAAATACTTCCAGCAACTAAGCTGGTGCTATTTTTTTTCAATCACCTTGCGGATATTTGGGGCCCAGGTGAAGAAGTGAAGTGTGTTGGTTCCCAGGAAGCCTGAGATCACCACATCATCGAGCTGCATAGCTCCCCCCGATGCCCCACAAACATTGTTGTCAATGGCACATTTCTTTCATTACCTTGCCCACAATGTGGTTCTGGTATCCCAGTTCCTTGAGGTATTGTGGCAACAGCTTTTCATTGAGGCCCAATCCATAAGGCTGCGCTGATATTATAACACCTTGCTGCATACCTGACACACAGTGAAAAGGGGATGTGTGAGGTACCTCAGCTGAGACTGGGAAAGCTTTAACACCAGATAGGGTGACAACAATGTCATTTTACTAGATTTTCTTTCATCCCGTGCATTGCAGGAAGTAAGTAAACTGTATTTACTACACAGATGATATACTGATCTGCATTGTATGTTGACGTGAAACTTTTCATTGACAAAACTGTTGAAAAGGGGATTGTATTACAGGCATTAACATTCACAAGGCCACGTGTTACAAAGGTGTTTCCCTTATATTGATGGCTGTACAAAAGAGCTGAGCAATATACCATTCCAATTCAGTGATATTCATCACAGCAAACTATAGATCAAGCTGCCACAAACGTGGCAAAAACAAAACAAATAGCTGCTCAAGTGGATTAATTTCATTCAAAACTAAAGTAGAAATAGACAATCAATGTTTGAAAACTAAAGTAGAAATAGACAGTCAATATTTCAAAACTTAAGTAGAAATAGACAGTGAATGTTTGGTTTTTAGAACATACATAATTTTCAGATAACAAGCAGTCATATCTAGTAGTATCAATGATCAAACAATGGATGGCTTGATTACAACAGTATTATGTACAGCTGTAATTGTGAGAGGCTTAATGGCGTGTTTATGAATTATATAATATATGAACAGAGACTTTCAGATCTCCAAGAGATGTTAAATTATAAGAAAAATAAGTTTACCCAGGTGAATAGGATGACGACCGGTCATGAGGGCTGATCGACTGGGAGTGCAGATGGGTTGTACATAATACTGACTCAGCAAGATTCCATCATATGCTAGCGTGTCCAAGTTAGGGGTAGGAATCTGACCTGATCCATGGAAACTTACATCATTCCATCCCTGGATAAAATCATACATTGATAAATATATAAAAGCAACACAGAATGGTTTAGCTTTTTGAATTTATATCTGAGGTAGTCTTTGACACATACCAAGTCATCGGCCAGAATTATGACGACGTTAGGGCGTGACGATGATGACACCAGGACCAGAATGCCCAGCAGAATCAACATACACGCGGACACATCTGTCAGACCCATCGTCTGAAAATCAGAATAGGGGCAAAATTTATGATCGGAGTTATATTTGAAGAATTGAATTGATGAATCATCAAGTAACAAAAACGGCCAGATCGGGATCTTTCACCAGGATGATGCCGCACGGAGGGCAGTGAGATCAAGGAAACCAGACACACTTTGCCTACAGCAGTCAACAAACTACATGACACTCGCATGCAACATTCATTGGCCCCGGCTGCCGTGCATCGTTTTGACACCTGCACTAAACAGAGCCTTCAGCAAATCAACTATCTGTGAGCTTAGCAGAGTTGTTGGCCACAGCATTGCATGTGGATGTGTTAGAGGAATTTTTAAAGAGGAGTAAGTTGTCTATCAAAGTCAAGAGTCAACCAGTTCAAAAATTGCAAAAAGCTTAATTTCAGTAAGCTTCCATCAACTGTTTAACCCTCTGCCTGTTTTCATTAGAGTAAACTTTAGGGGAGGGAAGCATCACTGGTTGCTCCCTGTATTTTTTTCTCAATATATTTGATTGCTATAGAATGATAGAAATGTTTTTACAATTAGGGAACCTAAATCTGATGTGCCATCTTTCAAACCCTCCAATGAACCAAGCACAAACAAGCACCCACATAAGCCTTGAGACCATAGTGCCCTTGAACCACATAAGCCTTGAGATCATAGTGCCTGTGTACCACATTAACCTCTGTGCTCTGTCACCGACAGCTGCTGCTTCAGACCATTTGGAGAAGCTATGTACTCCATACCACTTGTAGTTTCTTGAAGAGTTGATGATGTTGATCACAACCTGACTCTAGATCTTTGCTGCTGCAGGCATGGGGTCGAGTGATGAAATGTCTTTGCTGATGTTGGGATTAATTATGAAAGACTTTGGGTATCAACCCTTCTTCATGCATCTTCATTTATATTGCTGAGATATTCCATCAAAAGCTTTATATTTGCAACAGTGACCTGATGTTGCTGTTCTATCATGACAAGCCTTTATAATGCTGGGCACACAGGTTTGACAAGAACCTCCTTGTCTCTATAAAAGAGAGTTACATTGTCAACACAAAATGGCTTTGCTAGATCTAGGTCACAGATATATTGAGGATACAAAACAAGAATCATTTTATAGCTCAACGTTCACCCTTGATAATCAGATACATCATTATTGCAAAAACTTGCATACAGAGGTTCAAATCATTAGAAAATGCCGCTGCCTTAAACATGGCTCTTACTTTTGAGCGATATCAACTGTTATGGCCGAAATCCCTCTGAATAATAGAGATGATATTTGAATGGCTGTATATGTGCTCTTTGTTCTGATGTTGTCCATAACTGTATACACTCCCATACATTTCTCTCAACATTAAATAACCCCTCCCTTCATACACTGAAAGACAACTATCAGGGCTCGAAATTAGTCAGATTCTTCACCTGTCAGTCAGGCAAAAATATTACTACCGCTGACTTGCCTACTTTCACAGTTGCATGAAGTTGGTTTTGTTGTGGTTACTACATTTCTTCATAATCATTGCAAATGCCATTGTATGTGTGAATTCCGCTTTTCTGCATAACATATGAGCCTACTAAATGCATACACTAACCTGTATCTTAATTTCTTATTAATTCCAGTCAGAGATAATACATGGTAAATCGAATCAATGAATTCAAATAAAAATGCCTTTACGTGATGGAAAAGCGGTTACATAAAATTTGTCAGCAGACAGGAAATGGGGAGTCTGGTTGATTTGTTGTTGCCAAGCAACCGTTCAACTTATTCAGTTCAGTTTGTGCATGTTGTTTGTATTTAAATAAGTGACACTGCTATTAGATGGCTTGGGAGGGAGCAGGGTGGGCTGTTGTCTGTTGTTGTCTGTTGCATATTTCCATCTGGACAGAGCAGAAATTGAAACGGCTAGTAAACTTAAAGTTGTTGGCTGTGAAGAGACCAATAAAAAACCCATGTTCTTGTCTTCCCATGCCAGATACCGTGCAGCCAGGTGATCACTGATCAAAGTCTTCGCAAACAATCAAGGCACGTTAGTCGTGTAACATTTTCTGTGTCACATCATATCACTTATAACGGTCCCAACTGACTCCTTAAATACCTTTTCACTGTAGCATTCTAGCTTCAACACATCATATTTTTTGCCATTTTCACCTTTTCACTGTAGCATTCGATTTTCACCATGAACGATGGGTTATACATTTGCATAACATGTACAACATTTGCATAACACCTTGTACAAACGGGGTATACAGTGGCTCGAGCTTTTTCATACTCTCCAAATTAGCTTCACGATTCTTCACCGGCCCGGCGGACAACCGGTAACCTTGCCATTAAATTATACCGTGGGCCCAAAACAGAAAATGCCAAGTTTTTCTACCGGCCATACTGGCGGGCCTATTTCAGTAATAAATTCAGTGCTCTCTGAGCTTTTTCATACTCTCCAAATTTGCGCTTCTTGGTTAACGATAGTTTAGTACCGTGAACCAAACGTCACAGAGACAACTTCAGAAATTGCATACTGTTAAAAAATCGCATGCCATTATATAGGCTTGCTTACTGACGACGTGGAAGACAACTCACAAGGAACGCAAAACAGAAACATGCCAAGCTGTGCACGCTTGACGTTACGCAAGTCGTACAACTGTTGGCGGGCGCGGCACACTCTTTTGTCCCCCACGCACACACCGGGGTAGGTCTTTCGAACTAAGTACGGATAGTGCTGCATGTACTCCGACAAGGTGATAAATAGAACCTGACGTTGTCTTTTTACAAACTTGTTGGCGGGTCTCTATCCTTCAATGTAATCATATGTATTGAGCTCTTTCGAAAATACAAGGTGATAAATAGAACCTGACGTTGGTCTTTTGGGCTACACCGGGGGTCCTTCCCATGTAAATTATTAACTTGCAGAATACTGACATTCAACCGAATGTCTCATATTGTCATACCGCCAGCCAATCTTATGTCATTATGGATCCAAAGCAAATCTCCTCCGAGTTTCGCGCTGCTTTGATTCGTTTTGATCAAGCAAATGTACTCACATGACTACATGCATCGACTGTCACATGATGTCAATGCAGTCACATGACATGCTGCCATGGCGCTACTGATTTTAATTATTCTTTTAATAATGTTTTTAAAGCATATTGCAACTCTAGTGATTTTCATGAGATAGAGCAGTTTAAAATCTAAGATTTATAAAAAAGGTTATCAATATCGGCGATCTACCATGCGAAAAATGTACTTCTATAAAATAAATGAATAAATATAATATGCCCTCTCCGGTGATCGCTAATAACGTTATGACTGAAAACATTATGAACGAAATATCGGTCCCTCATTCTCTCGTAAATATCACACTTTTAAAGCCCGGAGTGGTGCCGGTGGCGCGAGTTTATTTAATTAATGTGGGTTAATTGATCAAGAATCAAACAAGTGACAACAGGTTGGGGAGAGATATATGTGTTTGAATCTAGCAACCATATAAATCTCGGCCTCGGAAATGTGTAATTTTCATTTGCGCACAATATTCCTTATCTCGGCCTTAAATCGTCCTGTCAAATCAATCTCAAGGAAGACCATAAGGTGAGATTTGATATATTTGATAGCTAAGGTAGTGGTTGTCAACTTTGAATACCACAGAAGATATTGCATTGAACACCTCCTCATGGTCAAACAAAATTATGACTCAATTCAGGACCAAACTCGCTACATCAAAGCTAATCAATCATCATTGAATTCATTGATGGATAACAGTAGAAGAATCATAGACGAATGATAACATTGTTATCCCAATTGTAGTCACTGGCCTCCACACCCACCTCCACTCCTTGTCACACCCCCCCCCCCCCCCACACACACACACACAAACAAACACACACACACACACACACACACACACACACACACACACACACACACACACACACACACACACACACACACACACACACGCTGTTTAACGGCCTATATTCTAGTCGGTCACCCTAAATTAAGTGCAAACTAATGTAGTTATCCATGAAGTGATATACTGCCATACCTACGAACATATTACACCTTACGTGTAAAATCTACATAAATCCGAACTTACCTTCCCTTGTATCATCTAGCGTACAAACCAATGTCCGTATTATGTGCAGAACTTCCTACCAATATTCGGGTCGTCCCAAGTACAAGACCACATGAAATCCAAGCACAAGATAAGAACTCCAATGTTTATTTCATTATGTTTATCAACTTACATAACAAGTTGCTGGAAAACTTTTTTACCAATTTTCACCCCAAAAAATAGTTAATTTTTTGGACATAACTGCGGGAACAAATAGTTGAGCCGTCTTTTCAGACGCGACAGATGGGAGTCGTGGTATTCGTCATCATTCTATAATAAAGCACGTGATTCATGACCAAGTGGTTCCGGTGGGTCTGGGGTATGTGTTGGGTGGGGGTGGGGAGTAGAATACACTCACTGTATTCTCTTGCATGTCGTAAGAGGTAACTTTTAGTGGGCAACCTGTTAAGCGTGGGTTAGGACTCGAGCCGGTAGAAGTTTGGATCCTGATGGTTGAGTGGAGGAGTCCTTGCGAGGGCCTTATTTGCAACAAATCGCTTTGCCGTGATTTCACCTGACGCGAATCTGAAATGGTCCGGTCCAGTAAATCGGCTGGTGGTAACTTTCCCCAGGATAATCGTTTGCCTTTTTAAAATCTTTTCTGTTGTTCATTTCCATCCGCTCGCAGTTCCCTCTTTTTCCATCTATCCATGAAGGCAACTGCTCAATCGGGTCAATACTATTGCTATTCATATTCACCCAAATTGCGAAGGCACCAAACAATGTATCTGCGTTGGTGTGCCGTTTACCCTCGAATATACACCGTCTCATTAACTCAATAATCACCATGTCAAGGGCATAAGTATGTGAATTGAAGTAAGTTATAACCAGATACAATTCGTAGGAATCAGGAACTATAGAACTCATACTTGTTTTAGCATATCCGATATCAACCTCGCTAGGTTCAAAATAATCGCATGACGAAGGAAGCATTTATCTGCCAAGTCAAATTTTCTGGCATTAATTAGTTTCACTCAACATCTGCAGGTAATATAGGCAGTAATAAGTGTAGACCTCGAAGTATTTAGAACTCGGATTTCGTACATTTCCTTACTTATAAATACACCTTCCGCGCGGTATGTGACTGATATGATTGGTCCAAATATCGTGCACCTTCTTTTTCTGTTGAAGCTTTGTTCTTGACATCTGATTCATTTTTAGAAACAATAGGCTGATGTGCTGAACTATAATTACCTGAGAATAATCAACCAACTGGGAGATAAAACAATTCAGTCTCTATGCAGTGAGGCTACACACAATATTATTTTAATTAGATAATCGCCAGACACAAACGTCGTCACTTGCGAGTAATTGTTCCGATTGGGGTTTTTGTCATTCCTGAACTACCTATTGTCATGGCAACGATACTTATATGTATTCTAAACGCCTAGTACGTAAAGTAACAATTCCCTCTCTAGTTATACTTCAAATACTGTGCACGTTCTCACCGTAATAAGTAAGTTCAAGCTGAATCGAGTATATATTTGTGACAATCATGTGATGTAGGTCACTAGCTTAAGCTTCTGGATAATTCTTGATGATTAAATCAAAAGTTATTTATTGGACGCAAATACCTAATGGAATAATAGTGCAAATAAAATGAAAGAAAAACATAACTAGTTCGGCAGATCATCAGCTGATTTCTATAATGTGGGTTTTTTTCTATGCAAATGATCAAAGTCGAGGATAAGTAAATTATATTGATCGAATGCTTGTTGGCTGCTTTGGCTGGAAAAATAAATATATAAATGTTAGTCCTTATTATAGGTCAATTATTCTAGAATCTTGCTTTATCGTGCGAAAACCTCATAAAAAAGTACATATGATGACGATTACGGAAAATTCTGTTTATATGAAGTAAGTTACAAATATTATTACTTCAAAAAATTATTATTGTATAACCCTTCAGTAATATTATACTTAACCCAATCCACATTGACCGGAGACGTGGACTTATCGATCGAGAAATAATTTTCAGCTTCATTAACATTATTCATGAGTCTGTTCCTAATGACCAACCATGCAATCCCTGAAACTCATTAAGTCACGTGGTCTAAAGCTATTGGATATTGCCAATAGCAACGCCAGTCCGCGCAAGCGCACTAGCTACTAAGCTTTAGTAGCGAACCGAATAGGCGCGCTGCTATTGGTTGAGAGGTGCCCGGGCGAAGAGAAGTCTCTCGAGCTGTGACGCTAACCTGCTTGAAGACGCTCGCGGCTCGTACGAACCGGACAACAAACACTCGAGAGAGGTAGTGAGTGATCTGCGGTTTAAAAAAAAGAGGTAACCGCAAACAGCTGCCCGATATAGAGGTGGAATTAAATTTCGTCCCTGGATAGGATTTGCCTGACCCAGAAAGAGAAATCCTCTTGCCTTGACGCCGACCTCAGCCATGCCGACCAGAATGGGATGTTAAGGAGGGCTTGTCTGTAGGATAAGCACGTGGTCGTATTGATTCCCTGGGTCGGGTGCACCGAGAGTATTCAAAGAAGACATGTAACCCGTCCAGCCGAGGCGATGTGTTTGCCAAATGCCGTCACCTCAATAATAACGCACTATGGACGGCGCTGTACTCGAGGGAGTGAGCTGACCT
Organism: Urechis unicinctus; assembly: GCA_034190875.2. Lineage (NCBI taxonomy): Eukaryota > Metazoa > Annelida > Polychaeta > Xenopneusta > Urechidae > Urechis > Urechis unicinctus. Next base: position 27,072,554 of record CM067357.1, on the reverse strand, counting down.
ATGGAACAGTCGAAGGGATGCTGGATTGCGTAATCTTCTCGGCAAAGATCCATTGAGGAAATACGGAAGTGAACTCAGTGACGCACCGCCGTCTAAAAGGTAGACCAGTCAATTATATATTTTGTATTTGATCATTAAGCTAGTGTATAATGTTATGGAATCCTTACTTTAATGACTCCGTTCAAACAATATACCTCGTTGTCTTGAAAATATACCGTAAAGTCCAAAATGTGATGGAATAATGATATGCACCATGTTTTCTTGATGTCAAACAAGAAAGTCAACAAATCCTCGTCGACATCGCTGTATTAAGTGCCGTGTTGCATAACAGGGTGGATTTTTCGGAAGGAGAGCTGGGCCGGTTTTGACGTTGTGGCATATTTACCCCCTCATTTGAGATGTCATTATTTCTAAAACATCTCAAATATGGGGTGAGTGTCCCTATCGGTTGCCTATCACCATGCCAGCAGATGCTATGGGGATGATAACATCAAGGTCCTTATTGCCGTCGTCAGCAAGATCATCATCGCCATGGTTACAGTCATCCTTAGGATCCATATCATCATTATCGTTATAGTCACAATCTTTATGATATTTATTGTCGTCGACATCGTCATCATCATTTTCATTATCATTAACATTACCATCATAATTGTTGTAAGAATTATTACCATTTTCATCAGTATAAACTAAATTGTCATGATTGTTATATTGTAAATTAAATCCTATCATCATCATCATCAAAATGCTTCTTTTGCCAAGTATTCTTGTCTATTACCAAAGTCATCATCATCATCGCCGATGCTCTTCCAACGTTGTTGCAAGAATCATTACCATTTTCATCGTTGTAAGTAAAAATTATCACACAGGTTTAATCAAACCTTCTAAAACTATCCCCCCCATATGTATTCCCCCATGTTTTACAGTGTGAAGGGCGTATTTGCCGTGAAAGACTCGAGGTCTTGGATTCGAAATCCAGTTACTTTGAGGTAATCTGATCATAGCAAGATTGGGCTTCCAGGACTCAGATCATCGCGATGCTTAAACTTAGATGTTTAAGACTACGTTAATATAAAAAGTTTCAGTGGTTTTAGAGGGTAAAGCAATAACTAGCAACGGCCATATCCAATTGTATGCGTGGGGGGTGTGAAAACATCGAAACGAATGGATCAAAACATCGCCATCATCAATCATTAATTATGATTTTTAATGTTGACAAGCCTATACTTGTAAGTATTTTTGTCATCTCCACTCTTCCAAATTTGTGGATGCAAAATTTTGATCTTTAGCTCTGATTATGATAGAAACCCCGCATCGGTTTAAGTTTGATCATTGATCGATGGTGACCTACACGTCAGCCCCGGCATAAACTGTTTGCAAAGTGTATCTTCTACCTCTCGCACTACAAGGTCACAAAGTTCATCCAGTACACTCCCGTCGTGTCAGTCCAAAGATGCGCTATCCATCAGGGGATAAATATTGCTTGACAAACTCAGAATCTACAAAGCCGATATCCGTCAAAACCACTTCTCGCTGCTCTGCACCTATAAACATACCTCATCCAGGCTCTGTACTGAATGACCTCAAAACCATCAGTGTACGCTAGCCACCGTGATCTTGATCCCTCTCCTCTGAAGTCGGTTAAGTTAACACTTCTTTATAGTCGTCAAACAGACAGCTTATTCCAAACAGCTTCCAACATACATCATTCAAAGTCAGTTGTTTCGAATAGGCGAGAAATTTTTTGGGAGGTTGTAAAGTCTCCCCGCGTTGACCTGGCCAACAGATGCGCAGGTATGCCAGTGAGAGAGAAAGAGGTGTTCGCACAGCCACGTGAGCTGTGTATGACTGCCATGTAATGTTCATACTGCGATGTTTGAACCCGACAGAATATGAACTATATGTATTCAGTGGTACATAGACATTGTCCTATATCCGATTATATGTGGTTTATCAATAATAATAATAATAATATCAGGGCCTTGACCCCTACTTCTGAGTTTCCAATTCGATCCATTGACAAATCTGTGTGCATTTCTAATCCTATTGGTCCACGCATCACATAGTGAAATCCAATTGCAGTTGATGTCTATTGTGATGGTACCAGTCAGACCTCAGCTCGCTCGTTCATCCCCATCTTATAATCCTCAGTTCACAAGTCACTTCAATATTTACTGGGACTATAATACAAAATTCGACCAATTGCTTTTGCAAGTCCGAAACACTTAAAAGTACACTTGTAAAATCAAGACAAGTGAGGAACAGACTGAATACAATAACTTGATCATGAATCCATCCAGTAAATTGATCGATTAGGTTTGGATCCTTTAATCAAACAAAAGTATATAGACTATGGCAGTTAAATCCGCAATGGAGGATTTGGGTGTGGAGGAGAGGATAGTGGGGGTGGCATGAAAAGGGGATTGTGAGGTTGTGTGGATGATGTATGAGACAGCATGTGTGGTGTTGAGGTAGTATGTAGGGTGTATGAGGCAGTGTGTAGGGTGTGTGAGGTGGTGTTCACAGTGCGTGAGGCAGTGTGTAGGGTGTGTGAGACAGTGTGTAGGGTGTATGATGCAGTGTGTAGGGTGTGTGAGGTGGTGTTCACAGTGCGTGAGGCAGTATGTAGGGTGTGTGAGGCAGTGTGTAGGGTGTGTGAGGTGGTGTTCACAGTGCGTGAGGCAGTGTGTAGGGTGTATGATGCAGTGTGTAGGGTGTATGAGGCAGTGTGTAGGGTGTGTGAGGTGGTGTTCACAGTGCGTGAGGCAGTATGTAGGGTGTGTGAGGCAGTGTGTAGGGTGTGTG
>CM067357.1:27017702-27065249 GCA_034190875.2 Urechis unicinctus | reverse complement strand
AGAATTAGGGTTTGTTCGGTCGTGTAAATGTGTGTTGTGTAGTCTTATGGTTTGTTCGGTCATGTAAGGGTGTGTTGTGTAGTCTTATGGTTTGTTCGGTCGTGTAAGGGTGTGTTGTGTAGTCTTAGGATTTGTTCGGTCATGTAAGGGTGTGTTGTGTAGTCTTATGGTTTGTTCGGTCGTGTAAGGGTGTGTTGTGTAGTCTTATGGTTTGTTCGGTCATGTAAGGGTGTGTTGTGTAGTCTTACGGTTTGTTCGGTCATGTGAGGGAGTGTTGTGTAGTCTTATGGTTTGTTCGATACTGTAAGGGTGTGTTGTGTAGTCTTATGGTTTGTTCGGTCATGTAAGGGTGTGTTGTGTAGTCTTACGGTTTGTTCGGTCATGTGAGGGTGTGTTGTGTAGTCTTATGGTTTGTTCGATACTGTAAGGGTGTGTTGTGTAGTCTTATGGTTTGTTTGGTCATGTGAGGGTGTGTTGTGTAGTGTTATGGTTTGTTCGGTACTGTAAGGGTGTGTTGTGTAGTCTTATGGTTTGTTCGATACTGTAAGGGTGTGTTGTGTAGTCTTATGGTTTGTTCGGTCATGTAAGGGTGTATTGTGTAGTCTTACGGTTTGTTCGGTCATGTGAGGGTGTGTTGTGTAGTCTTATGGTTTGTTCGATACTGTAAGGGTATGTTGTGTAGACTTATGGTTTGTTCGATACTGTAAGGGTGTGTTGTGTAGTCTTATGGTTTGTTCGGTACTGTAAGGGTGTGTTGTGTAGAATTGGGGTTTGTTCGGTCATGTAAGGGTGTGTTGTGTAGACTTATGGTTTGTTCGGTCGTGTTAGGGTGTGTTGTGTAGTCTTAGGGTTTGTTCGGTCATGTGAGGGTGTGTTGTGTAGTCTTATGGTTTCGGTCGTGTGAGGGTGTGTAGTCTTATGGTTTGTTCTGTACTGTAAGGGTGTGTTGTGTAGAATTTGTGTTTTTTCGGTCGTGTGAGGATGTATTGTGTAGTCTTAGGGTTTGTTCGGTACTGTAAGGGTGTGTTGTGTAGAATTAAGGTTTTTTCGGCACTGTAAGGGTGTGTTGTGTAGTCTTATGGTTTGTTCGGTCATGTGAGGGTGTGTTGTGTAGTCTTAGGGTTTGTTCGGTCATGTGAGGGTGTGTTGTGTAGTCTTATGGTTTGTTCGGTACTGTAAGGGTGTGTTGTGTAGTCTTATGGTTTGTTCGGTTACTGTAAGGGTGTGTTGTGTAGAATTGGGGTTTGTTCGGTCATGTAAGGGTGTGTTGTGTAGACTTATGGTTTGTTCGTTCGTGTGAGGGTGTGTTGTGTAGAATTAGGGTTTGTTCGGTCGTGTAAGGGTGTGTTGTGTAGTCTTATGATTTGTTCGGTCATGTAAGGGTGTGTTGTGCAGTCTTATGGTTTGTTCGGTCGTGTAAGGGTGTGTTGTGTAGTTTTAGGATTTTGTTCGGTCATGTATTCTTATATTTCTTGGTTATTCGTATTTCTGCGCGCTCCTTCGTATGTAGGTATATTGTAGCTGCTTGTAGTTGCTTGAGTGGGGACACTAGCCAGAGAAAACACACGAGTCCAGGAGTTGAGTTGTTGAGGTTTATTCAAGTTGGTTTATTAGCTTTCTCTGGAATCTCGGGTCAGAATCTTGTTCAGATACTTCGTCTCTTCGCTAGGTAGATCTCCCTGTACTTCCGCGAGGCCAGCTATTTTATCGGGGTTCCGGCATTGGATTACGCTCGGAACCACACCCACAGCTGGCCTCCCATTGGTCCAGGTATAGCCGGTCCCCCTTCACAAAGGTCAACCCCAACTGCTCACATGGGGCGTGGGCTCGAAGGGTCATTGGCCAATGGGAAAAGGTACCAGCCAGGTCTATTATCAGGGCAAGTATCCCCGGGCTAGTGAAACATGTCGTGTTGAAAATGGAAAAGAGGGGGAGCGTTTCAAAAGTCAAAAGAGCTAGATTAATATCACAACATCCTCCCCAACCATAGTTAAATTGAACTTCCACTGTTCAATCAATTTTGATTTACCTTTGCATTTCGAAAATAGACTAAGTTAAAGGAAATTTGGAATATGAGTTAAAGGGTAAAGGGACAGCACGACATTAGCCCAATATTATTTGATTTTGAATTTAGAATGATTCCAGAGTAGCTTGGACATGCGCCAATATCATTGGCACATGTCCATAACAAAGATATTTAACATAGATGGATATTTGATGATGAGATTATAATAATTTTACAAAAAGTGTTTCTCTAAATTTGAAAGCTATATATATATGAATTGTGTAATAGTTATACAATATGGTTATTAATGGTTTACATACTGAAATTTAACTTTTAACATTTATCACATTCCACAGTATTACTCCGCACTAAAACCCAGTGGGAAAAAAGCGATGAGCCTATACTAGTCAATGGTGGAATGGAGAAAATAACTTATTTAGCTAATCGAAATTTGGAAGAATTTAACTAATGTTGCTGAAGTTATTCTATATAATAACAATGCCAGGAAAATGATTTAAGTTGATGAGTATGGCTGTTTTGTGGAGATCTCTGAAGGGCTGCCGTATTGGGTTCGCCAGGTGTCGCTTGAGGTGAGGGGAGATATGCGTTATGACGCTTGGTTAAGCCGTTGGACGTCTTCTGTATCCATGGTCAGGAGGACGTATGCTTTGGCTTGCAAGGCGTTGGCACGTCGGGTAAAGGCGCTATCTCCCTCTTGTATGGCGTAAATATACCTGGGAACAAATGAACTTACGGCAGCGATCAGTGTGCCTTGGTAATGTGTAATGTGAATTATACAAAAACAAGAAATAAAATGAGTGCTCAGTGTGGTTAATGTGCGTGAGTAACTAGTGTATAATATCATAACATCAATGTGTACAGTGGAGATAAATTTTAAAATTATTTAATATTATTTTGCGTATGGAGATTGAATGCGTGGCAAAGAGTTAATAAGTGGCTCGAGATGGAGGGTGCTGTTTGTCGAGCGTGGTGGTGAATCTGAGCTGCGTGGGGTGGGCGAGATTTTGGATAATTCCGAATTTACGTACGGAGGCGGTTGTGTGGGTTGTGGTACTAGACCTGTATTAGTGAAAATTACTCGTCGATGGTCGATATCTGTGCATTTAACGATTAATTACGCGATTTACTTTACGAGTTTTTACCTTTTAAATGTCGTCGCGGTCATATTAAAGAGTCCTCTGGACAGTTTCCCTACGGGTCCCAGTAGAGCCCTCCTGAGCCTGGCTCGGTCGTTGGTGGGAAGGGGACGTCCAGAAGAGCATTTATGGTGTGCTTCTCGGAGTGGATGATGCTAAGGATAATTGCACCTGAAATAATTTATAAACACATATCGCATACGATTACTGTATAACATGTAAGTACGGAAGAACAACGGTGTGACACTATAATTGTATTTGTTGTACGTGCCGGAGGAAATAAATATAAACATCTCACATATGCGTTGAGAATTAAATGATACAAAATACTTCTCCGTTAATTGTTTTGATGAATATGCACGTCTTCTCTTAAGCTGCAGATTCCTTCATGAAATGATACCCCGCATATACTTGAATAACATAAGATTGCGTTATGGGTAATGTGTATCACGAAGGTTCACTAATTTTACGCGTGTCCACATGATATGAAAGACGGTGCGATAATAGTGTAGTCGACGTTACTTATAGAAAGATTTTGTCTTATAATCTGCAACTTAGAGGTAAAAAATTGTTGAACATAATTGATAATATTATAGTGTCTAATTTGCGCTGTTCGGAAGAAGACAATGTAAAAGGCTTCTAATAACTTACCCGTATACTTAAGTTACAAGTTAATTTCGTGCGATAGCGTAGGATCGAGACAAGCGTCCGTTGAGATAAGTACCCTTGTAGCGGTGATGTGTTTAATTACTAGGCCCGCATTGATATTGAGGTAGCTTTGATGTAATTGCATAGAGCCTGAGATTGTTGATAAGTGGACCATCTGATCAATGAGCTTACATATGAATGGATGTCGGATGGTAATTTAAGCGGCTTAGTAAACTTTGATAGCCCAGTGTTTGTATACAGGGTCGTAATTAGATATCTAGAGACGATCTTTAATTGGAGTGGTCGAATTGGAGTCCCAATAAGCCTTTATAAAGCGTACGTGGGTTTAATTGGCGAAGGACTTTTATCGCTAACATTTAAGTCTGTGTCAGTTGTCTCGAATTGCAATTAAAATTATCAACGGTTCGTCGCAGACGGTTTGAAATGCGGGTGAGACAAACAAAGTGTCAATAGCATGGGTTAATGGCAGGTAAATGTTGTCTTATTGGAATAATAGACGATATATATATATATATGGTGTGTGAAATAATGGTACAAAAAGGAACATACTTACAATACGAATGTAGACGTCCTGTTTGGGGGTAAATAGTACATAGGTATAACAAATAATATCATGACATAAATGGGAATAATTTCTGAAAAGAAAAAAACACTCTGAAAATGAATAGTTAAACATAAATTGGAAGATGAATAATCTGAAAATGAATAAATGATGATAGTTAAATATTAATCGGTAGATGGTATATATATTGGTAAATAGTGTCACAAATCGGTAAATATTGTCATAAATTGGTAATGTTGTCATAAATCGGTAATGTGCATCTTTCGCGCCAGAGACTTGGTGGCGCTGTTGATTTTGTCCTCAAAAATCCACTCAGATTGTCCGCCGGCAAACATGATGTTATACTTTGCTTTATTTGAAAATCGAGGAACCTTTGATCCAATCAATTTTACTACATCATGTGTCTTCCCATCCTTACGTACGGCTTGTGGCTTGTGGGAAGTTTTGGTTAAGGCGGTTGTTGGTGGGATATTTTGTTGGGAGGCAGCATTTGCACGTGTTGTTTCGAATGATTGTTTGCATGTACGCCGTCGGGGCAGAAGGCTTGGTGTATTAGCCATGGAGGGTGTTGAAGGGGTCGCGTGGACAACGCTGGGGGCAGCGGATCTGTCAGCAGTCCGATCGACTCTAGGGCGTAACCCTGCTCTGCGGGGCGCATCGTCAGGCACGTCCGAGTCCGAATCGTCATTATCTGTTGCAGCTTGATTAAAGCTGTCGCTGGGAAGATCCTCTTCCGATAGATCTCCGAGATCCTCAACATTCAAAGGATCCCATTTGTTGGTCTTTGCCCTTATGTGTCCCTTCTTCAAACGCATAACATTGACTGTCTTGTCCAAGTGCTTCCCGTCTGATAGGCGTTTTAATTTAACCGTGGTGGGGGTTGCATATCCGACAACGATAAAAGGCCCATGAAAATTTTTCTGCAGTTTCCGTTTCGTTTTTCGTACTCGAATTGTTGGTTGGTACACGTATACTGCGTCACCGGCTTCGATGGGGTTGTCTTTGGTGGTTTTATCATACTGATCCTTCATTTTCATTTGTTGTTCGACTAGGTGCTGTTCGGCAAATTTGGAAATTTCCGCTTGTGTTTGCAGCATTTCGACAATGTGATCCTTGTATGTGTTGGGGGTTTTGAGGGGGTCTGGAAGATCCATTTCCGCTGGTAACACGGGCATTCTGCCGAATACTAACATATAGCTTGAATAGCCAAGTGGTTGACTTTCAGAAGTGTTCAGAGCAAATACTAATGGCATTAGGTGCTGGTCCCAGTCTGTTTGCTTAGGACTGACATAATTCCTTAGAAGATTTAGTATGGAGCGCTGACAACGTTCCGTTTGACCTTGACTCTGAGCGTGGTACGCCGAACTGAAACTTTGCTTAATTTTGAAAAGGGAGCATAATTCCTGGAATAGGGAGCTAATGAAAGCGGATCCATTATCGGAGAGAAGTCGCTTGGGTGCACCATAGACACAGATGACTCTCTCGTAAAAACCCTTAGCAATTGATTTGGCTGTGATGTCACGAGTCGGCCATGCGATGACATAGCGACTGTATTGGTCCGTGACACACACCATGTGCTCGTTACCGAAGCGCGTTTTCGGTAATGGACCGACTGTGTCGATTGTCATAGTGTGGAACGGTCCTGGGGCAGGCTCACGTATGATAAGTGGGGGCCGAATAGAGACATTGGAACTTTTGGATGCATTGCAGGACTTACATGTGTGAACATATTCGTTTATGTCCCTGATCATCCCGATCCAAGTATAACGCGGCCGCATGACTGAAATCATTCGCGAAGCGCCCAGATGTCCGCCTAGAGGTGCATCGTGATGCATTTTGAGGAAATGTTCCTTGAGGTTTTGAGGGATGACTAACTGTGCCATTGCTTTATTTGGTTTCGGTCCCTGTGATGTTAATATGTGATACAGGAGATCGTCAGCAATAAAATAGTTTTGCTCGCGTTTGAGCAGCACGTCTGCCTCTTGTTTATTGGTGGGAACAGTGCCATACTTGAGGAGTCGTAAAACTATACTGCATTGGGGATCAAGTCTTTGCTGACGTCTTATCTGTTCTCGGCTTAAGGTGATTGAATCCCAATTAGTTTTCGCTTGGTTTGTAAGCCGATGTCGGAGCTCCGCGCGTTGAGTCCGCTTATCAGTAACTGCAAATAGGGCTTCTGTTTCATAATTGTCCTCTGAATCTAGAGATAGCGAGGCAAGTTTATCGTGATCGCGAGGGAAGGCAGATAACTTGCCCGCTGCAGTGGCGGGAATAGTGCATATAGACTGATGCACGAATTCCTCATCCGATTCACCTAGCTGAGAGTTAAGCGATGGAATCACGCATGGCACATCATGAAACTTAACTTTGAGGTTTTGCCGTTAACCGCGTTGTCGGCTTGCTAATTATTTCGGGGTGGTGAATCGCTGTTAACAAGTCGGGCTTGTCCGGTCGCAATTGAGGGGAGCAAAACGGTGGCGTTGTTGTAAGGGGAAGCGGATTAACAGGGGTAACCGTGTCAAGATCGGGAAAACGATCGATTACGTCATCAGCATCGGTGCGGGTGATGTCATAAGGGCGTCGACTTAATGCATCCGGGACAATGTTGTCCTTCCCTTTAACATGACTCACTTCAAATTGAAATTGCTGTATGAATGTGACCCATCTTGCTAGTCTACCCTGAGGCTGCTTTAACCCTAATATCCATTTGAGGGCTGAATGATCAGTATGTAACTGGAATTTCTGTCCCTCAAGATACACTCTGAAGTGTTGAATTCCCCATACTACTGCAAGAAGTTCCTGTTCTGTAGTGGAATAATTTGCTTCAGATTTAGTGAGACCTCTCCCTGCAAACCCTATCGGTCGCAGCTTGCCGTCAATTTCCTGGCTAAGACATGCGCCTAATCCTAGCTTACTAGCATCAGTCGACAATACGAATGGTTTGCTGAAATCGGGAAAGGCTAAAACCTGAGAACTTACCAGCGCCTTTTTCAAGGCGTCAAATGCGGTTTGGCATTCTGGCGACCACGTGAATGATTGATTCTTCTTGGTCAAAGCATATAGAGGGCGCGCAATAATTGCGTAGCCACTGATGAACCTTCTAAAAAAGCCCGTTAATCCCAGGAAAGCACGTACGTCTTTAAGTTTTTTGTGGGTGTAGGGTAAGATTCAATTGCTTCCAATTTGTCAGGATTGGGTAATATGCCTTCTGGCTGCAATACATGGCCCAGATACTTTACCTTTTTCACGGCAAACGAACATTTTCTGGGGTGTAGCTTCAGGTTGGCATTGCGTAACCGTACAAATATTTCCCGGAGATGTTTAAGATGCAAGTCAAATGTGGGCGAAAAACAACAGATATCATCGATGTATGCCATGACGTATTTGTATTGTATGTTACGCAACAAAGAGTCAATGAGGGATTGAAACACGCTCGGCGCGTTCCGTATGCCCTGGGGCATCGTTCGATACCTGTATTTCCCGGAAGGTGTGATAAACCCAGTTTTATCCCTGGACTCTGGATCTAAGGGGATTTGATGGAACCCTTGAGTGCAATCAAGAACTGAGAAGTACTTGGGTTTGTTCTCACCTACACAATCTAACACTTCATCTAACCTGGGAATTCGAAGGACTTGAGGGATGGTTACCGCATTAAGACCTCTGTAATCAATTACAAGTCTTAGACCACCACCGGCTTTCTTAACTAAAAGGGCCGGCGATGCCCAGGCTCCGTCGTGAGCTTCCTCGATTAATCCTTGTTGGATTTGTTGATCGATGATTTTGTCCATTTCCTGTCTGCCCTGGGGAGCCATTCTATAGGGATACTTATGAACAGGAGTAGAGCCCGGGAGAATCTCAATTTTGCACGAAGTTTTATCGGTCAACCCTCAACTCCTTGGTTATTGGATTGACAAAACAGTCGGCGAATTCTGCTACCAGGTCTTTAAGCTGTTGGCGCTCAATTTCACTTACCTGAGACTGGCTCCAGTCAACATTTGGTACATGGCTAGTATTTTGTGAGGGCAAATGACATGCATTCAATTTAACATACTCACCTTCACTAGCATTCATATTGTCATCAATTTTGTACTACATCATTGTCCCAGCGATCAAATGTGGCAATTCTCTCACCCTTGGTAATTAACTTTGCAAACGGGGGTAGTGTTAAACAACCTTACTGGCACGCAGTTGTCATTGACGGTTACTGCTGCGCGGGCTAACAAAATACCTTTGGCATTCAAATGCGGGAAAACTGAACATTCCCCTGTTGTTTTGCTTTCAGTTTTACGGAAAAGATTTCCTGCACATATAATTTCAGAAAAGGGATCAATGGTAATATTCTGTGCAGAGTGTACTGGGACATTGGTTGTGAATGAAATGGTACCAGTTCCGAAATTCATTACTGCTGAATGTTTCTTTAGAAATGGAATGCCTAAGTACATTGGGGAGTGAGAGTCGCTCAATACCACAAAATCAGCTGATAACCTTTGGTTATGTACATAGAATGGTAAGGTAATGTTACCTAGAGTAGTTACCTGAGTGTTGTTGGCACACACACATTTGCTAATTTTAGACTTAAATCTGTTCCGTAATGTTGGTGGCAATTTGGCCAATACGTCTACAGATAAGAAATTCAGATCAGCTCCTGAGTCGACTTTAGCTTTGTATCGCTTATTTGATAGCGTTATAGTCAACTCATTGTTGTCTAAAATGTGAGTGCCGTACTTACCAGTGGCCGTTGTAGTTCCAATGTTGTCGTCTTGAAGGTCTGGCCCGTTACTCACAGAGTCAGCAACGGGCGATGCTAGTTTCCCTGGAAGCGACAGGTAGAACTAGCATGCCCTAGCTTTCTGCATTTGGAGCAGGAGAGGTTGATGTTAGTGCGACATTGCTCCTTGTGGTGTCCGACATTATGGCACCTGCGGCAGAGTTGCTGCCGGCAGTTCCTTTCGGAGTGCCCTCTTCGGCTGCAGACCGAGCATTGAGTGGCAATCGGACGATTTTCGCGTTCGTGGGAATATTGTCGGCGGTCGCGATTGTGGGAGTTATCCCGTACATAATTTCGGCCTCCGGACGGATACCTGTGGTTGTCGCGGCGGTACGAGGAGTGTGTTACCGTAATCACGACGGCTTTCGTGACTTCGATCGTCCGCGCGTCTGCTGCCTCGCTCATCCCATCGGTCATAAGCTGGATAGCTGTCGCATGAGGGGCTTCGCCGATATCTCTTGTCACTACGGTCTGTTGAAGGGGAACGTCCTCTATCATCAAAACTTACCTGTTTCGGGGCCACGGAAAGCTGTAGAAGACGCATTTGTTCTTTGAGGTCGTTTATATCTCGTTCCTGTGGAGAAGGTGGTGGGGGAAGAGATGAGCCTCGCATGATGGTCTCTAATCGCGTAAGCGTGTCCGATTCCGACGGGGTCGATGACTCGAAGCGGCGAGCCACTTGTTCTGCCTCGACGAGGGTTTTGGGGTCAAATCGGTGTACCCATGTACCGATTTCTTTGCGGAGACCCTTCGTGAAAAGCTGCACTCGCACAGCCTCATCCGTAATGGTGCGCGATAAGATATCCGTGAGGTCCCTCGCGTAGTCCTCAACGGATTCTCGTTTACCTTGTTCGCGGTCGAACAATCGAGAGAGATGGTTTCGCTGCTCCTCCTTGACGAAATGTGAGCGCATTGCGGTGGTCAGTCGGCTCACATCTTCCGCGACGTCGGTGGATAACGAACGGTACCAGTTGTACGCCCTTCCCGTGAGTCCGGTGCTGAGGGCAATACCCTGAAGCTCGCGAGGTACCTTATTTAGCTTCATGTAAGTCATGGATCTATGGAGAAAATCCTCCACGTTTTCCGTTGGCTTTCCCTCGTAGGTTATCCGGTCGGGCAGGGAGGGGCTCTTTTCGGATGACTGAAGCTGGTGCAGAGTTGCTTCGTGTGCCGATACCTGATTGTCGGCAAGGAGGCGGAAGGCTCCGGTAATGACGGCTGCCATGTCTGTAACGGCCGTCGCATCGGGGTTTACCTGTCTCTCCTCTGCGTTTGTTGTCTCGCGGTGTCCGCTTTCGCTGCTGCTGCTCTGCGACATGGTTGGATTCGTGCGAATTCTCGGCGTAGCAATTGTCAGCTGTTTTCCTGTACGAAGGAGCATATAGTAGAGCGCTTTGTACCGGGAAGTTTTTTTTTTCTGATAACAGTGGAAGTTATCAGATATCCGGACTCTCACACCACTTCTTATAACTATATTTCCTCCTATATAGCTATACTCTTGTTATTCTTATATTTCTTGGTTATTCGTATTTCTGCGCGCTCCTTCGTATGTAGGTATATTGTAGCTGCTTGTAGTTGCTTGAGTGGGGACACTAGCCAGAGAAAACACACGAGTGTCTTATGGTTTGTTCGGTCATGTAAGGGTGTGTTGTGTAGTCTTACGGTTTGTTCGGTCATGTGAGGGTGTGTTGTGTAGTCTTATGGTTTGTTCGGTACTGTAAGGGTGTGTTGTGTAGTCTTATGGTTTGTTCGTTACTGTAAGGGTGTGTTGTGTAGACTTGGGGTTTGTTCGGTCATGTAAGGGTGTGTTGTGTAGTCTTATGGTTTGTTCGGTCGTGTGAGGGTGTGTTGTGTAGTCTTAGGGTTTGTTCGGTACTGTAAGGGTGTGTTGTGTAGTCTTAGGGTTTGTTCGGTCGTGTAAGGGTGTGTTGTGTAGTCTTAGGGTTTTTTCGGTCGTGTAAGGGTGTGTTGTGTAGTCTTATGGTTTGTTCGGTACTGTAAGGGTGTGTTGTGTAGTCTTATGGTTTTTTGTTCGGCACTGTAAGGGTGTGTTGTGTAGTCTTATGGTTTGTTCGGGTCGTAAGGAGGTGTGTGTTGTGTAGTCTTAGGGTTTGTTCGGTCACTGTAAGGGTGTGTGTGTGTAGTCTTTATGGTTTGTTCGGTCATGTAAGGGTGTGTTGTGTAGTCTTAGGGTTTGTTCGGTCGTGTAAGGGTGTGTTGTGTAGTCTTATGGTTTGTTCGGTCGTATGTAAGGGTGTGTTGTGTAGTCTTATGGTTTGTTCGGTCTGTAGGGTGTGTGTTGTGTAGTCTTATGGTTTGTTTGTTCGGTCGGTGTAAGGGTGTGTTGTGTAGTCTTAGGGTTTGTTCGGTCGTGTGTAAGGGTGTGTTGTGTAGTCTTATGGTTTTGTTCGGTCGTGTAAGGGTGTGTGTTGTGTAGTCTTAGGGTTTGTTCGGTCGTGTAGGGTGTGTGTGTGTGTAGTCTTATGGTTTGTTCGGTGTGAGGGTGTAGGGGGTGTGTTGTGTAGTCTTATGGTTTGTTCGGTCGTGTAAGGGTGTGTTGTGTAGTCTTAGGTTTGTTCGGTCATGTAAGGGTGTGTTGTGTAGTCTTATGGTTTGTTCGGTCATGTAAGGGTGTGTTGTGTAGTCTTATGGTTTGTTCGGTCGTGTAAGGGTGTGTTGTGTAGTCTTATGGTTTGTTCGGTCGTGTAAGGGTGTGTTGTGTAGTCTTATGGTTTGTTCGGTCGTGTAAGGGTGTGTTGTGTAGTCTTATGGTTTGTTCGGTGTGTGTAGGGTGGGTGTGTTGTGTAGTCTTTGGTTTGTTCGGTCATGTAAGGGTGTGTTGTGTGTAGTCTTATGGGTTTGTTAGTCTGTAAGGTGTTGTTGTAGTCTTATGGTTTGTTCGGGTGTGAGTGTGTGTGTGTTGTGTAGTCTTAGGTTTGTTCGGTCGGTCGTGTAGGGTGTGTTGTGTAGTAGTCTTATGGGTTTGTTCGGTCTGTAAGGGTGTGTGTTGTGTAGTCTTATGGTTTGTTCGGTCTGTGTGAAGGGGTGTGTTGTGTAGTCTTATGGTTTGTTCGGTCGTGTAAGGGTGTGTTGTGTAGTCTTATGGTTTGTTCGGTCATGTAAGGGTGTGTTGTGTAGTCTTATGGGTTTGTTCGGTCGTGTAAGGGTGTTGTGTGTAGTAGTCTGGTTGGTTTGTTCGGTGTGTAAGGGTGTGTTGTGTAGTCTTATGGGTTTGTTCGGTCGTGTAAGGGTGTGTTGTGTAGTCTTATGGTTTGTTTCGGTGTGTAAGGGTGTGTGTGTGTGTGTAGTATTATGGTTTGTTCGGTCATGTAAGGGTGTGTTGTGTAGTCTTAAGGTTTTTTCGGTCGTGTAGGGGTGTGTTGTGTAGTCTTAGGGTTTGTTCGGTCATGTTAGGGGGTGTGTTGTGTGTAGTTTATGGTTTGTTCGGTCGTGTAAGGGTGTGTGTGTTGTAGTCTTAGGGTTTGTTCGGTCATGTGTTAGGGTGTGTGTGTGTGTAGTCTTATGGTTTGTTCGGGTCTGTAAGGGTGTGTTGTGTAGTCTTATGGTTTGTTCGGTCTGTAAGGGGTGTGTGTTGTGTAGTCTTATGGTTTGTTCGGTGTGTGTGTAGTGTGTGTTGTGTGTCTTAGGGTTGTGGTAGTGTTCGTTCGGTCATGTAAGGGTGTGTTGTGTAGTAGTCTTTATGGTTGTTCGGTCATGTAAGGGGTGGTGTGTTGTGTAGTCTTAGGGTTTGTTCGGTCATGTAAGGGTGTGTTTGTGTAGTCTTATGGTTTGTTCGGTCATGTAGGGGTGTGTTGTGTAGTCTTATGGTTTGTTCGGGTCGTGTAAGGGTGTGTTGTGTAGTTATTAGGGTTTGTTCGTCACTGTGTGGGGTGTGTTGTGTAGTCTTATGGTTTGTTCGGTCATGTAAGGGTGTGTGTTGTGTAGTCTTAGGGTTTGTTCGGTCACTGTAAGGGTGTGTTGTGTGTAGTGTAGTAGGGGTTTGTTATGGTTTGTGTCGTGTAAGGGTGTGTGTGTGTAGTCTTAGGGTTTGTTCGGGTCGTGTAAGGGTGTGTTGTGTAGTCTTATGGTTGTTCGGTCATGTAAGGGTGTGTGTGTGTGTAGTCTTAGGGTTTGTTGTTCGTGTAGGGGTGTGTGTGTGTAGTGTGTGTTGGTTTTTGTTCGGTGTGTAAGGGTGTGTTGTGTAGTCTTATGGTTTGTTCGGTCATGTAAGGGTGTGTTGTGTGTTGTGTAGTCTGTTAGGGGGTTGTTTTATGGTTTGTTCGGTAAGGGTGTGTGTTGTGTAGTCTTATGGTTTGTTCGGTAATGTGTGGGGGTGTGTTGTGTAGTCTTAGGGTTTGTTCGGTACTGTAAGGGTGTGTGTTGTGTAGTCTTAGGGTTTTGTTCGGTCTTAAGGGTGTGTGTGGTGTGGTGTGTGTGTAGGGTTTGTTGTAGTGTTAGGGTGTGTGTGTGGTGTTGTGTAGTCTGTATGGTGTGTGTTGTGTGTTAGTTGTCGGTCGTGTTATGTAAGGGTGTGTTGTGTGTGTGTGTAGTCTTATGGGGTTTGTTCGGTGTGTAAGGGTGTGTTGTGTAGTCTTATGGTTTGTTCGGTCATGTAAGGGTGTGTTGTGTAGTCTTATGGTTTGTTCGGTCGTGTAAGGGTGTGTTGTGTAGTCTTATGGGTTTGTTCGGTCGTGTAAGGGTGTGTTGTGTAGTCTTATGGTTTGTTCGGTCATGTAAGGGGGTGTGTTGTGTAGTCTTATGGTTTGTTCGTCGTCATGTAAGGGGTGTGTTGTGTAGTCTTATGGTTTGTTCGGTCATGTAAGGGTGTGTTGTGTAGTCTTATGGTTTGTTCGGTCGTGTAAGGGTGTGTTGTGTAGTCTTAGGGTTTGTTCGGTCGTGTAAGGGTGTGTTGTGTAGTCTTATGGTTTGTTCGGTCGTGTAAGGGTGTGTTGTGTAGTCTTATGGTTTGTTCGGTCGTGTAAGGGTGTGTTGTGTTGTGTAGTCTTATGGTTTGTTCGGTCATGTAAGGGTGTGTTGTGTAGTCTTATGGTTTGTTCGGTCATGTGAGAGGTGTGTGTTGTGTATGATGTGTGTTGGTTTGTGAGACAGTTGTGGGGTGTGGGGTGTGTGTGTGGTAGTGTTATGTGTGGTGTGTGAGACAGAGCGTGGGCCGTGTGAGATGGTGTAGGGTGTGTGAAACAGAGCGTGGGCCGTGTGAGATGGTGTATGGTGTGTGAGACAGAGCGTGGGCCGTGTGAGATGGTGTATGGTGTGTGAAACAGAGCGTGGGCCGTGTCAGTGTGAGATGTGTGTGTAGGGTAGGGTGTGAAACAGAGCGTGGGTGTGTGTTGTGTAGTGTTATGTATGGTGTGTGAAACAGAGGTGGGTGTGTGTGAGATGGTGTAGGGTGTGTGAAACAGAGCGTGGGCCGTGTGAGATGGTGTAGGGTGTGTGAAACAGAGCATGGGCCGTGTGAGATGGTGTAGGGTGTGTGAAACAGAGCGTGGGCCGTGTGAGATGGTGTATGGTGTAGGTTATTGTTTAGGACGTTATTTGTTTCGTGTAGGAGTGCTGTCTCAGTATCATATGGTAGTGTGGGGGCTAACGTCTTGTGTGTAGGTAGTCTTAGGGTACGGTTCGGTGTGTGTGGTGGGTGTGTGGTTTGCGGCGGGTATTCTATACTGTTATGTTGCAGTCGTAGGGTCGGTGTGTAAGTGTGGGTGTAGGTAGTCTAAGGTGTGAGTAGGCTGGATAGGTGTGGGTGTGTTGTAGTCTTATGGTTTGTTCGGTGTGTTAGGGGTGTGTTCCGTAGTCCTATGGGTTTGTTCGTTACTGTAGAGGGTGTGTTGTGTGTGTAGTTATGGTGTGTTCGGTCATGAAGGGTGTGGTGTTGTGTAGTCTTATGGTTTGTTCGGTCATGTAAGGGTGTGTTGTGTAGTCTTATGGTTTGTTCGGTCACTGTAAGGGGTGTGTTGTGTAGTGTTAGGTTTTGGTCGGTTCGTGTGTGGGGTGTGTGTGTATGGTGTCTTATGGTTTGTTCGGTCATGTAAGGGTGTGTGTGTGTGTAGTCTTATGGTTTGTTCGGGTACTGTAAGGGTGTGTGTGTAGTCTTATGGTTTGTGTCGGTCGTGTAAGGGTGTGTTGTGTAGTGTGGTGGTGGTTTGTTCGGTGTGTAAGGTGTGTTGTGTAGTCTTAGGGTTTGTTCGGTGTCTGTAAGGGTGTGTGTGTGTAGTCTTATGGTTTGTTCGGTGTGAGGGTGTGTTGTGTAGTCTTAGGGTTTGTTCGGTCGTGTGTGGGTTGTGTGTGGTGTAGTGTGTTGTGTGTGTAGTTACGGTGTAGGTGTTGTGTTGTTTGTTCGGGTGTGTAGGGTGTGTGTGTGTAGTCTTGGTTTGTTCGGTGTGTGTAGGGTGTGTGTGTGTAGTCTTAGGGTTTGTTCGGTCGTGTAAGGGTGGTGTTGTGTGTAGTCTTGTGGGTTTGTTCGGTCATGTGTAAGGGTGTGTGTGTGTGTGTAGTTTAGGTATGGTTGTTGTGTGTCTTATGGGTCGGCCGTGTAGGGTGTGTTGTGTAGTCTTAGGGTTTGTTCGGTACTGTAAGGGTGTGTTGTGTAGTCTTATGGTTTGTTCGGTACTGTAAGGGTGTGTTGTGTAGAATTAGGGTTTTTTCGGTCGTGTGAGGATGTATTGTGTAGTCTTAGGGTTTGTTCGGTACTGTAAGGGTGTGTTGTGTGTTATGGTTGTGTAGTCTTAGGTGGTTTTGTTCGGTCGTG
Organism: Urechis unicinctus; assembly: GCA_034190875.2. Classification (NCBI taxonomy): domain Eukaryota; kingdom Metazoa; phylum Annelida; class Polychaeta; order Xenopneusta; family Urechidae; genus Urechis; species Urechis unicinctus. The sequence continues at coordinate 27,049,322 of CM067357.1, read as the reverse complement.
TAAGGTGTGTGTGTAGTGTGGAGCGTGTTCGGTGGTATGGTGTGTGTTGTGTAGTGTAGGGTGGTGTGTTAGGTGTGTGTGTGTAGTCTTAGGTTTTGTTCGGTCATGTGTGAGGGTGTGTGTGTTGTGTAGTCTTATGGTTTGTTTCGTCATGTCGTGTAAGGGTGTGTTGTGTAGTCTTAGGGTTTGTTCGTGTGTAAGGGTGTGTTGTGTAGTCTTATGGTTTGTTCGTGTGAGATGTAAGGGTGTGTTGTGTAGTCTTATGGTTTTGTCGGCACTGTAAGGGTATGTTGTGTAGACTTATGGTTTATTCGGTCGGTCGTGTAAGGGTGTGTTGTTTAGTATTAGGGTTTGTTCCGTCGTGTAAGGGTGTGTTGTGTAGTCTTAGGTTTTGTTCGCGATGTGTAAGTGGTGTGTGTGTGTAGTCTTAGGGTTTTTGTTCGGTCGTGTAAGGGGTGTGTGTGTGTAGTCTTATGGTTTGTTCGGTCATGTGTGAGTGTGTGTTGTAGTCTTATGGTGTTGTTTGTCATGTGAGTGTGTGAAACAGAGGTGTAGAGTTGGTGTAGGGTGTGTGAGACAGTGTGGTGGGCCGTGTGAGATGGTGAGGGTGTGTGAGACAGAGCGTGGGCCGTGTGAGATGGTGTAGGGTGTGTGAAACAGAGAGCGTGGGCCGTGTGAGATGGTGTATGGTGTGTGAGACAGAGCGTGGGCCGTGTGAGATGGTGTGTGGTGTGTGTGAAACAGAGCGTGGGCCGTGTGAGATGGTGTAGGGTGTGTGAAACAGAGCGTGGGCCGTGTGAGATGGTGTAGGGTGTGTGAAACAGAGCGTGGGCCGTGTGAGATGGTGTAGGGTGTGTGAAACAGAGCGTGGGCCGTGTGAGATGGTGTAGGGTGTGTGAAACAGAGCATGGGCCGTGTGAGATGGTGTAGGGTGTGTGAAACAGAGCGTGGGCCGTGTGAGATGGTGTATGGTGTAGGTTATTGTTTAGGACGTTATTTGTTTCGTGTAGGAGTGCTGTCTCAGTATCATATGGTAGTGTGGGGGCTAACGACTTGTTAGGTAGTCCTAGGGTACGGTGCCTGTTGTTTGGGTGTCAGGGTTGCGGCGGGTATTCTATACTGTTATGTTGCAGTCGTAGGGTGTGCTCGGTGGTCTAAGAGTGAGTAGGCTGGATAGTCTGGGGAATTGTTCGGAGGTCGTTTGTGTGGTAGTCTTACGATATGTTCCGTATCCTAAGGGTTTGTTCGTTACTGTAAGGGTGTGTTGTGTAGTCTTATGGTTTGTTCGGTCGTGTGAGGGTGTGTTGTGTAGACTTATGGTTTGTTCGGTCATGTGAGGGTGTGTTGTGTAGTCTTATGGTTTGTTCGGTACTGTAAGGGTGTGTTGTGTAGTCTTATGGTTTGTTCGGTCGTGTGAGGGTGTGTTGTGTAGTCTTATGGTTTGTTCGGTCGTGTAAGGGTGTGTTGTGTAGTCTTATGGTTTGTTCGGTCGTGTAAGGGTGTGTTGTGTAGTCTTATGTGTGGTACTGTAAGGGTGTGTAGTCTTATGGTTTGTTCGGTCGTGTTAGGGTGTGTTGTGTAGTCTTATGGTTTGTTCGGTCATGTAAGGGTGTGTTGTGTAGTCTTAGGGTTTGTTCGGCACTGTAAGGGTGTGTTGTGTAGTCTTATGGTTTGTTCGGTCGTGTAAGGGTGTGTTGTGTAGTCTTAGGGTTTGTTCGGTCATGTAAGGGTGTGTTGTGTAGTCTTGTTTGGGGTTTGTGTTCGGTCGTGTAAGGTGTGTGTGTGTAGTCTTATGGTTTGTTCGGTCGTGTAAGGGTGTGTTGTGTAGTCTTATGGTTTGTTTGTTCGGTGTGTGTAAGGGTGTGTTGTGTAGTCTTAGGGTTTGTTTTGTTCGGTCGTGTAGGGTGTGGTGTGTAGTCTTAGGGTTTGTTCGGTCGTGTAAGGGTGTAGTCTTATGGTGTGTTCGGTCATGTAAGGGTGTGGTTTGTTCGGTCTGTAAGGGTAAGTGTGTTGTGTAGTCTTATGGTTTGTTCGGTCGTGTAAGGGTGTGTTGTGTAGTCTTATGGTTTGTTCGGTAGTGTAAGGGTGTGTTTGTGTAGTCTTATGGTTTGTTCGGTCATGTAGGGTGTGTGTGTGTAGTCTTATGGTTTGTTCGGTCTGTAGGGGTGTGTGTGTGTTGTGTAGTGTTATGGTTTGTTCGGTGTGTAAGGTGTGTTGTGTGTCTTATGGTTTGTTCGGTCAGTGTAAGGGTGTGTTGTGTAGTCTTAGGGTTTGTTCGGTCGTGTAAGGGTGTGTTGTGTAGTCTTATGGTTTGTTCGGTCATGTAAGGGTGTGTTGTGTAGTCTTATGGTTTGTTCGGTCATGTAAGGGTGTGTTGTGTAGTCTTATGGTTTGTTCGGTCATGTGTAAGGGTGTGTTGTGTAGTCTTATGGTTTGTTCGGTCGTGTAAGGGTGTGTTGTGTAGTCTTAGGGGTTTGTTCGGGTGTGTGTAAGGGTGTGTTGTGTAGTCTTATGGTTTGTTCGGTCTGTAAGGGTGTGTTGTGTGTTGTCTTAGGGTTATGGTCGGGTCGTGTAAGGGTGTGTTGTGTAGTCTTATGGTTTGTTCGGGTACTGTAAGGGGTGTGTTGTGTAGTCTTATGGTTTGTTTTCGGTGTGTAGGGGGTGTGTTGTGTAGTCTTATGGTTTGTTCGGTCGTGTAAGGGGTGTTGTGTAGTCTTAGGGTTTGTTCGGTCATGTAAGGGTGTGTTGTGTAGTCTTATGGTTTGTTCGGTCGTGTAAGGGTGTGTTGTGTAGTCTTATGGTTTGTTCGGTCATGTGAGGGTGTGTTGTGTAGTCTTATGGTTTGTTCGGTCATGTAAGGGTGTGTTGTGTAGTCTTAGGGTTTGTTCGGTCGTGTAAAGGGTGTGTTGTGTAGTCTTATGGTTTGTTCGGTCATGTAAGGGTGTGTTGTGTGTAGTCTTAGGTTTGTTCGGTCGTGTGAGGGTGTGTTGTGTAGTCTTATGGGTTTGTTCGGTCGTGTAAGGGTGTGTTGTGTAGTCTTAGGGTTTGTTCGGTCATGTGAGGGTGTGTTGTGTAGTCTTATGGTTTGTTCGGTCATGTGAGGGTGTGTTGTGTAGTCTTATGGTTTGTTCGGTCATGTGAGGGTGTGTTGTGTAGTCTTATGGTTTGTTCGGTCATGTGAGGGTGTGTTGTGTAGGCTTTGGGTACGATGGTTTTGTTTGATGGCATGTTGGTGTAGTCGTAGGGTGTGATATTTTGTGGTTAGGGGTGTTATTTGGACTAAGGGCGTATTGTATAGTAATTCAGTGCGTTGCATAGTCTTATCTCTCCGGTCGTCTTAACATGAGCTGTGTAGTCTTAGGGCTTTGTTGTATCACCTTATGTGGATTGTGGTGGGTAATCATAGGGTGTGCTATTCGGACTAAGGTGATGTTGTGTGTATTAGACTTGAAAAAGTCTCTGGGTGCTTTGTGTAGCCAAGGGCGTGTTTGTGCTTCTCTAGGGTACGTTGGTGCTTCCCTGGTGTATGTTGTCGCTTCCCCAGGGTGTGTTGGTGCTTCCCTAGGGTGTGTTGGTGCTTCCCTAGGGTGTATTGGTGCTTCCTTACGGTATGTTGGTGCTTCCCTAGGGTGTGTTGGTGCTTCTCAAAGGGAGTTTTGATGCTTCCCTAGGGTATGTAGGTGCTTCTCTAGGGTATGTAGGTGCTTCCCTAGGGTATGTTGGTATTTCCCTGGGGTATGCTGGCGCTTCCCTAGGGTGAACAGGTGCTTAAATTGAGTGTGTTGATGCTTCCTAAGGGTGTGTTGGTTTGGACTTTGGTCGTGTTGTTCAGTCTATGCATGTGTTTTGTGTTGGGTAGTCTAAGTTAGTGTTGGTATAGACTGTTGGTGTGTTGAGAAGCTTTGGGTGTGTTGGTTTTGTCCAGGTTGTGTTCATTAATTCATAGGGTAAGTTTTAATGGTATAATTGGTAGGCAGCCAACGTGTGTGGTGTGTTGTCTTACGTTAGATTGTGTTGGGTGGTCTCTGTTTGTGCTTGGTAGTCTTTGGATAAGTTGATTAGTCTTTAGGCGTATTGAGTAGTTTTTGGGTGTGCTTGGAAGTCTTAGAGTGAGTTGAGTAGTCTTTTTGTGTTTAGAATAGTCTTTCGGAGTGTTAAGTAGTTTTAGGGTGCGTATAGTATTATTTGGGTGTGTTGGGTAGTCTTGTGGTGCGTGGAGTAGACATAGTTTTAGAGATATGGTGATGAAGTCTTCGGGTGTGGAGTGTGGCCTTTGTGACAGTTGTGTTGTAATTGAGTGGCTTGTTTACTCTCGGGCATGTTTGGTGGTAAGAGGGAGTGCTGTATAGCTTTAGGTGTTTGTTGTGCTCATTTTGTGCTGGAAGTGTTAGGAGATGATATATGGTCTTTGGCTGTGTTGTATTGTATTATGCTATGGTATGCTGTTGATGTGTAGAGTGTGTTAGGTGGTCCCTTGGTGTTTTGGATTGTTAATTTGGCATTTTGGTTTAGCCTGATTTGGTGATCTTAGGATGTGTAGTGTTGTCTCAATAAACTTTGGTGTTTTGGATTGTTAATTTGGCATTTTGGTTTAGCCTGATTTGGTGATCTTAGGATGTGTAGTGTTGTCTCAATAAGCGTTGGTGTTTTGGATTGTTAATTTGGCATTTTGGTTTAGCCTGATTTGGTGATCTTAGGATGTGTAGTGTTGTCTCAATAAGCGTTGGTGTTGTCTTGGGGTCTGATTTGGTAGTCTAATGTTGTGACGTGTAGTGTAAGGTTGTGACGTGTAGTGTAAGATTGTGACGTGTAGTGTAAGGTTGTGACGTGAACTTCGTGAAATCTAAGGGTATGACGTGTAGTCTTGGGGTGTGTTGTGTATTCTTGTGGTGTGGTGTGTGTTGTAGGTGTGTGTTGTGTAGTCCAAACAGTGCTTTATGTTCTCAGGGTGCGGTGTAGTTCTTAGGATTGTAGGATAGCAAAAGGTTGAAGTTTGTAGCGCGGACGTGAGGGTGTTATAATATAGTAGCAATAGTAATAGTAGTAGTTGTAGTAGTAGTAGTGGAAGTAGTAATCACGTGTTAGGCAGTAAAAGTATGCGCGGGGTAGTATAAGGACATGTGTTGATATGATTAAAAGAGAATGAGTTAAATGAGCTAAACCAAACAACTGCAGAATGCTTGAAAAGCATTATGCCAAGTTTCATATACATACAGAAACCATTGTACTACAGTCCATCTATCATGTCCAATTTACAACACTACATTCCACATGTACATCCTACTCACAATTACACATTTCATTCACACATCAACGGCACACAATATCATATTTCATATGTACATCCACAGACACTAACATCCAGAAACGAAGGGTAGCATTTCATGTGCACAATAATCACACAAAATATCATTTCAACACAATAAAACACAAATTTCTACATTACATTGACGAAAAAGAACAGCCACCACACAATGCTAAATTCTACATACACACCCACAACCATGATACATTTTTCTACATACCCACCCAAAACATTATACCTAATTCTACATACACACCCACATACATGATACCTCATTCTACATACACTCCCACATACATGTTACCTCATTCTACATACACACCCAAATACATGATACCTCATTACACATACACACCCAAATACATGATACCTCATTACACATACACAACCAAATACATGATACCTCATTCTACTTACACACCCAAATATATGATACCTCATTCTACGTACACAGCCAAATACATGATACCTCATTTTACTTACACACCCAAATACATGATTACTCATTCTACATACACACCCACATACATGATCCTACATCCACACCCATAGACATGTTACCTCATTCTACATACGCAACCAAATACATGATACTTTTACACATACACACCCAGATACATGATGCCTCATTGCACATACACACTCACATACGCGATACTTCATCCCATACACACCCAAATACATGATACCTGATTCTACATACACACCCAAATACATGAGACCGCATTCTACTTACACACCCAAATATATGATACCTCATTACGCGTACACAGCCAAATGCATGATACCTCATTACGCATACACAGCCAAATTCATGATACCTCATTCTTCTTACACAGCCAAATACATGATACCTCATTAGGTGTACACACTTACAGAAACACAAGACCTGATAACGCATCCCATTTACACTCCTTTAGACACTATAAAACATTCCGCATACACAGCCCAAGAAACGATATCAAATTCAACGCACGCACCCAAAAACATGATATCAAATCCTTCAAGCACATCCAAAAACACAGTACCACATTCCATAAATATAATTACCCCCGCTACCCCAGTCCACACACAGACGTGCTCACAATACAACATTCCATTCATATAGTTACTTACACTTCCCCATTCCCCACACGAATCTCCACATATTACCAAACTCCATTTACACAGCCCCCCCCCCCCCCCCCCCCCCCCCCCCCCCCCCCCCCCCCCACACACACACACAAGCACTTCCTCGTGCCACATTCAGAGATCCGGATACTACTGCATTCCATATACACACACAAAACACAAAACATCACATTATATATAAACACCCCACAGGCACCGCCCCATTGCATTTTTTGAGTATGTACAATGCGGTAATGTTGGTCGATTGCGCATATGGGATACGTTATTGTGTGCATAAACGAATTTGTATTGTTTGTTGTGTGTACATATAAGATATGGTATTGTCGGTTACCTTCGCATGTAGGCTATGGTGTTAAGTGTTTAAATACGATATGGTATTGCGGGGTTCGGTGTGAATATATTATATGGTGGGCTTCTGCGATATAGTATTGATGGGCTTGGTGGACGTATACGATATGGTATTGATGGGCTTGGTGGACGTATACGATATGGTATTGATGGGCTTGGTGGACGTATACGATATGGTATTAAGGGGTTAGGTGGACGTATACAATATTTTATTGAGGGGCTTGGTGGACGTATACAATATGGTATTGGTGGGCATGGTGGACGTATACGATATGGTATTGATGGGCATGGTGGACGTATACGATATGGTATTGATGGGCTTGGTGGACGTATACCATATATTATTGATGGGCTTGGTGGACGTATACGATATGGTATTGATGGGCTTGGTGGACGTATACGATATGGTATTGATGGGCTTGGTGGACGTATACAATATGGTATTGATGGGCTTGGTGGACGTATACGATATGTTATTGATGGGCTTGGTGGACGTATATTATATGTTATTGATGGGCTTGGTGGACGTATACGATATGGTATTGATGGGCTTGGTGGACGTATACGATATGGTATTGATGGGCTTGGTGGACGTATACCATATGGTATTGATGGGCTTGGTGGACGTATACGATATGTTATTGATGGGCTTGGTGGACGTATACGATATGGTATTGATGGGCTTGGTGGACGTATACGATATGGTATTGATGGGCATGGTGGACGTATACGATATGGTATTGATGGGCTTGGTGGACGTATACGATATGGTATTGATGGGCTTGGTGGACGTATACGATATGGTATTGATGGGCTTGGTGGACGTATACGATATGGTATTGATGGGCTTGGTGGACGTATACGATATGGTATTGATGGGCTTGGTGGACGTATACAATATGGTATTGATGGGCTTGGTGGACGTATACAATATGGTATTGATGGGCTTGGTGGACGTATACAATATGGTATTGATGGGCTTGGTGGACGTATACAATATATGGTATTGATGGGCTTGGTGGACGTATACGATATGGTATTGATGGGCTTGGTGGACGTATACGATATGGTATTGATGGACGTATACATATGGTTGATGGGCTTGGTGGACGTATACGATATGGTATTGATGGGCTTGGTGGACGTATACGATATGGTATTGATGGGCTTGGTGGACGCATACAATATGGTATTGATGGGCTTTGGTGGACGTATACGTATATGGTATTGATGGGCATGGTGGACGTATACGATATGGTATTGATGGGCTTGGTGGACGTATACGATATGGTATTGATGGGCTTGGTGGACGTATACAATATGGTATTGATGGGCTTGGTGGACGTATACAATATGGTATTGATGGGCTTGGTGGACGTATACAATATGGTATTGATGGGCTTGGTGGACGTATACGATATGGTATTGATGGGCTTGGTGGACGTATACAATATGTTATTGATGGGCTTGGTATATGATATGGTATTGATGGCTTGGTGGACGTATACGAATATGGTATTGATGGGCTTGGTGGACGTATACAATATGGTATTGATGGGCTTGGTGGGACGTATACAATATGGTATTTGGCATGGACGTATATGTTATTGATGGGCTTGGTATACGATATGTTATTGATGGGCTTGGTGGACGTATACGATTATGGTATTGATGGGCTTGGTGGACGACGCATACAATATGGTATTGATGGGCTTGGTGGACGTATACGATATGGTATTGATGGGCTTGGTGGACGTATACAATATGGTATTGATGGGCTTGGTGGACGTATACAATATGGTATTGATGGGCATGGGGTATACGATATGGTATTGATAAGCTTGGTGGACGTATACAATATGGTATTGATGGGCATGGTGGACGCATACGATATGGTATTGATAAGCTTGGTGGACGTATACAATATGGTATTGATAGGCTTGGTGGACGCATACAATATGGTATTGATAGGCTTGGTGGACGTATACGATATGGTATTGATGGGCTTGGTGGACGTATACATTATGGTTTTGAGGGGTTAGGTGGACGTATACAATTAGTATTGAGGGGATGGTAGGCATATACGACATGGTATTGAGGGGCTTGGTGGACGCATACAATATGGTATTGAGGGGCTTGGTGGACGCATACAATATGCTTTTGAGGGGTTAGGTGGACGTATACAATATAGTATTGAGGGGCTTGGTGGACGTATAGAATATGGTATTGATGGGCTTGGTGGACGTATACAATATGGTATTGATGGGATGGTGGACGTATACGATATGGTATTGATGGGCTTGGTGGACGTATACAATATGGTATTGATGGGCATGGTGGACGTATACGATATGGTATTGATAAGCTTGGTGGACGTATACAATATGGTATTGATGGGCATGGTGGACGTATACGATATGGTATTGATGGGCTTGGTGGACGTATACATTATGGTTTTGATGGTTTGATATGGTATTGATTGGGCTTGGTGGACGTATACGATATGGTATTGAGGGGCTTGGTGGACGTATACGATATGGTATTGATGGGTTTGGTGGACGTATATACAATATATGGTATTGAGGGGTTAGGTGGATATACAATATGTATTGAGGGGCTTGGTGGACGTATACGATATGGTATTGGGGCTTGGGGACGTATACGATATGGTATTTGGTGGACGTATACGATATGGTATTGATGGGTTTGGTGGACGTATACAATATGGTATTGATGGGCATGGTGGACGTATACGATATGGTATTGATGGGCATGGTGGACGTATACGATATGGTATTGATGGGCTTGGTGGACGTATACGATATGGTATTGATGGGCATGGTGGACGTATACGATATGGTATTGATGGGCATGGTGGACGTATACGATATGGTATTGATGGGCATGGTGGACGTATACGATATGGTATTGATGGGCATGGTGGACGTATACGATATGGTATGATGGGATGGTGGACGTATACGATATGGTATTGATGGGCTTGGTGGACGTATACGCTTGGTGGACGTATGGTATTGATTGATGGGCATGGTGGACGTATACGATATGGTATTGATGGGCCTGGTGGACGTATACGATATGGTATTGAGGGGCTTGGTGGACGTATACGATATGGTATTGAGGGGTTTGGTGGACGTATACGATATGGTATTGATGGGCATGGTGGACGTATGCGATATGGTATTGAGGGGCTTGGTGGACGTATACGATATGGTATTGATGGGCTTGGTGGACGTATACAATATGGTTTTATGGTATTGGGGTCAGTGGTGGACGTATACGATATGGTATCGATGGGCTTGGTGGACGTATACGATATGGTATTGATGGGCTTTGTAGGCGTATACGATATGGTATTAAGGGGCTTGGTAGGCGTATACGATATGGTATCAAGGGGCTAGGTGGGCGTGTACGATATGGTATTGAGGGGTTAAGTGGGCGTATACAATATGGCATTGAGGTATGCGGAGAACCTGACTTATGACCACTTATACACACCATCTAAGTTGACACGTTGCATCTGAGTGGTTAAAAGGAATAATCGATCCGAAGTAGCGCTGTTTTGATTGGTGGAGAACATGCTACACGTGCGGAGATGTTCCCAAGATTCTATACAGGAAGCACCGTAACGTCGGCAAATCACTTACAGCACTCAGGATTGAGTTTGTTGTTAAGTTGCGTGAGTTTTTGTTATTAAGTAAAATAATGGGAAAGAGGCGAATAATTATGCATAAATGAGAGTGAGTGTTTGAGAGATAGAGTGGGTGAGAAAGTGTACGAGTCGGTGAGTGAGAGAGTGAGTGCGTGAGAAAGTGAGTAAGTGAGCGAATGAGTGACAGTGTGAGTTAGTGAGTGAATTAGTCAGTGAGTGCTTGAATGAGTGAATGAGTGAGTGAATGTGTGTATCAGTGAATGGGTGTTTGAGGTAGTGAGTGAGTGAGTCTATGAATGAGTTAGGGAATGACTTGGTGAGCGAGTGAGTGGGTGAGTAAGCGAATGAGGGAGTGAGTACATGCATGAGACAGTGCGTGAGATAAGTGAATGTTAGAGTGAGTGAGTAAGTGAGTGAGTAAGTTTGTGAGTGAGTGAGTGAATGAATGAATGCGATATTATATTAATGAGCGAGTGAGTGAATGGGTGAGTAAATATATGAGTGAAGGAATGTATTAATGAGTGAGTGCGTAAGTGAGTGAGTGAATGAATGAATGCGATATTATATTAATGAGCGAGTGAGTGAATGAGTGAGTAAATATACGAGTGAAGGAATGTATTAATGAGTGAGTGCGTAAGTGAGTGAGTGGATGAGTGAGTTAGTGAATAAGTGAGCGATTAAGTGGGTGAGTGAGTGAGTGAGTGGGTTAGTGAGTAAGTCTGAGAATTTGTGAGTGAGTTAGGGTGTGGGTGTTTATCACCCAGATTATTAGTTATTCCTACCATGGCTACGATTTTTATACAAAAATTCGCTTAACTGTAGCCTGTTATAAATTTAAGTCCAAATCCCCGTGTTTCTTAAGCAGATTGCCCGGGATTGCTACGGTACTCATGACAACTCATTACCTTGGTATCAGTGTCTAAGTATCAGTATTAGTTAAGCAGATTATTCTCCAGCTCTGTACGATAAATTAACAGAATTCACATGAAATTGACATTCGGGCTTTAATGCTTTACGGAGATAATAATAGACCGGCGGTGGTGACTCGTTTGACCTCTTTGTTCCCTTTTCTTACAGGAAGGGTTTTATTAGAAAGGATAACCGCCAGGTGTGGCGGGTTTCGGAGGCAATAGCAGCTTTGCCTATTGTATTGATGACCAGTTGCAGGTGTGATTTCAAAGGGCATCGTAAAATCACAACAAAACATTTTGCTCGCCATTGTTAGAGGTTGATAATGTACTGTGTATAGTGTTAGTAGAGCATTGATAACGAGCAGCGCTCCAATGATATTTATGTTGCTTATAGCAAAGTATTTGCAATATGAATGGCGTTCCCAGTAGAGTGTCCCTTTCGCGAGATGGCAGTTATGCTTCGCGCGGTGCCATTTCCCAGAGAAGCTCCGTTCATTGTGAATATTTCCATGCTAGCCGTTTTCATATCAAGGAATTGAGAGTGCTTTTGGATCATTAAAATATCGTCTTACATAGCATCATTCTTTTCTTGGACGTGAACGGAATTGTGAAAACTTTTACAGTGACTTACAACGATAAGTTTAACGGCGGAAATCATGAATTATACATAGACACGGAACATGAATTATGCATGACGCATGTATACCTCCTCCCCCCCACGAACAACATTTCTGTTGTTGACTGAAGACATCGGGGTATGCGGTGCGCGCTCGATTTATGCAGATTTCATGCCATCATCGCGACTTCGTGCGAACCGCTGACGGACGAGTTGCATGCGTAATGCACCATCCCAAAAAAAACTGGAATTTGAAGAGCGGTCTTACAGGCTCTCAGTGATGAAAACTACACTGAAAACAGCAGGAATGTATCAACTCATATTGTAAAGGGGCCTGGATAGCAGAATCGTTGCGGAGCGCGGGCCACACGTTAAGCCGGCCTGCATATGCCGCTGACATACAAGCGCTTATATCATCCAGCTAACACCCATTTCCCCCCTAACCAACATTACCGCAGACCCCGCCCATCTTCACTTCGCCATTAGAATTCCAGAAGATCCATTATTCAGACTGCGATTTGTTGACAAGAACAAAATCTTGCGTAGTTAACATGCCTACAGCCATTTGGTCTCTGGGGCTCGATATCTATATTTAGATCCCGATATCGCCTGGGAAAATGCACACATGAAATCGACCAGGTGCTCGTGTCATAAAGTCGAATAAATCTCGCCTGCCGATGTCCTGTCGAAAAGAATATAGCGATCTTGTCTTAACATGAAGTGTTCCAAATAATAGTGCCCTATATATATGTTACAAATGGAATAACCATGGAAATACCGATTGATAGTTGAGTTATATAGAGTAAAATATTGGAAACGGTCCTGATGTTGTATTGGCAATTGGAATAAGGAGTTTGCGACGAGTTTACATTGACAAGACCACTCTGGTCTCCGACCGCAATGATAGACAATGATGCTCCAAGCTGTTGGGAACCCTACAGGAGATACCGACCAGTGAGATCGATACCGAGACATGCTGAGTAACGGACTGATCGGAAGCACCGATAGCAACAATACCATGTGGATGGCTGGGACGGAATCACTTTCATGTTGTAGCCTGTATCAAGGCAGTAAGCGCACAAACTGTTAACGAGATCAAGAGGATTAGCTCAGAGATCCACAGTCAATAACAAACAGCCGCGTATATGATGGGAATAGATTCGCCGTTGAGAGAATCTGAAGATCTCGGCGGCAATTATACAAAGATGTAGTTGTTTTTGGACGACAAATGCTATGGCAAATACCCCCCCCCCCCCCCGCGACGCATGCCTTCACCATCCCAGCTCCCATAAATCAGACTGAATTGTCCATTTCATATAGACGTGCTATCATGGTGTAAATCGTTGGTAGTAATTTGTCAGTTTCTACGCAGATCAATGTACGAATATCGAACATCGGACGGAGACCTACGCGCTGCGTAAAACAACATTCGAGTGAAAGGAAATCCTGGCTCAAATTTTGCTTTGAAATCAATTGATCAGATAAATTAGTAAAAAATTCAATATGATGAGTCAACCGAAGCTTAAATTAATACATTTACCCACCGAATATTAATAACAATTTAGTCACAATAACAATCAAATACTCTATGACCCTTTCATATAATTGACAAAATATAAGGCTATTTTTTATAGTAAATATTGACGGCCGCCGATTCGGTAATATTCAAATCACTTTACAAATAAAAGATTACCTAAAAAAGCTTTAAATCTTTGAGAGGTCGTTAACGTGTAGTAGAGAATGGTATAGCGGTCACGATTAAACCGGTATTCAACACATCCAAACAGGTAGCTCATTGATCAAAACAACCATTTTTTTTCCCACATTTTAGCTCTTATATTCTACTGCTGCGTCTGAATATTGATGTCATTGTAGAATGAAATATATCCATATTCAAAATGTTTGACCGGGCCACATCTTGACGAGCGACCTCGTCTCATGGCGTTTTATTACCAATAAAGCAATATATATAGACGAAATTCATTTCACGCCAAATAACCCCAAATCCTCACAAGTCACACTAGTTTGCTGGAGAAGTTTGAAGGAATACATTTTGTTATATATTTTATAACCCCTGTCTCCCATTGATTTATATTGGGGCCCAAATGGTCCCCTCACGACAAAACCGCCGGCTGAATGCAGTATTCATACAAAGTTCTAATTTTCCAAAACTAATACGCAAATAAGACTGACGTCCAGGAGATGTTGTATCGAGATTATTCTCCCCTTCACCCTCATTGATCACCAACACACACATATACAGGATATCAACTCACCTGGAATATTTACCTAGAAACGAAACGCGTGATATTTCACTTTGGGAACCGGAAAATTATAGTACTAGCTCTTGCGGGAATAATTCTCCCTAACTTTGTCACAGTTTTGAACGGAAGCTCATCTGACAATAAATGATAATCTCCTCTCCTGATCAGCAAGAGCAGAAGAGCGGTAATCAACGCCCGACAGCGGAGAGGAAATCAAACGCCGAGTGCGCCACAAAGACAAGACGCCATCTTGGTTGTGAAATATTACGTCGGGAACCAGGACCCGCGTCGTCCCGACAACACCCGGGCACCAGCAACAAGGTGATTCAATCCGCGCCTCATTATATCTAGATATCCGTGCACATTATTTACTCTTTTAATCGTTCGTTTGAATACGACAAGACGTTAGTCAGGCTACAAAAAGACTATTTTCACTAAATACAGTATTTTATATGAACAGAAAACCATAATATTATTTGTTCTATGGTAACTCTTGCGCATGTCAAAACACGATGTCAGGTTAGTTTGCAAATGTAAGGGATTCAAATGCTGGATAAGTAGTTTTGGCGCTCTTGATGGACTGTTCTGTCATGTTCACTTATCTGTGCACCCATTTATTAGTTGAATTTGACTCCCTGTTTGTCATAGCAACTGAATTAATACGAAGTTTGTATTTCGTGCGACTGGGTGGTGGGTCAGAAGGTAAGCTACAGTGTCGTTATGCTGACGGGTGGGTGGGTGGGGGTGGGTGGGGAGGGGGGTGTTAGAGGGGAGGGTAGTCGTCACAACATCAGACAAAACTGAACATGAATGATTGTCCCGCGGGTTCACAACCAGCACCGAGTGCACCAGGAGGAATGTGTTGGCATGTTATAACTGGTGATTTATAAGTAAGCAATTAAGCGCGAAACTTTGAAAAAACTTTGTAGCAGATAACCCAATGGATTTGATGCGCCGCTTTTCTCAGTGAAGTCATGTTTAACAGACCCTGATAGTGAGTGAGTTGGCTGACGTTTACCATGACTGTAGCATATAATTCTACAAGAGCATGAGTCACTCACGTATGTTTGACATCATCTTAAAGGTAAGAGTCACAATTTGTGAGCGTCACAATTTGTGAGCGTCACAATTTGTGAGCGTCACAATTTGTGAGCGTCAAGCTGCCAGCATCACTTTCTGTCAGCATCTCAATCTGTCAGCATCACAATCTGGCAGCTTCACAATCTGTCAGCTTCACAATCTGTCAGCATCACAATCTGTCAGCGTCACAATCTGTCAGCATCACAATCTGTCAGCGTCAATCTGGCAGCGTCATAATCTGTCAGCTTCACAATCTGTCAGCATCACAATCTGTCACAATCTGTCAGTATCACAATCTGTCAGCATCACGATCTGTCACAATCTGTCAGTATCACAATCTGTCAGCATGAGAATCTGTCAGCATGAGAATCTGTCAGGACCACAACCTGTCAGCATCAATCTGTCAACCAGAACTCACAGCTTGGGACTAGTTTCATGTATTGGATGTGTTTGCTTGAAGCATATATACCCGAAAATTCATATAGCACCATTTTATTGGTTTGCAATAACCCAAACATTTAATGTACTGGCATGTCATATATGCATTTATTGGCTGCATGCACGTCGCACATTTTGTCCCATTAAGATATCTATGTTCGCAATTAGCACAATAAACTGGCATTTCGCAATGCATTTATTGGCGCCAACTGTAACGTCGCACATTTTGTCCCATTAAGATATCTATATTTCCATCGCAATATGTTAAACCTAGGCGCCAGATGTTGAAACGAACGTGACCAACATCACGTACGGAACCAATTTACCACGGCGATTGTGTCATAACCTGTGAATCCCAAATCTCCTAAATTCATTCAAATGATGCCAGAGATTGTCTTCCGTTGATGACAGAGTGCCACCAGTGCATGGTCACATAATATGATATATGCTGTTGGTTTCCATAAAAGTTGGAAACAATGTTTGACACGCCAAATCTGTGTGACATGCCTCAGATTGCACAGCATTTGATGAGTCCTTTGCAATCTGCCAGAGATTGTTTCATTTGATGAGGTCATTACACGTAACCAACCCAAAATGCCGTATAGATCTTTCCACTTGTCACATGGAATTGCTAAACAAGGAAACGCGTGGTCAAATGCATGTCTGAAGGCGAGCCAAGTGGGATTAATAAGGCTCCTCTTTTCATCTTCCACTCTTAACCAACCCAAAATGACTTTATAGATCTTTCCACTTGTCACGAAGATTGCTAATGGAAGTTAGGAAGGAGACACGTCACATGATGAGAGAAGGCGAGTCACATGATGAGAGAAGGGCCGATAATATCATGTTGGAGAATGGGCGGAATATGTGAAAGGCGAGGAGTCCTCTTTAGACCTCGGCTTAATTCACCCCGCCCACGGGCGAGACACTCAATTAAAGGCTGAAGTTCGACTCGAAATGGCTTTCATTTTCGGTGAAACTGGCATAACATTGCCGTTAAGGGCAAGATGTGCTAGACGTTATTGAACAAAGAATCATTTCTATCATATATGTATATAAATATCTATATATATGTAGAGAACCATTTGCCGATCGGACCCATCAGCAGATGGGTCTGACCCGTTTACAAATCCACAGATGGGTCGCCTATCTGCAGATCTCTTGATGGACTGAAAACTCTCTCATAGATATAATACTATCCCTCAGAATATATATATATATATAGATAGAGATATATATATATATATATATATATATATATATATATATATATATATATATAGATATATCTATATGATGTGTGTCTGTATGTGTGTGTGGGTGTGTGATATGTGTGTGTGTGTGTCATTAGGTACATATATATGTATAATGTGAATAAATATAATATATTTGCCAATATATAAATATCCTTGCCCAGGTTGAAAACAAACAATTAGGTAACGTGTCCGGGTTGATAACAAGCGTCTAGGTAACGTGTCCGGGTTGATAACAAACGTCTATATATATAATATCTACATATAGGTAACGTATATCTCCTGTGTCCAGGTATATACAATTGTGTGGTGTGTGTGTGTGTGTGTGTGTTTGTGTGTGTGTGTGTGTGTGTGTGTGTGTGTGTGTGTGTGTGTGGTAAAACGTGTGTGACGTAACCAGTTTGAAAGCAAGCAATAAGGTAACTTGCCCAGGTTGAAAACAAACAATTAGGTAACGTGTCCGGGTTGATAACAAGCGTCTAGGTAACGTGTCCGGTTTAAAACAAACAATTTGGTGACGTAACTGAGGTAAAACAACAAGGTAACGTCCGGGTTAAATACAACAAACGTAACCAGGTTGACATATAAAACGTGTACATGTGTCCAGGTTTAAAAAAACAATTAACCAGGGTAACGTAACGTCCAGGTTGATAGGAAATAACTAGGTAACTTGTCCAGGTTGTTGAAGGAAATAGGTAAGGTCCAGTTTGTCAGGTGGTGAACATAAAAACAACAAGGTAACGTGTCCAGGTTTAAAACAAACAATTTGGTGACGTAACCAGGTTGACATAAAACAACAAGGTAACGTGTCCAGGTTTAAAACAAACAATTTGGTGACGTAACCAGGTTGACATAAAACAACAAGGTAACTTGTCCAGGTTTATAATAAACAACTATGTAGCTTGTCCGGGTTGATAACAAACATCTAGGTAACATATCAAAGTTGAAAGGAAACAATTAGGTATGGTGCCCTGGTTAAAAGCAAACATCTAGGTAACTTGTCCCGGTTGATAACAAACAATAAGGTGTAAAAGCCAGGAACAAGATAATATGTGCTCTTTGAAAACAAGATAACTTGTCAAGATAGAACGATTATATAAATTGGAAAATAATGCCAGAGATTCAAGTGTAGTGTAAGATGATCAAGCTTATTCTTGAAGCAGAATCGCGTACAGGTGTTGAATTTGCTTAACGACGGACCACCCGCCTGCGGAGATCCGACAGCGTTGCCGTTTCTCTCTTAGATTGGATGATTGCCTTCAACATCAGAGGAGACCATGCGTTTGTTTAGAATCCAGAGCCTGTAGTTACCCATCCCTACTCATTGCCATGACTCACCGCTACGAGCACCAGCATGCCATATGGCTTTTTTTGCCAAACAGGCGATGGTCACATGTTGTACCACGCAGGAGAACGTTCTGACCACTTTGATGTAGACGAATGGCCTGATTATTGCGGCTGTGACTAACAACAGCGCCATGGGAAACTGACAAATGGGAAGTTATCCTTCACGACATCTGCAAGTGGCAGCATCTGTGAAAGCGTATGACTGAAAGCAATCACCACCTTATCTCGCTGGCCTCTTGCTGAGAGAAAACCAGTGACAGTACTCTGCACGCTTACTGCGGTTGTCTGTTGAATCGTGATGTTGTTCTTTCATGGTTACAGTGTATGTATTGTTGTCTGTCCATCTGTGACGAGCTACTTTGTGGTTTCGGTACATGTGTGTTTACTGTCGAAAGGTGACACTGTTCCGTAAGGGTACACTGGATCCATGGTCGACCGTCGATTCGAGGTGTGTTCTGCTATATGCCGTGTGTCTGACAAGAACTTTGGTCTTTATGGTTACCGGGAATTGTGTCATTGCTCTTCATGGTTACTGTGTATAAATAGCTTCTGCTGGATGGTGAATTTGTTCTTCCAGGCAGAATGTCATATGGTGACATCGGTGTGCTGTTACTGTAGATATATCACCACTGTCGGAGTAATCTTTGGAAGTATTATGCAATTCTAGGCGGTTTTAGTGGATACTCTGTTACCATGGAAAACAAACGTCAATGCTTGACAGACGTTAAATATACCCAGTTACTGGGAGGCACATTGGCACTAAATGACAAACGCAAAAATCCGCTCATACTAAGCAACAGACCCAATGCCATGCACACTATTGGACGGGATAAATTGCTGGAAACATTCGTTTTACAAACGCCTTGCATGTGTTTATGTGTATGTGTTTATGTATGTATGTATGTATGTATGTATGTATGTATGTATGTATGTATGTATGTATGTATGTATGTATGTATGTATGTATGTATGTATGTATGTATGTATGTATGTATGTATGTATGTATGTATGTATGTATGTATGTATGTATGTATGTAGGTATGTATGTATGTATGTATGTATGTATGTGTATGTATGTATGTATGTATGTATGTATGTATGTATGTATGTATGTATGTATGTATGTATGTATGTATGTATGTATGTATGTATAATCCAAGAGACGCCATGTATGTATGTATGAATAACTATGTGTATGTATGTACCCTGTATGTATGTGACAATGTATGTATCGAGAGTATAATCCCGTGCAGGACAAAGGGACAATTCGACAGACAACCTATCCCAATAACCGTGCAGGACAAATCAATTCGAATAACTATGTCCACTATGCAGACAAAGATTCGAAGTCTACATCATCCACAATAACCGTGCAGGACAAAGGGACAATTCGACAGACAACCTACATCCACAATAACCGTGCAGGACAAAGGGACAATTCGACAGACAACCTACATCCACAATAACCGTGCAGGACAAAGGGACAATTCGACAGACAACCTACATCCACAATAACCGTGCAGGACGTGCGTGCAGGACAAAGGGACAATTCGACAATAAGACAACCAAAGGGACATCGACACAATACATCCACCGTGCAGGACAAAGGGACAATTCGACAGACAACCTACATCCACAATAACCGTGCAGGACAAAGGGACAATTCGACAGACAACCTACATCCACAATAACCGTGCAGGACAAAGGGACAAAATCGGAGCGAAATGTTCGTAGATCTTAGGATTAGTGTTAGGATGGGGATTAGTGTTAGGATGGGGATTAGTGTTAGGATGGGGATTAGTGTTAGGATGGGGATTAGTGTTAGGATGGGGATTAGTGTTAGGATGGGGATTAGTGTTAGGATGGGGATTAGTGTTAGGGTGGGGATTAGTGTTAGGATGGGGATTAGTGTTAGGATGGGGATTAGTGTTAGGATGGGGATTAGTGTTAGGATGGGGATTAGTGTTAGGGTGGGGATTAGTGTTAGGATGGGGATTAGTGTTAGGATGGGGATTAGTGTTAGGATGGGGATGGGGATTAGTGTTAGGTTAGGGTGGGGATTAGTGTTAGGATGGGGATTAGTGTTCGGGTGGGGTGTTAGTGTTAGGATCGGGGGATTAGTGTTAGGATGGGGATTAGTGTTAGGGTGGGGATTAGTGTTAGGATGGGGATTAGTGTTAGGATGGGGATTAGTGTTAGGATGGGGATTAGTGTTAGGGTGGGGATTAGTGTTAGGATGGGGATGTCCGGACTGAGACTGGTGATTACAGCGTGTAAGATGGAAATGGAGATCAGGTAGTAGAAGATGTGATTGGTGGTCGGGGAGAATGGGAAGAAAGTCTACGATGTGAATTGAGATCGGGCAGTATAAGATGTGTATGCAGATAATGGAATATAAGATGTGCTTGGAGATCAAGAAGTATTGCATATGTTTGTAGATTAGATGTTTAAGATAAGTTTGGTGGGTGTATGTCGACAAGGTAGTACACGATATGTATGTATACCAGGGAGTGTCAGATATGTTTGTTTGTAGGTGTTTAGTATGTGTTTGTATATCTGGTGGGACGTGATGATAGAGATAGGAGTTGCCGATCAAATAAGAGGAGCTGGTAGATCAAGTATTGTTAAAGGTGTTTACGGGATCAGGAAGTTCGTTATTTATGGATTTATTGATGTCAGACGTCTGTCAGATTGTGACGCTGTTCTTCACAGGCGTGTGTCAGATTGTGACGCTGTCATGCAATGTTGTGTTTGATGTCAGAAGTCTGTCAGATTGTGATGCTGTTGTGCAATGTTATGTTTGATGTCAGGCATCTGTCAGATTGTGACGCTGTTGTGCAATGTTGTGTTTGATGTCAGATGTCTGTCTGATTTTGACGCTGTTCTGCAACATTTGTTTGAGTTCAGACGTCTGTCAGATTATGGTATGTTTGGTGTCAGGCGCCTGTCAAATTGTGATGCTGTTCTGCAATGTTATGTTTAACGTATGGCGTATCTTGGATTGTATCACAGAGCAACAATGGGGGTATAAAGTGTGTAGGATTGTTACAATCTTCTACCTGGTTACCATTGATGTATGTCAAATGTCGATTTCTGCCTTTTCTCTGAGTGGTGAAAGTGGATAGATCATAAATCATGGCCGCGGTTCTCTGTTGTGATAGTGGATGTATGTGCGGAGTGATTTCCAGATTATAAACCAGAGGAGGGTGTGGGGAGTTGGGAGGGGTGGACAATCTCACATTACGTCGTTAGATTGTTAGATAACAATTGTAATTCGCCAGAGAGCTGTTGGTTGAAACTGAATGCCTCAATAATATACTGTGTGAAGTAATCCGAGTATATATGTGTATATAGGACGGGTGGAGATTCACCGAGAGATTGGAAAGTAAAACATCAATAATGATTGATCACTTGACTCATCGCGGCTGTTACCACAATAAGAATTGTCAATTCATCTAACATTACAGTGACAGATGCATTTGCAAACGAAGGACATGTTGTTTTGTTTCCTTTCCTGGGTAATCAATGTTTGATAATTAGAAATTAAGGACTTAATGAGGCGCGTGTGTTTGTCGGAGAAGAACAGGTAATACATTATTGGAAGACCAATTAAATCGAGAAGATCCGTGTCCTAATTAACACCCCAGTGACGCGGCGTGGGCAATTAGAGCAATAATAACCAGGACTGTTTGGATGAGCTGGTCGCCAGGTGTAGTATACACACATGGCGGCTTGTTTCTCGATTGATGAATGGGGCAATCGAAAATTCGACCTCTCACCTACCGAAACGCGGGTGAAATTTCGTTAATGACTTCGATACTTTAGGATGAACGTGATAATAGATAATCTAGCATCATTCAGTACCTCCGCGACATTGAGTGAGTGAGTGAGTGAGTGAGTGAGTGAGTGAGTGAGTGAGTGAGTGAGTGAGTGAGTGAGTGAGTGAGTGAGTGAGTGAGTGAGTGAGTGAGTGAGGGGGTGAGTGAGTGAGTGAGTGAGTGAATGAGTGAGTGAGTGAGTGGGGGGTGAGTGAGTGAATGAATGAGTGAGTGAGTGAGTGGGGAGTGAGTAAGTGAGTGAGTGAGTGAATGAGTGAACGAGTGAGTGAGTGAGTGAGTGAGTGAGTGAGTGAGTGAGTGAGTGAGTGAGTGAGTGAGTGAGTGAGTGAGTGAGTGATTGGGTGAATGAATGAATGAATGAGTGAGTAAGTGAATGAGTGGTTGGGTGAGTGAGTGCGTATATGAGTGATCGGAACGATTCACCAGTCGCCTTAGAGCATATGTCGAGCATAAAGACAACGAACAGAATTCCCACCTATTTAAATACACAGGTGATGCTCGTGTTGTGGCTGTTATCCAAATTCATGTTGCATGTATCTAAGTGATCAGTGTATGTTATCAGAGTCAGTCCGGTTGATAAGGAGTACATCTCGAGATATCCCGGATTAGAAACAGGCACCAAATACACACCTCAATCGGCTTAGACAGTTGCGGTTGGATAAACAGTGAGTTGTCCGTACTCCACCCCTTCTCGCTCACACATCAAGCTCCCCCCAAACCCCACCTCCTATACTGCGCATGGATAACCTCAAAGCCGTGCAACTTTCCCCGCGTGCACTCACCCTTCCCACCCTCGTCAAACTCCAACACCCTACCCCCCACCCCACCTCACCACCACTGCCCCCCACACTCGCTCCAACTTCCTCGTTATCCTATCAAACGAGACCAGCTGCCTTCAAACCCACTTCCAAAACTCAATCAAAAGACTTCTTCAATGAACACCACGTGATATTGAGTGTGAGAGTTCTTTCAAAAGCGGCCAACCACGCAGGACCTCTGTCATTCGTTTCATCTCATAAAAACACGGTTGCTTAGCGACGGGTGTAAAACCTACTTCACACGGCGTCATGGCATTTAACCTCCTATCCATAAAACGAACATTTGCCCGAGGCAGCGCGCATGCGCCAACGCGAGGGGAGCTGCAGGAGTTTATCCGAAGGCATCAAATTGCCTTCTCTGTTTGGCGCGGTATGAGAGACTGAATCTTGTGTAGGATGGTGGTTGGCGTGGGGTGGGGTGTGAGGGGGGGAGGTAGGGGTGGGGGTGGGGGTTATCGTTTGGGGGATAGGGGTTTTTATTCATTTTCACAGACATGCTTCATCCAACTTTTCAGACAGAGTGTGTCAAGTGTGGTACATATCCATGCAGGTAAATGACATGTAGCCTCAGGGTATTTGGCATTTTAATCGACTCCAGGTTGTTGGAGAAGCTTAGCTTTCCTGGTTTTAAATGATGCTTCGTTTCTAAAGCATTAATACCTAGCATGAACAAGTTGTATTCAAGTAAATGTGCTTCGATTATCAAATTCTTTATTGATTCCTGGAGCCAGTAGTATATGATTGATTTAATAGGATATTAATTTGCCCTTTGAGTTGTAATACATTCACTTGGCGCATCATTAATCACACTGCCTTGTCAGCGCACTGCCCCCTCCATCGTGAGAAACACCGCACGTCTAACCATGACGTCACAGACTCTAAGCAAAATGGCTGCCAAGACTAACGTCTGATTTAATTCTCCCATTCTCCTTCAGGCACAGCGATACGAACACATACACTCGACGACTTGTAATCCGCGGCAAATAAACAACAGGTATATTACGTGTTTATTCTCTAATTGTTCGTATTTAACTATTCATTGGGCATGTTAATACAGCGTATCGAAGCATTTAACTCAAACAAGCTCCTCACACCCAAGCGTATAACACCCGAAATATAGCTTTTATACGATCGAATTTATTCTCGTTTTATCACAAAGCAGTGCGTTGCGTCATAAAATGTAGCGCCAAATCAACTTTCACTGTAGCTTAACGTGTGGTTAATCGTGAACAGCTCTTTCTCGCGGTAATACATCGATAACAGCCTACTTTCAAACTAAGCTATTTATTCGCTAGTTGTATCGTAAAATCGTTCTTTATTTCGCAGAGACCTGGTTTATAATCCCAAGCTATACCGATACTTCAGCTGGGGACAATTATGACGTGCTTTGATATCGCTTTACAAATGACCAGATTTCTTTCTAACGTTTGTTTGATCGTTTAATAAACCTGTTTATTGGCGCCATTTTGTTGAGAAACAAATCGTATTTTACACGAGTGTAATTGACAACGAAACGCACAAGCGTCAATTTCATTCACTCAGGCGCCGTTGATACAACAATAAACATACGGGTGTAACTATTGAAAGGGAACTGGTTGACTATGTGTGTATATTAATTTGACATCGAACTAAAGTCGAGACCGCGCACTCATCTCGGCCGTTGAAATAACGCAATGAGTTCTAGCGGTGTTTTGAATTTGTTTCATTAATTCGATCTAAGTGAGCAAGAGCCGCGTTTAACTGGGGGAAAGATCGCACGATAAACATTCTTACGGTCCTGGAACTTGATACTTATATACACTTTCCTCCGCATGAATTATTTATTCATATATATATTTATGTTTTCAGAAAGCTTCTTCTTGTCCGTCACTTCGCCATCTAATCCTCGACCTATATGTAAGTCACCTTCCTCGTATTTTATATTTTTTCTGATTTTATAGCGCTAAATAATGCAATATATTCGGTGTTTGCCAACCAGGCCATGCAGTTTGTACGATTTAACGTCTTTATTTATCTATCGTAATATTTATTAGTTCAACAAGGTATATTATGAGTAAAATATCAAAAGAAGAAGTCAAATGAAAAGCAGCGCCCTACAGATTCGGATGCCTGATAATATACGTCCATCAATATTGCTCACGTGCCTACTTAGGGTTGCAATGCCACCTATATTTTTTGAAATAAAATATTTACCAACTTTGTGCCTTTACGGTAAACATTCCGACATGATTTCAACCTTAGTTCAAACGCGCGCTATTTGAATACATATTGATCCAAGAGCCCTCGAACATATGATTGTCTACAATTTATTTACTTTTTTTATATGTGGGTTTTCACATGTCTTAGCGTAAAATTTTTGTGAAAAGGGAGAAATAAAGATCGACTATACGTCACTTGTCGGATATAATAGCTATATTGGACGTCGTGTTATACAGTGGCGCCATCTTCAGTGAGCACAGCAACCGGATAATTGTCATTTATAGGACCAGCATTTATAGCACTGTAAGCTACAAGAAACAATCATATATTATCAAATGACAAGATGGAAAGCTTCCTATTAAATGAAGCCAATCCAAGCGCCGATTTGTGATGGGCGCATTGGGTATCACTGTTCTACCTAGCGGATAGTTGAAATATTTCCCTTTTGATGTAGACATCGACTTGTGGACCAGATCAGCTTATAGATTGAAACGCTTACAACACGATGCGTCTCCCGCTAATCATTGCCAATACAATTTAGAACTTTTTGTTGATATAGTTATGCTATGTGAATGGTATGTTAGATTGAACAAGAACCCTTTCCGCTGAGCGGTACACATCCGCGTAGATAGATCACAAAAGAGGTAGTTTTTTTGTGTATCGATCAACAACTGTGTTAGTATGTCAGTCAGTCTTTGTTTCTTCCTTCCGTTCTTCTTCCCTCTTCCGTCCTTCTTCCCTCTTCCGTCCCTCTTCCTTCTTCCGTCCCTCTTCCTCTTCCGTCCCTCTTCCTTCTTCCGCCCCTCGTCCCTCATCCATCGTTTGTCCCTCTTCCCTCTTCCGTCCCTCTTCCTTCTTCCGTCCCTCTTCCATCTTTTGTCCCTCTTCCTTCTTCCGTCCCTCTTCCTTCTTCCGTCCCTCTTCCTTCTTCCGTCCCTCTTACATATTTCGTCCCTCTTCCTTCTTTCGTCCCTCTGTGCATCACCCCCTCGTCCCTCTCCCTTCTTTCGTCCCTCTTCCTTCTTTCGTCTCTCTGTGCATCGCTCCTCTACCTTGCGTTCATTACCCCCTCCTGCCTAATACCGTTCTTTACTTCCTTTCTTATATCCTTTACTCGTGACTTCCTTTCTTTTCCTTTCTCATTATTTACTTCCTTCCCTTTACTCTACATTCTTTGACTCTTTCCTTCTACCCTTCACCGCCTATTTTTCTCCTTCTACCCTTCATTCTTCCCTTCCTACTTTCTTCATTTCTTTCCCTTGTCCTTTATTCTTTACTTCCAACCTGTACTGTACAACATTTCTATGTCTACACAGCTATCATGTACTGCCCAGAACAACATTTCTATATCTACGCAGCTATCTTGTACTGGCCAGAACAGCATTTCTATATCTACAGAGCTAACCTGTACTGCCCAGAACAGCATTTCTATATATACACATCTAACCTGTACTGCCCAGAACAGCATTTCTATATATACACATCTAACCTGTACTGTCCAGAACAGCATTTCTATATCTACAGAGCTAACCTGTACTGCCCAGAACAGCATTTCTATATATACACATCTAACCTGTACTATCCAGAACAGCATTTCTATATCTACAGAGCTAACCTGTACTGCCCAGAACAGCATTTCTATATATACACACATCTAACCTATACTGTCCAGAACAGCATTTCTATATCTACAGAGCTAACCTGTACTGCCCAGAACAACATTTCTATAATTACAAATCTAACCTGTTTACTCCAGAACAGCAGTTCTATATCTACACACCCAACCTGTACTGGCCAGAACAACATTTCTATATATACACACCCAACCTATTCTGCCCATAACAGCATTTCTATATCTACACACCTAACCTGTTCTGTCCAGAACAACATATCTGTATCCACACTCACATGTATATCTGCACACCTGAAATTTACGAACATTTATATCAACACCTCTGAGCTTTACTGCCCAGAACAACTTTTATGTAATTACACACCCAACCTGTACTGCCCAGAACAACTTTTATGTAATTACACACCCAACCTGTACTGCCCAGAACAACTTTTATGTAACTACACACCCAACCTGAACTGCCCAGAACAACACTTGTATATCTACACATCTAATATGTACTGCCCAGAACAACACTTATATATCTACACATCTAATCTGTACTGTCCAGAGCAACATTTATGTATCTACACACTCATGTATATCTACACACCTTAACTTAAATGCCCCAAAACACCATTTATATAAGTACACACCTGAACTTAACTGCCCACAAGAACCTTTTCTATAACTACACACCTCACCTGTACTGCCCAGAACAACACTTCGATATCTACATATCTAATCTATACTACCTAGAGCAACATTTCAATATCTACACATCGGAACTTTACTACTCAGAACGACATTACTATATCTACACACCAAACTGCTCGGAGCAGCCCATCATTTTCGTATCTATACACCCAACCTGTACTGCCCAAAACAGCATATATAGCTCCAAAAACGGATCGAGCTCCCACACAGTCACTCCTTCACGATTGAATTACAAGTCACAGAACAGTGATGCATCACTTCCGATCAGTCAATGTTTATGTCACCTCTATGAATCACGCCTCCAAAAACTCACTACTGCTGCACCCCCAACAGCCCAATCCCCTCGCCCCCCACCCCATCCCGCTTCCTCCCTCCCAAACCTACGCTATATTGCAGATCTAGCAAATACATGAAATATGCAACCGCATCTGACATCAATCACTGTCTGAGTGACAGGTGCTCCAGGTAAGTATCACCTATCCAGCCAGGCTTCCATCAATCATCTGTTAATCAATACAGATAAGCAGCTGGAGGCTGCTTCTGGTGCTGCGATGGGGTCAAACCGAACTTGCTCGCGGGAAGGGAGTTAAGGGGACGTGGGAAGGAGTAATTACGTCGTTGATGTTTGTGGAATGTTGACACCAATCACGCATGCGCAATCGATATATGTATAATACAGACCAATAATCATATCAGAAAGTCTGCCAATAAACCGCGAAGTGATTGGTGCAATAAAAGCATGTCTTATCTTCAATCATACAACCGCCCATTAATACTGGTCAGACAGATGTTCTAATACAGCCGACCACAGCGCGCTGACCACAGCTGCGATATGCGAGTGTGCTTCTACAACATGCGAAACAGATTGGTTACACCACCAGATGGAAATCATACCTGAAGGAATATTGCCATTTCGTTCGAGGGAATTATTGATAAAGAAGCGCTCCAAACTAGAATGCTGTACGGATCCTACGTTAGGTGTAGTCCATTCTCAACACACCATTAATAGAAACGTCTCAGCAAATAACATTGTTTCATTGAGATATTCAACAGCATATTTGGTTGAAGTGAATGGAATAAGAGATTCTCGTTCAACATGGACGGTCATGTGACGATGATAGATGTGGTAACCAAGCGTACCACGTCATATCCGATTACGCCGCCATGACGAATCTAACGAGTGACTCATTGAGACCCTAGTCCTAATGCACTGAGTGACCTTAATTACTTCTCAACTGTATGTACATCTCCAATCACGACCCAGGCAGCCAATTCATCGTTCTGCTTAGCATCACCCCATCAAACAGTCGTAAAATTAGCCTACCAAATGTCCTGTAGATCGCGATAGCCGGAGCAGTCGGCGCACCATGCCGCTTATTCTCCAATTATAAAGCTTGTTTTTTAGATTTCAATGCAAATCCGTACTCCGTTAGTGATTTGCATATGTGGGTGGCATCGTGATTTGTGCGGTATTGTTGACGAATGTCGGATTACGCGAGAGTATCGCATTTTCTGTATTTAACCTTTTGACCTTCAATATCCCACGTGACAACAAATATGGAAAGTATTAAGGGCTTCAGTTATCTTTCCTTCGGACTGTTTGTTCTGCTTGAACCAAAATCGTCAAAATCATTTGATCATCATTTCACATCGGAATGAAACTCTCACTGATTTTGCCATCGCTCTATTGCCCTGATTCGGGCGAGGACGCCATGTCGGTGGTTTCGTAATGAGATACAGCATGTTAACTGTCAGTATACATCGCTCGTACATGCATTTTTCTCGACAGCGTATAAATGAGTGCAAGTTTTATCACATCTTCTTGAGCATATTTTCCTCAGAAGTGACGAACGCCAGTCTGGCGGCGTCTCCCAGCCGGCTTCTATACATTGATCCCCGGTAGTCTTCCAGGCATCTGTCACCTCCCGCAACCCCCCCAAAAAACATTACACACTTGTGTCGGTTGCACTGTCACGTGACCCTGTCAGTTGTAAGAAGTGCCCCTCGTGAAAAGAAATTGACATGACCATCAGCGTCGTCCGACTATCATCTTGGCGCTGTGTGGTCTCAGTGAAGATGTTTCCTGGCTGTTGACAACAGCAGTGGTGATTTAAACGAGATAACGTATATAGTGTATAGCATGACACGATTCCCTCTGGATAAACAAGAGCTTATACCGTTTCACTGATTATTACAACGCCCCGGTTAACTGGTCAATTCATTCAGTGATTTACGTACTCAGTCACTCATTCATTCACTCAATCACTGAATCATTCAATCAATCAGTCACTCATTTATTCACTCAGTCACTGAATAATTCACCCAGTCATCGACTGATTTACTCTGACACAGAATATATTCAATCAGTCACCTATTCATTTTCTTAGTCATCCATTGATTCGTTTAATCAATCACCCAACTACTGATACATGCTCTCAACCGCCCGTTCTTGTATTCCCACCTCCGCTACTTCATGGGAACGGTCACAGAATTGATCAACAATCGATGACGTCATTGCTTTATTGCATGAATTCCCCGGTCACATACCTTGACAAACGTCCTGTCCGATTATACCCGGGGTTAAAGTGACCAAGCATGTTATGTACCTCGGGTTTATTCTGGACTTATGTAGCCCATTTTATACCCAGGGGTATTAACTGGGCTGGGCCTTTTATACCTCACTGGGCCAGATGATACGCCTCATACCCGGACACAAAATATTCAATTCACGTTGTCCAAGAAGCTGATGAATCACCAATGGGCATAATTTAAGTTGCTATAATGTACTATTAAGCTTAACATGAAACATGTTTTCATACAACATAACTGAATGTAACATGTCTTTACCCTTATCATGTCCTTCGTTTATAGAGAAAGGATGTAAGTTGTAACCACATATATAGTGATCACATTCAAGTGCTCCGAGGCAATCTCAACGTACAGTATATATGCTCTGACAAGTTCTGAAGACTACAGATGTAAGCAACTGTGTTGACTGTCCAACCTAAGTATACACAATGCCATATATATGATATCACATCTCAACAGGCTGTGGCCATGACCTTGGCATCTGTCACCCATATACACCATCCCGTGACCAATGTGAGTGGATTCGAAGTGTACGAATTATATTGTAATGCTCGTTGGTCGTTAATCAATACAATCCATACCCAGAAGGATGGCTGCTGGTTGTGTGGGGGTATCAGATCATCAGAGAGGAGTGGGTGTTGGTGTGGGTGTGGGTGTGGGTGTGGGAGTGGGTGTGGGTGCAAGCCTCAAATATCGAGGAATAAATGACCAGTTGGTCTCTCTCTCTCTCTCTCTCTCTCTCTCTCTCTCTCTCTCTCTCTCTCTCTCTCTCTCTCTCTCTCTCTCTCTCTCTCTCTCTCTCTCTCTCTCTCTCTCTCTCTCTCTCTCTCTCTCTCTCTCTCTCTCTCTCTCTCCTCTCTCTCTCTCTATATATATATATATATATATATATATATATATATATATATATATATATATATATATATATATATATATATATATATATATATATATATATATATATATATATATATGTATATTCATCACAGTTAAATTGCTTATGCGTTGAAGTCATTGTCATTGCCGACGACCCCGAACCACATCCACCGTTTGACCCCACCTCGGTGTGTTGAATCGGAACGCTATGTTCTCGACGGTTGGTCCTGTGACTCGACCGCCTCGGTATTTCTTGCTTCATCCTATTCACAACAACACCCATTCCCCCCACCCCAACCACCCACCAACCCCACCCCATCTTATCCCTTTCCCACCTAATGGTCCTTCGCCTCTACCCTATTCCTATCGGGTCTTATCATCGAAGCACCAATCACTGTAGCATGACATTATGGGACTTGACAGGCTGCCAGGCTTATCGCGTGTTTTACGTCCAGATAACGAGATTTGTATGGACAGAGAAACGGACACTGGAAGTTGGAGACTAATGAGTAGGGGGTGGGGGAGATGAGGGCAGGGAGGGATGTGGGAAGGGTGTAGGGATGCACGGACGTTGTTGATTAGTAACCCGAATCGTATAGCAGA
>CM067357.1:26982702-27015202 GCA_034190875.2 Urechis unicinctus | reverse complement strand
GTCCTCATAACTTTTGTACCCGTCATCCACATCAAGATATCTTGTCACTTCATGAATCATCATCCTTGACGCGCCACCCCTCTCCCCCTCCAAAACCGACGCTGATCCTTTCCTCACCCCACTTCCGCCTGTGTCACCACGAAGCGACACCTTGTCTGTCGACACTTCCACATGAGTGCAGAGTTAATCCTCAACTCCCAAGGGCCACCTCAGCCGCGGGCCAAAAACACACATTAACTACTAATGATACTGGTTACCGTGGCGACACCTCCGTCTTATCAGTACCTAATGACCCCTAACCTTCTGCGAAGAAGGTGCTTATTGGTCTTCGTACGTCACGTGCGCAGACGAGGGGTTCCATTTTATTGGTGGTCACTAAGCAACGCCCCTCAGTATTCAACCTTCAAACTCATACACTCCATTTTACATAACAGCTATCAAATGCTGGCGGGATAGGAAATCGAGTAAATGCTCTATTGCAACAAACGCCCGAGGTCTCAACAAGCTTGTAAATGTCCAATAACATATAACATTTCAGGAAGGGTAAGGTGCGTTATACAAAATTGTACTTGCCAGAAATAACTCATAAACGACAGTTGTGTCGTAAAATGCTCGGCTAAACCCGTAACTCCGCAAGACAGTGGTCATTTTGTCTGGCCCCTACCCTGCATTAACGAACCATTCACATGAACATTCCAAACAAGAGAAAGTGAACGCTACTCGAATCAATCATACTAAAGTCTTTAATAATATGAAGGTCTTGCAAGATGGTCCTCTTTACGTATATAGATTTTCAACGGTAT
Source organism: Urechis unicinctus (assembly GCA_034190875.2). NCBI lineage: Eukaryota > Metazoa > Annelida > Polychaeta > Xenopneusta > Urechidae > Urechis > Urechis unicinctus. The sequence continues at coordinate 27,014,399 of CM067357.1, read as the reverse complement.
TTGGCGGAGGTTTTGTGAGGGAGAGGAGTTGGTTGATCTATACTGCATGGCCTCCATATATAAGCGGCAAGTGATGGTCTTATTAATGGTGGTTTCCACGCTCCTTACGTACTTTGATGGTAGCATAGACTTGCTGTATCCCAGCCGAGCGCGGTATAATGGTCGAATTATATTAAAGAGTTGTTTTTATTGATATGTTGCCATCCTTTATAAACGACTTCTCCGTCTTAACACCGCCATTCAAACATTGCGCTCGCTGCAACAGCAGCAATTGTAGTCGAAGCTGGTTTGACATCAGCGTCTATATTGAGAGCACTCGACAACAAACCCGAAGGCGTAATATCGCTCAGGACCAGTTCTTCTCTGCGTTTATTCTACCAATATCGCGAAATGACAACCGGCATTTCTGGCCATCTCAGTTGTGAGAAATAATATTCGACAAGACAAGCATATATGGTAAAGAATTTACTCCACAAGAGCGTTTTCGTCAACACAACAAGAATGACTTTCTGTGACTATAGCATTTATCACTCGCTTGTACCTCCACTAAATGGCCCATTGCGGCTGCGTTTGGTGAGTGAAAGCGAATGGCCGGATTTACGATACGATCATAAAGTCATGTGACGAGCCAGCCTGTCTGAAAACCTCAACCCACACCTGTCGTCCAACACGGCCTTGACTTGACTTGGAGGTGAACGGGTGCAGAAAACTTTTTATATCGAATTTTTCCCTTTCGTTCTTTCAAAGCATCTCTGTGTTTTGAAACCTACGAGTTTCAAGCGACAAGGAGAGGAGAGTTGGTAACAATGGCGAGAGCGTACCAGGATAATAGACACGGGAGGAGATTAGGATTCACATTACAAGGTGGGTTATCTCTTAGCATTTAACAGGAGAGTGTCTGTTGTTTTCTACCCTAACCCCTTGCTGTAAATCGATTGAAACCGCAGCATATGGTCTCTGGTTGCTGCAATGCGAGTGGCGTGTGTATTATATTTCATGGCACACCATTGTTAAGGGATCTGTATAGAGGGTCACGTCAATGTCAATTCTGAATTATTATTTCGCTTGAAATACAATGAGTTGCACTCAAAATTCGATGTTATGGCCCGTCTACTGGTCAACTGGAACTGCGACGTTTGCCAGCGCGAGACACTTTTGCGGACCTTAAACGATAAGATACAAGAGCCTAAAGATGGATACGTGGGGACGTACGTGTTTGAAGATTGACTTAAAAACCAAGATTGGAGTTAAGGAGAATATAAGATCCCGGACTTGAGGCCATAAGAGCTAGTGTAAGAGCAGGTAGTTTGACATTCGGGGGCACAAGAGCCAAACATTGGATATTAGAGGGACGTAAGAGCGAAAGTTTATCAAAATGAAGAAGTAAGAGCCAAGAGTTGATCATTAGGAGGACGTAAGAGCCAGGAATTGATCATTAGGAGGACATAAGAGTCAAGAATTGATCATTAGGAGGACGCAAGAGCAACGAATTGATCATTAGGAGGACGTAAGAGGCAGAAGTTGATCATTAGGATGACATGAGAGCTAGTAATTGATCACTAGGAAGACGTAAGAGCCAGGAATTGATCATTATGAGGACGCGAGAGCCAAGAATTGATCATTAGGAGGACGTAAGATCCAGAAGTTGATCATTAGGAGAACGTCAGAGCCAGGAATTGATCATTAGGAGGACGTAAGAACAAGGAATTGATCATCAGGAGAATGTTAGAGCCAGAAGTTGATCATCAGGAGGATGTTAAAGATAGAATATGATCATTAGGAGGACGTAAGAGTGGGGTATGACTAGGAGTCAGTTAGCGGGGTGGGAGCCAAGCGTTGGATAGGGGGAGTGGGGTAGATAAGAGCTCGACATTGTGGGGTCAGGGGGATGTACCGGACAACGGTGAAAGAATAGCTAAGTGTCGGACATTTGGTGGTTGAGTGCAACGAATTAGACATAAGAGGGGTGAAGGAGGCAGGGATTAAACATAAGGCGGGGGTAGGGGTAGGAATAAGGGCTAGGAGATGGATACTTGGTGACACAAGAGCCAGCCGTTGGATACCAGGAGGACCATGGCAAAGATTTTACTACTAGGGACTTAATAGCTAATGTTAGGTATCAAGGGCTCTAAGCATCGGGGGCCATCAGTGATGGGCTACAGGAGGATTTCATTGCTTGGCATAAGGGGCCACACAGAGCTAGGTTTTGATAGGGTTGCATTGCATTATGGACCACCATTTCAGGAGGATTTCATTTTTAAGTATCATGGGCCACCAGGACTATGTTTCAGGAGGATTTCATTGCTATGCATCACTGGTGATAAGCTGGCCATGTTCAAGACAAAAGTTATGACGCAGCTCAGTAATATAATGTGTGGCCTTACACATACATATTTCAATATAGACGTCCTGCAGGGTTATAATGTGAGGGCATAATAGGTGACCCAATACACAGAATCTTTGCCATGACCATATTACATCTGGTGTACTGGGTTTTAGGAGAATTCCATTGCTAGTCATCAGGGGTCACAATAGCTATGTTTCAGGAGGATTAAATTTCGCGGTATCAGGGGTCAGATAGGTTTCAGTAGGATGTCATCGCTAGGCATTAGGGGCCATCACGGATAGGTTTCAAGAGGATTGTATTGCTTGGTGTTAGGGCCCCCCAAAACTAGGTTTCGAAAGGGTTGCATTGTTAGACATTAGGGGCCATCATATTTAAGGAGTATTTCATTACTAAGTATCAGGGGCCACCAGAGAGCTAGGTGTCAGGAGGATTTCATTGCTAGGCATCAGAAGCCATCAGTGGTAGATTTCAAGGGGATTATATTGTTTGGCATTAGGAGCCATGCAGAACAAGGTTTCGATTGGGTTGCATTTTTAGACATTAGGGGCCACCATATGTAAGTTTCAGGAGGATTTCATTGCTAGGCATCAGGGACTACCAGAGAGCTAGGTTTCAGTATGATTTAATTGCTTGGGGTCACAAAAGCTCGGTTTCATGAGGATTTCATTGCTACGGATCAGATGTCACAAGAGCTAAGAGCTCAGATTGCATTGCTAGGGATCATGGGCCACCAGAGCTAAGTTTCAGGAGTATTTCATGGCTAAGTATCATGGGCCAGCAGAACTAGGTGTCAGGATGATTTCATGGCTAGGTATCAGGGGCCACTAGAGCTAGGGTTCGGAAGGATTTCATAGCTAGGTATCAGTGCCCACCAGGTAGGTTTCAGGAGGATTTCATGGCTAGGTATCATGGGCCACCAGAGCTAGGGTTCGGGAGGATTTCATAGCTAGGTATCAGGACCCACCAGGTAGGTTTCAGGAGGATTTCATGGCTAGGTATCATGGGCCACTAGAGCTAGGTTTCAGGAGGATTTCATGGCTAGTTACCATGGGCCACTAGAGCTAGGTTTCAGGAGGATTTCATGGCTAGTTACCATGGGTCACTAGAGCTAGGTTTTAGGAGGATTTCATGGCTAGGTATCAAGGGCCATTAGAGCTAAGTTTCAGGAGGATTTCATGGCTAGGTATCAGGGGCCACCAGGTAGGTTTCAGGAAGATTTCATGGCTAGGTATCAGGGGCAACAAGCGATAGGTTTCAGGGATTTCATTGCTAGGCATCAGGGGCCACCACAGCTAGGTTTCAGGAGGATTGTATGGTTAGGGATCAGGGGCCACCAGAGGTAGGTTTTGGGAGAATATTAATGGGGCAGTTAAAAATCTATGATGCCATTGTAAGCTGTATCACTTAATAACTTGTGGATATTCTTTGGGGTTGTTGCTGCCATAATAACTGTCCCATATTACTATGCTCCAGTCAGATTTTGTGTGTCTTTGTCCTAAATGATGAATTTGTAGGGGAAATTCGTGCATGGTGGTTGGTTATTTGGGACATTGTTTTATGGCTGTTTGCTGTATTGAATATTGATGGTTAGGTGTTGGGGACATTGTTTTATGACGGTTAAATTTGGAATGTTGTGCTTTAGTGGTAAGGTGTTGGGGATGCTGTTCTTTGGCTGTCATCATTAGGGGACATAATTCCATGATAGTCAGCTGTAGGAGATATTGTTCCATGATGGGTAGCTGTAAGGCATATTATTCTTGGCGGGTTAGGTGTGGGAAATATTGTTCTACGATGGTTAGCTGTAGGATATATTGTTGGTTTTTTTTTTTTTGGGGGGGGGGGTTAGCTACAGTTGATATTATTCTATGATGGTTAGCTTTAGGGGATATTGTTCGTTGGTGGCTAGCTGTAGGAGACATTGTTCTACGATGGTTAGCTAAAGGGGACATTATTCAATGGTTGGTAGTGTGGAGTGTATTGGTCATTGGTGGTTAGCTGTTGGAAATATTGTTCTATGGTGGTGAGCTGTAGGGGACATTGTTCTATGATGGTGAGGTGTAGGGGACATTGTTCTATGATGATGAGCTGTAGGGGACATTGTTCTATGATGGTTAGCTGAAGGGGACATTGTTCTATGGTTGTTAGCTGTAGAGTGTATTGGTCATTGGTGGTTAGCTGTAGGGGATATTGTTCTATGGTGGTGAGCTGTATGGAATATTGTTCTATGTTTGTTAGCTGTAGGAGACCTTGTTGTACGATGGTTAGCTAAAAGGGACATCATTCTATGGTTGATTATGTGGAGTGTATTAGTCATTGGTGGTTAGCTATAGGGGATATTGTCCTATGGTCATGGGCTGTAGGGGGCATTGTTCTATGATGGTGAGCTGTAGGGGGTATTGTTCTATGATGGTGAGCTGTAGGGGTCATTGTTCTATGATGGTGAGCTGTAGGGGACATTGTTCTAATGATGGTGAGCTGTAGTGGACATTGTTCAATGATAGGTTGCTGAAGGGGACATTGTTTTATGTTTGTTAACTGTAGGAGACATTGTTCTATGATAGGTACTACAGGGAATATTGTTCTACGGTTGTTAGCTGTATGAATATTGTTCTATCATCTTGAGCTGTAGGGGATATTGTTCTTTGTTGGTTAGCTGTAAGAGTTATCGTTCTTCTTTTGTTAGCTGTTAGGGGACATTGTTCTACGATGGTTAGCTGTTAGGGAAATTATCATATTCTGGTTAGCGGTATAGGATATTGTTCTATGATGGTTAGCTGTGGGGGATGTTGCTTTATGATTGTTAGCTTTAATTGTTCTATGTAGGGAATATTGTTCTATGGTGGGTAGCTGTAGGGTATATTGTTCTACGGTGGGTAGCTGTAGGGAACGTTGCTTTGCAGTGGGTAGCTGTAGGGAATATTGTTCTATGGTGGGTAGCTTTAGGGGATATTGTTCTACAGTGGGTAGCTGTACGGGATATTGTTCTACGGTGCGTAGCTGTAGGGGACATTTTTTCAGTGGCGATTAACTGCTGGGGACAGTTTCACTGGTTACTTTGTTCTATTGTTGCTCTGATTTGGCGATAGTGATTAATTTGACGGTTAGTAACCGGTCATATTTTCTTTGGTGGTTAGTAACTGGTATTGTTGTTCTATGGTGGTTATCAACCGGTCATATTGTTCAATGGTGTACAGTTTTTCTTCATAATTCAGAAGAACGGTCCCAAAACCCTTGAAATGATCACTTTTCCACAACGAATCCCTTTCGTCGCAATTTTTGATGTTGATAATTGATTTGTTACAAGATGAAAAACATCTATCATTAATTAGCAGAGATATGCTACTTAATAACGCCTAGTTTGAGGGAATCCGGCTAAATGACCCTTGATCTACGCCTATATATTCTACAAAATCATCATCAATGATTCCGCCATAATCCATCATTGTTACTTTATTTATCTTGCCAACATAAACGCAGTCACATAAACAAAGAGGCAGACAGAGAGGGGCGTAAAGACGGCATTCCAGATCGATGTTAGAATAAGGGTTCCTTCTAATCGGATGAACCAAACTAGTCTCATTTCACCCGGAAAAACAGATAAAATGGAGGGGATGCTTCTTATAACTCATTAGAAAGCAGTAGCGTAATAAACAATGACAACCCTGATCGAATACCCTCTTGCACATCGATAGCATTGTAAACACTACCTTGGCAGGACACTAGCGGTATGTCAACACCCTATAGCGTTATAACAAAGTATTTATATCCGACAAATCATAAACACATCGGTCTGACACAAATCCAAGCATTCCATCTCTCATATATTCCATCCCCCGTTCTTTGTGGCCCCTGTGACCTATTTATCTATTATATAGAATTCGCATTCTCACTTAGTTTGTCTCATTTTCTCCCACTTCCATTATCTCTCTTTAACTACTTTTCCTTCTATATTCCTCTTTCTGAGTTTTAATAGTTAGGATATCTGACTTTATCTCTCTTTCTTTACCACCCCTAACTATCCCTTCCTGTTCCCTTCTCTCTCGCAATTCATTGTCAAATTATCTCTCTTTTATTTACCATCTCTCAATATGTCTTCCTATTACCTTCTTTCTAACACATCATGGTTACGTTATCTCTTTCTTTATCTCCTCTCACTATCCCTTCCTATTCCCTTCTTTCTCGTACTTCATCGTCATATAATCTCTCTGTCTCTTTACCACCTCTCACTATCCCTTCCTATTCCCTTCTGTCTCGCACTTTATCGTCACATTATCTCTCTCTTTCTTTACCACCTCTCATTATCCTTCCTATTCCCCTTCCTTTATCTCATTTTATCTCTCTCTTCTTTACCACCTCTCATTTCCCTTCCTATCGTCATCTCATATTCATCGTCATATCTCTCTCTTTCTTTACCACCTCTCATTATCCCTTCCTATTCCCTTCCTTCTCATACTTTCATCGTCATATTATCTCTCTCTTTCTTTACCACCTCTCATTATCTCTTCCTATTACCTTCCTTCTCATACTTCATCGTCATATTATCTCTCTCTTTCTTTACCACCTCTCATTATCCCTTCCTATTACCTTCCTTCTCATACTTTCATCGTCATATTATCTCTCTCTTTCTTTACCACCTCTCATTATCCGCCCTATTACCTTCCTTCTCATATTCATCGTTCCTTATCTCATTTCTTTCACCTCTCATTATCATCCTATTACCTTCCTCTCTCTCTCGTCTATTATCTCTCTCTTTTTACCACCTCTCATTATCCTTTCCCTTCTCTTCCATACTTCATCGTCATATTATTCCTCTTTTACCACCTCTCTCTCTTCCTATTCCCTTTTTCTCATACGTCATATATCTCTCTTCCTATTACCACCTCTCATTATACTTTCCTATCCCTTCCTTCATACTTCATCGTCTCTTATCTCTCTCTTTTTCTTACCACCTCTCATTATCCCTTCCTATTCCCCTTCCTTCTCTTCATACATTCATCTCTCTCTCATATTACCACCTCTCTCTCTTCTTTCTTACTTCACCTCTCATTATCCCTTCCTATTACCCTTCCTTCTCATACTTCATCGTCATATTATCTCTCTCTCTCATATCTTTCCTATCATTATCTCTTCCAGATTCTCTTACTCATCATTAATCGTATTCACCATTTTCTTTACTACCTCACCTCTTCATCGTTCATTATCTCTTCTTACCACCCTATTCCTTATCATACTTTATTCATATTATCTCTCTCGGTCTCTAACCACCTCTCATTACTTCATCTTCTTCTCATACTTCATCTCTCTATCTCTCTCTTTCTTTACCACCTCTCATTATCCCTTCCTATTCCCTTCCTTCTCATACTTCATCGTTATATTATCTCTCTCTTTCTTTACCACCTCTCATTATCCCTTCCTTTTCCCTTCCTTCTCATACTTCATCGTCATATTATCTCTCTCTTTCTTTACCACCTCTCATTATCCCTTCCTATTCCCTTCCTTCTCATACTTCATCGTCATATTATCTCTCTCTCTTTCTTAACCACCTCTCATTATCCCTTCCTATTCCCTTCCTTCTCATACTTCATCGTCATATTATCTCTCTCTTTCTTTACCACCTCTCATTATCCCTTCCTATTCCCTTCCTTCCTTCTCATACTTCATCGTCATATTATCTCTCTCTTTCTTAACCACCTCATATTATCCTCTCTCCTTCTATTATCTTCTCTTCCATCCTCTCATTATCTCTCTCCTACCTTTCTTTATCACCTCTCATTATTCCTTCCTATTCCCTTCCTTTCTCTCTTTACTTCATCGTCATATCTCTCTTTCTTTACCACCTCATTATCATTTCCTATTCCCTTCTTTCTCGTACTTCATCGTCATATAATCTCTCTGTCTCTTTACCACCTCTCATTATCCCTTCCTATTCCCTTCCTTCTCATACTTCATCGTCATATAATCTCTCTCTCTCTTTACCACCTCTCATTATCCCTTCCTATTCCCTTCCTTCTCATACTTCATCGTCATATTATCGTTATATCCCTTATCTCTCTCTCTCTTACTACCACGTCTATATAATCTCTCTCTTTCTATCCCTTCCTTATTTATTCCCTTCCTTCTCATACTTCATCGTCATATTATCTCTCTCTTTCTTTACCACCTCTCATTATCCCTTCCTATTCCCTTCCTTCTCATACTTTATCGTCATATTATCTCTCTCTTTCTTTACCACCTCTCATTATCCCTTCCTATTCCCTTCTTTCTCGTACTTCATCGTCATATTATCTCTCTCTTTCTTTACCTCCTCTCATTATCCCTTCCTATTCCCTTCCTTCTCATACTTCATCGTCATATTACCTCTCTCTATCTGTACCACCTCTCTTTATCCCTTCCTATTCCCTTCTTTCTCGTACTTCATCGTCGTATAATTTCCCTCTCTCTTTACCACCTCTCATTATCCCTTCCTTTCTCATTTATCCTTCTCACTTCATCTTGTGTCTCGCACTTCATCGTCATATTATCTCTCTCTTTCTTTACCACCTCTCATCATCCCTATCCATTCCCATCCTTCTCATACTTCATCGTCATATTATCTCTCTCTCTCTTTACCACCTCTCATTATCCCTTCCTATTCCCTTCCTTCTCATACTTCATCGTCATATTATCTCTCTCTTTCATTACCATCACCTCTCATTATCCATTCCTATTATCTTCTTTCTCATACTTCATCGTCATATTATCTCTCTCTTTCTTTATCAGCTCTCATTATCCCTTCCTATTACCTTCTATCTCGTACTTCATCGTCACATTATCTCTCTCTTTTTTCACCACCTCACTCTATCCCTTGCCTTTCCCCCTTCATCGTCATATTTCCTTTTCTCTGTCCCTATAAATGACTTTCCATAATTTATTATGGGACTGTTCTTTGTGCTCCTATCTCTCTTTCTGTTGCCAGCAAAACCATACGTCCTCTTCCAACCTACCCACCAAAGAAACACATATGTAACACCTCTTAAGCTCCCTGATGTACAAGCACATTTCATGCACCTTGATCCATAAGTAATCCTATGCTCCCGAATCAACTACATTTTGGCTCCCTGATCTACAGGCACATCTTAAGCTCCCTGATCTTCAAACACCTCTAATGCTCCCTGATCTTACAGGCACATCTTAAGCTCCCTGATCTTCAAACACATCTCATGCTTCCTGATCTACAAACACATGTTCTGCTCCCTGATCTAAGGGTACATCTTATGCTGCCTGATATATTAGCACATCATATACTATCTGACCTACAAACACCTTTTAAGCAGGCTTATTTACAAACACCTCTAATGCTCCCTGAACTTACAGGCACATCTTAAGCTCCCTGATCTTCAAACACATCTTAAGCTCCCTGATCTACAAACACATCTTAATCTCCTTGATCTACAAACACATCTAAAGCTCCTTGATCTACAAACACATCTTAAGCTCCTTGATCTACAAACACATCTAAAGCTCCTTGATCTACAAACACATCTAAAGTTCCTTGATTTACAAACACATCTAAAGCTCCTTGATCTACAAGCACATCATAAGCTCCCTGATCTACAAACACATCTTAAGCTCCCTGATCTACAAACACATCTTAAGCTCCCTGATCTACAAACACATCCCATGCTCCCTGATCCACAAACATCTCTTAAGTAGTCTGATCTACAGGCACATATCGTGTCCCCTAATCTGCAAACACATCTTAAGCTCCCTGATCTCCAAATACATCTCATGATCCCTGATCTACAAACACATCTCATGCTCCCTGATCTACAAACACATCTCATGCTCCCTGATCTGTGAACACCACTAATGCTCCCTGATCTACAAGCACATGTTATACTCTCTCATCTACAAACACCTCTTATGCTCTTAGATTTACAAGGCCAACTTATACTATCTTATCTACATACACCGGTATGCTCCCTGGTCTTCAAGCTCATCTCATTCTCTCGGATCTACAAACACATCTTAAGCTTCCTTACCTACAAGGACATCGTATGCTCCCTGATCTACAGACATATCTTTGGATCCTTATCTACAGACACATCTTAGGCTCCCTGATCTACAGACATATCTTTGGATCCTAATCTACAGACACATCTTAGGCTCCCTGATCTACAGACATATCTTTGGATCCTAATCTACAGACACATCTTAGGCTCCCTGATCTACAGACATATCTTTGGATCCTAATCTACAGACACATCTTAGGCTCCCTGATCTACAGACATATCTTTGGATCCTAATCTATAGACACATCTTAGGCTCCCTGATCTACAAGCACCTTTTATGCTCACTTATCTGATCTGCTTACTTGCTCATCTTAAAAGCTCTAATCTACAAACACCTCTGATGCTACTCAATTTACAGACACAACTAATACTCCCTGCTATATAAATACATATCTTCAACTTTCTAATCGAATGTTACCTGATCTGGATACGCAACTTCCTCGTTCTAATCTGCATGCATATCCCATAATCCGTCATCGATATACGGGTCTAAATACCTCGAATCTGCAGGCATAATTCATATTCTTTTTAATATTCAAGCACATTTTATGCTGTGTGATATGCATACACATCTGGCACTACATGTTCTACAAACGCACCTGACACTCCTTGATCTTCAAACACATCTTTCACTGAACGATCGATTTGTACATCTGACGTTTCTTTTACTATCTAATCTGTTGATTCATCTTGTTCTTCTTTTATCTAAACTAAACATCTAATCCTTTCTAATCTGCAAACACGTCTTATGATCTCTCATCTTCATATATACTTTGTGTACATTTACCTGTGTATCGTATATCCCTGTATCTACTAAGACATCCTTTACTCCCTGGTTGCCGTTCTTACCTTCACTCGCTGCTCTTCGAACATATGTTATGCTCACTGAGCAGGCACTAAACGCTCTGGACTAAAAACACTAATGATAGATGCTTACCGATGTTACAAACCCAACTTATACTCACTGCTTTAAGCATACTCGTCTTAATCTCTGAAACGTACAAACACAGTTTATTCTTTCTGATAATCAAGCACTTATTTGACTTTATAACCTACATACACATATGGCACTAACTGATCTGTACATACATCTTATATTCTGTGAACTAAAAGATTCCTGGCTCTACAAACACACCGTAAACATTCACATCCTATGCTTGACTTGGACATCCTATATTCCTTGATATCTATTCACATCCTATATTCACTGAACTACAAACACATATTATAATTCTGTACATAACCTTCACTGACATACCATGCTCCTTGCTTTATGTGCAAATCTTATACTCCCTTTGTATATTTTCAAATCATATGCTCCTTGCTCTATACACAAAACTCCCTTATACACATTAAACAAAATGCTTCTGGTTTTATGTATGTATACTTATCTTGTAGTTATATACATTCATATATTAGGCTACTATCTCATTGCACACCACTGCATATCTCCTCACGGTCGCTGTTCTAGCTTACTCTTGGCATATTGGTACTATGGTAATGATCCACTGACTGCATACCTCGTGGCCTGACTCAATAACTCTGCTTTTCTGCGATAACTGCCAGTCGAGGTATTTTAATTTGAAGCCATACAGGTAAGGTGGAGGCTGTGAGAAAAGCAGAAAAGCCCCCCAGTTGGACGGCAACATCCACTTTGCCTCTACTTATAATCAAATGAATAACACATTACGCCACATTTCCTGGCAACACCCCCCCCCCCCCTCCCCCTCCCCACGCCCCCTTCGCACCAGAACCTCTTCCTCCACACCTTCTGGCAATTCTCCTCTTTTTCTTTTTATCAGTTCCTGTCGTTTCCGGCGTCTGTCATTCCCGGCAGCAGGAGTGTTTTAATGTCAAGATTACTCTACAAAATCAATGACATTTAGTCCTTCCCATGTCACCATATCTTGGCATGCTATATTGATACATACCCAGCCAACCGGCGCTCGGAAGCCTTGCTTCAAATACCGTACCTGGGAAACGGACATTCACGTTTTCTCCGTTCGATGCAGGTCTCATTGACTTATATATCGGATGTAATTACACAGCTGGTCATTTGAGACTAAATGATCTCATAACATCGGCATTAGGAACTTCGATTATTTCTCTGCGCGGTCATTTTCCTACGGACAGCACATCCCTGATTCGCTGGTTAGTGAACTCGGCCTGATCTGCGGGCATTATCATTAACTGGGTGACCGATTCACATGCTCACTTAAACGTTGTGAGCGTATCGCCTCTATTGACATTTTTACATTCTCGATTTAATTCAGTCCCGGTTTTTATACTGTCGTAAATATTTCGAAATTGTGTTTTTCTTTCCCGTCTGTTCGGTAGCACGACAGGGGCGAGCTGCTATTGGCCAATATATTTTGTCGCTTTGAAATTATGATTTCAGATCATCTTAGAAATTTACCAAAAATATTCGGTAATCCTTATTGAGATTGATGTCATTGAAGGATTAACCTGTAAGCGCTTTCCAGGCTTCGCAGGGGGGTTTTTGGTATCCATGTTCGGGAGGATAATCCATATTCAGAACTTCCCAGAAGGCTGCTGTATAGCTCATTGCGGTGACCTCTAGCGAACGCAGCGGCGAACCAGTGGCATGAGAGGATGGCGAAGCGTGATGAATATTGATGAGGGTAGGCGTGTTCTCAAACCGCATTCACGTTCATTTTTTTTTTACCGCTGGCGAGGCGCGCATCTCATGAATATTCATAATGTTATGTCTAGCCCGTTGGGGCCTCGTAGCAATGGCGACAGTCCAAGGGCCTCCTGACTGGTGAGTATCCGTTCGTTGCTTCTCTCTGTCACTTTCCCGCCTAATCTTAACTGTTGTTGGTGCAGTAGTTAACCCAGGTAACCCTGACACTGTATTCTATAGATTCGTGTCGTTAAGGACGTCTTAATGGCCGTTCGTAGTGACCTATCGGGTTAATTCGCGGGCGACCGGTGGCGCGGATCTGCCATAACATCCGCCATCTTGAAACGCCAAGCGCGTCTCCAGTTTTTTTTATCTCTCCCTCCTCTTCAATGGTTTCCCGCCGTTCCCCTCGGCCCCCACAATGCAACGGTCTATTCGACACATTGACAGGTCATTAGCATATAGAGGCTTTATTCTTGACACAGAATTGAGAATCCGAGTGGAAATAATAAGAGGCAATGCATTTGTCATGACATTTCTCTCGAATGCACCGCCTCAGCATCTGCGGGCTACAGAATTCGCTAGGGGGCGCAACGTGGCAGGCATCCATGTCTATATATAGCATCATCACAATCGCTTTCATTTGTAATTAATGCCCCGATTTGAGTACATGCACATTCTAAAATATAAGCTGATAAATGTGTATTTTGGTTTATAGTAGTGGCGCCTTTAACATTAATGAAAAATTCAAATCCTGTCTACATTCACCGATTCATATTTACTATTGACATTCGCTGGGATATAAATCAATCATAAACATTTCACCATCATGTATACCAATTGTGTCTAATGGCTGCAAATGACATGTTATGGAGGGCGCATTAAATCTGCTTTTTGTCCACACACCTGTCTATATACCGGATCAATAACACTGCTCCAGACTGCGCCTTCAACCAGCCCATTTGGGATCATACCTGTATATGTCATAAACAAATTGATTGATGAATGTTGTTTTCTAAAATCCAGGTGTTCAATCTAACTATTGAGCGTGAGTTTCTGAGCGAGCATGTTATAACGTTATAATTAGGTATACTCAGGTATACTTTATAACCAGGTTTTGCTCGGATGGCGGCTACACTCAGGTGGCTGTTATACACATAGGCTGTTATACCTAGGTGTCCGACTGTCCGTTTTATTGAGGGGGTCCGTTATACTCAGATGCCCGTTATACTCAGATGCCCGTTATACTCAGATGCCCGTTATACTCAGATGCCCGTTATACTCAGAGGTCTGCAATACTCATGTGACTTTTATACAGCCATATGTGTCTTGTACTGCAATGGCTTTTCTTCATAGGTGCCCGCATGTTTCTAGCTGCGACCCCCCGCCCCCCCCCCAACCTCCCAAAACCCTTGGCCCCTACTATACCCCGCACCTATCAACCCTCCGCGACATCAAATGCTTTGGACAGGAGGTCCTTGTGATTTAGTGAAGGTGTCAATGAGTTTTAAAAAGTGAGGAATATCGGGTTATCGGTACAAACATGGGAGTGAAGGTGACATCCCGGTGATTAGCGGATAGAGTTGATGTTAATGATGGTGGCGCTGTGGTTAACTACTTGTGGTTAACCGAAGTGCTCCGAAAAGCAATGGTCGTAGCGGCTATACATGGGAACGGGGGTCATTCACTGGTGATCAAATGTATGTGTTCTGATGAAGAAATGAGAAGTCTTGTTGACTTTATACATAGATGTTCCGTGAACATTTGAGATAGTCCTGACGACTTTACACGGATGTTCTATGAACATTTAAGAAAGTCCTGACGACTTAACATGGATGTTCCATGAACAATCGAGAGAGTCCTGCATAACGACTTGACATGAATGTTCTATGGACAATTGAGATAGTCCTGACGACTTTACACGGATGTTCTATGAACATTTAAGAAAGTCCTGACGACTTTACATGGATGTTCTATGAACAATCGAGAGTATGTAGTCGTGTTTATACAAATGCTTCCCGTTTACGAACATTGGAGGTGAGCTGCTGATCAATATCAGATGTTCGTATGAACGATGGAAGTAGTGCTGTTCATTCCGCATTTGTATTCTTACTGAATAGGAAGTCAGTCTTGTTTATTGTATGAAGGTGCTCTAATGCAAAAATGGATGCAGCGCCGATGAATAATGTAGGTTGTCTTGTTGATGTAGGTGTCTTAATGAACAATGTAGGTTCTCCCAGTGATGCAGATGTACTAATGAACAATGTAGGTTCTCCCAGTGATGCAGATGTACTAATGAACAATGTAGGTTCTCCCAGTGATGCAGATGTACTAATGAACAATGTAGGTTAAAAGGTATCTCCCAGTGATGCAGATGTACTAATGAACAATGCAGGTGTCTTAATGAACAATGTAGGTTCTCCCAGTGATGCAGATGTACTAATGAACAATGTAGGTGTCTTAATGAACAATGTAAGTTCTCCCAGTGATGCAGATGTACTAATGAACAATGCAGGTGTCTTAATGAACAATGTAAGTTCTCCCAGTGATGCAGATGTACTAATGAACAATGCAGGTGTCTTAATGAACAATGTAGGTTCTCCCAGTGATGCAGATGTACTAATGAACAATGCAGGTGTCTTAATGAACAATGTAGGTTCTCCCAGTGATGCAGATGTACTAATGAACAATGTAGGTGTCTTAATGAACAATGTAAGTTCTCCCAGTGATGCAGATGTACTAATGAATAATGCAGGTGTCTAATGAACAAAGTAAGTTCTCCCAGTGATGCAGATGTACTAATGAATAATGCAGGTGTCTTAATGAACAATGTAAGTTCTCCCAGTGATGCAGATGTACTAATGAACAATGCAGGTGTCTAATGAACAAAGTAGGTGATCCTGTTAATTAACAGAGTAGGTGGGTCTGTTAATGTGGGTGTTATGATGAACAAAGCAGGTTGTCTTGTTATTGTAGGTGTTATAAAGAACAAAGCAGGTTGTCTTGTTATTGTAGGTGTTATGATGAACCTAATAGGTTGTCCTGTTAATGTACCTGTTGTGATGAACAAATTATTTTGTCCGGTTATTGTTGGTGCTCTGAACAAAGTAGGTTGTCTTGTTATTGTAGGTATAATGATGAAACCCAGTAGGTTGTCCTGTTATTGTACGTGTTATGATGAACAACGTATGTTGTCTTGTTAATGTAGCTGTTCTAATATACGTAGTAGTTTAACCTGTTGCTGTTGGTTTTCTAATGAACAAAGTAGGTTGTCCGGTTGATGTAGTTGTTCTTATGGACCATAAAATGTTCTAATGAACAAAGTAGGTTGTCCGGTTGATGTAATTGTTATTATGGACCATATAATGTTCTAATGAACAAAGTAGGTTGTCCGGTTGATGTAATTGTTCTTATGGATTATATAATGTTCTAATGAACAAAGTAAGTTCGCCTGATGATGCTGATTACTTAATGCACATAGAAGGTTCTCCTGATGATGATGCTAGTGTTGGGATGATCATCTGATTACTGTAGGAATCGTAATGATTCAAGGTGGGGTTAAAGTGAAGAAGCGCTGTTAATTGAGTGGACAAGTCTCAACGGGGAAGTGCAGCTTGACCATTTGAACATTGAAGGGCCTGGCATGTCCTCTAATAGTGATTAAATAAACCCCACTCACGGAACGCCATGGACACTTGGTGATTAATGTAGGAGTTTGAGTTAAAGAGCAGATCTCTGGGAGGGCGAACAGAGGCAAAGAGGGCGGGTGCCTTGAAGAGAGCAATTTTGCATCAATGTGGTTTAGTGACGAACCTATCCATTGAGAGCGAGGGGTTCTAGCAAATGGTTCTTGATCCCGATCTTTCATAGTGTCGGCGACGCACGAATGATCTGTGAGTCAATGTGATTGTGAGTCAATGTGATCAAGTAAATGAGCCTTAAGGTGATCAAGTGAATGAGTCGTTAGATGATCAAGTGAATGATCCGTAAGGTGATCAAGTGAATGATTCGTAAGGTGATCAAGTGAATGAGCCGTAAGGTGATCAAGTAAATGAGCCTTAAGGTGATCAAGTGAATGAGTCGTTAGATGATCAAGTGAATTAGCCGTAAGGTGATCAAGTGAATGAGCTGTAAGGTGATCCAGTGAATGAGTCGTAAGGTGATCAAGTAAATAAGCCGTAAGGTGATCAAGTGGATGAGCCGTAAGGTGATCAAGTGGACGAGTTATCAAAAGAGCTAGATGATTTTGTGTGAATCAGTGTAAGTTAGATGATACATTAAGGGGAAAACCCATGATAATCATATCTTTGATCGCAACGGAAAGCTGTGCCGTGAACAACACACAATGTAGATATCATTATTACGAAATATGGCAGATTGCAGGAGTTTTCTAGAATTGTACTGACTAGCAGAAATAAGTAAAGTGGGCTAAGGAGATACATGACTAAGTAAAGCTGAATACAGGGGGTTGAGGTGTTGTGGTGAGCAAGAGGAATGCAGAGGTTAAAGAGTTTGGTGACTAAGGTGTGTATATAAAGCTTAATACAGGTTTGAGAAGTTGTCGTGGATTGGGTCAATAGGTAAAGAGAGATACAGATATAGAGGTGTTGTGGTGACTAAGGGGAACGAGTAAAGAAGCGGAATAAGGAATAAGTGACGGCTAAGGGGAGCAAGAAAAGCATGAATACATAGAACTCGTGATGACTAAGATGAATAAGTATAGCTGAATACATGGTGCTTAGAATTGTGGTGACTAAGGGCTTGGGGGGGTGCTAAAGCTGAATACATGGGAATAAGGGGTTGTGGTGACTAAGGATGTGGGAGAGGGTGGTGCTAAAGCTGAATACATGGGGATAAAGGGTTGTGGTGACTAAGGGTGGACGGGGGGTGTTAAAGCTGCATACATGGGGCTAAGGAGTAGTGATGACTTAGTGGGGGAGTCATGCTGAATATATGGGGCTTCGGAGTTGTGGTGACTAAAGGGGAAAAGTAATGCTGAATACATAGGGCTAAGGAGTTGTGGTGACTAAAGGGGAAAAGTAAAGCTGAATACCTAGGGCTAAGGAGTTGTGGTGACTGAAGGGGAACGAGTAAAGCTGCATACATGGGGCTAAGGAGTTATATTGACTAAAGGAAGAAAGTAAAACTGCAAACATGGGGCCAAGGAGTTATATTGACTAAAGGGAGAAAGTAAAACTGCAAACATGGGGCTAAGGAGTTATAGTGACTAAAGGGGGGAAGTAAAACTGCAAACAGGAGGCTAAGGAGTTGTGGTGACTGAAGGGGAAAAGTAAAGCTGAATACCTAGGGCTAAGGAGTTGTGGTGACTGAAGGGAACGAGTAAAACTGCAAACATGGGGCTAAGGAGTTATAGTGACTAAAGGGGGGAAGTAAAACTGCAAACAGGAGGCTAAGGAGTTGTGGTGACTGAAGGGGAAAAGTAAAGATGCATACATGAGGCGAGGGGGTTATAGTGACTAAAGGGGAAATGTAAAACTGTATACATGGGGGCTAAGGAGCTGTGGTGACTAAAGGGGAAACGTAAAGCTGTGGTAACTAAGCAAGCTATGAATTGCTGACTATACAGCAGAGCCCACGTGTACCAATGAGAGTGTGAATGTTGCATGAGTGCTCTGTAACATCACTTCCTCACCTAGGGAGACAATTCTGTTGATTGAATTAGATCTGTTGAATAAATGACAAATACTGATGAAAACGAGGGGCGTTCTATTGATCAATTATAAAACTCTGGTTACAATAAGAAAGAAAGCTGTGAACGCGTGAGATAGTACTTGTGACTGAGTGATGCAGAACTGGTGACTGAGTGAGATAGTACTTGTGACTGAGTGATGCAGAACTGGTGACTGAGTGAGATAGTACTTGTGACTGAGTGAATCAGAACTGGTGACTGAGTGAGATAGTACTTGTGACTGAGTGATGCAGAACTGGTAACTGAGTGAGATAGTACTTGTGACTGAGTGATGTAGAACTGGTGACTGAGTGAGATAGTACTTGTGATGTGATGTAAAACTGGTGAAAGAATGAGATAGTTCTGGTGACTGAGTGATGAAATACTGGTGACTAAGTAAGATGGTACTGGTGACTAAATAAGATGGTACTGGTGACTAAGTAAGATGGTCCTGGTGACTAAGTAAGATGGTACTGGTGACTGAGTAATGTAGTACTGGTGACTAAGTAAGATGGTACTGGTGACTAAGTAAGATGGTACTGGTGACTAAGTAAGATGGTACTGGTGACTGAGTAAGATAGTACTGGTGATTGAATGGGTAGTTCTTATGACTGAGTGATATAGACTTGTGAAACATGTGATCATAACTGGTGACTG
Organism: Urechis unicinctus; assembly: GCA_034190875.2. Classification (NCBI taxonomy): domain Eukaryota; kingdom Metazoa; phylum Annelida; class Polychaeta; order Xenopneusta; family Urechidae; genus Urechis; species Urechis unicinctus. Next base: position 26,995,011 of record CM067357.1, on the reverse strand, counting down.
AGTGAGATAGTACTTGTGTGATGTGATTGTGTAACTGTGTGAGATAGTTCTTGTGACTGAGTGATACAGTACTGGTGACTGAGTGGGATATAATTCTGGTGATGGGATGGGTAGTTCATGTGAACAAGTGGGACAGTTCTAGTAAGTGGATGGATTTGTTCTGATGCCTGTGGGAATCATAGGGGTTCTTGAGTTCACAAAAAGAAGTTCGTTAGGACACGTGAAGTAGGTGTGTTAAGTACCTATGGATAATGATGCAGAGTCCGAGGTGACTGAGTGAGGTATAACAAATATTTGAGGGAGCTCTTGTCGTGGAAGCGGTTCTGGATAATGTCTGGTGACGGAGGGCTAAGCATGTGGAGTGTGTCGTAAGTGAAGATGGGTACATGTGACTTGGTTAAGATGGGACAGAACTTGATCTAAGTAAGATATAGTGACAATAATTGGTACTGGTGACTAAGGGATGGTACTGGTGACTTCGTGATGAGTACTGGTGACTAAGTAAGATGGTACTGGTGACTATATTTGTGTAAAGTACCTTGGTAACTGGAGTAACAGACAAAGGGTGATTGACTTGAGTTCTTGCCGTAGACTGTAAAGTTTCCGCAAATCGCCCAAACATTTTGTTAATGGGGTCACATTCGGCACGTATCGATGCAGGTGATTTCGGGCTCCCTTTATCCATCCCATTTAACTTCCCTAATCTCTTATCCATCCAAACCCTTACCGTGACCTCACATTAACCCTGGCCTTGACCCTACTTTAATCCTTGCGCATAAAACATGTTGTAGCGTATACGCGCAACAAAGGAATGTTAAAATGTGAAGGTACATATGGTAACATGTGAAGAAGGAAAAGTCCAAATGTGACAGTATGAGGCATTGGGTGGGAGGAAACAAACAAATAATGGTTAATAGGTTAGAGGAAAGTTAGTGGTAAGTGAGAAGACCCTCAAGTGTGAGAGGTGACGGAGTAAGTAAAGTAAGACGGAAGTAAGATGAGATAGGACAAAGTACAGATGAGATTGCAAGAAATAAAAATTCCCTAATAGTAAGTGAGAGAGGAAAGTACAGATGAGAATGAATATGGAGCGTAAGATGAGAAGAATGAGAGAGAGGACAAAGTACAGATGAGATTGTATATATGTAGTAAGTGAGAGAGGACAAAGTACAGATGAGTAGTAAGTATATGGTAAGAGTAAGTGAGAGAGGACAAAGTACAGATGAGATTGTATATGGTAGTATGGAAGTAAGTGAGAGAGGACAAAGTACAGATGAGATTGAATATGGTATATGGTGAGTGAGTGAGAGACAAAGTACAGATGAGATTGTATATGGTTGAGAAAGTGAGAGACAGATGAGATTGACAAAGTACAGATGAGATTGTACAGATGATTGAATATGGTGAGTGAGAGAGGACAAAGTACAGATGAGATGTATATGGTAGTATGAGAGAGGACAAAGTACAGATGAGATTTGTATGTGGTAGTGTGAGAGAGGAGAACCGCTGACAGTGAGAGAGGACAAAGTACAGATGAGATTGTATATGGTAGTAAGTGAGAGAGGACAAAGTACAGATGAGATTGTATATGTAGTAGTAAGTGAGAGAGGACAAAGTACAGATGAGATTGTATATGGAAGTAAGTGAGAGAGGACAAAGTACAGATGAGATTGTATATGGTAGTAAGTGAGAGAGGACAAAGTACAGATGAGATTGTACAGATAAGTGAGAGATTGTAATGAGATGGAAGTAAGTGAGAGAGGGACAAAGTACAGATGAGATTGTATATGGTAGTAAGTGAGAGAGGGACAGATGAAGTACAGATGAGATTGTATATGGGTAGTAAGTGAGAGAGAGAGGACAGAAGTACAGTAAGAGACAAAGTATATGAGATTGTATATGGTAAGTAAGTGAGAGAGGACAAAGTACAGATGAGTAATTGTATACAGATGAGATTGTATAGTAAGTGAGAGAGGACAAAGTACAGATGAGATTGTATATGGAAGTAAGTGAGAGAGGGACAAAGTACAGATGAGATTGTATATGGTAGTAAGAGAGAGGTACAGATGAGGAGGACAAAGTACAGATGTGATTGTATATGGACAAAGTGAGAGAGGACAAAGTACAGATGAGATATGGTAGTATGAGAGGTAGTAAGTGAGAGTGAGAGAGGACAAAGTACAGATGAGATTGTATATGGTAGTAAGTGAGAGAGGACAAAGTACAGATGAGATTGTATATGGCAGTAAGTGAGAGAGGACAAAGTACAGATGAGATTGTATATGGTAGTAAGTGAGAGAGGAAATAATTCAAATGAGGTGGTATATGGCAGTGAGTGAGAGAGGAAAAAGTACAGATGAGATTGTATATGGTAGTAAGTGAGAGAGGACAAAGTACAGATGAGATTGTATATGGTAGTAAGTGAGAGAGGACAAAGTACAGATGAGATTGTATATGGTAGTAAGTGAGAGAGGACAAAGTACAGATGAGATTGTATATGGTAGTAAGTGAGAGAGGACAAAGTACAGATGAGATTGTAAGTGAGAGAGAGGACAAATACAGATGAGATTGTATATGGTAGTAAGTGAGAGAGGACAAAGTACAGATGAGATTGAAATGGAAGTCAGATGAGGACAAAGTACAGATGAGTGTATAGTAGTGAGAGAGGAAAAAGTACACACAAGTAAGAGAGGACAGAGATTGTATATAGTAAGTGAGAGAGGACAAGTACAGATGAGTATATGGAGTGAGTGAGAGAGGAAAAAGTACAGATGAGATTGTATATGAGTGTAGTGTGAGAGGCCAAAGTACAGATGAGATTGTATATGGTAGTAAGTGAGAGAGGACAAAGTACAGATGAGATTGTATATGTACAGTAGGTGAGAGAGGACAAAGTACAGATGAGATTGTATATAGTAGAGAGAGGAAAAAGTACAGATGAGATTGTATATGGAAGTAAGTGAGAGAGGACAAAGTACAGATGAGATTGTATATGGTAGTAAGTGCGAGAGAGGACAAAAGTACAGATGAGATTGTATATAAGTAGTAGAGTGAGAGATGAGATTGTATATGGTAGTAAGTGAGAGATGAGATTGTATATGGTTGTAAGTGAGTGAGAGAGGAAAAAGTACAGATGAGATTGTATATGGTTGTAAGTGAGAGAGGATTCAAATGAGGTGGTATAAGTGAGTGACAGATGAGATTGTATATGGTAGTAAGTGAGAGAGGAAATAATTCATATGAGGTGGTATATGGCAGTGAGCGAGAGAGGAAAAGTACAGATGAGATGATAGTATACATGATAACGAGTGAGGAAAACAAAGTTAAAATGAGATAGTTGATTGTTGTTATATTCGGAGGATTATGATAGGGGTGAGGAAGGAAAAATTTGAAGATGTGATGGAATATGGTAACGATATGGCGGAAATATCTCACCTGACCTAACTCGCGCATGAGGCTTAATCGGACTTGATATATTCAGGTGATGTGATTGGCCGCACGAAGGTAACGTTTGCGTAAACATATTTTAAGTCACCTTTACCATTGACATCAAGGGTCCGTCCCGAACCAGGCGACCTTTTGACTTTTTCAGATACATTTTCTAACCAGTGATGTGATCTTAATCGCAGCATACCGCGTGGTTTGCTTCAACTCGAATATACGCGAATCAGTTGAAATGACCGAGCTATCGAGGGCAATCTGGAACCTTCATGGCAAAAAAAGAATGTGTGGCCCTATATCTTGTTTTGACAGCCAAGAATGATCTAAACCACTCGCCCCATCTCCTCTTCTCGGTATTCCACCTCTCGGAGCTCTGGCTGGAATTACAGTCTCGGTTATAAAAGTGATGCATGGCCTGAGATCGCTTTCATATCAACTGTCATAAAGTGCAATAAATCCATGGGAGCTTTAAAGTGGCAAAACCTGCCTGTCTCCATGTATCTCATCACCGGGGTGAGATCACACATAGTGACGTTGACCTGGGTCAACTAGGTTGTATATTTATTACTCCTCTTAGAGAGGGGATTTTTTTTGGCAAGTTAAGAAAAAAACCGAAATAAACGCTGGTTGTGCAAAAGTAAAAATATAACAAAATCATAATTGTTATGAAGCAATTTTACCGGATATCTCACTTGTTGTGATATTCAACTTTAATGATAAGAAATTATAAGGGGTAATATTTTTAAATTGTTCGTACTTGGTCATAAAGTTACAAGACACTCAAAAAGCATAATGTTAACCGCGAACATATCACTGCAAGAAAATTGTACATACAGCTATAATAATGCACTCATAACTGTCGACGAATCTAATAAACTCATCACATCCCAAAAATACCTACTTCGACAGCCTCAGCTAGAGGTAAATAGAAACCAACCTTGTACCGGGTATTTTTGTTATTACACGCATAATTCATCACATCAATATTGATATAAGATTTTTAATTTTGCAAGCAGAACTATATTGCCTGGAGTAATGTCGAACGGCAAACTTTGTTTCAACTTTCATGGTCGTTTCGTGTATAGTGGGTAGTGCCAGAGATTCTATATGTCTACTAACTATATCATGATATAGTTACTGTGATTTCATCGAATAAGAACCATGATAGTTTGAAAATAAATACTGAATATATCGGGGTTTCCTATGACAGGCTGTCTGCGCGGTATTAAGAGATAGTTAATGGGTACTCAATCAAGTCGCTGCCACTCAGCACCAACTTAATTTTAAATCACCTTAATCATTTTAACAAAAAGAATTTTCTGCACCAAATCACTCAAATATTTCGAAATCTTACTGTGAAAATAGGACCGGTACCGGGTTCACAGACGCCCCGCTCGAGGATGGTCTTAACGTACGGATTCAGCCGAATTCCATTCGCGCACTAATGCTTATACAGCCAAATGGCAATAAATTGTACAACTAAGTCATGTTCTATAAAATAAATAAATACGTTGAATGAACCTGGATCTCGCTACTTTTACCTCGTCGCATTTTGCACGCCGCTCATTGTCAGATAATATATATTTCCAGAGAGATGGGGACGAGAGAAAACGACAAACGAGAAAGTGATTCAGTAGCGGCTATATTCAACGAAATTCCAAGCTTAACGCAAATAAATCGAAATAAATATTATCTAAAGCAAGATGATATATAATTAAATAATATTCTCAAACATCACTGCGCAATTAATTCGCAAAAGGGGGAAATACGCTGCCCAAAATCAAAATGGCGGCCAACATTAATTGATACCATTTCCAGGTTTGACGGAAATATTTACCTTTCTAACTGAAAGAATCCTATTAAAGTACTCCAGATGGTTATAGAATATTGTGCACGGATATTTTTGGGGCACAATTTGATATGTTACATGACAGAAAACTCTTTAAAAATACTGCAATATATAGAAATGGACGCTTCTTCGCTGGTGCCCGAATTGTTGTCTCCGGCCAACACCTCTTCCGAGATATACAACCAAAATGTCTCCGAGAATTAAGTTCAAATAATTAGATTTTATTAAGGGTTTGTAAATAATATAAAGTGGGTGTACAGAATAGTTGGAGCTAATAATTATTTACTTTAATTCGGGAATAAATTCAGGTAATCGATTTTCTATTACTGGGATGTGTAAGCAAAAAAGACGCGCCTTTCATCAAAACTATCAAGAAAATCACAATAATTTTGAACAATTTTTTGCTGAATAAAATAGCCGTATGTGTGTTAATAATACAGGAGACAATTAATTTATAATATTGTTAAACTATTAAAATTAATCGCGATTTGTATACCGGACTGACCTAAATTGAAATTAGGTTTAGAAGTTGACATTCTAAATAAAATATTATTCTTTTTATGATCCCAGCGATGGGATAGTAACCATAGTAATGAATTAACGTTTAACAGGGATGTTAATTTTCATTTCCTTCCACCGATAACTCAAGTAAAAAACAATCTTGCCCAATAAAATCTTTTAGTCATGTCTGCAAATCATTTGTTTGGTTCATCACCGTGGAAATTTATACTTTCTTGAGGCAATTTTAAGAAATAAAAACCTAAACTCAAGTTGCCAACAGGCCTTTATATAGTAAACCTTTGCATCAGATAATTCAACATATATTTCAAACACCTTTACGATCTGCGAAAAGACCCTAGTATTTCACTAGAAAACGCCAGCTGGTCCGAGTTATGTGGGAGGGGTGAGGAAGATATCTTACCGGTATATCTGGACATTTCAAACGGCGTTCTGGCTGCTTTTTGAAGATAGTGTCACCCCAAATGAAAACCGAATCGCTATCGAGGCCATCTTTACCCAGCGAACCGTACAATGAATTAACACTTGCAAGTGCTATCTAAGGACATAAAGTCATAATTAAGTTCACCCTGCCACAAGAATGTTGATAACACATATCCGTTAGAAATTCCCCGAGGTAAATTGTTCGTAACGTAATAGAGAATTTGTAAATTGCTCGCAGATGTACATTTTGACGTTGTTTGTCTAACCTGAAAGCACAAACACAGAATGTTAATTTCCTCGTCTACCTGTAAGGGGAAACGAATTTGTTAGGATTTGACTACTTCTGGCTGAAATAAACTGAAATGTACTTTTAGAAATAAAGCTTGCCAAGAGCCTCGGAGTGGATGATCAAAGTTGGTTCGTGTTAAGTATGGACCTCATTGAGTGGCGTGTTGGAATTGAAGAGGGATTGTGGGGGGGGGGGGGGGGTTTGAAGTAAGGGGTTGGGGTAGGAAGTTTGATGGGCAGCATGAGAGATTGGAAATAATGGAGTGAACTTGACAGTTCCCTGATACCAGTATGCAATATGTATGGTTGAAATCATTGGTGTTTTTGTTGAGGGCTCAATCTTGCTTCATCTGATAGTAATGTTAGATCGGTGCAGGATGAGTTAGGAATGATGGTGGGGGTTGGGGGGGGGTGACCTTCGCGAGACGGAGGCAAGCGGCGTTGCTGTGCAATTAAAAGAGGATGCAAAATGCATGTCGACAGTTGATAGGCGCCTGATTTAAATAAAACCTGAATCTAGCATCATTTTGCGTCTCCCCATTTTCGATTGCCTGTCAACAATAAAGACATCTGTTGAGAGAAATGCATCCCAACAGACAGATTCAAATGAACTCACATTAATCTGTCATCTGGATATACTTATAACTCAAATCACTTGAAACATCCCAGTTAAACTGGACCAAGGTCCTTTGTAATTGGCCCGGGGCAATCACAACTAATTGAGAGGGGGCGTGGATAGAAGCATGTTGTTCTCCTGTCGAGATGTCATGGTTACGGGTAGTTAAGTTGAAGTTCACAATGGAGGTCAAAATATCGATTTGAAGGCGAGGGAGCAGTCGGCGTGGGCTATATAAGTGAGCTGATGTTTGGGCGAGTCACAAGTGGACAGCGAGTAGTGGACTGTGGACTGACGCGGAACCGGGAAGAGGCGAAGGAAGGAAGAGAGGTGCCGCGGAGGAAATGAAGGAAGGGAAGAGAGATACCGCGGAGGAGATGGAGGAAGGAAGAGACGGGCAAATAGAGCGGCATATAGGGCGAGAGAGATAGACAGGGAGAGAAAGGGGGTGGGGAGAAACAGAAGGACAGAGACAGGGCGAGAGACGCATCAGAGCGATTGAGCTTGTGCTAAGGGTAACCACCCGGGGTACGAACTGACCAACATCACCGACGTATCTCTGGCAAACCATCCACAACTTGGTATCACTCGCATGGGCACAAGCGTACAGGAGACATTCTACGAGGGGCTTTTACCCTGTTATTAGGGAATGTTTAGAATCATATAACGTTCTCAATATACAGGGTAAAAGTCCCCCGTTGACTAACCAGCAGGCACGAAACCACGCCCTCATCACGTGATGCAAGTCTCGCCCACCCGGGTTGTCATTGGTGCTTCGTGTAGATTCATGAATGTCTCATATAAATGAAATTAACGACAAGGGTGACGTTGACTGAAAGCGACATCTCAGTGGCGTTTACAATAACTGACAGGATGTGTGGTTGCCAAATTGAACGCATTGTTGCAAAAACTCAATGACCCCATTAAAGCCAATATACCTTGTGTGATATAGGCAATGATGCCCAGCATTGTGATACTTGGGAGCATCCATTAACCTGATAACAGCCGACAGACTAACGCACTCTCCATTACTTCCACTTCCTCACCAACTCACTAACACACTCACCATTTCTTCCACCCCCTCACCGACTCACTAACGCACTCACCATTAATTCCACCCCCTCACCGACTCACTAACGCACTCACCATTAATTCCACCCCCTCACTAACTCGCGAATGAACACATCCACTCACCAAGTCACCAAAAAACATACCCACTCACTAACATACAAATCCACCCACCCACTCACTAACTCACGCAACAACTCATGAATGAGCACACTCACACATGCATGAACCAACACAACTACCCGCTAACTGATTCATGAATCAACCCACTCACTCGCGTACTATCTCACTCATACACTCACTCACTAACGATCTCGCTCATACACTCACAAGCTCCCGAATCTACAATTTCGCGCGCTTACTCACCAGCTAACTCATTCGTCGGCACACTCCCTACTCGTCGAGCACCACGCTGACTCATTAACTCTCCCATCATTACACTCATTCACTCACTCACTCATTCACTCACTCATATCACTCACTCATTCACTCACTCATTCACTCACTCATATCACTCACTCATTCACTCACTCATTCACTCACTCATATCACTCACTCATTCATACATTCCTTCAGTCATTCATTCTCTCACATATTAACTACCTCACTCACTCATTCACCCACTTACTAGCTAACTAACAAACTTACTCTTTCACTCACTCACTCACTCAGTCAGTCAGTCACTTACTTACTTACTCCCACACTCACACTCTTTCTCTCGCTTACAAATTCACCTTTCACACGCGTATCTTCTCAGAAGCATCCGCCATTATATGACCCATCTGTCTGAATCGAAAATGCCACGTCAGCGAACAGCTTATTACCGGGTGATTAATGCATTACTGATGGATTTATTACCGTCAACAAAAAACCAGGTGTGTTATACCCTTGAGTATCAGGCTTGACGTAACGGCTCAGCAATCAAACCGACATAACATATGTTTTACTCTAATGAATCATTCAGAGGTCAGAAGGCTTGTCATATTTTCATCTTGGCTTGCTTCAGTCTGTTTTCTCATTAACTGACATGCTAGTGAAATATAAAAGGCGCTTTTTATCTATGTTGGGTGAACGCGCTTTGTGGTTTGTTGTTACATGGGATACATGGATATCGAATTGACAGATGTGCATCGTCGAAATTGTTCGCATGGCGTTGTTGCAACAAATATAGATTGCCCTACGTTGTTTTGCTCCCATTATCAATAGCACTGGATGTGGGTTAGATACTACCCTCCACCACTATCCCCAACCCCCCCCCCCCTACCTCGCCACTCCACTCTTTCACACACGCAGACCCACACTCTGCTGAGAGCTTGCAGTATCCAGTCATGTTGCCAAGGTCACATATAGTTCAGCCTATCCCCGCCCCCTTCTCACGGATTCGAAGTGAGCGCCAGACGTAGAAGAGGACTATGCGCATGCGCAGGGTCCCGCCCGCCCTGACTTGCCACGGTGGTGCGCGCGCATCCTTCATGCATGAATTACCAATATTTATACAGTAAGCTCTGTCATGTTTGATGTTAGTTCCTTTATAGAAACTGAATCGACCAGCCAAGACGTACAAATCAGAACGATGTTGTTTCTGACCCTCTGTTTCCCATGAGTCGTACAATGTTGTTTCAGTGATGTCACAGATTCAATGTATTCGGTCAGTCAATGTACCATTAGATGTTTTCAGCACCATTGATTTCTATGACATCTGATACCACGTGATGTGAGGATAATGGTGGTGGGGTGCGCGGGACGGAATCGACATGGGGCTGTGGGGTTAAGGTTGCAAAGAGGGGGGTTGGACGAAGGGTGAATTGATGGGGCTATGTTCAGAGCCAACAGACCAGTGAGGATGGCTTTGCTTTGATGGTCATTCAGACTGAATGCCTTCTTCTGCTTCCCACACCGCCCCCCCCCCCTCCCCGTTCACAACTGCTTGGCCCGCACACCAGCCAGAAAAGTGTATACTCGGTTACAGACAGTCATCATTTAAGCAATAGCTACAGAGTCGGCCATTAACTTGCGAGATCAAACCATAGGTTTCACAGAGGATCTGTATCTTAACACAACTAAAGTGTTCGTCATGAATCACTCCTATATTCGACGTTGAGAACTGAAAGTGATCATATTTTAAACAAAAATTTTAAAAGACATGGAAAGCTTCTTCGCTGTAAAACATTGATGATGCAATGACCTGGGATTCCGCATCCAGACGAATCTAGCGTCTTCCTAATCTGCTGCAACCACTTCGGACATTTAGTGAATGGGGAAAGTTTATCTCATAACGATCGAAGCACACACGCACACATACTGACACATACACAAACAAACACACTACTGTCACATACACCAAAAAAACCCCCACACACTTACTGACACATACGCATACACAAACAAACAAACAGACCCACACACATACTGACACGTGTACAAACAAACAAACCCACACAAATGCTGACACATGTACAAACAATACGCAAATAAATAAACAAACAAACAAACTCACACACATACTGACACATACACAAACAAACACACACAAAAACACACACAAACAAATAAACAAACAAACAAACCCACACACATACTGAGACATGCACACACAGACAAACCCACATACATACATACATACATACATACATACATACATACATACATACATACATACATACATACATACATACATACATACACATACATACATACATACATACATACATACATACATACAGACATACATACATACATACATACATACATACATACATACATACATACAAACCCACATACATACATACATACATACATACATACATACATACATACATACATACATACATACATACATACATACATACATACATACATACATACATACATACATACATACATACATACATACATGCAACAAATACATGCATTCATACATAAATGCATGTATGCATTTCATACGTAGAGGCGTACATAGGCACGTACATATGTGCATAATTACAAACTTACATATATGCATACCTACGCATTTGTGTTTGTACTTGTTTATAAGACACTTGAATTGCCTTTTGGTTTCTTACACAGATGAGATCTGGGTACCATGACATCTTACCCCAACTTCACAATACGCCACGTCGGCATTTCCGGTACGACTTACTATTCATCGCTCACAACAGCTCCAAAGCTCACTCAAACACGCACACACTCACACACCAAACCCCGAAATGCAGCTAAAAACCTTTCATCTACCTGGCCTTTATTGCATAATGTTCGTCACACGTTCCTCGTTGCCCCACTTCAAACCCCCCACCCCACCCACCTCGCCCCGCCCCACAACATCCCCACCCCCACTCCCCCCGCCCCACACCATCCCCCTACCCCCACTACATCAACCAGGCAGAGCAGCAGCCCAGGGGATTCACTATAACGGCCGGCATTAAATTCACAACAGCTGAAGTTAAGTCTTTCTCCAACTTCACCTCCTCTTCACATGAATATGTCAGTAGCCCCATACAAACACGTAATTTGACAGCAGCAGATACCGCTTTTACAGCGCCTTTCATAAGCTCGCATGTTTTCGATCGCTCCTATGTTGCAAAACACACCAATGAGTCGTGGAAAACGTGTCGATTTGCTCTTGAGGGATTCACGGTCTTTGTATGGCTAGCTCAATGATCTCGGCAATGGCAGAAGAGAGTTGATGATTTAGGGAACAATCGACTTAGGTTGCTAGCGAATTAGCTGTAGGATATTGCGGCTTTCTGCGAAGCTCAGGTGTTGTTATGACGGGACAAGTTGAAACTGCTTTTTTGGCTAGCACCCGAAGCTCAGTTGCTAGCGAATTAGCGGATACAAGGCTTTCTGCGAAGCTCAGGTGTTGTTATGACGGGTACAAGTTGAAACTGCTTTCCGCAAAGTTCAGGTTGCGAGAACCGCGGACACTGTCTTTGAATTGTGATTCTCTACCTGTCTTTGAATTGTGATTCTCTACCTGTCTTTGAATTGTGATTCTCTACCTGTCTTTGAATTGTGATTCTCTACCTGTCTTTGAATTGTGATTCTCTACCTGTCTTTGAATTGTGATTCTCTACCTGTCTTTGAATTGTGATTCTCTACCTGTCTT